>OZ016478.1:8821589-9421589 GCA_963966605.1 Caenorhabditis sulstoni
CATTTTTCATTTTTAAAAAGATGATAGTGTGCCTGAATAGGCTGAAAATCCAACGTTCACGGTTACGTGCCTGTCTAACTGTTCCAGGCTCATTTCTGGCAAGCCCCCCAAGTTCGATTCCCCTAAATGGCAATCGCTTTTTTCTTAAATTTCCATCCTAACCTCAAAATTTCAACTCTCCCCTCCTGCTACCGGAACAGGTTGGCTACCGTGCCCCCCCCTCGATTCTCGGTCTTCACCCACTCTTTCCACACCAGTGCACAAAGAACGTCGTCGTGTCTCGAACTCGTCTCATCTGGTCACCCAATTACCATTCCATCTGCAACATTTCCATGTTCACCGCCAGCGCCTTCTCGCGAAATACACACCAATTAGGCGTCCGATAGTTTTGCGACTGTGTGTGTGTGTGTGTGTGTGACGAGAAAAGTGACCGGTAGGCCTGCTGATGGATAGATGGGTTAGTTTTGGCGTAAATGCAATGCACACGGTGAAAAGAGAGAGAGAGAAACAACGCCGCCCGGCCCGCCGGCGCGCCCAATTATCGTGTTCATCGTCGTGTATTCAGAAGGCGAGTGTCCACGTCCAACGGACTGTCTATGCGCTAAAAAGGGACGGGCCATCCCGAGAATCATCATTATGAGGAGGGGAGGAGGGAGGCGAGATGGGAAAATGTTATTGTTACCTTACCACCAGGTCGCTTTCTTTTCGTGGTGATCAACGTGCCAGCCATCCTTTCAATCGGCGTTGAACAGAGGTTTCCGGCTCAGTGAGGACTACCAGACCATCAGGCTCTGGACTAAGGTTCCAGGCTAACAGGCCGCTTTCTAGTCTTGCCGGCTGTCCTGAGCCTACTAGGCCTCTCATCAGGCTTTTTGTCCGAGTTTTCCGGCCTAGATAGGTCTACTAGGCTTTGGTCCTTCCAGACGGTTAGGCTTTCTGTTGGGCTTCCGAGCAAGTTTTACAGCTAGGCCTATTGGGTTAATAAGCCTGGATACACTCTTCAACGAACTCTCTAAAAAGGCATGCTAGGCTTCCAGGCCTGGGCACCTGACTTGTAGAAGTCCAAGCCAATATTTGGCTTAATAGCAATCCAAGCTCCAATTCGGATGTCTCCGATTGTTCTAGACTTTCGAAAGTCTTCCCCCCTACAGTTTCAGACCGTTCTAGCCTACCTAGGCCGTCTTTTTTTTCGAAATCAGATCTAATCAGTCCAAGTGAGTTTCAGGCCTTCATGACAGTTTTGGGCCGTCTCGCTTCCTTCTTGCTGTTAGAAATCTCGAGAGAGAGAGAGAAATTGAGACACAGTTATTTATCCCCCCCTTCCTGTCATTGCGCTCCGGAAGATTATACAACTGTATCCCCCCCCCCCCCCACTTCCTCATAATTGTCGGTTTTCTCCCTGATTCTTGAGGAGGTAGTGAGCGGAGGAGGGGATTGAGGACAGGAAGTTAGAGGAGCGAAGGATTAGAAAGTGTATCATCCGTCCCGTTCTCTCTGCTTCAGTTACTCGCTGTCGAGATTCTCGAATCATCGGAAGTTCGGCGCCACGGTTCTCTCGCCAACTCTTGCTCACTTTATGCTGAAGAAACTCGAGAACCAGGGTGGCGAGGGTTACTGTAGAACCCGACCACCCATACTCTCTTCCACCACTTTCTTGTTCAAGACCTTGAAACGGATACTCGCGTATGGCCCGCAACAACAAGTGCACTTCTTCCCGATGTGCAGCGATCCGTTTCCTGTCCCGTTTACTCGTGTGTCCCATCATCTTATTGCTTCCTTCGAGACAGAGAAAGAGAGAGAGAGAGAGGGGGACGAGGGCGGCTAATTACCTACATGTGCTGTGTACCGTATCCGAAACATCTCCCCCTTTACCAAGACTTTCAAATGGTGTTGCATGTTGTCCTAGAATACAGGCGGCCGGCCTTCTCCTCCTCCTCAACCCGCTCCCCGAGACAACCACAGCTGTCTCGGCGCCTGTTTTCTTGTCTTTTACATGTGTCACCTGTTTGTACCATTCATCACTTTGACACCAGTCAGACCCCCCCCCCCTTGTCCGGTGGCTAGTGAGAGACTTCCAAATGCCTACTAGTACCTACTAATTTACGACAGACTCGCGCTCTTTCTTTCTCACTTTGATGTGCGAGGTGTGTGCCGAGGAGAGAACATGTTTCTTGAGCTTGTTTCAAGGTCCCTCCCCCTCGTTTGTCCTTTTTTGGCCCTTTCTCGGTCATGGTCGGATCGGAGGATCCGAGGATCGTATGCACTCGGACCTGGGACTCGTGGCTAGTCTTCGAAACTCAGTTTGACCTACCAGATGGAAAAGTTGAGCCCCTGACCGTATTCCAAGTAACAAAGAGGTTTGGAAGAGCTCCCGGATCCCGGGATCCGCTGTTCCCAGGGCTCTTTCAACGTGAAAACTGATGGGTGGAATGCCTCTGTACTCCCTCCATTTTTCACAAAAATCCCAAAGTTCCTCAGGTCATAGCGGTGGAGCTCTGATCCTCAAATTCCGAAGGCTCATGGAATCTGAAGTTGGATCCAGCGTCTATACGTAGGTAGATCATGGTTGCAGTTTGAAAGCTAAAGAAATCTGTTTGATCTACCACTACAATTTCAGTGAGGTCATGAGAATCTTCGAGAATCCAGGATCTTGGACCTCATGGGACGTTAAGAAGGCTCGGGGGGTTCCTCAGAACCACGTTTTCCTGCTGAGTCTCAGAATCGAGTTCCGAAGATCCCATGCTCTTGGCTCCATGATGGTTTCAAGCTGACCGGCTCCCTACCTAAGGATCCGTGGACCCTTTCCCAACTTCTTCTCCTTCTTTTCTTCCTTTCTCTCTGATCTGCTTCTCCCCTCTTGCGTTTTCCACTTCGATTATGTCATGTTGTGATGTTCGCGCGCCGACGCATCCCTCGGACACTCATTTTTTGCTTAGTGTGTTTGGTATTGCATCGGCTTCTCCTCCTCCTCCTCTTTGTAATGCCAATCGTCTTCGATCATCCCCCCTCTCTCTCTCTCTCTCTCTCTCTCTCTTCTGATGTCCATCGGATGGACGGGCGCGCAAGAGGGCGAGTTGCGCAATCCACTTCTCATATTCTCTCTTTTTGCTGCTTCTTCTTCTTCTTCTCCTTCTTCTTCTTGCTGCTTTTGCTATGTGTGTTGAAGATTGAGGAGATGTCGCTGCGTCATATCCAGTTCCCTCCCTTTACATCACGTCGTCGATGCCTTCTCCTGTGGTGGTCATGGTGTCTACACCGAGAAATCTCAGAGATGGATGTGTGTGTGTGTGTCGACCAAGGGCATGGTGATGAGGAGGCGAACTGGTCAGAGGGATCACTTGGAGGCATCAGAAAAGAGGGATCTGGAAGGATTCCTGGGAGGGTACGGTACTTACTTGAGAGAGCTTCCAGATAGGCAAAGCCCACTTGGAAGGTTCCGTAGGCCTATGAGGGTTTCTGAGAAGCTTGAGAACGGAGAGCGTAGCCTGAAAAGCTAGGAAGGATCAACGGATCTAGAAGGTGTCACTCAGAAGATCGGAAGGGGTCTAGCAGATTACATGAGACGGGAAGGTTAGGCAAGATCAGAGCATCCAGAACGGCAAAGTCCGGAAAGTTCCGATGGGTCAGTCGATCTAGAAGTATCCCCGTACCGCTTGATCTAGGGGTCGGACCAGGCAAGGTACATCAGATCGCATCTAGAAAGACCAAGCCCGGGAAGATCGGAAGAGTCAACTGATCTAGAAGGATCCTATAGGAGAGCTGGAACTCACAGACTGAAAAGAAGGATCGGCCAGGAGGTCAGGGACTCTAGAGGATCCCAAAATCCAGAGGTTCCTGACATGGCTCCAGATATCAGATCTGGAAGGGATCATCATAGACCTTGGTATGGGATTCTTGAAGAACTTCCGATCATTCTAGCTTCCTAGCTCGTAGCTTCAAGAATCCTTCTGACTTAGACCCCCCCCCCTGGCATACTGAGCTACTACGGCTCAAAGCTCTTCCGATCATTCTTCCGTTCTCAGAACCCGTTCGGTCAATCTTCTAGCCTAAACCAGAATCCACGCAACTCGAAGACTCTTCCGAACCCCCCCCCCTTTGGAGTCTTGTGCTCCTTTGCCGAAGGATTCAGCGCCCTCCCTCTCTCTTATTCCTTGTTATCCGCCGTGTTCCCACTCTTTCCAAAGTATCAGAAACCGTCCCTCACGAATCGCTTATCATCCTCCTCCTCCCCCCGTCTCTTCGTTATTACGATTGCGCAATTTTAGCCGTTTTTCTTGATGATCGGCTGCGTCGGCGGCGTCGGCGGCGGCGGCGATGTTGCGCGCGCACTTCTCTAAACCTCTCCTCTCGTGTCTCGTCGCGAACGTCTTCTGATTCTGATTCCTCGCGCTGCATCATTGTGTAAATGCCACTCGGAAAGCAAAACCCGAATATCGAATGGAGACGAAGAAGTGGTGGTCATCTTCTTCAGCTTCAGACGTCGTCAACGTCTTCGGTGTCGGAAGCCGCGCAGAGACCGTGTCGTAAAGTGTCGTCGTCGTCGACGTCTTCTCTTTCCTGAATGTTGCGCCAGAATCGCGCGCGCGCGCAGGCGCACACGTTGCCCTTTTGAAAGAGGCGAGACGGTCTCGTCTGCCGCCGCAGATGCTTCAATCGCCATTTTCGGAAGCGCATTCTCGTTTTTGTAGTCGGGACGCGCGATTGGAAGCCAAAAAGAGCGGGGGTCCTCTCTCTCTTCAGGTAGGGCGCGAGAAGAAAGAGAAAAAGAGAGAGAGAAGGACAAGAGTGCGAGAGGAGGCAAAAACGAGATATATATGCATCCGCACCTGGCTTTTTGTTGGTGGCTTCTGCTTCAGCTTCTTCTTCTTCTTCTTGCTTTTTTAATGGATTCTCCTCTCGGACTGGGGGAGGTGGTGGTGGAATTCAAATGGAAATGAATTGCGAGTGCGAGTGACGGCGGATGGGCAGAATATGGACGGTGGTGGGAGCGAAAGGTTTGCGAACTTTGGATGGGAGATGCTCAGTTTGGAAGGAAGCAGCTGAAGTCTCGATCACAAGCTCTTGCAAGGCTCTGAAAGCTTCCCATGGCCCCAGTTTCAGAAACCCTCAAGTTTGTGCTCTGAAGGCAAGAATCATGGGACCTGATCCTGATCCTGAAATCTTAGGATCCTACCCTTTTCGGATCTTATGACTAGGGTCCTACCTCGATTTCTGGGATTCTCTTCAGAGCACGATGCCTAAGGATGCTAGATCTCGAGAGACTTGACCAAAGGATCACAAAATTCGATATTCTCAGAACATTCTCAAGGATCACACCTCTGGACTTCCAGACCCATAAGGTTCTACCCTTGGAAACGTGGTCCTGAAGATCTTAGCCTTGTGCTGCTCCAGTGACCCTTTGCAATGGTCTGCCCAGATCCCGAACACCCATGAACTTCCGATAAGTTCCACCACCACGATCACCGCTCTTCTTGTTATTCTGTATACGGATCCAATCCAGGCATCTGGAAACCAGTAATACCCCCCCCCCCCTCTTCCCTTCCCCGCATCCTTTTCTCACATGGTCACCACTACTATTACTACTACAGTGTCTACTACCACTCCCCCCCCAAAAGCTTTCTTGTATCCTCCTCTCCCCTTTTTCTTCTTATTCTGTTTTTTGTTTCGCGGCTACTTTTCAAGTTCCTCCCCGCTCTTCCGTCTTGTGTCTATTATGCAATCGCGCCGCGCGACGCGACGCTACTAGAATAACAACATAAGCAGAAGAAGAAGAAGAAGAAGAAGAAGAAGGCTTCAGAAGGAGACTTCAGAAGATGTTCCACTCCCTCTCTCTCTCTCTCTCTGTATACTTTTCTGTTTCTTGTCTTCTCTCTCTCTCTCTATCTCTCCGAACGGTCGGATGCAAACCATCGTCGTCGTCATCAGAAGCAGGCGACAGCAGAAGCCGTCCATCCATCCAAGAAGAGGACGGCAAAAAGCCGGTTTTCGATCGGTTGGGGGGGGGGGGGGGGCTGCCAATGGTCAGTCAGAGGAGGAAAATTGAGGAAGGGAGGAGGAGGAGGAGGAGGCGAGGGGGCGGAGTCGAGAGGATTGGAAGCGCGCTTCTTTTTCCGCGTCGCCCTCCGCGCGGAAAGACGGCGTGTGCCCGCGCGCGTCACACCTTGTCTAGCGCTGACGCAACCCCCGTCGAGAAAACGCGCAATGTTCACACGGTTTTGATTTTTTGATCGATCTCGGGAAGATCTGGAATCCTTCTAGTTCGGTGGTCGGTGTCCACCCCCAGAGCTCTGTGAGGATGCTCACGGAGCCCGCGACCATATCATGCTCTCATGCTCACAGGCCAGTCTGATTTCATTGACCCCTCCCCCCTCTTGTTTGACTCTGACTCCGCCCACTTTCTACTCCACCCCCTACCCAATCACTTTTGCTCCCCCTACTCTCTCGCTCTCTCTCCCTCTCTCTTTCTCTCTTTGTCGCCCCCGCGCTCACCGCCACCTTTCACCATCATCCACCACCCAAATAGGCTCCGCCCACTTTCCCTCCGCGCGCGCGCGCGCCCACCAACACCATTCCACCCGCCCCGCCTTTCCGCTGCGCCCACACTTCGATAACGGATGGATGACTTTTGACGGGGAGGATTGGTGTTCCGTTTTTGATCTACCTCTCTGCCCTTCCATCCGGACGATCCCCCTTTGGAGACCATCGAAATAGTCTTGAATGTTGAAAGTGCACCCACCATTTGATGGCCCGGGGGGTCTTGCGCCCCCCCCCCCCCCCCCATAAGAGATCGCAATCGACTCGCTGTTTCCTCTCCCCCCACCACCACTACCGCTTTTTTCTTTGTTTGCAAGAGTGCCACCCCATTATTCTTGTCCCGTCCTGTCCCGTCCCGTCTCTTTTTCTTTTCCCTTTCTCCCTCTCTCCCGGGTCGGTCAGGAAAAAAAGGCGTCGAGTTGCGAAACTTTTCAGTTCGCCGCCCCTTGATAGATCTTTTCCTCACGTTCTTCTATCCCCATTTCCAGTCCCAACCCCAAGTGTTTCAGGCCGTCGCTAGCCTCGTTTTCACTCGATCGTCAGAATGCAGACGCAGAGCCCGTTCGGCCCGTTGCTCGGCCTTCCGTCGATGCTGCCGTCGCCGGCGGCGGTAGCGGCCGCGGCGGCCGCCGCCACCGGTCAACCGCCCGTCTCGCTCGCCACTTTCCCGTCGGCGTTCGCCGCGTTCGCCTCGCAGATACGGAGCACACAGTTGCAAACGTTGCTCCAGAGTCAGATACAGGCGCTGAACGGCGGCAGTGGTCCGCCGGGCGGTGGGGGCGGTGGCGGAGGCGGTGGGACACCGTTGTCGAGGAACAACTACGGAGGACTGCAGCACGGGCCCGGCGGCAAGGTTCGAGGGGTGAGTTAGGTTGGACCCCTCACATTGGATTAGGGTTTGAGAATAGGATGTTTGCTTTCCGGAACTTCCAGGGATCCCAGGAGGTAGCATCACGGGGGTATCGCTCAGGTACAGGATACATAACTACTCAGGATAGCTACCCCTACCGGGTATCGCATGGGTACACGGCGGAAAGGTTCCCTGGGTTAAGTAGGGAGCATGGCAATCTTCATGACCATGGATCCCGAACATTCTAGGGTATCTGAGACCCCTCTCACAGGGTAGCACTTTAGTACAAGTTTGGAATCGTCCTCATAGGAACGGTACCCATGGGCACCTCTGCAGACAACGGGGATCACGGGTCACCCTTTCCCTCATCAAAAAACGTTTCCCATTCCGTTCCAGACAACCGAATACCCGCTCCGCAAACGTGTCGGCGGATCGACAGTGAAAACGGCCAAAGTGTGGCGCTACTTTGACGAGCTGCCCACCATCGAGCAAGCCGCCGAGTGTCGTATCTGCCGCAAAAAGATCAAGGCCACCAACTCCAGGTAGTACCGTAATCCGTGTCGAGACCCTTTGAAAGATGGGGGAAGGGGCGACAAAAAAAGAGTTGAACACCGGGGGAAAACAAGTGATAATTAGCGATTCTTGTGTGACGGATGAAAAGCTCGGCGCCCCGCTCGCGAAAGATTTCTTCCGAAATCCTATTCAAAATCAGTCGAGCGCGCCCGGTTTTTCGTTCAGTTTTCTCTTGTTTTTGTCTGACAGAATGGGCAGAGAAAACAACAAGGTGTTCTTGAAAAAAGAGAGAGAGATAGGGGGCCAAGTTCGATTCTCCACCAATTTCCAGCCAACATTTTCCAGCACGACCGGCATGATCCGACACTTGCGAAGCTGTCACGTTCAGGAGTATCAGCTCGTCCAGGAAGCGCGTCAGAACAGTATGATCGTGAAAATGGGTGAGTGACACCGACTACAGTGACCAATCTTCGGTCTCGGATCGGTGGCATATTCGTTGCGCAACTCACTCCTTTTTGCCTTTCTGTATTCTATCTGTCTGTGTCTCCAGGACGAAAAAGAAAAAACGAGGAGGGGGTGAACCGGTTCGTCGCCGTCGTCCTCTCTTCCGAAAGTCCAGTTATTTGCGGCGTGTCTTAAGAGTGGACGGTCGGTGTGGACGAAAATGCATAACAACACGCCAGTGACGGCTTCTTCTTCTTCTTCTTGGTTTCTCTTTTTTTGCTTGGTGATCGACGGCGGAGGGGGGAAGCTGGTTGCGCAACTGGCGATTGCGTCGCGCGCGGCATGAGATGAAAGATGGATGTGAAGGAGAACGAGGAGGCGGATGACGGGAATTCGAAAGACTTTTGAGAGGGGGACTCACCTGGAAACCATTCACGGGTGCTAGAAGTTTGGAAGTGCTGGCTCAGACTTGACTTGTTATCCTTTAGCCTTCTATGACATGTAACCCCATTGTTCAGTGTTTTTCCAAGATTATTTTATGAAAAATAAGCTTTCCGGGTGATTTGGAGTTGATTGACACCCATAATGACAACATTTAAAAGGTGTCCCAAAATGACCCCTTTTCAGTACCAATTTTTTTATTATTTTAAAAGTGACCAATATGGGTGTCTATCATCTGCAAATTGTACCAAAAGCTTATTTTTCACATTTGCCACTTGATGGGAGCCACGTGGATTGCGGAAAGTGGAACGGACCACTCTTCAGTAAACCCGCCCATATTCCCCTACAGTAATCCTTAATTATAATTCTAATTCCAAATTCCCATCGCAAAACAAGTTTCAAATTCGATTTCGATTCCGAACCTTGAAATCAAACGGAACCCTCTCCGAAATGGTACTCGCCGACCACCTGGTGCCAGGTTTCACGCCCTCCGCACCGCTACGGAACACCTATCTTCCCGATCTTCCTTTCTCTTATCGAAAATGAACATCGGACGGCTAATTGCCCTCTTCATCCCCCCCCCCCTCCCCACCTTTTTTCAAGGCTTCCCTCCCGACAGGTGTCGGATTTTGTGAATCGAAATCATCGAATCCCAAGGTTCATCGAGGTTTTATGGCGACTGGTTTTACTGTTCAGGGCTCGGAAAACCGAAAAAGCTGAAAATCTTGGGATTCGATGGTTTGCAGTCCGAATTGAGGGGTTCTCAGGTTTAGGACCGTTTCAGACTTTGGGCTAACTGGGCTGATACCAATTTTTGGAATGATTAACATGAGCACAGCTGGAAACTTGAAAATGAGCCCATAACGGTTCGAAACGGCCTAAAATGCCCAGTATTTGAGCCTAAGCCTAACGGAGCCCAAAGTGGCTCAAAACGCCTAGGTGGACTCGAAACCGCTCAAAACGGTCGAAAACAAGAGAATAAACCAAATATCTTCAGAGGAAAAAGCGCGCGCGAAGCTTCTGCGCGAGATGAACGAGAAGGTGATCTCAACGGGAATCGAGAACAACCATCCGCTCGCCCCGCTGGTTGACGTCAAAAAGGAGACGACGTCGTCGAGCGGCTCGACAGCGCCTCCCGAATCGCAAAAATCGCCGTCGGCGTCGTCGTCGGCGTCGGACACCGCCTCGTCGGCCTCCTCGTCGCACTTTCTGAATCTGCCCGCACCGGTGCCGATCAAACCGTTGATGAGTGTGATGCATCAGCAACAGCAACAGCAACAGCAGCTGAATCTGAAATCCGAGGCGACAGAAGTCGAGGAAGAGATCATCGACGTGATCATGAAGCCGACGGATCTGAGTGTCAAACTGATGCAGACCGCACTTCCGAGTGAGGAGATTCAGAAGAAGATCGAGGACGACCACAAGATTCATATGCAGGTAGACGACTCCTCTATCTTATCCAACTCGACTCATGATTTTTCTCTCTTCGCAGATCGCTCTGATGCTGCTCCTGGACCAGCAGCCGTCGCATCTCATCGATCGGCCCGGCTTCCGATCCTTGTTCAAATTTCTGCTTCCCGACTATCATCTGCCGACTGGCGATCTGTTTCAAACGACGATTGTTCCACAGTTGTTGAACCACATGAAGCAGCAGATCGCCGGCATTTTCAACGGAGTCAACGGTGGTGGCGCGGGCGCAAAGTGAGTTTCAAATTGTCTCATCCCATCTCATCTTGTTGACCCACATCCCGATGGATCGTTTATGAAACTGTGATAAATGGCTCGTCGTCGTCGTCGCAAAATTTGCTATCCCCTCCCCGTCTCTGTGACTTCCCGCTGCGCGCCGCTACCCGAGAAATTGATGGGTCTTTCGTGCCTCTGTCTCAATGTTTTCGAGACAGCAAAGAGGATAGGCAGGAAGGAGGGTACGAGAATTTGAACACTCGCACACATTTACATGTGTTTTGGGGGTTGAAACAAAGGGAAATGAAGTGCGAGAAAGAGAGAGGGGGAGAGAAAGTGTTGAAAAGAGTGAAGGGGGCCTTGACGGCGTCGGCACTTGCGTGAAAAACGACTAGCCAAGCATGGGGAGTCGAACCAAAAACCCCACGTTTATCAGTCAAAGTCTTAACCCACTCGGCCATTCCAGCGCGAGCTTCAACGAAATCTTTTGAAGGCCAGCTTTCGGTTGGCGCAACTTTCTTGAAAACTGTATGATTAGAGCTCCGTTTGGCGGAAAATTCAAATTTCGCGCGCTTTTGCACTATCTTCCGATATGGGGCGTCGATTCGACTCTTGTCCCGTCGTTTCCTTGTTTCATCCCTCCCGCGCGCGCGCGCACACACCACCTAGACCAGATTAATGGGCCTTTGTTCGTTGTGTGTTCCAAGTGCAAATTCCGGCCGTTTCTCGATTTGCAGTGGAAACGTCTCGTCGGAACATCTTCACCGTCAGTCGATGACGTCACACATCAACTCGACGACGGCGACGACGACGTCGTCACAATCGACGTCTTCTTACGAGGAGGTGTCGGTGAACGAGTCGTCGGCCGGACCGAACGTCGACGACGATCAGATGATGATGATGGAGGAGGAAGAGGAGGAGGAGCCGGAGGAGAACGTTGAGGTATTAATGGCGCCACTGGCGTATGTCATGCGGATGTCAGGCGCATGCGTAGTAGCGCGTTTCCTGAGCTTATCTTTCCGCGATTCCAGATCGAGGACGACACCTCATCGGCATCATCGTCAGTGGACACGGACACCTGTGACACCATCGCCTCGTTCATCCACTACATCGGAAACGACGCGTTTCCACACGTACGCACCCGGGGTTACTGTATCTCTGTAGTGTGCTCGCCCAACTTTCAGGACGAGCTCATCTCGCTGCTGTCTGTTGTCACCAACATCTTCACCTACTTCTCGACGCGTCCACACGTGCAGACGCACCTTCAGATGACGTTGTCGCCGCCGACGTCGCCGCCGCTCGTCCAGCAGCTCCGTTTCGTCGCGTCCAACCTGTCACGCATCTCGGACTACATCCGTCACACGCCCGACATGCAACTCTTGCCGTTGGCCGCCAATCAGGAGACGTTGCTCGAGAGACTCGTCGATCACATCGATCAGCTCTAGCATGCGTTTTGACCCACTTTTGATACCTACCGTAACCCGACCCATCCCATTTAATCGCACACGCACACACACACACACAAAAAACCTCCGGATCCTCGTATTTCGTACTCGCCCAGTGAACATTTTTCGAATTTCAACAAATTTTTGAACGTTTTCGCCCCCGTTTTCCGCAATTTCCACCCGCAATTTTCTACCTTGTGAGGCTTTACTTTTTCTTTTTCGAAAATTTTTTTATTTTCTCTGCAAAATTCAAAATATTTAACGTATACGTCCCCCACCACTTTCTTTTTGATGGTCTCCGCCGATTTCTTTAGATCTATCACCTCGCCCCCCTCTAATTTATTGATTTTTTTGTAAATTATTATTTTTCCGGCCCCCTTCCCCCCTTTCAAAACAACACGTTTTTCTGTAGTGAATTTGCCATTTTTTGAATAAGAAACATTGAATTTATACGAGTTCTAAATATGTACACAAATTAAGGAGCAATTAACGAAATACGTGGTTATTCGGAAGATTTGACGGATGAGCCGGCGGATTGAAGTGTGTCGCCTGGAATTGCGATTTTCAGATTCAGGAGGTCGTTTGGAGATGATAGACACCCATCATGACATAGTTTGGAATTTTGATCGGATTGGGCTCCTGGCGGGTGGTACAGAGGGGTTATGAGATCAAAAGTGAGTTTTTATTGTTTGAAGTATGGGGAAATTGCAAAAAACCACTAAAAATCTATTATAGACTTCTGGAAATCCCCTAATTTTTAGTTAATTGAAAATGCTGATTCCCAATTTTCGAGCAAACCCCTTCCCGCAATCTACATAACTCCCACATAGTTGGAATGATGAAAAATAAGCTTTTCAAACAATTTGAAGATGATAGACACCCATATTGACCATATTTTAAATTTGAAATTTTTCGGTACCAAATGGGGGTCATTTTTGAACCGTTCTCAAAAATTGTCATTATGGGTGTCGATAGATTCCAAAAAGCATGAAAAACTTATTTTTAACAAGAAAATCTAGCAGTAACACTCACCAACAGCGTTACGTGCCGAGTTGAAAGAATCGCTCAGAAAACCGCCGACAGCCTTTGCGCCGCCAACGGCCGCGTCACCAGCCGCCTCTGAAACAATGATTTTTGAAAAGTTTTTCACTAAAAAATCAATAAGTTCTGAAAAACTCACTGGCTCCGCCCACAACGGCTCCTCCCGCCTCGCCGGCCTTGTTAGCCGTCCAGTGGGCTCCATCCGATACTGCTCCGCCGACCGCTTCTGAACGAAAAGATTGTCTGGAAATCTGAAACCGGACTGGAAACGGGCTCACTTGCTCCATCCACCACTGCTCCGCCGGCCGCGTTTGCTCCGTCGACTACTGCTCCGCCGGCTGATTCTGAACGCTTTTCCTGATTTTGGCGGGCAACTCAAAAACGCTTCGACTCACTGGCTCCGTCGACGAGAACTCCGGCTCCGTGAGCAACTGCTTCACCGGTTCCCTTTGCGGCGGATTCTAAAAGAGAACTTTTTGCCGGGAGATTCAAAATTCTCACTCACTAGCTCCATCCACAATAACTCCGGCTCCGTGAGCCACAGCCTCGCCGGCTCTATTTGCTCCATCCACTACGGCTCCACCGGCAGACTCTGTAAAACCAGATGCTCGGGCTGATACTCCCAAAAATGTCACTGACTGGCCCCATCGGCCACAACTCCGGCTCCGTGAGCCACCGCTTCACCGGTCCCTTTGGCGGCGGATTCTGGGAGGATATAGGTTTTGGATGTTCTTTCAGACTATGAAAAGTTCACGCAAAAACTGTAACACACCAAAAATTGCACAGTGGACTCGAACCCTTGGCCATCCGGGTGACAGTCCAAAATAGATCCACTGCTCCAACAGAGTAACTAGCAAATCCGTTTTGATTGCTAATGAGATTCGCGCGCGGTGCGCTACCACGTGATTTCTTATGATGTGGCAAATGTATGGTCACGTCAAAATTAAAAAAATATATATAAAATAAAAAACACAAAATCATGCAAAAAGCAATTCCAAATCACACACTAACTGGCTCCGTCGACGAGAACTCCGGCTCCGTGAGCAACTGCTTCGCCAGTTCCTTTAGCCGCATCCACGACTGCTCCACCAGCGGATTCTGAAAAAAACACGATTCTTTGTTGGAATTCCAGACATTTCGGCTCACTGGCTCCGTCGGCAACGACACCAGCTCCGTGAGCAACCGCTTCACCGGCTCCTCGAACACCGTCCACAACGGCTCCGCCGGCGGATTCTGAAATTTCAGGTTTTCAGGTCGACATTTTACACAACATTGGCTCACTGGCTCCGTCGGCCAGGACACCGGCTCCGTGAGCAACTGCTTCGCCGGTCCCTTTGGCAGCGGATTCTAGAAGAAAAGTTTTGGCGGGAGATTCAAAATTCGAGCTCACTAGCTCCATCCACAAGAACTCCGGCTCCGTGAGCCACAGCCTCACCGGCTCTATTGGCTCCATCCACTACGGCTCCACCCGCAGACTCTGTAAAACGAGATGCTCGGACTGAAATTACAGACAATTCGGCTCACTGGCTCCATCCACCAAAACTCCGGCCCCGTGAGCCACCGCTTCGCCAGTGCCCTTAGCGGCGGATTCTGAGATGAAAAAACGTTATCGGCGGGCAATTCCTGAATTCAAACACCCACTGGCTCCGTCGACAAGAACTCCGGCTCCGTGAGCAACTGCCTCACCGGTTCCCTTAGCCGCATCAACGACTGTCTCACCGGCCGATTCTGAACTTTCACCGTTTGGCGCGAAATTTTGAATTTGAAACTGACTGGCTCCATCCGCCACAACGCTGGCTCCGTGAGCAACATTCTCGCCAACAAATCGCATTCCGTCGTCTGAAAAAGTATGTAGATATCAAAAATTACTCAAATATCATTTTCAGTCGGCTATTTTATAGATTAAACTTTAAAATCAATTCAGGTCAAAGTTCATTTCTATCAGTCATAATAATAGTTTTGTGTGTGTTTTTCAGTTTTTCATCCATTGAAAACAAGTTTCAGTCGGTGACTCATAAAGAAAACATTTTGACTCTTCAAACGTTTTTTGGAGCATTTTCAGAACGGTAAAAGTGACTCACGAGCACCGTCCACTGCCGCTTTTCCGCCCTCCACCACGGCGTCACCGGCGGATTCTGAAAATCAAAGTTGGAAGGCCGCAAAAAAATAATTTTCCCATGTGGAATCGAACCCGGGTCTATTAAATGACAGCCGAAAGATTCCGCAGCTATTCCACAAGGCAATTCAAGAAATGCGCAAGATGCTGGTAAGGATATGAGGTTTTGCTAAAATACGCGCAGATTCTTCCAGACGAGACCCGTTACGGCGGAGTGTCGTTGCGGGTTGTCAAGAGATCGACTCACTTGCTCCATCGGCCACGACTCCGGCTCCATGAGCAACATTCTCGCCGACCCAACGAGCTCCATCCTGGACTGCTCCGCCGGCCGCTTCTAAAATGGGAATTTGAACGGAACCGCGAGTTTCAGGAAACTTTTCAGTGTGCTCAACTAAATATGTGCACATTGAAACCGAACAAGAAATCGAAGAGTATATCTCGAAAACTAGAAGAGTTATGAAAAAGTGGTCAACTGAAAAAACATGGGAAATTTCAAGCTGATCATTTTTGTAGTTGACAACTTTTTGATAACTCTCCTAGTTTCCGATATATCCTGATTTGAATATCACTTCTATTCTAGGATTCCCGATGGTTTTCAATGACTCACTAGCCCCTCCAGCAACCGCATCTCCGGTGGCTTTTCCGGCGTCATGCATCGAGTCAGCCATGTTGCCTATAATACCGTAACCTTGCTCCCCGCCCCTTTCAAGCTTTTTCAAAAATCACTTGCTCCCTCGGCGGCCGCATCATAAACCACGCCGGCTCCGTGCTTCGTGTGCTCCGCTGCCGATTCTGGAGGAGTTTTCCAGTTTTTTAGTGTCCTCACTAACTCTATTGTTTGAAAATCTACATTTCTACCAGCTAAGAAAAAAGAAAACTTCATTCGTGCATACAAAAAAGGGGCGGAGTCGTTGTACTGGTACCTACAGAAAAAAACGAGAATTTTCATGCAAAGAATCGAAAAAAAAAGAACTCTCTCTCTCTGACTTTCTACGAGAAAAGCGCAAATGAGAAAATTAACGGTGAAATCAAATCATGCAAACAATTAAGAAAGAGGCAAAAAAAAAATGAGAGAAGTGGGTATAAATAGTGGGAGAAAGTGGAGGTAGTGCGGCAGTGCAAAACCACAAAACAACTAACTGGATCCTTCGACGACGGCCTCTGAAAATCACAATTTCAGAGGTTTCGAGCAGTTTGAGCGCTCAAGCTCGTTTGAGCAGTTTGAGCGCTCGAGCTTGTTTGAGCAGTTTGAGCGCTCGAGCTCATTTGAGCAGTTTGAGCGCTCGAGCTTGTTTGAGCAGTTTCAGCGCTCGAGCTCATTTGAGCAGTTTGAGCGCTCGAGCTCATTTGAGCAGTTTGAGCGCTCGAGCTCATTTGAGCAGTTTGAGCGCTCGAGCTCGTTTGAGCAGTTTGAGCGCTCAAGCTCGTTTGAGCAGTTTGAGCGTCGAGCTCATTTGAGCAGTTTGAGCGCTCGAGCTCGTTTGAGCAGTTTGAGCGCTCGAGCTCGTTTGAGCAATTTGAGCGCTCGAGCTCGTTTGAGTAGTTTGAGCGCTCGAGCTCATTTGAGCAGTTTGAGCGTCGAGCTCTTTTGAGCAGTTTAACCGCTCGAGCTTGTTTGAGCAGTTTGAGCAGTTTGAGCGCTCGAGCTCGTTTGAGCATTCGAGCTCATTTGAGCAGTTTGAGAGCTCGAAATTGCTTAGAACGGAATTTTTAAGAAAAACTCTCGAATAGTATCCTAATTTTATAGCCTAGAAACCTCCACAGTACGGAGTCCATACCAATTTATCGAAATTGAAAAATCTTCCAAAAGTAGGTCAAACTTAGTATCGATCGATTCCGATTCTCATTTCACATTCAAAAATGAATACCTCCAGCATCGTGCGCGGCGTCGTCGATTCTCTCCCTCATATCGGCAACTCCCTCGCGAGCGTCCTCGTACCCATCATGGGCGGCGCGGTTCGCGGCCTCTCCGGCTTCTCCTGAACCGATTTCAGAGTTTATCACCGCTCTTCATGACTGAAAACGTTTTCAGACTCACTCGCTCTGTCGCCGGCCCAGTGGAGTCCCTGTTGGGCAGTTTCAGCCGCCTTATTCGCCGTCTCACCTGGAATCGGGTCAAATAAAGAGGTGATAAAATATTGACTGAAAGACACGGAAACTGGAACATGGACTTGGAAAAAGGACGTCTGAAAGTGCTGTAAAGTCTGAAACTAAGGAACAGTGCTACAGCTAGTCATACTCACTGAATTTCTGTTTCGCCGTCTCGAACTGCTTCTTTATTGCCGTGGATACGGTAGCTTCAAGTGAAATAGTTGGAATTTTTGAAACTATGAAGACTAGGAAGTTGCTGGCTATTCTAGCACTACTTTTAGGGGAAAACCACCGAAAACTCTATATTCTACATCACATACTTCAAAAACTCCAGAAAAGGAACAGAAAAAGCCAGAAAACCGAAGAAAGTCGATAAAAACTAGAATGAGCTCAATGGTCTTTACTAGAAAAAACACGATCAACGTGAATGCCAAACAATTTTTGAGAGCAGCTCGCAAAACTGTGCTCAGCAGAACGCAAAATCTAACCTAGCAGCTCGCAGAACTGTTCTCAGCAGCACGCAAAACTTATCTATGCAGCTCGCAAAATGATTTCAGCAGAGCGCAAAACTTATTTAAGCAGCACGCAACACCAAACGTAGAAGCACGCAAAACTTATCTAAGCAGCACGCAAAATCGAACCTAGCAGCTCGTTAAACTGTTCTCAGCAGTTCGCAAAACTGTTCTCAGCAGCTCGCAAGACAGTGCGCAAAATGATATCAGCAGCACGAAAAACTTATCTAATTGTAAGCAGCTCGCAAAAAGTTTCCAGCAGCACGCAAAAACAATTCTTAGCAGCTCGCAAAAACGTTCTTAGCAGCACGCAAAATTATTCTAAAAATGTTGCCAACTGATTGTGAGAGCTACGCAGTACAGATGAACACCACAAAACAAGCAGACACACTAAAAAAACCACCCGCTCACCAATCACATCTCCCGCCTGTTTCTTCGTTTCATACAGATAATGGTCGACCTTTCCCGATGCATCAACTGAAACGATATTCACTTTGCCGACGCAGGGGTCCTCCGACTGGGGGGCAATCTGCTGACAAAGGGCCGAGTCGATTCCGGCGCACTCGATGTTCGGCGCGCGGAACTCGTTGGTCCGGGGATAGTGCTGTTGTTGTGGTGGTTGGGGGTGTGGCTGACGTGGACGGCACCCGCCACCGCGACGATGCTCCGGTTGGGGCCGCTGCTGCTGCGGTGGGGGTTGGGTGTTGGGTGGGTAGTAGGGTCCCGGCAGACAGCCGCCGGTCTGCTGCTGACGCGGCGGCTCCGGGGCTCTTTGGCACGGTGGCGGGGCTTGTTGGGGCTGTGGCGGGTAGGAGTAGGTGCATCCGGAACGTTGTTGTTGTTGTGGCGGGGGCTGCGGTTGGTTCTCATAACCGCGCGGCGCCGGGAGACAACCACCGGTGCGTTGGGGTTGGTAAGGTTGCGGTTGCGGCTGAGGCGGTTGCGGTTGTCTCTGTTGGCACGGGGCGACTTGCTGCGGTTGCGGATACTGGCACGGCGGCGGTGGTCCGGGCGGCGGGAGGCAGTTGTTGCGGGGCGGCGGCGGTCCTTGGGTGGGCTGCGGTGGCGGACGCCGGTTGCGGCAGCGTTCGCGGCGACGCGCGTCCGCTTCGGCACGCGCGCGCTCCTCCGCATCCTGCCGCTTCAGCCTATCAGTTTGGGTTTCTATTCTAGCCGCTACTCGGAAACGTTTCTCTGCTGCAAAAACTAATTGGCTAGAAGTTAGCTGGGGGCGGGGGCTAGTTGGATTATTGTTGGATTAGTGGGAGATTAGGCGGAAAGCAAGAGAGAAAATGAGGTCAAGGTGACTCGATTCGGCGCGTTTTTTCACAAAAAGAATCAGAAGACGTTCCACGTGGTTTTGGAGTTGAAAAATGAGATTTTCAGAAGATTTGAAGATGTTAGACACCCATATTGGCTATGCTGGAAACTATTTGCTCGGTGCGATCTTTAGTGATAAATTGGGACAATTTGGTTCAAATTCGGAAAAAAGGGTTTAAACTGGATTTCTGAAGACTCTAGCCAATATGGGTGTCAAATGACTTCGGGAAACCTCAAGACTCTGAAAATCGCTACAAAACTGTTGGAAAACCAGTGATTTTGCAGGCTTTAGCGTGAAACCATTAAAATCAAGTACCCTTCACCTGCTAAACACAAAAAAAGCACATTCAAACCAATTCCAAGTCCATGTTCACTTCCAAAATCAAACAATGAAACTTCACCGCACACACACCTAGTTGGGTCACAAATTCGCCGGTCGCAGTGTACACGTACGTTTTGACGGGTTGCAGCATGTGTACTGAATGGAAACTTTTGAGGAGAAACACACGATAATTAGTAAGAAAACAGGTCATCACACGCTTTTTCCATAGAAAATCAGTCGAAATTTACGGATTTTGAAGAAGTTCGCCGGAAATTTACTATTAGAGTGTGGTGGGGAAAAAGTGGGAAAAAACATTTTTTTGTGATAATTTTTCTAACTCACCGACTGCCTCGGCTCCAGAGCTGGCGACGTCTGAAAATTTCAGATTTTGAGAAAAAAATTTTTTTTGGATTATTTTCATCCTCACCTTGGACGTTACGCTTGATTCGAAGTTCAGAAGTCTGAAAATTTACAGCCAATGAGTGAAATTCAAGAAAAAAGTGTCTTTGAAAACCTGATCAACGGGAGCACTGAAGCTGAGTGCAGCGCACAACGAAACGAGTAAAATGAAGGTTCGCATCCTGAAAAATGAATTTAAGGTGTTTCAGATCGAGATGTAGCAGTGAAAAATAAGATTTTCAGAAGCATTCAAGATGTTTGACACCCATAAAGGCCTACTTTGAAAATGTTTTTTGGTGAGCACCCAACCCGGGCGCTGGAGGGGTCTAAAACTAAAACTTTCGAAACTAGGTCAATATGGGTGTTGTTCGACTCAGAATCATCCCGAGAGTTCATAAAACTTGTTTACAGATCTTTCCGACCCCATATGACCTGAAAATCATGAGAACTCGTGAGAAAACTCTCAAAAACCACACGAGATCTTTGAAAATGAGGCGCACAAAAACACGCGAAACTCCGAGGAGAACTCTGATTGTTATTGGTCACCCTCCCCATCGCATCCGCACAAATTTACACACTTTTCGTAGTTGGCAGCTCTCTAATCGCTCGGCCAATCAGTGTGGAAAAACGAAAGGAAAGAAACAAGAGAGAGAGAGGAAAAGGAATTCTGAAGAAACAACTGTCTCGTCGAGAAAGAGAAAAAGTGTGTTGTTGATCGAAAGAAGAAGAAGAAGAAGAAGAAGGAAAGTCGAAAAGAAAAGAGAAAATTGATGAGAGAGAGCTCTTTCTTTGTTTTTGCTCCTCCAAACACACACACACACCAATCAAATCGTAAAAGATCCCTTCGGATTCATGTGATTCACGAGGAGCCGATCGCGAGAAACAACCGCCGCGGGAGGAAAAAAAACAAGAAGAGGGGGTCTTTCAGACCGGATCCAGGTTTTCGAGCTTTGAGACGGTGAGCTCGGGGATTTGACCTACTTTTCAGGAAACACCTATAGGGTATCTAAGTGCTTCTTAAAAAATACTGGAAAAGCAATAGTGTTTTCAGTTTCAGGAGAACTTGTAGTTCTGCAAGCTTTTGGACCATCGAAATCGTCGTTGGGCTCAAATAGGCCCGCTAGTTTTCGGCTCATAACTCTCTTTAAAACATATATTTTTGCCTTGTATGGGATATCAAAATGACGAGCTCAAATCCCTTTACAAAACTAGTACTATTTTGAGTTGAATGGAAACTTGAAAAAAGTGAAAAGTTTGGAAATTACAATAGGGTGCTATCCACCGTCGTTAAACTTTTGATCATATTTCTCGGGATTTTTTTCAAAATAATGGAAATTTTTCAGATTTTCAGAGATTGTCTTCAAAGAAGTTCCAATCTCGTCATTTTTTGTCAATACCACAGAAATTTTTTATAAAAGTGTGCGTGCCGATGAACCTTTTTTGAGCCCATCCTTTCAAAATCAGAACTTTCTAAATTTTTTCCAATTTTTTTGTTACTAATAAATTTTATATATGTTTTCTTCTCTTATGATTAGTAAGCTATTCAAAAAATTCGAAAACTTTGAGAAAAAATTTTGTTGTTCAAAAGGTCCCGCAAAACTTAAAAAGTTGAAACTTCAAAGTAGGCCGATGTGGGTGTCAAACGATTCCTTTCAGTTTCAGCAGTCTAGAAATCAAGCAGAAACAGCTTGAAACCCTCTGAAAATCGGGAAATTTCAAGAAAACCATCGGGAATCGGGGGGCTAAAATTAGATGTGTCTCGAGGAAGAGATGGGGGGAGCGGTGTCTGGCGGTGGAGACTGCCTCTCAAAAGTTGTCTCCTCTATCCGTTTTGTGTGTCCAGTTGTAACACTCTGGTCACTCCTTGGCACCGAATGGCTCCGCCAAGAGCCTCGAGCTCCTCGGTGGGGCTCCGGAGCTTCCAGGCGGTGCCATGCGGGGGCTCCGAGTGATAAAAGTGCACAAATGTCAAAACGAAAAAGCGGGCGAGCCATTTTACACTGCAAACGCAAAAGACGACATGCAAAAGTGTGTAAAATTGCGACGAGATGCTCAATGAAACGAGAATCGTTTCCGGAAAAAAAAATCAATGACAATTTTTTGATGGCCTAGAAAGTTCTAGGCAACCAAAAGCGGCGAAAAGATTGTAGGAAGTACGTTGGAACGGCGTGCGAGAGGGAAATCAACAATAAAAGGATAATCGTCGCACTGTAGAGGACGGGAATCCGGATATTTTTTTTGACGGGAGGAGGAAATTGGCATCGGCATTATAATTGGAATTGCATTTCACTTTTAAAAATGGATATGGCAGGGAAATCGAGAAAAATGTGAACTTTTCAATCGAAAACAGAAACAGTCAACAAAAAATTTGGAAAATTAAAAAAGTACAGCCAGGAGAAAGTAGCAAGAATTCAAACTCCAGCCACTTTTTTGGCTTCCGGAGCGCCTTCTTGAGTCTCAGCATCTCGTTTGGTGCCGGTAACCTCTTCTTCTTCTTCTCCTTCTTCTCCCTGCTTTTCTTCGCATTCTTCCTCTTCCTCGCGTATTTGCGCCTGCTTCCGTTCGGGAATGATCGAGAGAAGGGCCGCTTTCCAGTCCGAGTGGATCGAGTGGTGGACGAGGATTTCGTACACTTGGTTGATTGTCAGCACCTGGATGGAAGAGGAATCGTGAGGAGATAGTTAGGCCGTGGAGTGGGGTGGCCTAGGTTTTCGGGCTCGGCTCACCATGAACTATTTAAAGGGGGGGGTGCCAACTTGAAAAAAGTTTGCTTAAAAAGAAACTAGAGGGGTGGGAAAATGCAGCGCACAAAGAGCGACGCTTTAAAAATAAGTGCAAGTATTTTTAATTATCGAGTTTAGGCCAAAATTAATATTCCTGTGGCCGTGACCTAGAAATCCAAATTTCGTTGCGCGGCTATGCAGCTGTTAGGTCACGGCCACAGGAATATTAATTTTGGCCTAAATTCGATAATTAAAAATACTTGCACTTATTTTTAAAGCGTCGCTCCTTGTGCGCTGCATTTTCCCACCCCTCTAGTTTCTTTTTAAGCAAACTTTTTTCAAGTTGGCACCCCCCCCCCCCCTAAGCTCGAAATTTCAGCACGACAGGGGCGGAGGAAAACGGCGATAAGCCGCTTGAAATCGGCCAGTCATCCGCTCGACATACGCCAAAATGAGCCGCTCAACCGCCAGTGGCGGGTCATCGGCCGACTTTCTTCGGCTGAGCGGTTTGTGGGCCCGCTTGAGCGCGCAAAAATGTGTCTGAGTAGGCCGTGGCCTAGGTTTCTCTTGGAAAGTTTAACATTCCTATAAATCATTTGAAAACTAAGGTCAGACTCTTAATAGCCTAGAAGTTCAGAAAGCTAGGCCATTTCGGCGGACTAGTGTTTTTTTTTCGGTTTGCTCACCCGTCTAGACTTCATGAGCAAGTGCTCGTCCAACGGCAACCGCGCGTGTCCGAATCCCTTCTCAACCGCCAATCGATAGCACAGTCCTTTTTGCGAGTTGTGATCCACAATCCCGCCGATCACATAGACTTTCGAGTCGTCGAGCTCGCGGAGCACATTATCCGACTCCGACGTCAGATACACGATCTCTTCGGGTTTGAACACGATTTCCAGCTTTTCACGGTGCAAATTGATGTCCTGATTCAGATTGTGCCTGTTTCCGTCGTAGATCTGATGAAAAATGGCGGGGTTTCGGATGAAGGGCCAACGTTTTCGGGCTCACTTTTCGAGACGGACCATCGAATCCGACGACGTGGAACTGAAATGGGTTCGGAGCGTGCCGATTCGCCGTATAGCACCATCCGATCTGTTGAACAGTCCGTTTTTGGTCTTTTTCGATCATCAAATCATCGAACGACATGTCCAACGCGATTCTTTGCTGAAAATCGATGATGTTTGAATCGATTTTCGATTAGAACTTCTTAAATTTACCTTGCTTTTCGATTGTGCCATCGTTCTGAAGTCCTTTCGCTTCCGAAGCTTCGAAATCTCGCCGGACTCCTTCATCGCCGCCCGTTTCTCCTTTTTTCGAATTCGCTCGGCCGCCCGTTTCACCAATTTCTTCTCTTCCCATTTTTCTTTGTATTTCAAACGTCTGAGTTGCTTCTTCGACATTCCGGCTTTTGGATCGACGATGTCGTCGTCGGTTTGAACTTCATCTGTGATTTTATGTGAAAAAAGTAAAAAAAGCGGTGAGAACTCACTTTTTACGATGTCAGCTGGCTCCTCGATTTTTTCTACGACAGATTCTGACATTCTTCGGCTGAAAATTTATTTTTTGAGTATGATTTAGCGTGTAAAACGACGAAAAATGGTGGAAAAATCGGAGATGGCCTAGTTTTCGATGGCCGTGGGCGTGCGGTTTTCTAGGCCATTTCTATTTTTTTGGGATTTTTACTGAATTTTTTCACGTTTTTCAGCGCTTTTCAGCTGAAAATGAGTCAGGAAATTGAAAAAGAATTAAAAATTGGAGAAAATGACGACTTTATCGTGAGTTTCACCCGGAAAATCCCCAAAAACCAATAATTTTCCGTTTAGATCGACAGAAAACCAGTTGCACTAGCATTTTGCGCCAAACCAACTGCGTCTGAACAACTTCCCGCCCAAAAACCAGAAAAAGACGTTGTTCAAGAAATTCTCGAGCTGTCAAACCCGATAAAAATCGATAATTCGACGGAAATTCGGCGCGCGCCTTCGCTCAAGAGCTACGGGTGCGATACGGAGAGCGAATTCGAGTTGAGCGGCGAGGATAGCGATTTCGAAGACGATTTTCGCGATTTGCGAAACAAAGCGGAGGATACCGACGATGAATTCGATCGGCTCGTCAAATTATCGCATCGGATCATGGAAAAAATCCACAAATCGGACTATCCGACCGAAAACGACGGAAAACGACACAGAAAATCCGGAAAAACGCCGAAAACAGTGAGAAATTAGAAGAAAATCGGAAATAACAGAAAATTTCAGCCGAACGTCCATGAATACGACGATTTGCCGCCACTCGAAAATCTATCGATTGAGTGTAAAAGCAGTTTGATTGAATTCGGAAAAGTAACGAAAGTCGTCGATTGTATGGGTAAGCTCAGCTCTTTTCGAACTAAAATCGGAGAAAATTATCAATTTTTTTGCAGTGGTCGTGGAACCCTCGTCGACTGACGTTCTGGACTTTGATTCGTATCTTTTCGACGAGAAAGGAGTCGCCATTGGCCAAGTTTACGACATTTTCGGACAAGTGAAGAGTCCACAATACGCGATTCGATTCAATTCCAGTGAAGAAGTAGGTGTTTTCTTTCGCAAAAACCTTTTAAAAACTTATTTCTCAGGCTTCTATAATTCCGATCGATATGAAAGTCTACTATGCGCCAAATGAGGAGCAGTTCTCTAAAACCCCGTTCAAAGGGTATTTTTCAGAAAAGCGCTAAAAATTGAAAGAAGACGCGTCTTTTTTCAGCCTGAATCTCGCGGCCGCCAATCGTGACGCCATCGAGAAGATGAATCGTCGTCTCGATCATCAGGAAGCCATCGCGAAAGCCGCCTCGCTTCAGAATTCGGAAGTCGCCGTCAATGTGATCGGAAGCGATGTGGAGTTCAGTGACGACGAGGCGGAGAAAGAATATCGCCAAAGCCAGCGGAATTCGGAAGCCCAGCCGAATCAGAATCAACGTGGAAACGGTGGAAACAACCGGAAACGAGACCGGCGGGGCGGTCAGAAAGTGCGATTCTCGGCCGAAAATCAACAAAATCAAGGCAACTCGCGTGGAAATTGGCAGAATCCACAGCCAAAGCCCTATCGACGCGATCACGACGTTCCGATGGAGACAACGCCGGCTCCGGCGGCCCTAGAAGCTTCGGAGGCTCCAAAACCGAACTCCACGCCTTCTGAAAACCCGTACGCTGAATTCGGATGCTATTCAGGGTTTCAGGGACGATTCGGAATCTAAACTTGCACAAATTTCAATGTTTCAACCTGTTTTTCTTGTTCATTTTTGTTCAATTTCCACCGTTTTTATGTTGTTGTTTTTTCTATACACGTGAACTTCTAGTTACTAAAATCACTCATTCCGTGGTATTTTATTTGCGTCATGGGCAAAACGACAGCGTACGATGGAAAAAGTCGAATTTGGCTGTAATTTAATCGGCTGCAAATATAGAAAACGTTTAAATGTTTCAGGATGTGCTCCTGGAGCAATTCGCCAGTTTGCTACGGATTGGCTTTGTAGATTAATTTTTTTTTTTGAAAATTTAAATATATTTCTGATGACAATCGTTATTTAAAACTAAATTTGTCAAGGAAAAATTTGAGAAAGTTGAAATGTGAAAAAGAAATACGATGCTCCGGAATGACGCACTGCGCTGTGTTTAGCGAAAAATTTTGGCGGGAGTTCAAATTCGAATTTTCCGGTGTTTTTCAGAGATTTGCTCGGCGCCATCGGTCTCGTGGTTTTCCTGGTTCTCGCGGTCGGAATCGCGTTCTTCGGCTGGTTCGGCATCAAGCCAAAAGCGATTCGAGTGAGTGATGGCCGAGAAAAACTT
Source organism: Caenorhabditis sulstoni (assembly GCA_963966605.1). Lineage (NCBI taxonomy): Eukaryota > Metazoa > Nematoda > Chromadorea > Rhabditida > Rhabditidae > Caenorhabditis > Caenorhabditis sulstoni. The sequence goes on from OZ016478.1 coordinate 8,847,842, forward strand.
CGGCCACCATCGTCTCTTGTTTTCAGCGAAAACTACACGACTGAACCAACAGAACACTTTTTATTTTTGATCAATATTTGTCTCAACGAGTTTCTACACAACTACAATGAAAAAAGAAGCGAATTTACTCTATTTTAGTTTGAAATTATCGATAAAATAAATATTATGCGAAATGCATGAAAAACAAGCGTTTTTGGGGGCGATTTGTCGGCAGGAAAAGCGCGGAATATTTGAATTTTAATAATTATTGATTGATTTTTGGTAAAAACGGTGAGAAAGAAAGCAGCGGGGGTGTGGGCGGAGCAGGAAGTGAAAATAGAAAAACAATCGATAATTGTGTGGTTGCGGTGACGCGAGTTACATAGAAAACAAGAAAAATTGAAAGAGGGAAATAAAAAAAACAAAGAAAAACTTGAACTTTTAAAGCTAAGCATTAAATTTCAGCAAAGAAAACCGGACCAAACTTTCAGCGAAAAAAAAATTGTTTTGGGCGACCAGGGGAATGACAGAAAATTGAAGAAATTTTTGGAAAAGAAAACGAGAGGGAGAGAGAGAGACCAGAGAAACGAGAGAAAAAAGTGGTACAATAAAATAAATGAGAAAAAAAAATTATTGGAAATTCTAGAAAAAACGCAGTCTTTTTTCCTCCTTCTCGACTATCGATGCCCGCTGAAAGCGACGTCATCGAACTCGTCGTCCTCGTCATCTGGAGGCAGCACGTTGCCCTTCTCGTCCAGCTCGTCGTGAATCGAACCGCCCTTCTTCACGTGGTTCAGCAGCCGCGTGTTCACCTCGAAAAGGAGCCCTTTGTAGCGTTCGGGAAAACATTTGCCGCAGAAACCGCCGCAATGGCCCTCGATTTTCGCGTTGTTCTGTAGGAAAAAAAACGAATTATTTATCTAAAATATTTTTGCGTCTTTTTTTCAGTAAAAAACAATAATTTCTCAAATTGTCTGCATTTTGTCGTAAAATACAGTGTTTTTGGTTGTTTCTGTGCAATTTGTCGTAAAATGCGTTGCATTGGCGTTTTTCTTTTGTGAAATATTTTGCATTTTCCAGTTTTTTTTTGCACAATTTCGTTAAATTCTAGAGAATACAGGTAAAAGTTGGCTTTTTATCAGTAATTTCAGTTTTTTTCACATAAAAACAAATCTTTTTCGGCTTCTTCTGCATTTCGTTGACCAACTTCGTGCATTTTTTTTCGAAAAGTTTGAAAAGTTCTCATGAGTTTCGTTGAAAGTTGACCTCAGACTATTGGCAACGTACCGAATATCGATCGATTCGAGAATTGGTGCGATGTCCCTGATCCTCCCAGTTCAAATCGTTCACAATTTTCAAACCGGCCGTTCGCAGATCGATCGAGAACATGCCTTGCGCGCAATCTTTCATACTGTAGCAGTCGCCGGCCGTCGCGTACGGCACATACATTCCGTAGACTCGTTTCGCGAACGTGTAGTCGGTTACTGTAAATCAGAGGATGAACTGTCGGGAGGTATAGTGTTTTCCAAATTTGTGCGCAATCTTTCGTGAAGTTTGATGCACCGTAGTTTTTTTCTGGGTGTCAACGTGAAACTCAACATATTTCTACGTTTTGTTGTGAAGTTCGTTCAACTACGGCGTTTTTGTGACTCACGATGGAATTTTCGATTCAACAAATCGATGCGAACTTTGCTGAAGCGGGTCAGACCGGCGTTCGCATCGCCGGCCTCCGAGCACAAACACGAGTCGTTTCGATCGCCGTTATAGGGACACGAGTGGGGGTAGATCAGCCTGAAATCAGTTTCAGACTTGCAAAAAATCTGGCTCTAAGGTAGGAAAAACGGTACTTTTTGCCGTAGACTTCCGCAAAGTTGGTGGCCGGATTCACGTTCAAATAGGCCTTCGGAATGGTGGAATTCATCGAGTGACAGTAGATTTCGATCGTGAACCCGTCCAGAAGAACAGTGTAGTTGCCGTCGCGAGCACGCGGCGACAGTGCTTTGATCTCCTGACACGTGGAAGGAATGCAGTTGCGCTCGAAACAGTACTGCGAGCGGCGCGGCTTCTTCGTCAGACACTTGACTCGTTCCACACGACGACCGTCGCGTGCCACACACTTCACTCGGCGACGACGAACTCCTTGACCGCACGACTTTGAGCACTGCAAAGTAACAGTTTTCGATAAATGGTCGACAACTTTATTTTGTTTCAAAATTCGTGCGTTTTTCCGTTGAATTCAGTGGTTCGTGTGCCTTTTGTGGCCAAATTTGACGTTTTCCGCACAGTTTCGTGAAATCAGGTGTTTTCTCAGAACTTTGTCGTCAATTCTCACGTTTTGGACAGAAATTCGTAAAATTAGATTCCTAAGTGATTTTAGTGGCTACTGTCGTATAATGTAATGTTTTCTGTGTGAACCAGAGTTTCACGGAATTCCATTACCCTTTTTCCACTACCCTTTTTCCGCGTTTTTTGGCGTTCCATTACCCGTTTTCCGTTACCCGAAAAAATTCAGAATTTCCATTACCCGATTTCCGTTACCCGAAAACTTAGAAAAAATTCCATTACCCGATTTCCGAAACCCTAAAAAAAAAGTTCATTTCAGCGGAAAAAAGCACAATTATTTCCAAGAAGAAATAGTAAAAAGTGAAAAAGTTCAACACTACGATTCTCCAGCATAGCGCATGCGCACGGTTTAGCCCGTAAATCGACACGAGCAACATTTTTTAAAAACTTCTTTGAAAATATGTTTCCATCACCCTTTTTCCAATACCATTTTTCCACGTTTTTTGGCGTTCCATTACCCGTTTTCCATTACCCGAAAAAATTCAGAATTTCCATTACCCTTTTTCCGTTACCCGAAAAAGTTTTGAAATTTCCATTACCCTTTTTCCGAAACCCTAAAAAATAAAAAGGGTTCCGTTACCCGTTTTCCGAAACCCTAAAATGAAAATTCCTTTTCCGTGAAACTCTGGTGTGAACTAAAGTGTATTTCCCCTTGTTTTTCTAACGTACCTCTCCCCATGGTCCGAAAGTCCATCGGAAAAGCGCGTTGCATGGATTGAGCTCGCACGACTGCGAATCGGGCGGTTTGGGGAACAGTTCGCACTTCTCCTTGGGCACGGCCGGCTCCTCCTCGAGCATGAAGAAGAGCGGAATGGCGGACGAGTTGTAATGAAGACGTCGTCGACACGTCACGTCTCTCGTCTGAACTCCCGGTCCGCACGATTTGGAGCACTGAAATCGGAGCAAGATGGCGATGAGCCGCCCGTCGGAAAAGTGAAACTGACCGTCTGCCAATCGCCTGGAACCCACTCGTACGGACAATTCTTCGTATCACACTCTTTTTCGGTTATCGGCGTTTCGGAGGCTTCGCACATGCGCGGAGCCGCCCGTTTACCGGAGTTGCTCATACAATAGACGCGTCGAGTCTGTTTTTGTCCCCGAGCACACTCGTCTTTGCACTGAAAACCGGGAATTGATGGAATTGTCGAGAAGGGGCGGAGTCTAAAAGGGGCGGGGTTTCGGAAGAGGGGAAAATGTCGATCACAATGAAAAAGAGGAAAACGGGAGAACGATCTTACCGGATCCATGTGAAAACGAACGGAGGAGCCTAGAAAAAGCACTAGAAATGCGCCAGCACACGAAAACCCTCAAGCTTACAGTATAACTCTCGTTTCTAGAAGCACTAAACGCGCCAGCTCACTAGAAATATGATAGAAAACAGTTCTCCACAACTCTAGACACTCGTCAGCTCACCTTGCTCCACGGAGTCGCATTCCACTTGTAAGCGGGACACGCGACCGGGAAACAGTTCGCCTCCGTGTTCAGTTTCGTTTTGTCGATGCACTCCGACTCGTTGACGATGTTCTTTCGGCCACGATAGCACTGCACTTCGCGGGTACGGACACCACGGCCGCATGTCACAGAGCACTGGAAATCGGGAATTGAGATGGGATGTTTCATGTTGATGGCCCGCCCCTTCTGTCATTTGCAACAGCTAAGAACTTTTGTCGGTTTTTCGGAAATTTGAAGGGTTTTGGAAACTCGTCGTCATTTTTAGCTTTTTAAAAGCCGGAAATAGCATTTTGATGTCGTGTCGTTGGCAGAGCTGCTTTTATAGGACCCGTCCGGTAGCCTGTTATTCTAAGCCACCCTCTACAAAACCTAGTCCCTTCCAACTCACCGCACTCCACGCAGTCGCCTTCCAACGCGCGCAATGCTTCGTCCTGCACCGGATCTCCTCGACGGGCTTCTTCTCTTGATCGCAACGTCTGCTGGCGACGGTGACGTTCAACGACTGATTCACGCATTCCACGACGCGACGCTTCATTCCGCGTCCGCATTTCGTCGAGCACTGGAAAGTCTCGGGCGGTGAATAGCGGTTTTTCAAGAAGTTCCCCCGAAATTTCCATGTGTTTTTTTTGTGTAAAACAGACACAAAACTACCGTGAGCCACGAAAAAGTGCACATAGACCAACTTAAAATTGTTTTTTTCAAAAAAAGCGCTCACCTAATCGATAATTTCACGAAACGGACGACAGCAGGACAGTTGGTGCGATAGGCATCATGCAGTTCGACAGAGAAAAAGAAACCAGCGACACAAAAGACAAGACAAGACAAATTGACACATATTTATTGATTTTTTTATAGATTGTGTGTGTGAAGCTTGTGTTTGTGTGTGTGTGTGTGTGTGGGTGGCAAAGATCAGGAAAGTTGAGAAATTAAATTGTAAAAATTCAAAAAAATAGAGAAAAACAAATAAAAGCGCGAAAAAGACAAAAGTTTGAAACTGAAAGTTTGGGCATTCTTTTGAGAAAAGAAAACAGTTTTTTTTTTTTTGGACATTTTGTTGGTGAATTTGAAGAAGAAAGACCCGTTGACTAGATCTAAATAGCAAAGAAAAAAGAGAAAAAAAACGTCTTCTAGACATGCATGCATACACATAACGCATAACAAACGACGACACAGATTCAAGTTCGACATGGACTTTGAAGATTTTTTTGGAGGAACATGGGGAAAAATGGGGGGTGGAGTTTTTTTTTTGGGGACTTTGGACTTAGGACCGATTCACTTGATAGCTATAATAGTTTTGGTTGTTATGACGGTAGTAGAGATTGGCACGCGCCTTTTTGGGCCGTTTCCTCCGGCGACGGTGCGGTGCCGCCGGAAGACGTGGCACCAGCGAGTTGGCGGTGCTCGGGTTATTACGTACCGCGCTCCATGCTGACGTTTGCCACGAGACGACGGGCTGCGGAAGGATAGGAGGCGGAAGCGAAGAGGAAGCGGAAGAGGATGCGGAAGAAGACTGTCCGGACGATGACGCGTTGGCGGTGGTGGTGGCGGCGGGCACGCGGGAACGCGAGCGGCACGGCGGCATTTCGCAGTCGCGTTGCTCGCGTGGCTTCTGCTCGGCGCACTCTTGATCGTCCTGTTTTCGACCCGAAAGCACGTCTTCGCACCAGATGCGACGACGTTGGACACCGCCGCCGCAGCTCACGGAGCACTGCAATTGGTGGCTGTGAGCTCTTTTCCGGCTTTCTGAGAGGGGGGATTCAGATGACTCACGTGAGTCCACGGCGAGATTTGCCACGAGTTGTTGGTGAGCGGTGGGCACAGCTCCTCGTTGCACTTGTCGAACATTTTCGGTTTTCGCGTTTCGTCGCACGAGGCCGACGTGCACGAGACACTGCGACGACGCCAACCGCCGCCGCACGAGGCCGAGCACTGGAAATGGGCGGTTGGAGCAAATTTCAATTTTTTCGGAAATTTCAATTTCAAAGAAACCGGTCGGGTCTCGCCACGATTTGCAGTTTTCGAAACTTTTCCGAGTAATCGGTTGTTGACTCTTAACGGCTAGATGGTCGCTCACCTTGGACCAGTCTCCGATGATCCACGATCCGATGTGCTCCTCTCCCTTGGGACACGGCTCCAGTCGACAGTTCCTCGCACTGCTCGGCCGTTTCGCGACATCGCAGTCGGTGTCGCGAAGCACCGTCCGTCCGCCGTCCTCCGCACTGACGCACGTCACGTTACGGCTCTGCTGCACGTGGGCTCCGCACGTCGCCGGACACTCTTGCCACTCGCCCATTCGCCAGAACGAGCAGTCACGCATGTGACACGATCGTGTGGCGACCTCTTTCTCGAGATGCGCACAGTACTCGTCGGGCAGATCGCGAATGTGATCGCGGCATTTGAGAAGACGTCGTTGGGTTCCGTTTCCGCACGTCGTCGAGCACGCCGTCCACGGGCCGGTCGCCCATCGAATCGGTGGCACGTCGGCCTGGAGTTTGGAGATGACGCGACGCTCGCCGCACGCATCCTTCTCGCACGTCTTCTTCTCGCGTGGCCGTGAATTCTGAAAAGTATGGGGGTTCTAGAAGAAAGTTGAAAGAAGAAGTGACATACTCGATCGCAAAAGTACTCGTCGACGACTTCTTGGGCGGCTCCTCGCACACATGAGACACTTCTCGTCTGAATACCGGAGCCACACGTCACCGAGCACGGCGACCAGTGAGCCGACTTCCACGCGGTGCACGGCAGCAGGTGGCACGCTTGACGCGTCTCCGGCTGTTTTGTGTCGCCGCAGAAGCTGGCGTCGACGGATTGATCGCGGTAGATGCATTCGATGGTGCGCTCGCGTTGACCGACGCCGCACGATACGGAGCACTGCAATAAAATAGTTCGGTAAGCGACGCGGGAGAAACAAAATTCCAAGTTCGGTGCCACTTTTCAAAAAAGTTATTGGAAATCTCGGGAAAAGCTTCCGACTCACCGCTCCCCAGTCGGTGGTCCTCCAGAACGGACAAGTGCCGAGATTGCAAGTCTGATGCGAGGCGGGCCTATCGTGTGCGGGCCCGCACAGGTTCATGTCCACTTCGGATCCGTTTCCAGCCAGACACGAGACTCGTCTCGACGACCATCCGTCCTCGCACGACACACTGCACTGCGACCACTCGCTGAGTTTGTACTTGGGACACGCCTCGCGATAGCACGGCTTCGTGACGATTCGCTCCTGTTTGTGACATCGGGTGTCGACGAGATGGTTGCCGTTCCGATCGGTGCACGTGGCGTCACGTGACTGAATACCCTCGCCGCACTTGACGGAGCAGCCGGACCACGAGCCGAACGTCCACCAGGTGCACGTGTGCTCGTTGCAAGCCTCGTGCGTGTGTGCGCTTCCGCAACGGGAGTTGTGCGTCTCGCGGTCGGCGGCGTCGAGGCATTGGGCGTGCCGCATGCGGACTCCGCCGTCGCAGCTCCGCGAGCACTCCGACCAGTGACCGTACACCCATCGCGGGCATGGAATCCGATTGCACTCGCGCTCCGTCGCCTCTTTTGTCTCCCTACCGCACAGCGATTCGTCGACCCGACGGTTCGAGCCATCGGTACAGTAGGCCTTTCGAAGCATCTTCCCGTTGGAGCCACAGGTCTCGGAGCACGTGGTCCAGTCGCTGTAGGACCAGCGACGCCCCGAGCAATCGATGTAACAAGAGGCGACATCCGAGGGCTTCGTGTTCCGGTCGCAGAGATGCTCCGAAACGGGAGTCTGACGGTCGCCTTCCATTTTGACACAGGAGACTCGTTGACGCTTCTGACCGGCTCCACACTTCGCGTTGCACAAGGAAATGTCTTCAGTGACCCATCTGAATATTGGAAAACGTGAAACTTGGCCTAAAAAACCAAAAAGTACCTCGTGGAACAATCGATATTGCACATCCGGGTCGGTTGTTTCGGTTTCACGACGCTCTGGCAGTTCCGTTCGTGGCTGTGCCGATGTGTGGCCATATCCAGACAGACCAGTTTCTGAGTCTGCTGTCCGCGACACGCCTGATCACAGTCCGTCCAGCTGTCGGTCAATCGCCACAGATAGAGCGCACTTGTGATCGGACGGACCACCGCGTTCGGCACGGCGGCCGTCATGTACTCGTAGGAGATGTCCGGCGGATGACTGCCCACCGACAGCACGTGCACGTAGATGTCGCTTCGGATCGGACCCGTTCCGTTGATGCGTTCGACGATAGCGTCGGAGCCCGAGTACTCGAGTACCGTGTCTTGGAACGCGATCTGTTGACGGGCTAGGGAGACTTGGAAGTGCCCGTTCAGCAGAAATTCGCCGTTTGCCGCGCGCAGGGCTGAAATGCATTTCGTTAAGAAGTCGCAACCTGATGTTAGAAACTCACAAAGGTAGTTGTCATCTTCTTTCATGTTGTTGTACCCCTTCTGCCGAATGTCGATGTTCGCCGAGCCGGCGGGAATCTTCATCACCTCATTGTACCCGAATGTGCCCTGCTCGTTGAAGTGCCCCTTCACCACCTTACACGACGAATCGTCGCCGCCGCACACGCCGCACTTGTCTCTCCGAAGTGTCGAGTGAAGCTGATGGTCGCATCCGGCCGGCATACATCCGCCCGCCACACAAATGTCGTCGCCGTTTCGATCGCACGGTGTTCCGTCGACGACCTTGTCGCGCAGCAGATAGAACGCCGCCGAGCCCGACAGGCGGCAGTAGAGTTTGCACCGTTCGTTGGCGGCCACATTGGTGTACTTGGGAACCCATTCGGTGTTGGTCGAGGCGACGCCCTGGATACCGATGTCCTTGTTGTTGAACTCGGAGCACTGGACCTCGCGGAAGGGCTGCGTGTCCCAGGGGCATTCCTGCGTGTTGCACGACCGATACCGTTCTCGTTGACCCACACAGTACTTGCCGCCGTTTCGAGGTCTGAAAGTCGGAACATACGCGATGAAAAAGATCAAAAGTGGTCTGAAAGCTTAGAAAGCGTAAAAGCCAGGGGAAGGGTCTGGAACAGAGTTTTACGCTGGAGTAAATCTGGAGGTATCATGAAAGTGGCTAACTCCACAATAATCATCTGAGAATCTTAGTTTTCAGCCGAAATAGAGAATGTTCAATAAGAGTTGTTTTCATGGCCACTTCTGTCCCCACTTTCAGATTTACCCCATTGCAACTCTGATCTGGAAGCATTTCGGACTTTTGCGGCCTTAACACCAGAGAAAGATAGAGGTGCCCCCAGTTCATTCAGTTCTACACAAGCATTTTACCTCCGATTCTCACTATCATAGCTTCCTTTGTCTTTCCTGAACTCTCAATTATATCATCTTTTTTTTTGCAATCCCTATGTACTTTTTCATCTAGTTCTAGTCTCTTTTCCTCGACTCACTTTGGATTGTCACAATCGCGCAACGCCTTCTGAACACCGCCGCCGCACGTTCGACTGCACTCGCCCCACATCCGCCACTCGCCCCATTGTCCGTCGATTTTGGTGAGCGATTCGGGTGCCAGTCGGACACATGCGCCGTGATGGCAAAACTGAAATCGAGACGATTCGAATGAAACCCATATTGCTGTGTTTAAAAAAAGTAGGTCAATTCAGGCTTGTACCAGGACTAAATTGGCCTAAATCAGCCTGAAACGGCCTAAAACGGCATGATACCAAACTAGGTCATAAACACAATTCCATACCATGCTTCTCGACTCGTCGCACGGTGTTCCGTCGGCCCACGGCATATGCTGCGTTCGACAGCCCATCTGGCTTCCGTAGAATGTTGCACACCAAAGACGGCGGCATGTCGGCTAAGAATCGAAAATTTCAGATAGAAATAGAGTGAAAAATAGTGTTTACCATATAAGGGCACAACTCGGAGGCGGGTCCGAAGACGAATTTGCACTGTTGATGCGCGTCGTACTTTTTTCCCGGCTCGTCGCGCACAAACACGTCCTCGTAGTAGCGACGTTCGACCGGCTGATCGAATAGACACTGGATTTGTCCTCGATTGTTTCTGCAATTAAGACAAATTTAGGATGATTTAGAAAAGTGGGCGTGACCTAAATGGGCCACGCCCACTTTAGGGGACTTACTCGAGGAATCGTTCGAGCATTCCGGCAGAGCACGGCGACCAGCTCCACGGATGAGTGTTGTACTCCAAAGTTGGCGCCATAATGTGGAAATTGTTCTGAAATTTTAGGTCATAGAAAGTAGGTCAAATAACTTGAATTTCAACGTTGACAGGGTATAGCTCCAAAACTTTAAAAAGCAGGAAAAAAGTTATCAACCGCTGGTTTGGTTTGTAATGGACAACTCTCTCATAACTCTGCTAGTTTCAGAGATAATACGGTTTAAAGATCAAGTTCAGTCCAGGGAGATCGAAAAAAGGTCCAGTTACCTTGTTCACCGGCATGTAGCTTGAGCACTTTCGTTCGTCATCGTGCGGAATCGAGAAGACGTGACCCAGTTCGTGAGCGATCGTAAAAGCCGCCGACAGTCCGTTGTCCTCGATAATGGCGCAACTCTTCTGCATGTCACACATTGTTCCGAGCTCCGCTAGCCCCAACGTATCGCATTTCCCCTGCGATCGACAAATGTCTTTTCGCGTCAGAAGAATCGCCACGTCATGGTGCTGGAAGCTGGAGTCGTCCGGATCGTTGTAGTACTGTTGCCAGCGACAAAAGTCCTGAAGCGTTTGTTGGGCGTTCTGAGTGATCCGCGGACCGGCGTTTTCGGTCTTCAGCACGATCAACTTGACGACGACGACGTTGATCGAGGCGCGAAGCGACTGATGACGATAGATGGAGGCGACGGTGGAGAAGAGCGTGAGCACGTAGTCCTCGAGCGATCGACCGTGATATTCGTACATTTTGGTGTCGGCCACCACAAGTACTTCCACATAGTGGTCCCACGAGTTGGCGGCGCGTCGTGAACGCGCTTTTCGGTCTGCAAATTCCAAATTCATACTTTGCGAGGAAGTGCGCTCTATTGCGAAGCATTTTGATATTCGCGACCTTCTCTACCAATGTCGAGAATTTCAGAAATTTTAAATAGATTTTTTTATTAGGCCCCCTCTTTTTTATTTTCCGTTTCTTGCCTCGGAACCCGAGTCGTTAAAATCTTCTGCCAACTTCTATTAGCTATAGGGGAGACCTCTCCCATACTTCGGCCGGATCCAATAGTTTGTGTTGGTGTGTATAATGGCCTATTACACCCTCCGAAACCCCATTCACTCGTTTTGTGTTCTATGGGATTCTGCAGAGCACACTGCGGATTCTCAGATTCTGAGATTCTGTGGTCGAGCGGATGATGGGAGTTGCTGGGACCTCTTGTGGACTGCTAGGGAGTTTCGCGTGCTGCTGGGAAGTTTTGAGGGCTACTGGGAAGTTTTGCGGGCTGCTGACGAGTCTTGCGGGCTGCTGGAGAGTTTTGAGGGCTGCTGGGGAGTTTCACGTGCTGCTGGGGAGTTTCGCGTGCTGCTGGGGAGTCTTACGGGCTACTGGGGAGTTTTGCGGGCTGCCGGGGAAGTTTTGAGGGCTGCTGAGACGTTTTGCGTTCTTCTGGACTGTGTTGCGATCTGTGGTTGAGTTTTTCGGACTGTTGGGACGTTTCGGAAGCTACTGGAAGATTTTTTAGTGCCACTTCTGAAAATTATCGCGCTTCTAGGCACCTTGTGTGCTGCAAAACCTGAGGACCCGTTCTCCCAGAATCCCACCATTTCCTCCCACTCACTATTTGACTTTCGCGCGCAACAAACACGCACACACACAAAACGTAAACAGAGATTGCGCGGTGCTTTGGTAGTAGGCTCGCGGAGCATCTTCTTCCATCCCGTTTTGTGTCTCTGACCTTTACACGTAAATACGCGGGCGCCACTCTCGAACAGACACTCAAGCGCCAGAAAAGCGAGTGAGAGCGCGAGCGCATTTTTGTTGGAATTCGCATCGGAATGTCGCATCTTCACCCACCATTAAGATCCTCCCACTGATCTTGCCACGTGGCAACCGTACCCTCCGTCTCGTTGACACTCGTCGAGTTGAGATGGTCGAACGCCTTGAAGTGCAGCGGATCGAACTTTCGCACGAGGTGCTGACGATGTCGTCCGGTGCCGTCGTCTGCACAAAAATTTATCAGTAACGCCTGAAAAGGTGGCAACCAGTTGTTTTGTACCTGTTCCATTTGAGCTGACAATCGGCTCGACAGTATGCACACCGGACGGAAGTGCGAGCATTCCGTAGAGTCCGTCGTCCGAGTCGCACAAATTGACGATACTGTGCTGGGAGACGCCTTTGACGTGTGCTCGGTAGATGCAGTCAGGCTCCGTGCGTCCGAGCCCACCGCGTACCTCCTCCTCCGAGTCCAGGTACAACACCATCGGCGTGTAGGCCGAGTTGGCAAAGTGGGGGATGCTTCTGAAATGTGGATGGTTGAACCTTCATCCGCTGTTTGTCTTGTATTACTTGTTGTGCGAGTCGGGAATCTGATTCCATCGATGCAAGTGAACGACGTAGACGGCGTCGTCGGATCGCAATCGCAAGTGACACGCGTGTCCACAGTCGCGAGCCACACCGCGAAGTCGTCGTCGACTCCGCCCACTGATGTCGCTCGTGACGTCACGTTTGCCACGTCGGTCACGTCGCACAATGTGACTTGTGTCGATGGTGTGGACACCGGCGTCGCGTCGCCATCGAGTGTGCAACACTGGCACGCCTGGAACGGGCGAACGTGGATTTTCAGACAAGTTTGGAAAAAAGGGGTTTACCTGAGTACTTGGCCCTGGAGAGCAACACATCTGGTGAAGAGTTTCGTGTCGTGCCACTCCCACTTCCAGCTGGAAAAATTTGGAAATTTGCAATTTGATATGTCTTGCACTTTTTTGATAACATTTTTCAATTGGCCAAGTTCAAGTCCCGAGTGATATCAGTCGATTTTATTTCTCATTTTTAAATTCCACGAACCTTGCCACAAGACGTTGGCAACGGCGACGAGAAGGAGCAGGAGTAGAGCGGCGACGGAGAGCTGCAGCAGATGGAACGAGCCGCCGACGGAGCGCATACCAGCAACTCCGTGATGTTGACGACGATGTTGATGGTGTTGCGGGGAAAGTTTGAAGTCGTCGTCGTCGTCGTCGACAAAGCGTTTCTCTTCTTCTTCTTCTTCTTCTTCTCCTCCGATGATGTTCTTCGATGACAACACACTTCCTGTTCGCGGCGAATCACCGGCGACACCGGCTGCTGATTGTGCTGTGATTGCTCACCGAAAGACGATGAAGAAGTGAAGATTGAAGAAGAAGGGGAAGAAGGAAATGGGGCAGAGGGAATAGGGACGCTCTTGATGTGCACGACCAGAGCATCACAGACTGCAAACACGAAATAAATTTTTAAAAAAGGGAGAGAGAGAGAGAAGAAAAGCAAAAAAGTTTATTCCAGGAGCAGGAGGATTTGTTTATTCGCGGAAGACCGATGCAAAAAAAAGAGCGCATGTTCGTCCTTAATCAACTGGAGGAAAAGTTTCTAGGAGAACCCAAGTTGACTAGCAGCACTCAGCACTCAAGCAGCCCGCAAAATATCCTAGCAGCACGCAAAATATCCTAGCAGCTCGCAAAATATCCTAGCAGCTCGCAAGTCCCCCAGAAGCCCGGAGAAATTTCCCAGCAGCTCCTAAACTCACTAGGAGCCTCAAGCTCTCTAGCAGCTCGCAAAATATTCTCAGCAGCCCTCAAGTTTCCTAGCAGCACCCAAACTTCCTAGCAGCACGCATACTTCTCAGCAGCCCGCAAAACTTTGCAACTAGCCTAGCAGCGCCCTTTCGGCAAACACCAACCTCATAAAAATCAGCTTCGAATCGTATTGAATCGTGTCTTCTTCCGGAATTTCGGAGTTGGGGGCTGATATGTCTTCTTGTTGCTGTCAAAAAGAAGAGGTCAGTTCTACTACCGCTGCCTGATGGGTGGTGCTTCTTCTGAGATGATGTTCCTGTAAATAATACGGAAATGCAGCGCTTCAGTAGTCTTGGACCGGCCAATCCAATCAGTTTTGATTTACGAGCCTTGTGAAGGAAGCCTAATAGCCTATACACTTCCTCGTTCATATTTTCTTTTCCTCGCCACCCTCAAGTACTCAATAGAATAGTAGGATGGGGGGGAGAGAAAAAGGTGCACAAGGACTGAAAGGTGTCATAAAACACTGATAAGCATCATGATTAGTGGGCTCGAAACAGAAAAAACTGGCGCCGAGAAGCGAGCGGAAGAGGTTTAGAGATGGCAACAAAAGAAAACAATAAAAACAACTCGGAGATGAAAAATGGTGAGAGAGAGAGAGAGAGAAAAAAGAGTGTTAGAGGAGGGGGTACGGGGGTCCAGTGTGTGTTGTAGTGGTAGTAAACACTTGGACCCCGCCGATCATCCCTGCGTCCCTTCCACTGGAACTTCCACCCCCGACAACTGAATGGCACCAGGGGGCAAATTGATGAGAGATAGAGAAAGTGAGAGGGAGGGATCGGAGAGCGGGGAGAGAACCTGCTAATGATCCAAGGAGTTGATGCTGGACACTGACTGCTCTCGCGGGATCCGGGCCCAGGGGACAGGAAAAATGAGGAACTTCGTATGGTAAAGGATTCACCTAGGCAAATAGGGAACGGTTTAGCTAGCTATATCTTCAGTTTGGTAAATGTTCAGGAGCACCGTTGTCCGTCTCTATGGTCATCTACTTAAAGTGATTTCTAGGTTTGTGCATATGGCCGAATAACTTAGGATCGAACTTTTTATCCCCCTCTGCCCCCTTATTCCCACAAGATCAAAGAGGTGGTGGCTCTTGAACTCTGTCAACTTCTGTGTGCTCGACGGGAGGAGGAGGAGGGGGGAGCACACGGAGCACATGAAACTACTAGTGAACGGAAATTAGGAGCAGATGTTGTATGGGAACCGGCGCTTCACTCCCTTTCGCTGTCTCGAAGTTTTGAACTTTCAGTCCGAGAGAGAGTCGAGGGGTTCTCTTGAAATGGGGGAGAAATGTGTCAAAAAAAGGGTGGAATACATTGGGGGAAAACGGGGGGAAACAAAAAGCTAAAATAAGAAAACATTCATACAAGGAGCGATGGGAAAGTGCACGGGCCGCAAAATGTTATTGTTTGGCATCGGGCCAACAGTTTCATCTCGCCCAACCCTCTGCTTCGCCCCCCCCCCCCAATTCGCTCTTTTCCTACCGACAACGGTGTTAACCTGTACTAAAAAGTGGGCGGAGCCGTACGGAGCGACACAGAGCCAATATAGTACAGAGAGTAGTGATAGGAGAAAAGAGAAAAAGAGAGAGAGAGGGTCCTACGGGGGGCCAACTGACGCAATTGAAACATGGCCGAGCGGTCTCGGGAGCCCGTTGGAAAGAGTAAGAGAGAGAGAGAGAAAAAGTGAAGAGCGACAAGAAACAGAAGAAGAAAGAGAAATGGCACCACGTCAGAAAAAGAGAGACTGAACATGATTAGTGAGTGGTGGTTCTTCGAGGATCTCCGATTGACTTGTTGGTAATTGTGATTTTCTCATGCTTTAAGAGCAACTAGCAGTGGTTGGAAATCAAAAACTCCAAAATTCACATGTTTGGAAGTTTTTTTTTCAATTTTTTAAAAAATTTTGATTTAGGTAGTCCTGACGTCTTGAAATCTACGATTTTTGTTATCTCCAGGTTCTTAGGAGTGATTTGACACCCATCATGAACTACATTCAGATTTTGAGTGTTTGGGCTCCGCGAGCCGGTTGGGATAGGCTCTTTGAGCCCACGTGGAAACTTATGGAACTGTGGCTTTCTGGGTGTCATTCGACTAGGAAAATTATGAAAAAATCGAATTTTGACATCACTCGACGCAAAAAAGGGAATAAATAGGAAAAGTGGCAGAGAGCCGGAATTTTAGGTTCACTATATCTCATTTATCTGGAACTAAGACTGAAACTGAAACTAAACGCTTTAACAAGCTAATAAACGTTCAAAATTACCAATAGTTTTAGTTTAACCGAATTCCCATATGGGAGAGAAAGATTAGAAAGGGGAAAGGGAAAGACTACGCAGTATTGGCAAGATTAGGATTAACCTTGTCAGATCAGAACGGAATCCCTTTTCTCTTCCACTCTAAAACTAAACAAACAACCTCGATTACTCCCTTTTATACCCCCCCCCTCTTCCTAATCTACCGTAACCCAAGGGGGGTCCCCCTTAACCAGTGGGATTCAATGACCCGCGACTGCCAAACTAACTCAATGTCAACTTAGTTTTCTCCTCTTTTTTTACCACTTCTTCCATCCCACCAAACTAATAACAAATAACAATGTCACATAAAATTGTTCGACGCGCAGCGCGTTGTTTCCGGTTTTCCAGACGAAAAAAAATGGTCTGGAAAAAGAAAAAGTGGTAGAGACGGGCTTACCGGTTAACTAGAAGTGTGTAGAATTGAACAGACGCGCTTGGATAATGATGATGAGAATGGCGATGAAAATTTGAGAAGTTGAATCGAATTGGCGATGTCTGAAATAATAATTCCTTCTTTTTTGTTTGAAAAAATATTCGAAGCATTTCTATATGTATTTCCACAAACAAAAAGTGTGGGAAAAAAGTAGTTCAATGCGGGTTTTTCAATTTTTAAAGGTTATTTTATAATTGTGCTCGGGTCGTTGTCGATTTGTTTTTTTGGATAAGACTAGAGATTACAGTAACAGTGTTCTGATTTTTTTTCAACATTTTTGCGGTGGCGAGCTCTCTCTCTCAAAAAGTCCCTTTTTCTTCGCTTTTTCTCTATTTACTGTCCAGAAGCGAGAGAGAGAGAGAGAGAGAGAGAGAGAGAGAGAGAGAGAGAGAAAGTGCGCGCGAGCGCGCAACCTCTGCAACTTTTTCGGCCAATAATCCGAGTACTACGACCGTGGAGCACACACACACACACACACAAAAAGTCGCCCATTGAGACAGGGGGGGGACAAAAAACTGCAAAATGATGATAAAAAGATGAGAGGCAGGTTTTTTCTGTTAAAGGGGGTCATTTTTTTCGAGATGACTATCAGAGCTGCACGGAATTCCGAAACCCGCCAAAAACATTAATTAACATCAGAAAAATGAGAATTTTCAATTGAGATCAGGGCTGATCGAAATTATAATTTTTTTCCGAAATTCAGAAAATTCGGAATTTCCGAATACCGACTTGGAAAGCTCAAAAAGTCGGAACGTTCCGATTCCGAAAAAATCGGAATTTTTCGGTTATATCTATTCCGAGCGCATTCCGACCAGCCCTGATTGAGATCATCAACTGTAGGTTTACTCTCTGGGATTCTACAGAACAACGCGTTACGCGGACTTTACCATAAAGTTTTGCGTTTCGTTTGATTCCAGCTTTGTAACGACACCAAATATCGTTGCAAATTTCCGAAACCCGCATTACGAAATCCGCAAGTCAAATTTTCAATTCTGTGCAACTCTGATGACTATACTGTATTATCGGTTCGCCGCCGTTCGAATCTCAAAAAAGAACGCAATGTCGATTTACGATAAACAAAGAGCCGAAGCCGTAGTTTCGGAACGTCGTACCAAATAATTTTCTGATTTTTATTTCTGAAATATGAAGAAGAGAACCAAGAAACTTCTAAAATGTCTCTATATTTCAGCAAGAAAACGCTGTGAAATGAAAAAAATTGCAAAATAATTTATAAAAACGTTTGGTACGACATTCCGAAATAACGGCTTGTCTTGCCAGTTTCGAAATTTAATTTTTTTAAAGGGTAATTAATGCTAAGGAAATAAGGTTGTTTTATCGAAAAAGGCGCCAAACCCAAATATAATAAGATCTGCCTCGCATGGCATGGGTCTTGAACGCAATGGACGTCACGTCACGTCACGCGTCGTGAAATTGCGTGTCCCTTGTAAGTTTTCGTGTTGAACTTGGATTTTCGCGGTTGTTTTAAAGGTTTTAAAGGGAGGCACCGTGATTCGTTTTCTACCTGTCGATTCCGTTCGAGACCCAAAAAAAAGGGGGGGGGGGCAACGGGCTCCGAATATTCCGGGATTTTTTAAAATCTTATTGAAAATTTTTTTGAAAAGCTCGAAACGGATAGGCATTCCTCGAGAAGACCACTAGAAAGGATTCTGATTGACTCTTCGAGGTTTCGATACAGGTAAACTTTGTTGGGTCTCGAACGGAAAAGAGGTGACGTGAAATGTGCATGTCCCTTTTGAACAATCCAAAAGAAAAAAATTGTGCCAAGGGACACAGTTTTCTGTTCAAGACCAAAAAAGGGATGTCAAGGGACTCTGAGCCTCGTGGCGATCGAATAAAAAGCCCGTCGGATAGTACCTCCTCTATGGTTAGTAGGTGGGGGAGAGTACTTGAAGGACGAACGGAAAACTAAAGTACATAATGAACTAGTGTGTCGTCTCGAGAAATCGCCCCAAAAAAAAAGAAGAAGAAGAAGAAGAACTACACTCAAATGATGACCTCGAAGTAATAAAATAGGAATCTTCCTCCGAAGCGGAGAGGAGACGGCGATACATGAAAATGGCGTTTTTTTCAGTTTTACTGAGAGTGGGGTGAACAGAACCAATAGGGGGGTAGTTCGGAATTCGGAAGATGTAAATTGGAGACAGAGAGGGCGGCCTCGACGAGAAAAAGCGAGTCGAAATTAATTATCCGTGAGGGTGTGAATGAAATGAATACAGATGAATCCACGACGATGAGAACGTGTGTTTGGCAACAAAAGGAAACCTGTGAGGGGGTCTCGGAGGGGGGAAATGGGATGATGGGGGGAACAGGATCACTGCTCTGGTCATCTTCGCGTAAATTCGTCGACGAGAGGAACGCAAAGTGCACTTTTTGTGCTCCCGGCTCCAAAACTCCCCCCCCCCCCCCCCCCCCCAAGAGATAGTCAGGAAACAGGAACAGTGTGCTGATGTTGCGTGCTGCGCGCGCCACCGCCCCTCCTTCTTTTGCGCGGAAAAGTGCTTGATTTCTGTGCTTTTTGCATGTGTTCCGATGGAATTTTTCTGGCGGGGGGATGCTATTACGCGTTTACCCGACTTTTGATGTAAAGCGGAATTTGAGTTCGTCCGATTTTGGGCTAAATGAGAGGCGAAAAAAGAAAATGACCAGCGGGTGGACTCGAACCCGCAAGTACCATATTGACAGGTCATCCAGGAAACCACTAGGCCATGAAGGTCAATTTTTTCGAAAATTTTGGAAATCACCGTTTTTTGAACATTTTAGATGTTCTAGACTGTTTTTTGAGTGAATTTCAGGTGTTTTGATACATTCCTCTACCTATTTTTTCATGCAAACTCGAAAAGCGACCAGAATACCGAAAGAAATCCGGAACAGGAAACTCTTGATTTCTGTGCTCATTCCTTGTTCGGATGAGCTCATTGTGTGTGTGTGTGTGTGCGTGTGTTTGTGGCAACATTTGCGCAGATAGTGTGCTCTTGCGCGCGCGCGAGCCCCGCGAGCCAAGAGAAAAAACCAAGGGGGGAGGAACGGTCGCGCGGAGCAGAAAGAGCAAAACGGGGGGGGAGGACGAAATATGTGAGTGGTGACGTATGGGCACAAAAGAAGAAAAGGGGAAGAGATGTTCCCACCGAGAACCAGGAAACGTTCCGTTTCACACGTTGACCTAGTTTTAGATAGGGGGGAGGGGGCTGGACTAGTAGCGACTGTATATGTGTTTCGGAGCAATTTTACAATTCCAGATGCTACCCCTTTAGTAATCGTCCAAGAATATTTGAAAAAAAGTCTGGAACTCTTGGAAATTGCTAAAAATTGGTTTTGGGTGCTGCTCGGGAAGCTTAGCGTTTTAAAACGTTTGGCGTATTTAGCTATGATTAGGAAGTTTGAATTTGCAAACTTCACAGACATTTTCAGAAAAGCTATTGACGTTTGGTTACTGTTCCAGGTTTCTAAATTACAGCTTCAAACAAAAAATTATAGCCTAAACCTGACTGGTGACATCGTGAAACATTCAAACTCAACGATAAGAAACAAGTCTTAAAAGCTTCACAATCTACCGTAACCTCTCCCATTTTTTGAGCATTCCCAAAAATGCTCCAATTCACTGGCACAATAGAGCACAGAAATGAGAACAGCGGTCAGGTATGTACAAGCCGAAATGCTCGCGCCGGAAAAATTGAGAAGAAGTGTAAAACAGCTGGTGCCCTCCGTCCGTCCGTCCGTCGGATGTGGTCAGTTTTATGGCAGGGCTAGTAAAACACTGAAGAAAACTGATACCTTTTCTTTCTCATTCTCTCCTTCTCACCTTGAGAGAAAGAGAGCGGAACACTGCGAAAAAGTACACTTTACACTTTAGTACCGGTCTTTCTCTCCCGCACTCCACCACCTGCCCCCCTTTAAACCGATCTAGGAAAAAATAATAATAATTAAAAAATTAAGAAAACCCCAGTTTCAGAGTCAAAATTTCAGATGTTTGCAAGTGCTAACACTTATAGATCGCAATCAGTTTTCAGGTTAAAGTTCCGAAAATTCAGTGTCTCTAAAAAGTTAAAAAACCATTTTTTTCGCTAAAGAGTCAAAAAACCAACGATTAGGGAGTGAAAATCTGGACTAATTTCTTGACGGAATATTTGTGTACGAGCACTCGAAAATGATAGCCAATTAAATCGCGGCGAAGAGCGACGACGCGACCAGACGACGTCCTTCAAGATCATTTCGACGGCGTCTCGGTTGCAAAAGAAACACGATGCGTTTTCACGCGAACAGAGTGAAGCTGTTCGCTTCAGACAGGTGATAATGAGACCTCGAGGACATGAGCGGCGTTCTGGGTGAAAACGAGGTGGGGAAAAGTAAAGTGGAGGGGGGAGATGGAGACTGTTTTTGGGTGATGTGACAGGTGTCGGAGGAGCGGGTAGAGGGGGTGGGGGTACTGTGTGTGTGTGTGTGCAAATGAGTAAGAGTGCTGGGGCTCGAGTAACAGGTGGTAGGACACACGAGAAAGAAAAGTTGTGCCGCACCACCTGGGCGCCGGGTAGTCTGTGCCAAAGAAGCGAACGAAATGGCGGAGCTCCGGAGCTCCGACGCGTTCTCGGAGGAGATGATGGTCACGAATCGTGACATGTACCGTGACCAGCCAATTAGTGGCAATTAGCGGCGAAAAATGATGAAAACATTCTAGTAGTAATGGTTCCCCCCAAAAGGCCGATGAATAGTAAAATCGGGGCGCTGGACTGACGAAAGATTTGAACTGGACCACGGATTTCTAGGCCGTGGCCGGGGTTTTCGCGGCCAGTCTGGCAGAGCGCGATGAACAGCTTGTGAGGGAGCCATTTATAGTTCGAATCGGACTAACGGTTTTCTAGTGCCCAAGTACCAAAAAATCGCGACAAGATCCGTGTAGCACTAGCTGTATGACACGAAAATCAAATTTAATCACAATGAAAGAAGTCAGTCTGTAGCCTAACTGGTTAGGTCACCGAACGTCCAAGTGCCCAAAGGTACCAAAACCCTGGAATCGTGGCGAGACCCTTTCGATCTTTAAGAAAACGAATCGACCATTCGAATTGTCGCCAGCTATCATACTAATCAGTGTAATTGAAAGGGAGCGCCGCGACGACACAAAAAATCGTATAGATCTGAAGGGGGGGAGGGGGGACCCGACCCGCTCTCAACTCGGTTTCTGACAAGGGCACCGCCGAAGAGAAAGAGAGATAGAAAAGCGAAGTTGAGGAGGAAGATGAAGGAAGATTTGAAGGGGGGCACAGAGGGAGATGAAGATGAAGAAGAAGAAACATCGGAGCGGAGGGACCACTCGGACATGCTGTCCCCGAGAAGATCAGATCACTTTCTCTCTCTCTCTCTCTCGCGCCGACGACGGATTTTCGAATTGATGAGAACAACACACACATATCATCTCAACCCATCCTTCCAATGTTTCACTGTTTTCAAGTCGTCACCCTCCCGTCGTCCCAACTCACTTTTTTGGTCTTCCAATCCGATTCCTCTTTTCTTGGGAGCTGCTCTCTGGAAAAATAGACACGATTAATTGCGAGTGTTTCTATTTTTCTTGTTTTCACACGTGATCGAAGAAAAACGAGGAGACGAGGGAGGGGAAGACAAATAAGAAGTGATGGCAGATGGTTTCGGTGCTTGAGAGTGCTGGGTGTCTAGGAGGTGGATTGGCAAATTGGAATTGGAAAAGTTGGGTTCTTTTCTAGGTCAAGTTGAACCCAACAAAAAAGTTTCGACCACCACGCGGGTTCGAACTTGGAACCATCAGATTGACTGGCCATTGAAAAACCCACTAGACCATGAATGTCGCTTTTTAGAAAATCCTGGAAAAACTCGGATTTTCAGCGATTATCGAGGTTTTAGCATGTTTTTGGACAGTTTTCAGTGGGGACCGAGAAATTTCAACAGATTCTTTCCTTAGTTAGGCTAGAGTTTTCAAAGTTTTTTCTCGTACTTTCAATCATTTCAGATGCTCACTATCAAATTTCGGAAGAGTGTTAACCGAGAACTTTACGAAATCACTCGTTCTGTCCGGATGAGAAATAAATGAAACGCACTTTTGCTTCGGAGGCGGCGCCGCCTCCTCCCCCTCCTCCTCCTGCTGCACACACACACCCGATGGTCACTTGGTCACTTCTTTTCGGCCCCGAGACGAACGAAAAAGCTGTGAAAATGATACATCGGGTGGCTCTTGGCTCGGATGCTCTCGGAGAGCACCCACCACATGGCTGCTCCTGGAGAGCTACCCCGGTGAGCATTTCGGAAAAAAAGTTGAACTCTTGAATTTTGTTGCTTTGACGGTCGGAAAACGTTTGGAAAATGGTTTGAAACTTTAAAAATCGGGTTTTAGAGGGTATTTGGAAAAATGACTCTCGTGGCCTAGTGGGATATCAGATGACCAACTAAACTGGAGGTACCAGGTTCGAGTCCCCAAGGTGGTCAATTTTGTTTTTCTAGTATTTTTTCAGTCATGAATCATTTTTGTCATCCCCGATAGTCTTCATGACATTGAACTTTGATGTCTTATACCCTGGTAGATCAAATTGAAGAACGGACAGGTTGCCAATCCACCAGATGAACCTCGAAGATAGGAAAAAAAAATGATCATCTGGGAGTACGAGGTGTGTGTAATCGTTCGATGAAAGTGTGAAAAGAAAATGTTACAAAAAAGAGGCTAACGGAAGCGGATTCGACCAGATTATATGCATTACACTGCCGTTCTGCTTATCCAAACGTTCCGTTTTTTCCTCTTTTTTTATAAATAGTATGAATTTTGCAGTTTCAAGGTTCAAATAGTTTCAAATTGACTGAAATAGCAGAGCAAAAAACTTTTGACCACCAGCAGGCATCGAACTCGGGTCGTATTTTTGGAAGCTATTGCTGAGGACCACTAGGCCAAAGAGGTCAAAATCTGGAAGTTTCGGAAAACCCGGGTTTTTTTCAGTTTTTTGGTAATTCGAAGTTAATTTTCGCGTTTTTTGGTGTTTCAGGTCTACTCGACTATAATCTTTCAACAGAAGAATTCTAGGAAATTTCAGCCCAAAATCCAACTAAGAAAGGCATACGGTATAAAGACAGGAAAAAGTCAAAGGAAACTTCAGAAAATCCCAGAAAACGTCGCATGACTCAGAATCGGTAGGCAAAAGTGTAAAAATCGGCGGAAAATCTAGAAATTTCCAGAAAAATCAGAAAATCATTGCTGCGGCGAAGAATCCGTGTGGGCGGAGTGTAAGGATTCTGAAGGAAAGCGGGGCTTTTAGAAGAAAAAGAAGGAATTCTGAGAAACCTCCCTCTTTCTCTCTCTATTTTTCTCTTTCGCATGCTTTTTAGATAAGGAAAAAGGTGAGAAAATACCATCGAGGAGGCGTCGCGCCAGACGGATTAGCGGCGGAGAAGATGAAGAATTCTGGAGCTTTCCGCCGTTTTTTTAGAAAAATAAACGGTTTTGTGACACTTTAAAGGTGTGAGAAACGCAAAAAATGATGGTATTTTGAGTTTTTAACGATGGGAAGTTGTCCACCTCAACTTCCTGACCTTATCAGTAGTCACAACACAAAAATCAGCTGGAAATGGGAAAATGACGTTGGGATAGATGGAAAATGCGCGGAAAACTAACCAGAACACTATAAAACTTTGGGAATGACCAAAAATGACATTTTTCAAAAATTTACATTTATGGCTTAGTGGTCCTCAGCATGAGGTGCCAATCGGATGACGAGGGTTCGAGTCCTCGTGGTGGACTATCCTTTTTTGCTTTACTCTGAGAAAGTGAGAATGAGGAATGGACACCAGCTATTAGAAAGCCACACGGTTGACCGTTTTTTTCTCGTGCCTAGTTGTTTATTTGCACAGTCTTAGCCAGTTCCTTTTTCTTAGACGAAACGGGTCAACAAAAAAAAAACGCTGTGATCGGTGACTATACGTATTTTGATGGGAATCAGTTCAAAAGAGGAACAGAAGACCTTTTGAGGCGAACGGAAACGAGTGTCTTTGTTTTTATCTTTATCGCCATCTCACTACTATTATGCGACGGAACGGAAGACAATTCGCAGAGGGATCGTGTATGTTTGGGTTTTGGAGGAGAAACGAGTGACCATGATAACTGTTTGCGGTGCGGGAGACCACTTTTGGAGGGAAAAAAGAGAGAGAAAAAAGATTGACCACCACGGGGACTCGAACTCGGAACCATCAGATTGATTGGAAAAAGTGAAAATATCATGAAAGCATAGAATAAATGTTCAAAAAACTTGAAAACACACAATTTTACTATGGTATCAAAGCTCAAACACAAGTTTTTAGCATATCATGGGGTTACGGTAGTTTCAGCAAGGTTTGCTAGATTTCTAGCATTTCAAAGTTTGAAAACAATGAAAATCAGCTGAACAAGGAGTAAAAAAAGATTTCCAACTATACGGCATCGAACCTCGGGGTCAGATTACCAGTGGTCCCTCTTACCACAACACCAAAACGTGTCAAAATTAGAGTTTGTGTGAAAATCGATAGCTTTCAAATTGGGATCAACAAGGATTTAAAAGAAAAAACACTAAATCGGGGACAAAGTGTCCTCAGAGTGAAAGAAAGGGACAGGTGCAGCACACTATGTCACATCACGAAATGACACAAAATGTGGAAATGGGAAGAGAAGAAAGAGAAAGAGAAAGAGAAAAAGAGAGGAATGGGGGAAAGAAATGGAAGTGAATTTGCATACCACGTATATCATACCACACATAAAACATATACCAAATGGGCAGAGAGGCACGGGGGGCGCGAGAAGAATATAAAATTTATGTATCTATTGCAAAATGAAATGACAATGCGATGCCGTTTTTATAGAGTTTCCACGGAATGGTTTGGTTTTTGAATCGGAGAATCGAAAAACGGCAGATTTTTCTGTTTGAATTAGGCTCCGCCCCTTTTTGCTGTTCGTTCACTTGGAGGGAAGATGTGAAGAGAGCTAGTGGGAAAATTGAAAGGAACGCGGAAAATTTTCAAAAAATCCGTTAAAAAACCTTTTTTCCTGCAAAAATTACAAATTTTAAAATTTTGACCTACTTGGCCTAGTGGGATTTTCGATGAGCTATTGATCAAACGGTTCCAGGTTCGAAACCGCACAGTGGCCAATTTCTTTTTTCTCGGCTGTTTTGAACCAGAAACACCGACTTTGACTCAGAAAACATAAAAACTTGAAAAGAAGTCAAGGAGGTCTTTCAGGTTAGTGAGAATTTCGAATTGAAGCTCGGTCAACGTTTTGGCAGGGTCGGATGGCTCTGTGCGCAGAAACAAAAAAAGGAATGGGGGGAACCAGAAGTGCATTAGTTGTCCTTGGCAGCTGGTCGAGATGCGCGAATTGGGAACGACACCCTTCGCGAGCGCGACACAGGAAATTCGGCCGACACCTGCCACGAGAGATGTCGAATCGAATTCGAGCAATGACCACTGATTTATTCATGACTGTACGGCTCGCACTGAGCCGGAGCAACTAAGTGGTTTCGAGTTTTTTCTCGGTTTTTCCGAAACTTTTTCAAAATCCCAGTTGTAGGTCTTGTGAAACTAGGATTTTCACATTTTCCCACGCGAAAAGCAAATCCACGTGGATTACGGGAGAAACTAGATGAGAACAGAGTGAAAGTGATTCGAAAAGTGCAACATTTTGAGATCGGAGTAGAAGGGGGGGAGGAGAACCGGGTGATGGTCGGGTGAGGCGAAGCATGAACTGAGAGAGAGAGAGACAGAGAGAGAGAGAGTGAAATTGATGAGGATGGGCATATGGTCGTGGGAGGAGGAGGAGAAGAAGAAGGGTGGAAAAAGGTTGAAACAACAGAGCGGGGCGGAGAAAAATGAGACTTTTCGACGGTCAGATGCCTCCCAGACCAATGGCAATGGCGGAAAGTTTCGAGGAATTGCGAGGAAAAAAGTTCTGTGTAGATTAAAATGCATTGTGGATAGTGAATAAGCAAAAGTGAAACTGTTAGAAAGTCAAAACAATCAAGAAAAAATAGTTCGACCACCTTGAGGACTCGAACCTGGGACCTTCAGATTAAGGGACCATCGAAAATCCCACTAGGCCATGGATGTCAATTTTAGAAAAAACAGTGAAAATCGAGGTTTTTTGTGGGGTTTCAGCATTTTTTCAGTGAATTCGCGAGTTTTCAATAGTTTTCAGTGATTTCAGCGAGATTGGCATTTCTGATTCAAGATGATCGGTGTCTAAAAATAACGGTGGAAAGGATAGCGGAACGAGGCGAACAACACGAATCGAATCCCCTATTTCTCTTCCTCGCTGATCTACCGTAAGACAAAAAAACGCGACGAGAGAAAGAGAGAGAGAGAGAGAGAGAGAGAGAGAGAGACGCAGACACGCGAACATTTTTCCGCTTATCACTATTTTATATTAAACCATTGCTAAAGCGCGCGCAACGACGACGACGATGAAATATTGTGGGAAAGTGAGAGACGCAGGGGGAAAACGGTGAAAAAGATGAAAATTGGCGAACGGTGTACAGGTAGCCGCTTTTGTTTTATTGTTACAAATCTGATTGGCAACGGCGGTAAGCGGAGGGGGGAAGAAAATGAGAAAAGAGAAGAGGTGCACGTTATTGTTATTGCTGTTTGCAGCGAAAAGTTCGGATTACGGTAAGTGGGTCAATATAAAGATACCCAGGGGGGGAGTAGGTCAAACTTGTCCCATTTGATCTGCCCGGTATTAGTGGTAGTAGTAGCAGCGGTAGTAGTAGTAGTAGTACTATGACTGATAATATCATTTTTCCTTATTTTATGATTTCAAGTTTTTATCAGTGATTCGTAAATGAATTCTGTTGCACGCGCGCGCTGACCACGCAAAATTGGGCGGGGCCTAATTCCTAGTGCCGGAAAAATGGGCTTTTGGTCTTGAAACTATTTAAAATACACTCTAATGCCTTGAAAACTATGAAAAATAGCTTTTCCATGTAATGGCCGAAGTTTTTCGGTGGTGGCCTAGAAGTCCAAATTTCGGCAAAAGTTAGGCCACGCGAGATTTTCCAGCCATGATTACACTCATTTTGAAGCCAACGACTCGCTGAATTCAAAAATCACATCGCTGGCCTAGAAAAACCACGTTTGAAAGCTAGGCCACGCGGAAATGCGGGCAGGAAATTGCGCGAAAAAGTCAAAGAACACTGCCCGAAACTGGGCCTAAAAACTCGCCGTGAGAACTCCACGGGCAAATTCGTGATAAACGGAGGCGCCGCGACGCTTATCATCGTCTTGCTCGCGGAGCCCCGCCGAGAGCACTCGGACGCAGGACGAAAAGGGAGAACATTGCCAAATTCACACACTTCCCTATATAGTTTTTCGTGCTCTAATTTGAAAATTTCACCTGGT
This sequence comes from Caenorhabditis sulstoni, assembly GCA_963966605.1. Lineage (NCBI taxonomy): Eukaryota > Metazoa > Nematoda > Chromadorea > Rhabditida > Rhabditidae > Caenorhabditis > Caenorhabditis sulstoni. Next base: position 8,875,438 of record OZ016478.1, read on the forward strand.
TTCTTCTCGAAACTTCTCGAAAACTTTGAAAATTTCAAAAAAGTTCATTTTTCCCAAAAAAAAAACTTGCGCGTCAAATAAGATGTTTTCGGGAGAACTCGCGAGTTTTCACATTTCACATCGTTTTTTCTCGTGTAAAAACTCTCGAAACCGTCACAAAACGCCCATTTTTAATCCCGAGATGTGAACATGGATTAGTGGTCTTCTTTTGTGGTATTCTTGGCATTTCGCGTTGACCAACCACTATTTCCCACTCGTTTTCTTCACTTTTTTGCCCGTGGGGCTGACTCCATTAGGATTCCCATGAGATGGGAAATTTGAAAACAGACAACAACAGCAAAAAAATTAGAGCCTAAAATTTGGAAAAATTGGCCGAGAGAAGAAAAAGTGGACGCGCAGAGACGATAAGAAACGGAAATAAGGTCTTTGGTAAGGGCGTGTGTTGCGAAACGGACACTGATAAAAATGAACACTTGCCGAAAATTTATGGAACGCCGGGAAAACGATTTGGAAAGTTCATCACTGGAAAACTTAAAATCGACGTTCAAAACAATAGGAATTGCGGTGAATTTCCCGGGAAAAACTTTGAAAAGTGAAAAAAATTGAGGAAATACGGGTTTTTAAAAACTTGACATCTATGGCCTAGTGGTCTCCAACGCAAACTGTCAATCGGATGAGCGGGGTTCGAGTCCATGTGGTGGTCAATATTTTTTTGTCAACTTAAAAAATCAGGAAAACTATCAGGCAACAAATTATTTGTTAAAAACTTGAATCCCCGGTTGAAGACTTGAGAAAAATTTGAAAGTTTTAAGAAAAACCCTAAATACAGTCTAAAAACTCAAAACAACATAGCCAAAAAATGGCCGCATCGGAGGGAAAAGAAACTTGTTTACCCTACGGCGGGTCAAAACTTTTGCAAGCGAAGAACCCATTAGGAATCATTCAGATGCTCGATTTGGAATGATTCCCACGGGGGGCCTTCGGGGGCTCATCACTACACCACCCACAAAAAAGTGGCTCGACAACATGTTCGTTGTCTCTGTCTCGAAGCTCTCGGAGCTCTCGGAGCTCCTTGTACGGCGGTACAGTCTCTTTCTCTCTCTCTCTCTCTTTGTGTGCTTAGGTGTTGTTTGAACAAATAAGTTTTGGTGGCCATTCCTACCTCCCCCACTTCTTCTCCTTCTTATTGCTCCTTGTGCTCTTTCTCTTTCTTTTCCTCTCTTTCTCTTTCTTGTGTTGCTTTTTGGCTCGACGAGAGGCGAGACAACACGGCGACACTTGATTTCTGTGCGCGCCCGCGCACTCTCAGCTCAACGGTTCGGGTTACTATGAGGATTACTCGTAAAGAAAATAATAAAAGGGTTGAGAAAAAAGATTGACCAGGGTGCGGACTCGAACTTGGGTCATCAAATTGATAGACGCGCATAGAACCACTAGGCCATGGAGGGAAAAGTTTGAAAAATGTGATTTTCAGCGCGGGAAGCGCGTTTCTCGGGGGTTTTTGCATTTATTCAGATGGTTTCAGAAGGTTTTTATCTATTTCCGAGAGGAAGTATTTAGAAAAAAAATTTGATCGGAGAAAAAAATTAAAAAGCGAAAAGTGAAAAATTTGTTTTATCGACACTTTTTAATCCGATTTGCAATAAAAAGAACCACCCTGGTCTTTTTAATCATATTTTTTCAATGAATAAGACAAAATGATTCAGGATTACGGTATAAGCACCGGAAATTGGCGAAAAAATCGTACAGAATAGAAACAAAAAATTATGAATAAAAAAAAGGATGGGACGAACGGCTGAACGCGGAAACAATGGAAATAATGGAACAATGCGGGAAATTTTAGTTTTTTTTGCCTAAAAGCGCACTTTTTTAGTCGGGTACCACCAGGCGCGGAAAAATGGAGGAGAAAAAAAAACGAGTTGCCTTTTTTTCTCGCAATTTAAATTGAATTAAGAGAAGTACTCGTTAATCGAGTTTCCCAATTCCTCAAATGTCGCTTTTCTTGTGTGTTGCAAGGAGCAAACTCAAACTCAGGGCAAACATGGAGAAGGGGGTGGGAGAAGAAACCAATCGGAGCAGTGGTAGGGCTCAAAGCACACATTGACCGCTACCGTTGGGTCAAAGAACGGAAAGTGACAACTTTTGAATGGTCTTTTGGCGGGAAAAAAGAAATTGACCACCACGGGGAGTCGAACCCGGGACCTTCTGATTAACAGTTCATCGAAAACCCCACTAGGCCATGAAGGTCAATTTCTGAGAACAACGTGGAAAATGATGTTTTCAATAGTTTTTTGAGCGTTTTTCAAGAAAGCCTTGCTTTTTCAATGAGTTTTCCGGTTAATTAAACCGATAAACATGTAATCCACGTCATTCCGCCCCACCCCTTCCCCCTGCGGGTAGATCAAATAAGAAAAGAAGCGCTCCCTGATATGTATCACAAAAATGTATATTTATTTGATGAGGGTCTCTTCATAAGGGGGTGGTGGGGTACAAACACAGAAAACGGAAAGTGATTCGGGAAGCGGACGGGCGGAATGGTAGATCGGAGCATTTTTGGGAAGAGAGAGAGAGAGAGAGAGAGGATCTTCGGATCGCGTTACACATATGTTTTCTGATCTACTATTTGATCTACCTGCCCCCCGCCCGCCGCGCCGCAAAACGTTCAACACATCCTTTTGTGCAACTGTTTGGGTGTGTGATCATGACGTGGCATGACGTGGCACTACATTCTAGGCTCACATTCAGCTGGTTAGCCGTCTGAGTCATCTTTTAGAAGTGAGAGAGAGGCAGAGAGGAAGGGAACACGCGAAACTAGTAGTTATACAAGAAAGCTGATTGAGAGTGACGTGGTATGACGTGGCAGCTGCGGCGAAATCCGAATGGTACTTTGTGAAGTGTGACGTGGCACTATGTAGTTTTCATGAAAGATGACACAGTTTTTTTTTTTTTGAAAAATTGCAAATGCGGGGGCCGTTTTCAAAATGAAACCAGACGTGAAAAATCGAATGGGAACAGTTTTCCGGCCTGTTTTTGAGGCACACAAGGTCAATGCCATGAAATGTGGGAACAAAGGGACACACTCACTCAGCCGCCCGCCCTGTTTTTCAAATCTCGTGTCACTCGCTTTTTTGTGGCACCGATAGTGCTGGAAAACATTGAAATTGCACCGCAACCTCGAATTTGACGACAAAATGCACAGAAGCAATGGGTACGGCGTGAAAATGCGCAAAAATCTAAGTTTGGCGAAAAAAACCACAGAAAAAACTGTATTCGAGGGCAAAACGCACACAAACATCGAACTCTACGACAAAATGCACACAAACATCGAACTTTACGACAAAATGCACAATTTTGTTCTAAAACGGCTCCCAATGAAACTTTTCGCAAAATTCAACAAGAATCGGCTGTAACCAGCGGGAAATGGTTCAAATTCATGGAAAAGCAGTAAAAACGAGAAATATTTTTCGAGAGGGCATCAGAATTTTCAAACATCGCTCGTCTTCGCGCCGAAAAGCGACATCGCGATTCGCGAGATTTCGTGTTCCGATACCAGTGAACTCGACTTATCTCCCACCTGCATCTGTCGTGTCGTCACTCCGAACCGATTCTCGATTCGATTCAATGTCTTCAGCCACGTCGTCACGTCTTCTGAATCGCCTTCACCTCCTCAACTACTTCCATTGCGTCGTCCTTTTGTACTTTTTCACCTTTACCGTTTACTATCACGAAAAGTATGCGAGATCCGACGATTTGCAAGTCGCCGCCGCGGTTTTCGAGAGGAGCTCCAATGTGTTGACGCTGGTTTTTTGTTTGGATGCGGAGGCGAAACATCAGGACATTTTTCTGGTTCAACGCGAAAATGAGACGAGATTACAGTTGGAGACGTCGATTTTCAGCGGTAATGGACAGATTTTGGTGGGTTTTTCACTTAAAAACCGCTTGAAATGGCTGAAAATCATCGTAAGCTTGATGGCCGAAGTTTTGCGTTGGTGGCCTAGAAACCCGAATTCTACCCAAAACTAGGCCATCAGTCTAATTTTACTTTAAATTTTCGGCGGCCTAGAAAACTCCGAATCGAAACCTAGGCCATTGAAAAAAATCCTTTCAGATATGGTCATCAGAAGTGTCAAACGGCGAAAAAGTGCACCTGACCGCCGAGCACTCGAAGTCGGCTCTTTTGGAAGAGCACACGGGCCGCCCGTTGCTCGAAGTACGCAATTTGTCGTCGAGTCCGGTGTTCGTCATTTTCCGACACTTTTGCAGATCAGTCCGCAAGAACCGTACACGGATTCGCATGACGTCATCACTTGTATGACACCGATTTCGATGGAAACTCATCTCGATCTGTTGCTGACCAGTGAGTTTTTGCGGGAAAAAAATGAAGCATTGTTGTTCGCGAGGCTTCCTAATTGAAAAATAACCCATTTCCAGGCCTAACCGCATCAATTTCAATGGGCAGTTTCGTGAATCTACCGTACTCGGTGCTCAGCGGCGAGCTCTACAAATTTCTGCGAATCTGGGAGAAATCGGGAAACTTGCGACTCTCGGCACATCCGATTCTTCGATTTCCCGACAAGTTTCGAGACTCGGCGGTGAGCTCCGATTTGGCTCAGCTGCACTGTTGGCTCATGTACCGTAGTCGGACCAGATTCCTCGTCTTTCAAGAGCCGTCCGATATCGTCGTTCCCGTCTCCGACTCGGCCCACTTTTCCACGTATTACGCTCATTTCTCGCCGATTTTCGAGTTGCCACGTGTCAGTGGACGGCACCACGTGGCAGTGTTGGAGTGGAATGCACGGATTACGGTAGCGAGACCGATGCTCGGCGAGCCCTTCGCCGATTTCTCGGTCCAGAGTGCGATGGAGTCGGCGAGAGTTGAAGTGGGCGCCGAGAAAACCAAGACGCTGATTGTGAAAACGGTTAGTCCGCGTTTTGTCGTCAATTTCGATGTTTCGGTGCATTTTGTCGTCAAATTCACTGCTCGTGAGCGTTTTGTAACAGAATTTGATGTTTCTTGTGCACTTTGTCGTAAAATGCAGTGTTTTTATGCATTTTACCGTCAATTCCAGTGTTTTCGTGCATTCTGTCGTCAATTATCGGGCTTTTGGGTTTTCTGCAATTTCTCGTAAATTTCAGGACACCTCGAATCCAGTTCCAAATTTCAAATCTCGCGCCAAAATGTTTCCACTCGTCCGTTCCACGTCGTCCGAATCGCAAAAAGTGTCCCGTTCTGTGCTCGAATCGATGGTGAAGACGTTGGAGGCGTCGGAAGAGTCCGACGTCTTCTGGACACTTCTGAAGAGCTGCTCGACGTCTTCCGAAGAGGGACGGCACCAATGGCGGTGCTCATCTGGAAAGTGCATCCGGCCGGTGGTCAGGCACCGAAGTTTACAGGGATGGTACTCCTACGACATACATTTCTCGCAATTTCTCAGAATCGAAAGCTACAATTGTCCCAAATGAATCGACACCAAAATCAATCAATAAATATTTACGTCAAGAACCAAACGTGCGATCTCCAAAATCCAAAAAAAAAAACGAATTGAAATTTATACTGACAGCGGGGAGTTTCATCAAAATGGTGTTATTGGGGACGAAGAAAAGCATATTTTAGTGGTGGAAATGAGAATGAGAATACATGGATTCGGAAGAGCAGAGGACAGATAAGAAGCTGAAAAATTGAATAAAAAACAAGAAGACGTCGCGGAGCGGAGCGGAGACGTTTGTCTTGGATCAGTAGTAGTGATCTTTGAGAGTGACGAGGATCTCGCCCTGGTGATAGTCGCACACCAGTGTCACCTGCAAAATTGATCGAATTTCCAATTTGTTCAATCGTACGGAACACGGTTAGACGGTGGAAAAATTCGGCTAAAATTGCCGACAAAATAATCGAAAAAACAAAAATTCGGAAAACTTATTGTTCCGTCATGTTCCGGCTTTAGTGCAGCCAAGGAAAGTTTCCCGCAAAAATTTCAAATTCTCTTCAAGACCCAGCAAAAAAGCTGATCTATACACCTTACAGTTCACCATTTTTCAAAGAAAATTGACAATTTTTCGGAATCGGTACGGATAGGCCTACCTCCTGTTCGCATTTGAAGCGTTCTGGGAACAAGAAGGCGGCACACGGACGGAGTTTCGTGTTACGGATGCCGAGAACCTCGATTTCGTAGATGACTCCGTCGCATATTTTGCCGGTTGTACGCACCTGGAATTTGTAGAGATTAGCATTGTTTTGAGAAAAAAAGGTCGATTTCAGTCTATCTGCACTATACAACTTTCAAATCGCCGTTGAAAGACTTCTACTTCTCCCAGTTCCGAACTCTGACATCATCTGAATCCTGTGCATCTAGCCTTCTCACCTTTATCTCTCTGCTCGTCGTTGGGAGTCCGGTCTGCCGGAAGGCGTCGGCGGTGAACTTGAAATCGTACAGCGTGAGCTCATCGGACATCATCTGAATGTCCGGTCTCTCCGTGAGCCGAATATCCCGCATTTCGCGCAAGTTGAAACTGCGCAACATCGACAAATCGAGACCACAGTGGGCGGACACATCGGGCCGCGCCTGGCGATGCACGTGATCCGACTGGAACAGTCTTCCAACGATTCGGATTCTCGACGGCGTGATCTTCGTTATGTGATCCTTGATACCGGCAAACTCTTCGATTTGGAAGAAGGCGTCCTGATCCAAAGATCCGTCGGCCCGGATCCAGTTTGCTGGAAAAAAGGATGGATGAAACTAGGGAACCACTTGAAAACTCTGAAAACGCGCTGAACTTTCAATCGTACCTACGATCGCTTTCGCAGGTCTACGCGAATCGATGTCATTCAACAGCACTTGAACCGGGATCGCATTCGAAATGTCCTCGGTGTACGGCAACTCGGACGCGTCGATCTCGGCCATCATCTGCTTGAAGTAGCTGTCGTCGCGAATCTTCTGAATCGATTCCATCGAGACGTTGTGGTAGTGGATGTTGAGCCGATCGCTGTGATCTTTGTCTTGCAGCTCTTCGGGGTACTGGAAATGCGAGGGTTTTTGATTGAATTAACCACTTTTAGAAAAATCCACTCACGAACTCGTTGTAGACATCGAATCGATTGCTGACCAGCTTCCAAGTGACCGGAATCTCTTCGCCCTTCTTCACAACACACGGCTCCTTGAACGGAAAGATTCCAATGTCCCACGCCTTCGACTCGGCCGAATTGATGCAAACGCCGTCGCCCGTCAGATCCGCAGTGAAGTGGACGGCGAATCCGTGCGCCACGCCGTCTTTCGTCGGAAAGATCCGAACCGCGCCCGTGTTCACCAGAGAGTATCGCAACTCTTCGGCCGTTCCGAAATAGGCGGTGTGCAGCTCCTCTGGCATCGTCAGATACTCGAAACTGCTGAACTCGGCCGGGTTGCAGCACCAGTACGGCAGTTCCGACTCTTCGTCGCCGATTTTCACGTATTCGGAACGATAGCGAACACCGCCGTAGTCCTGCGCGTGAATGTCGAAGATTTCACGGCAGCTGAAGAGTCGGACGTAGACGGTGGCCTGGAAATATAGAAAATTGAATTGGGTAACCCGCGTTTTCAGGCGAAACCCCACCTCGTTCGGGATGAAAATGGTTTTTTCCGTGGCGAATCGCGTGTGCGCATCCATGAACGTCTCAACGATGCGCTCGCCGAACACACAACAATCCAACGTCTCCGACACGACGACGTCGGCCTTCTGGAGCGTTTTGTGGTCCAACGAGTTGCGGGAGTGGATGCGAATGCGTCCGCTCATGCCGTTTCGCTTGATGATCTCCCTGGAGATCATGGCGAGCGGGATGTTCTCCTCCAGACCGATCACCAGATTCGTGCTCCGCGCCGCCATCATCGAGAGCAGTCCGGTGCCGGATCCGATGTCGAAGACGGTGGTCGAGCGGCTTTTGATCGACTGTTGGAGAGCCTTGAGGAACGCCTGGTTTCGAAGCTGGAAACTGATCAAATTTTTCGAAGAATCTCCTCCAATAACTCACATGACAGTTGACCATTCGAATGTGCCACGAGGGAAACGGATGGGTGGCCAGATTGACACGTGTCATGCGTAAATTGACAATATCCTCGAGCCGAGTGGCGAGCTCCTGGGCGTCTTTGCAAATCGGCAGACAATTCAGCAGCCACCGACGCTGATCGGTGCTCTGCACCGCCCGCACCAACGCCATCTTCGTTCGAATCGTGTTCGGAAACAGCTTCTTGATTTGCGGATACAACGAGATCGCTCGCGACGCGTTATCTTTGTTTAACGCCACCCATCCTGCAAAACTGGATTTTCAGCCAAGATTCCGGCAATTTTCAGCAGACCGTGAATTGCGGCGGCGAACTGATCCTCGTAAAGGTGTCGCCGATCTTCGGGAAGCATGATCATACAGCCAAAAAAGTGTTTTAACGCCGTCTCGAACTCGCCGGCGAGAAACGCGTTATGGCCGCTTTCCATGGAGAAGACAATTTGCGATCCGGATGATTCCGCCATCTGAACTCGAAATTTGAAGTAAAATCGATGAAAATCGCAAAAAAATACGGCAAAAAACTGCCGAAAACCCAAAAAATGGGCGAAAAATTGTTCGAAAAAGAGGGGGGCCGAGTTTTTGACAAATGTAGTTTTCTAGGCCGCGCGCTATTTTTTCGCGACCCCCACGCTTTTTTCGCGCTTTTTTCAATTTTCTTCGCCATTTACCGCTCATTTTCGTGGTTTTTTCGCGGTGTTTGTGTCACAAAACAATTAAAAGTTTCGGCGCGCGACTTCAAAGAGACACCGTGTCCGGTTTCTTATCGATTTATGCACTTTTTTAGGCGATCGAGGTGATCCAGTTTCGGTTGGAGAAGGGCGAGAGAACAGAGAGAATGGGTTGGTTTTTCGAAAAGAAAACATTTGTCGGTCGCAGTCGTCGCGCTGATGAATGCGTGCATTTCTAATCGAAAAGTTGACGAATTTCGAATTTGCTAGCCGGGAAAACTCGCGATTTTTTCGGTTTTCGCAGACGGAAAACCACATTTCTCGTGAATTTCGGCGAAAATGTAAAAAAACCGTCTGAAAATGTCTGAAAATTGTCAAAAAATCAATAAAGCTCGAGAGGCAAGAGTTTCTCAGAGAAAAATTCGAAATTTACACGAAACTCGTCCTATCTTTTTCGTGGCGAGACCTATAAAAATATTGCATGCATCATTTTCATAGGTCTCACCACGAAAAAGTTTGGGCGAGATCCGTGTGCGTTCCGAGTTTTTTTTCAGTGAAATCTTTGTCACGACTTCAGCTTTCTAAGCCTTATTGATTCTTTTGAGTTTTCAGACATTTTCAGGCATTTGCTAGTTAACGTTAGGGCGATTTCCGTGTATTGTCTGTAATTTTGTTCCCTACAATTCTGGTCAGGGCCTAATCTTTCCAAAGGCCTTAAAATAGGCCTAAAACAGTCCTACCTAGGTTTTTCGTTCTACAGGTCTTGAATAAGGCCTTCTAAACGCAGAAAAGTCCTTGATCTCTTCGAAACAATCTCCAATACACTCTATCGATTGATCGTGGTGTTCTCTTGCTGAAAAAAATCCGAAACGCCTGGTAAAAACTGTCTGAAAATCATGCGAACCATCCACGCTGATTTTCAGACAATTTCTCATAGAAGTTTCAGAATTTCAGCTCGAAAAGACCAGGATCTATTGACAGGAAGCTTTCCAAAGTACATTTGAGAATATTTCGAGAAAATTCCATTCCCAGACGATAGAAAGAGGTTTTCCAGACTAGAATTTGAGATCCTCTTTCAAGAATTGTCAGTTTGAGAAGAGCCCTAGAGGTACTTCAAAGCGGTAAAACCTCGGCCACGGCCAGCAAAAATCCGCTGTCGTTGGAGCTCGATGTATCGTGCGGTAGACCGTATCACTCATTACCTATAGTTTTTCCGACATGCTCCGAGATATTTGTGCTGCCAAACAATCTAAGTACTATCTCCGACCCCCTTCTTCGAATTTCCAGCCAGTCGATTCTAGCATCGTGGCTCTATAGACAGTCCCAAAAGACTCCCGCCTCCGTCAGTTTTCCCGCCATTTCGCCCGATCCTCTTCTCCATTCCGTTCCGTTTTCTCCGCATCGTTTTCCCAGCGGGAGAGGAGGGGTCTTCTCCTCGTCGTCCCGCATCGTTCCCTCCTTTTTCCGCCATTTGCATCTTCTTCTTCTTCTTTCTCTCCTTCTTCTTCTGTCATCTGTCACCGCGCGCTCATTTTGCATAGAGACACACACGCACATGCCGAAGAGGGTATTAGTACTGGTTGTACACTTTTTTCTCCTCTTTTTCTTCTTCCCACCCTTTTTTTGGTGGGGGGGGGGGGGGGATTTCCTAAAAAACAAAGTGAAGAGAAAAAGGGGCGGAGCTTAATTGTATTTAGAATGTGGGTCAAACTAGGATTGCTATAAAACTTACTTTTTCTAAAATTTCTAAATCCTTGCCAAAATTTCAGAAGATCTAGAAAAATTCGTCTGAAAATATCAGACTAGGCGATTTTCAAAAACTTTTTGCATTTTGAAATTCAAATTTTGAAGTGATTTTTGCAAAAAATTGAGAGAGAAAACTCGTGAGATATTTAGGCCCAGAGGTTCAAAGTTTGAGGTGTATCGTATTCTAGAGGATTCCATCGGGCTCATTTGGCTTCATGCCAAACAATAATCGAGGAGCAGTGACAACATCTGGTAGAAGCCACCTGCTATCCTCTCCTTCTCTCTTTCTCTGTCTGCGTCTCTTCACTCTCTCTCTCTCGATGGTTCCGTATTCAAACATATGCAAAAGCGCATAGTCTCTCGTCTCTCGACGGTTTTTGACACTTTCTGCTCACTTTTTCCTCGTCTTCTCTTCTCGTTTTCGATGAATAAGCACAGGCGGAAAACATTCCTATTTGCCTTTATTTCAACGATCCGCATCGCAATAATTTTTATGCGGAAACAGTGCTCCGATCACATGAGAGTGACCCGATCTCGTTGAGTTTCAAGAGGAGGCCAACTCGAAATCCCTGGGCTCCGAATTATGTTTCGATGCAATGTTTACACTCTTGTCCTCGAGCCAATCTACACGTAGATTGGAAAACTCATACGCCACTAGCCCCGTCTTTTTCGTGCCGAGACCTATGAAAATGGTGCGGTTACAGAAAATGTGAAGGTTTTGGAGACCTTTTGAATGGTGCAACGAGAATTTTAAAATCTTCAATTTGAAGAAAGCTATCCAGGTTTTAAAACTTGCATAACTTTTTTCAAAGTGAATATTTTCAAATTCTCGTTGCGCCATTCGAAATGTCCCAAAAAACTTCAATCAAAGTTCCGCACTTTATCCCGTAAGCCGACACCGTTTCCGATTCCAAATCATTGTTTCGTCTGAAAATCGCCTCCGATACCCATATACCGAAAACTATGGCGTTTTGCGAGAAGTGTTGGGGGGCACTTCGAATTATGCAAAACCACCAGAAATGGTAGGCACCTACCGTCGCATAATTTTATTACCCGTCGTGTAGTGCCTCCGCTCTCCGTTTTCTCCGTCGTTCCTCGTTTCTTGTTACTGTCAATGTTACTATTCGGAGAGAGAGAGAGAGAGAGAGAGAGAGAGAGAGAGAGAGAGAGAGAGAGAGAGAGAGAAAGGGGGGAACAAGGCGAAGAAAGGGAACGACGATTGTCGACCGCGCATTACGTTTTCGCGCCCAAGGATTCCGTTTTCTCCTCGGGGGGTTTTGTGCTGGTTTTCAAGAGACTGCACGGAGTTAATTCCGAAAATAACACGGAACTCGCCCAAACTTTTTTTTTGTAGTGAATCCTATGAAAATGGTGCAGCTACCAGAAATATGAAGCTTTTAAAGACCTTTCTGCATCATTTTTATAGGATTCACCACAAAAAAGAAACAAGTTTGGGCGAGTTTCGTATTACTCTCGGAATTTACTCCGTAAAACTCTGATGGCCATGCTATTCTCCGAATTTTTAATTTTATTTTGAAACTTTCCCCTCTTTTAGCACAATTTCATGTTGGTTCTCAAGAGTCTGTTCTTCAGTTTTATAATTTTTTTTTATTTTTCGTTCTCATAGTTTTTCATAGGCTAGTTTCCTTGTCGTTTTCCGATAATCTGAGTAGTTCGATTTCGAGTTTTCATTGATTTTCAGCTGTTTCTCGGTGATTTCACCCAGATTTCTGCCAATTTTCAAGTGGGTCAGTTTGTAGAAAGCTGCTCCTATCAGTAATAAATTTCTGTTCTCGAAGCTATCCGAAACGCGATTTTCGTACACTTTTCAGTAGTTTCAGCGTTTTCCGGAAGTTTCCAGCAGCTTTTTCATCAATTTCTAGCTTTTCTGAAGATTTTCAAGCTTTTCGAAGCGATTTGATAGTTTTCCTTTCATTTTTTTTTAGATTTTTGTTCAACAGATTCGAATTTTAGATGTTTTTTTTTGAAAAAAAAACACTGTTTCAAAATTTTTACAAAAATTTCAGAAATTTCAGACATCTTCGATAATCGTTACTCAAAACATGCTCTATTTTTATTCAGTTTTCTACTGAATTTTACCATTTCGATCCTAAAAAAACGCGTCCGATTTCGATTTCTGCGTCCGTTTTTTTTTTATTAATCTGTTTTCTAGGTCATTCCAATTCGGTCGTTTTTTTTGTGTTATTAGTGTTCGGAGAGTTTCCGAAATTGGAAGAAATTTGTCACTTTTATGGCTGGTTGGACGGAAATCCACTAATTAAAAATTTTTTTTTAAAATTATAATTTTAAAAAAATTCTAATTTGAAAAATGCTCATGCATTTTCAAAATTAATTGAAAATAAAATAAAATAAATAATAAATTTTTGCAATTTTTAAAAAATTGTTTTAAAATCAGAAAATATGTAAATAAAATAAACTGAAAAGTGCTTCACTATATTTTTTTATTGCCGGAACTATCTCGTTTCTTATCTTTTCTTTCTTTTTTTTCTCTTTTTTTCTGTTTGTTTTTCTACCTTTCTCTTTTCTATTTATTTAAAGAAAAATAGAACAAACTTGCAATTTTCTATACATTTTCCCCATTTTTTTTGCAGATGATTCGAAGAGAAAGCTCGGAATTTATGCGAAAAAAGCAAGAACAGTGGGAGAGGGGTAAAGGTAAATTTTTTTTTTTGTGAAACTTTAGTTAAAATAGTTTTAATTTTTTTTTCTGAGTTTGCAAAAAAAGCGCGAATAAAAATATTGCTTTCAATTTTTTTTTTCAAAATTTGAGAAAAAGATCGGAAAAAAAATTAAAATTAATTTTTAAAAAATTGAATAAAAAGGAGTTTTTTTTTTGAAAAAAATTAAATTCCAGAAAAAAATTGATTTAAATTTTTAAAAAACTAGAAGGTTCAATAATATTTTCGGATTTTTTGCAGCCGACCCGGAACAAAGCTCGGAATGGTTTCCTTTCGGAGAGAATCAGACGCCCGGCGGCGGCTCGCCGCTCAGAAGACATGCTCCCAAAGAGCCGCACGATCGGGTAACTTCTTTTTTCCCCTTTCTAGTTTATTTTTTTCTAATTTATTAATTAAAAAATAAATTTGAAAAACTTATTGTATTTAAATCCACGAAAGAATTTGAATTTTAAAAAAAATTGAAATTTTATCACAGCAAAAATTTTTTTTTTAATTTTTCAAAATTTTTTTCATCGAATGGGACACCATTTTTCTTCAAATAAAGACCATTCTCCATAGAAAAAACCAGAATTATTTAAAATTAAAAAAAAATGAATCCAGCCTATTCGGTCGAATTTCCAGCCCATTGAGCGATGATTTCATTGTATAGAAATGGAAAAAAAAAAAAAAATAAAATGAAACCATTCTCTTGGTTTTTCGAACACTTTGCTAGTTTTCTATAGTTCTGCTGAATTTTTCAAAAAAAAAAAAATTTTGAGCTTCAATCTATTTTCCCACCAATTCTTCCAAAAATTTAGTAATTTTGTAGTTAAGAAAATTAATTTATTCTTTATAATTTCATTTTTAATTAAACCACGTTATTACCATTTTCTGCGAATTTTCGCTACTTTTGTAAAGCTTATTTTGCGAATCCTATAATTTTTCGAAAATTTTTAAAATTAAATTTCGATAATATTTACTGTGAAAAACAAGTTTTTAAAAAATTCCTCTAATTCAAAGAAAACATTTAATTTTTTTCCTTTAACTTAAAGCGGTAATTTCCTAAATTTTCCAAAAAAAAATTTTTTTTATCTTGCCGGCGCATTTCTTTTTTCGGGGGGTGAAAGAGCATGTGATGATAGTGTCTTATCGCTTTTTTTTTGTTCCGCCAATGTTGCCGACTTTCGACAAATAAAACCTTGAAATCGTCATTTTATGACCTCCTTCTCCAAAAACGCAAAAAAAAAAATTCTCGAGCTGAAATTAAATTGCTTTTCACACCCGGAACTCGTTGAAATTTAATTCGAAAAATGGGATTTTTTAAAATTTTTTAACCGTAAAAAAATTATTAGTTTAATTGGTGTTTGAAAGAAAAAATAATAATTTTTTGAATAGCGAAAAAATTTGGAAAAATTCAATGAGTCTGTTTTTTTTTAATTCTCAGAGGTTCCGTTATTTCGTAATCCGAAATTTCCTCCAAACTTTCTCTCCTTCTCTATTTTATTTTTTTTTCTGCTCCTCTTGGGCTCTTTTTGGGGAGCTCCGAGCTTCTCGGGCTCGGATCTTCTCTGCGTCTCTCCAATTACACACACTCTCTCCTGATGACCTCGATGCAATTCTTTTTATCGTTTTCCACCCAAAAAAAGAAGAGCCACAAAATGACAGATGCTCGCCAGGTTCTCCCTTTTATTTTCGCACTTCTCTGCTCCTATTTTGGAATCGATAATTTTCGCGATTCGCGACACCCAGAAATATGATATTTTGCTTTTGAAAAATTGGAAAAATTTTGTTTTTCAAATTTTAAATTAAAAAAATATATATATATAAATTCACAAAGCCAAAAAAATTTTTTTTTTTTGCAATTTTCTTTCTGTCACTAAATTCTTATTTAGAAAGCCAACCAAACCTAAATAAAAAATATTTTTTATATTTATTTAGGCTTGGTCGGCTTTCTAAATAAGAATTTAGTGACAGAAAAAAAAATTGCAAAAAAAAACAAATTTTTGGATTTGTGAATTTAAATATATAAAAAAATTTTTTTAATTTAAAAATTTGAAAAATAATTAAAAATTTTTATTTTTATTTTTAAAAAAGTTTAAAAAAAATTTTTCCAATTTTTCGAAAGCAAAAGATCATATTTCTGGGTATCGCGAATCGCGAAAATCAACGCGCCAGACACTTAAATCAACAGTGTTTGACACTTTTTTCTTTGCTTTTTTCGCCTCTTCCGGCATTAATTATTCCCCTAGTTTCTTCGATTTTTGTTGAAATAAAAATAAAAATAAAAAAACACGTAAAATTGGATAAAAATGAAATTTTTTTTTATTTTCGAAAAATGATAGAAATCAATGAAAGGATGATTCATTAAAAATTGGGACAGGAAAAAATAAATTATGAGTCATGTCTTTTTTTTGTCTCGAATTCCATTGAAAAGTGCAGCTTTCTCAGTTTCAGCCTGAAAAATTATAGCTTTGAATTTATAAAAATTTTTTGAAAAAATTTTTTTCAATAAATTAAAATGGGAAAAAAGTTTTTTTTCCTGTGTACGTTCAAAAATCTTTAAAAAAATCTTTAAAAAAAAAAGCTTTTTCAAAGTACACCTCAATTTTTTATAAAATTTCATAAATTTTTTCATTTTCGAAGAGACAAAATTGAAGGGAAAATTTTCTAGAATAATCCAATTTTTGTCTTGAATTTCTGAAAAAAACGTTGCTTTTTCACCACAATGACCCTCTTTTCAACTAGTAATTCTATTTAAAAAAAATTGAAACATTCTTTTTATTAAACTGCGAAAATTTATATTTAATGTCAGAAATTGTTTAAAAAATGTTTGCAATGGGAAGCAAACGCGCTCCACTGATAACGGTTCTAATCGGTCCCAGTTCTAATCCGTCCCAGTTCTGAAACGTCCCAGTTCTAATCCGTCCCAGTTCCAATCCGACCCAGTTCTGAAACGTCCCAGTTCCAATCCGTCCCAGTTCTGAAACCTCCCAGTTCTAATCCGTCCCAGTTCCAATCCGACCCAGTTCTGAAACGTCCCAGTTCCAATCCGTCCCAGTTCTGAAACCTCCCAGTTCTAATCCGTCCCAGTTCCAATCCGATCCAGTTCTGAAACGTCCCAGTTCCAATCCGTCCCAGTTCTGAAACCTCCTAGTTCTAATCCGTCCCAGTTCTGAAACGTCCCAGTCATGAAACGTCCCAGTTCTAAAACGTCTCTATTCCGGCCAGTTCGATTCCGGGGTACCTTGCAACTCTGCTAGAAACTTTTCATCACTCCCTTCCCAACTGACTCCTTTTTTTCCCATTCTTTCTTTTTCTCTTTCTTTTTGATTCCGCCGCAGATGTTTAGATTTCTCTCTCTCTCTCCCACAAACGGGAGAGCGAGTAGTTTGAATGGGAAATGTGGTGCGGGAAGGAGGACACAGTTTCGGAGAGACACCGTAATCCGATTAGGTCCCCCCTTTCTCGCTTTCTTTTCTTCGCGCATGAAATGATCGTAATCATGCTCCTCCTCCTCCTCTCTTTTCCAATTAATCCTCTTTTTCCCTCTCTCTCTCTCTCTTTTCTTGTTGATTTTCATTGAAAGTGAACGTTTCTCTTTTCTTTCTTTTTTTTTGTTGAAAATTTGAAAATATGAGTCATCGAAAAAAGGAAATATCTGCTGGTCCCTCGAAAAATTGCCTTTTTAAAAGTTCCACTTTTTAAATTTAAAGTTGAAAATATTAATTGGTTGAAATAAAAACTAAAAGAATTTTTTAAAAGAAATTTTTTGGAGCAAGCGAACAGAAATTTGCTTATTTTTAAAAATGAATTTTTGAGAAAAATTGGGGACAGAATTTTTCAACTGATTTTCAAAAAAAAATTTTTTTTCAATAAAAAATATTTTTTTTTCTCAAAATTTTTGAAAAAAAAAATGAAAGAAAAAAATTCAATTTTTTCCCAAAAAAAAACTATTCAAAATGAATTTGTTTAGAAATAAGAATGAATTTTAAAATTAAAAAAAAAAAGTTGTTCCAATTTTTTGCCCCAACAAAATATTTACGCTTCAGATTATTTTCGCCATTTTTTTCCAAAAAAAAATATTTTTCGCCACTCTCGTTCTCCCAAATTTATAATAAAATCCAAGAATAAACGTATATTTTCCCAATTTGTCCACCCAAATTTTCGCAATTTTCAGGAAATATCCCCAGACAAAACAGTCCGAATGTTGCCGCGAAATTTGAAAAATGCAACAAATTCAGGGCAGCCAGGAGAAGCCGAGTCGCTAAAAAAACAGGTAACAACGGGGAAATCTACAGAAAATCTCGAAATTCGAGTGGTTTCAGGAGGAGCCGGCTCCAGAATTGCACGCCACGTCTTCTGATCATCAGAATGCTCAAAGTGCTCCGTCGCAACATCATCAGAATCAACAGACGGTTCCGACGTACCCGTACCCGTTGTACGCGTTTCCCTACGCCGCCCCGCATCCGCACTTTGCTCCCTACCACCCTGGAGCCCCGCCACCACTGATGACGTCGATGACGTCCGGAGCATCTGGAGTCACGACGACGACGACGTCTTCTTCCTCCGAACCACCGCCGAAGACTCCGCACTTCTTCGCCCCACAGTATCAGGTCATACCGGCCGGCGCCATTCCTGTCAGCACTATTGTCAGTTTCTTCTTTCTTTGACGAATTCTGCGAAAATAATTTAGAAAATACGACGGGATGGGGGAATTGAATGATAGAGAATTAATTTGGAATGGCAAAAAAAATTGAATTTTGTGAATTTCCATTTTTTTTTTTTGAAAAATTTTTGTCTTTGAAATTTTTATCAATTTTGCTTTTTTCATTTTCTGACGAATTCTGGAAAAATTTGGTGGAATTTGGTGAAATTATAGAAATATGGGTGATAAATTAATTGGACTGTTCCCAAAAATTAAAAAAAAGTTTAGTCAAAAATCGGAAAAAAATTAAGAAAAAATATTTTTTTTTAATTTTAAGAAATTTTATACACATTTTCAAACGGGAAAATCAATTTTGTGAGTTTTCTTTTGTTTTCTCCGGTAAAAAATTTTTTATCCAGTTTTTTTCTCCGGTTTTATCAGCTTATTTTTTCAGTTTTAAAAGTATTTGGAAAAAAATTCAGAAAATACGGGATAATGAAACGATGGAAAAATTTCCTAAAAACGACAAAAATCATGATTGGAAAAGAATTCAAAATACAAAAAAAGGAAAAATTTTTTAGAAAAAATCATGAAAAAAATTAGAAAAAAAAATTTTCGAACGGAAATATTTTTTATGAATTTCTATTTTCTTCTGTAAATTTTTTTTCCATAAAAGAAATGTTTTTCGATTTTCGAATAATTCAAATTTTTCTAAATCATTGCTTTTCTTTTCCATCAAAATGGTCCTCAAAGTATTCAATTTTGCAGAGTATCGATCCGTCGCAAATCTGCCCAATCGATCAAATGGGCATTTGGACGATGCCGCCGCCGACCGGACCCAACGGAAGTTTGTTTTTATTTTATTAATTTTAGTTTTTTTAAAATTATTTTTTTTGCGAATTCAAATTATTCGAGAAAAAAGAGAAGAATTGACATTTTGTCATTTTGAAAAAAAAATTCGAAAAAAAATGTTTTTTTTCCTCGAATTTACTTCGAATATAATTTTTTTAAAAATAAGTTGAAGTCACGGCAATTTTTAAAATCGCATTTTAAAAGAATCTCAAAAAAAATTTCTAATATACATACTTAAAAAATGTCAAGTATTTTTCAAAAAAGTTTTCGAAACCCCTAATTCAAGTGTTCAATTATTGCAGTGCGCTACGGAATTCCGATTCCAGCGCCTCTGGTGCCACAAATCGCCGCCGCCTCGATGACGTCGTCATCAGCGACGTCGGCAGTGCTGAACGCAATGATGGCGACGTCATCGACGACGACGGGAAACGATTCGTCGTCGGAATCGGGAGTGAGTGGTGTGAAAGATGACAAAGAATCGAAAGAAGACGACGATGAAGACGATGAGGATGAAGAGGACGATGAAGAAAAGGAAAAGAGACGAGGGCAGCAGGAGGAGAGACAGTCCACCTCCGATTATACTGGTACTTACTCATTTTTGGCGCGAAAACAAAAATTTGAATTTTCTTATATTTACAAGAAGAGTTACGTTAAAAGTTTTTTGAAAACGAAAAAGTGGATGAAAAAACATTCAACGTTTCTCTTCGAAAAAATTTTAAATTTTTCAAAGACGACGATCCGATTCCGCTATCGCGTCGGAATACAACGACGACGACGTCATCGTCGTACAACTACGAGGAGCAGATTGCGGAGAGAAGACGTTACGAGGCGGAAGAGGAGAATCGAGAGAGGCAGGAGATGTTGGAGGTGGAGAGACAACGACGCATTCTCGAGGAGCGCCGGAATTCGGAAGACGAACGGAGGAAGCGCGTCGAGAGGGAACGGTTGGAGGTGCGAAAAGCTGGATATCTCGGAAATTAGAAAAGTTATGAAAAAGTTGTCAACTACAAACTTAATCAGCTTGGAATTTCCCATGTTTTTGTAGTTGACAACTTTTTTGTAACTCTGCTAGTTTCAGAGATATATCCTGTTAAAGTTACGGTATTTTGAATTCCAAAACTTCAAAAACAAGATACCGTAACCTTGTTTCTCCCCCTTTCCAGCCATTTAAGAGCTCAGAGAGATTTATTCACCGAAAAATCGCGAATTTTCCAGGAAGACCAACGTCGAGCGGCCCAATTCGCAGAAGCAATGGAGAAGGCGAAAAAGGAGGCGGCGCTTCTGAAACGCACGAAACTCTACAAACACGTGCTCCGCGGAGCCGAAGAGGAAGGCGGTGCCGAGCAGCTCGGCGAGCTCGAAAAGCAGCTGCTCGGCGTGGATCTGGCGACGGGACGACGTCTTCTGAAAGAGGTGTCCGATGTGGAGTGGCACAAGAAGCAGGATCACGTCGAGATGCTCAAAAAGGCGCCGGAGAAGAGCAGCGGAGCAGTAGCAGCGGCGGCGAACGGCAGCATGATGTCGATTGGGGGAGGGCAGAGAGCTCGCAGCACTTCCATTGTACGTTTCGAACCGGCGCTCCAGAAATGGAGCACTTTTGGGAGGTTTTGATGAGAGGAAAATGAGCATTTTGAGCGGTTGACTGACAGTTTCAGCTGGGAAATTGTGATTTTGATAGCTTCGATTTTATTTTTTTAACTTTGGAATCAAGTTTACACGAAAATAGTCAAGTCTCAACCGGCAACAATTCCGAAAAGTCTGGAAAAAAATGAGAGAGTGACAAAACCGGAACATTCGTTGTAACAACACCGTGACGCATAAATTCAGAACCGCAACACTGCGGCGCGCTTTTTCTGCTCTTTTTTGCTATATTTCTCAGAAAAAGCGCGCCGCAGTGTTGCAATTCTGCATTTTTGCGTCACGGTGTTTTTGCAACGCATGTTCCGGTTTCGTCTGTTCCGGTTTTGTCACACACACTCTCTCTCTCTCAAAAAATAACTGTCTAATTATCAATGCGCTTTTAAATATCCCGTTCCCTTCCCGAGAATTCATTTGGCTTTCGCGTGTCGCTCTTCTCGAGCATTGTGTGTATGTTTGTGTGTGTGTGCTCGTCGGCATCGTCGTGATTTGCAGCAGAGCACACCGCCGCCGCACTCACCGTTCGGACGAAACGGATTCGGGCGTCGATCGGTGCGGACGACGAGTCGCGAGAAGCGCGAGGCTACGGTCGTCGAGCCGGCGGCGACGACGAGCAGCGGCAGGAGCATCCACGAGCACATCCGAGCAGCAGCCGAGCCGAAAACAGACAATGACGAGAGGTGAGCAGCCATCGAGACGCTTTTTGTGAGCTATGTGCTTGGTTTCTTTCTTTTGGGCTTTTTCGATTGTTTGGAAATATTCACTTTTTTTTCTCAATTCTTTTTCGATGTCGAAATGGATGTCGAGCCGAGACAAAAATTTTCAAAAAAAAAAAACTTTTGAGAATCACAAGTTTTTCTCTGATTTTCAAATTAAAATTTTTTTTTTTTTTAAACTCTGGTTTTTAATCATTTTTTCCCTTAATTTTCTAAAAATTCTGGCTTTTAATTCTTTTTTTCAAATTTTTTCAACAAAAAAAAACAGTTTTCTTCAAAAATTTTTTAAATTTTAATTAATTTTCAAAAAAGTTGCTTTTCAAAACACTGAAGATCAAAAAAATGTTTTTTGGTGGATTTTTTTTGGCTGTGGTAAATAGGGGCAAATTTTTTTTTAATTTGTGAAAAAAAATTGTCAGTGAAAATGTGATTTTTTGTAAAATTATTTGAATTGTTCTAAAAATCAGAAAAAAGTTAGTAATTTTCGGAATTTTTTTTTTAAAAATTTAAATTTTGCAAAAGTTTCAGTTTTTTCTTCAAAAATATTAAATTCGCTTACTCGATAGTTTTCTTCTTCTTCTTTTTTTTAATTATTATTGCATTGCCCATCTTCTTTTTTTTATAACTCTGTAAATATTGACCAGAAAACGTAGTGGAGCTTTTTGCCCACTATTTCAAAAAAAAAACCCCCCACGCAAAGCAGATTTTTCTAGTCGAATCAATTTTTTGTCTGAAAAATTTCAGTGAAAAATTATCAGCGTAATTTGAAAAAAAAACAAAAAATTTCAAAAATTTTTTTTTATGTCAGAAAAATTTTTTTTTTAAATCGACTAGAAAAAAATAGTGAAAATTTTTAAAAAATTGAAGAAAATTAAAATTGTAAAAATTCCAAAAAAAAAATTTTTCTCATCCCAATATAATTTATTTCTGCATAAATATAGCTCTTCCTGTTTTTATTTCCAGCGATTTTCCTCGAAAAATTCCAGTTTCCTTCCAAAATATTTATAAAAACACTTTTTCTTTCTCTCCCAAAAGAAAAGCAAATAGTCACTTTCTCTCTTTTACTTTTTTCTCCCCCCATACATATTTTGGCACAAAAAGTATGTGAAAACAGAGGAAACGAGAAGTATTTGGTATGCAAATGCACACATTTTCGAGTAGTCGACGCAAAAAGAGCGAATTTTCGGGGGGGGGGGGGGGGGGGGGTGGAATTGGTCGATTTAATGTGGACTCCACACTGACAAATTGACCCCCCGTTTCGTGCCAATTCTCGGCCAGCTGCCACACGCGGCCTCGAGATGCGCGGTTTTTGCCGAAATTCTCCCCCCGGAATTTTTTCTTTTTATATATATTACACGATCCCTCGCATGAGTCTCGAACGGAATTGATGTCACGTCACGCGACGTGAAATTGCGTGTCCCTTCAAAGTTTTTGTGACGGATTTGAATTTTCGCGGGAGGCACCGTAATTCGTTTTTTACCTGTCGATTCCGTTCGAGACCCAAAATTAAATTGCAAGCAGTGATATTTGAAGGCGCAGAGAAATCGAAGCGATTTCCTTCAAAATAAATACCTACAATTCAAAACTGACTTGAAGAAATTGTTTTTTTTTGGAATTTTCTATGCTTGAAAACCCGGCCGGCCTATTCACCACAAAAATTTTAAAGGGGAGGCGTAATGAATGGTCGTCGCCCGTCTTTTCCGTTCGAGACCCAAAGAAGACGCGTGTCAACGGACTTTGAGCTTTGTCGCGCGATCTTAACTAATATCATGTCGAACTACCGAATGCCACGTTTCGAAACCCGCTTTTCACCGTTTTGGAACTCCGGAATCCGCTTTCTGAGACCCGCGAATTAGATTCTCGATTCAGTGTAGCTCTGCTCTTCCTCCCACCCTTCTTCCATTCAAATTCCCACTTTCGAGCTCTCCGTCTCTCTATTTCGTAATTTTGTGGCATGCAGATTTTTGACATGAAGTTGGAAACGATTTCGAAATTCTTTTTAGGCTTTTCACTGTTCAAAGTTAAATTTGAGCTTTTTTCTAGAGATTTTTACTGCGAAGTTTGCGATTTTTGGCAGTTTTCAAGACGAGACAATTTTCTAAATTTTTTTGCAAAGCAAGTTTTTTTAGTTTAAAACTTAATAGCAAGTTTTTAAAGGAAAAAATGAATTCAGATAGCGCTTTTTGTCTGTTTTCAAGCTGATTTGGTTAGTTTTCATCGAAATTTGCGTTTTCTCCAACGATTTTCATTTTTTCGCAAAAATTCTCGATGTAACTATTCAAAGTTTCCGTTTTTTTTTTCGAGATTTTTTCTAAAATTTCCAAAATTTCCGTAAATATTTTTCTTCAAAGCCCCAAAACGGAACGTTTTCGCACACTTTTTTTCCCTCGATACTCTCTTTCTCTATCTCAATGGAAAGAATTTCCTTCTCCGCCACTCGTTTTTCTTCTCCGTTTTCCCCTCAAGGAGGTAGCCCCCCACTATATATGTAATTTGATGTGAAAACGGACTAAAAGCGGCGAAATGGACACGAGATTCTCGGAAGAAAGAAAGAAAGAGAGAGAGAGAGAGAGAGAGAGAGAGAGAGAGAGAGAGAAAGAGACTGTGGGAACCTCTGATTTCCCCCGGTCAGAATCCGCCATTCCCCTCCTTTTCCCTCCCATCTAAACATATGTATTCGAATAGAGAATCTATTTCGAATAGGAAATTTCTAACCTTTTATGACGATTTTCAAAAATTTTTCGCAAAAAGACCGAGAAAATAACACTTTAACGGAAATTTTCAAAAAATTATCCTTTTTTGGTCCCTCAGAATGTCAAAAAGTTTTGTAAAACATTTTGAGAAGGTTATGGAAATTCCAAAACTTTCCGCTCTAAATACCTCAAAACCTCCAATAGGATGACAGTTCAAGTGATGGACTTAAAACCGGGATATCTCGGAAACTAGAAGAGTTGTGAGAAAGTTGTCAACTACAAACATGATCATCTTAAAATTTCCCATGTTTTTGTAGTTTACAACTTTTTTGTAACTGTTTTAGTTTTCGAGATATACCCCACTGCGATTTAGAAAAAAAAATTTCGCTAGTTTTCGAAATGTTAATTATTTTAAAAGAAGTTTTTTCGAATTTTTTTCCAGTTTGGCTTTTTTTCCAAGTTGACCCTGTCGATTTCAAGCGAACTCAGAATAAATTCCCATAAAAACCATGCGAAAAATTTCCAAGAAATATATTTATAAAAATGCATAGAAATGTTCAATTTTCCATTTCCCCCTTGCCTTTTCCAACGTCAAATGAGCCTATTTCGGATTGGAATCATGCATTAGATGCACACATTCATGCACACACTCACAAATAATAATAATAATAAGCCGAAGGGAGGAGGAGAAAGAGGGGGAGGCTCATTTTGCATGAATTTATAATTCTCTCTCTCTCTCTCTCTTTCTCTTTCTCTTCCTCCCTCTGTTTTCTTTTTCTCTCTTCCCAAAGAGAGAAACACGTACAAATTCGTGTTTGCATAATTTTCGATGGAGAATGCAGAAACGAACGACGATGCTTTTCTATTGTCAACCGGTAGTATTCCGTGACTCATAGACCATTCGGTTTTTTGAAAAAAAAAACTTAATTTTGACCCCCCCCCCCCCCTATCTTTCACCTGTGAACCCGCGGAAACAATTACCAAACTCTTGCAGACCGGATCCGCTTCTTCGAGCTCGATCAGCAGTTCCGCCGCCGCCGGTGCCGCCCGATTCCGCTCGAAACTTCGAAAACCGTCCGTGTCGACGTCTCGGCTCTCCGCCCGACTCGCCCAATAGCTCGTCGATACGGCCGGAAATGCTCAAATCCGCCAACTTTTACTGCCCAATCAATCGCGAGCCGCTCACCTATCGCGAGGAGTCACGGCTCGGGGTTCGTAACGTGACTGGTGAAATGGCGGTGGCGCGGAATAGAACTGAGACGGGATCGACTTCTTTTTGTGAAGCAATTATCACGAAAAAGCTCGGGAAAAACTTGTGCAAAGAAAACGCGCTCCACTGATAACGGTTCGAACCTGTCCCAGTTCGAGCGGCTGCGTGGTCTCGCAGCGAACGGAGGAGGTACTGTAATAGTGATTTCACCTGTGACAGTAACACGACTGTGACATGACAGTAGCGTGACAGTGACATGACAGTAACGTGACAGTGACACAATTGAAATCACTGTTACAGTACCTCCTCCGTTCGCTGCGAGACCACGCAGCCGCTTCTCTGCCACGTGGCACTGTATCGTGCGTCTATAATACTATGCCCCAGTTCTATTCCGGGGGTATTGCCGTTGAAATTTGCAATTCCCTGGGTGTTCTCCTCGCTTAACTCTCTAATCCTGTGATAAACACGACATTTACACGGGATTAGTGTCACTTCTTTTCCAATTCTACAATACTACTTGCACCCCCAACTCGCCAGTGTTGATTTACGCGCTTATCACGCGCCTCGAGCCAACCTTGAAGGCCACTAATCCACGGATTATTCGACACTATTTTCGCCTATTTTCAGCCAACAACAACAAGTTTGGGCGTCGGCAACAGGTTCGATGGTGGACGGCACAACGAGATTACGGTAAATTTGAGTGAAAAAACGGGGAAAAATGCGAAAAAACATTTTTAAAAACAAGTGTCGTCAAGTAAGGCGCCTAGTGTGCGCGTGCCGTGACTGCGGACTTCGCGCCGTATTTGACGACAATTTATATATTTTTTGGCTCAAAGGTGAATGTTTCGAGTTTTCTACTAGAGTTCCGCACCGGCACGGAAACCGGCGAATTTACCGCCGGCAAAAATTTTTATTTTACCGACATTTACCGGTAACTACCGGTTACCGGTAGAAAATTTTTTACCGGTAACCGGTTACCGGTAAAGGACGGTTACCGCGGTTTACCGGTAACCGGTAACCGGTAACCGCAGCGAAGTTTACCGGCGATTACCGGTAAAATGTCGGCCGAGTTTTGGAGGACTAGAATTTGCACTGTGTACTCCCCGTGGATAATAAAATTGATTAAAAAGAATTAGAAAACAATTTATTGTGAAAAATTAGAAAATAATGAATGAAATGACAGGAAAAAATGAAAGAACGGGATTATTTTAAAATGACACGGTAAATCTCACTGAAATGGCTCCGGGACATTTCGAAACGCGACATTTCGAAACCCAGACATTTCGAAACTCAGACATTTCGAAACCCGACGTTTCGAAACCCGACATTTCGAAACCGGACATTTCGAAACCAATGAAACATGGGTCAAAAGAGGCGCTGTAAAATGCTCAAATTTTGAATTTTCGCGAATGTTTTCGAGAAGAAACTTTGGGTTATATTGTTATCATAACGGATTCACTCTGCCGTCCTGTGAAAGTTTCCCTCACAGTCAAAATTTGCGAAAGCAATAATCAAGTCAATAACTCAAACAACACTTTTCGAACTCCTCGTGACATTTTTCATGAGACGAAGGTGGAATATGGATTTTCTCGCAAGCTTCTACAGATTTCAAAACTCAGCTCTTGTCAGAACTCCTCAGCCTTCGGAATATTCAGTTCCTTTTCGAAAAAGTTCACGAAATTCAAAAATTTGAGCACTTCTCAGCGCCTCTTTTGACCTATGTTATAACGGTTTCGAAATGTCCGGTTTCGAAATGTCTGGGTTTCGAAACGTCGGGTTTCGAAATGTCTGGGTTTCGAAATGTCGCGTTTCGAAATGTCTGAGTTTCGAAATGTCTGGGTTTCGAAATGTCGCGTTTCGAAATGTCCCGGAGCCACTGAAATAACAAAAAAAAAACGAACGAGAAATAATTAAATGAGGCACCACAAATTATCGACTTTCGACAAACTTAGAAATTGATTGGATGTCCTTGAATAGTCTGTGAAGGAGACCAAAGATCCGAATCAGTAGCTCGATCTTCTTCGTCGTCGTCTACGGATGAATCATCGGAAGATTCCTCTTTTTTCATTTTTGCTAACGCTGAATTCAGCAGCAAATCGTTGAGTGTCTTCGGAGAGAGCCGATTTCGACGAGTCGATGCCAAAATTTCGCCGCATCGACTGCAAATTTGCCGTTAGTGGGGATCACTATTGCATAATTTTACCTGAAAAGTCTCTCTACTTGCGCAGATGATTGTGGAGAAGAAAGAAAATGTCGAGCAAGATGAGCCAGTTTTGGGAAGCGTTCTCTATTCGTTTTCCAAAAGTCCATAGGAGAAGATTCAATAGAAGGTCTTCCGGAATTGATAGAAGCCTCGTATTCAACCATTTCACACTGTAAATGTATAAGAATGAGACTAAAATCACGGTTTAGATACCTTCGTCGTTGATGTGCCAGAATGATGAGACTTTTTCGAATTAATGAAATTCAAAAAACTCGAGGATGTGCGGGTTTTCTTTGGAAGAGGTGGTGAAGTCGAGTTCGTATTGATTCCGTCGGTTCTTGGAGCAGTGAATGAATCTATAAAGACATTCATACGTACTCAGATGTTAGTTTTGGTTTCACACTCACCACAATATAATGCCACTATTTCTTCGATTTCTTCCCATTTTCTTAGTCTCAAAATGTCCTCCATATATGCGAAGCGTGCATCAACAAAAGTAGAGATCAAAGCGACATCATTCCACTCATAATCGGTGTATCTAAAAATTGAGATTATATTCGTGAAAAACAAAAGATAATGCGCTCACCTTTTAACTGTTTCGTCTTTGAGAATTCTTACAACAGCTTTTCTTTGATTTTGTTGAGAAATGTGATGATACAAGGAAGCATAACGTGGCAGAATTTCTGAGCAAAAAGAACTATCAGATTCCGCTTGTTCAATAGCTTCAATGAATGGGACCATCATCTCGACAAACTCCTCAAGTGTTTCTTTTTGGGTGGAAGAGAGTACAAATTCTTGAAAACGATTCAAAGACGAAATGCTCTCATACTGAAAAGTCCATAGTTTTTTTTTAAATATTTCACTCAATCTCTCAGCTTACATGTGTTAAGTAACATTGCGCAAGTAATACACATCCTCCCCATCGAGTCACACAGAAAGGCAATGGAATCCGGCCACCAATTTTGAGCGCTTTCGAACGACTGAAAAGAGGAATTAAATTATGGAAAGTTCATCCAGCAGTAACCTTCTGAATTTGTTTCTTTCAACTTTTGATCTCGATAGATGAGAAGCAAGTGACGTGACAATAGACAAGACCTCTTTAACCGTGTGATTCTCGCATGCTTTTTTCACAATCAAAGCCACGGAATGAGCTGTGCAATGCAGACTGAAAAATTTCAATTATCACGATTTTCTCGGGAATTCCCTTACTGATACAACGCATTTCTGTCGCAGAAACTTTTCAAGTTTGATCCAGCATCACAGACCGCACCGATCACTTTTTCAACGCCAAAACCAAACTGCTTCATTGTATCGGTGATCAGATTTCCAACATTGATGGCATCCGCAGCACCGTTCAAATGCCGAACTCCCAAAAACTGCAAGTTAGTTTTCAGATTTTCTAACATTCTCGCTCAGCTTACCACTTTCTTCACTTCGAACAATTTATCCACAAAATATACGAAAACAGCATAGATTGAAACGTTCTCATATTTGCCATCCCATCCATCAAAAGTTAGAAAGCATCTCTGCAAAAATAAGTGATTTAGAACTCGAAATTTCAAATAAATAGTTTCTCACATCCATGTCTGTCAACTGATCTTTGACAAGATTCTCATAAAACTCCGAATTTCGTTCTAATCTCCGTTTCAATGTGTCCGGCGACATCAATACATATTCACTATTCAATGCGAAAACGAATTTTCGAAAAGAATGATTTTTCAAGAAGTTAAATGGCACTGAACTTGTACTTAAAGCTCTGAATTTTTTCTAATGAAAAACGGCATTTTCATCGAGATCTTACAAAATCAGTTGCTCATCGGCATTTTCGAATGAATCACGTGCTTGATTTGAAGCTTTACCGGTGCCACGAGACTTCTGAGAATAATCATTATGAATTACTAATAATTAAAGCGATTTTTATCCCACCAATTTTTCCAATGCTTCTTGTTCTTTTCCATGGACAGATTTTACGTGAACTATCATTCCAGACGTGGAGCCACTGTACCGAAGAACCACATTTCGACATTTTTTACAACGAGCTTCTTTTGAATCGCTCGATAAAACGAAAAATTTCCAAACGATCGATGTTATTTTTCGGTTTTCCATTACAATTGTCGTTGTCTTGATCTAAAAAATCATAAATACTATGAAAAAAAATAAAATTTCGGAAGAATAATTTGAAAATCCATAAAAATTCACGAAAATTCACGAAAAAACGAAGAAATTACAAGAATAACGAAGAAAAATCATTTAAGGATTAGCAAGGTCAATAATGTCCACGGGGAGTACACAGTGCAATTTCTAGGCCGCCAAAACTCGGCCGACACTTTACCGGTAATCGCCGGTAAACTTCGCTGCGGTTACCGGTTACCGGTTACCGGTAAACCGCGGTAACCGTCCTTTACCGGTAACCGGTTACCGGTAAAAATTTTTTACCGGTAACCGGTAAAAAACAATTTTCCGCCGGCAACAACCGACACTATTTTTTCAATTTTACCGGCATTACCGGCACGGTTTGTTGTCGGTGCGGAACTCTATTTTCTACCCTTTTTCGGCGTTTTTTCGCTGTTCCAATTGAAAAGCCAACTTTTGCGTGTCGAAACACATTCGAATAACAACAAAAGCGTGGCGCGGCGGTTGTTGCGCCTATCATTTTATGTGATCATCGCGTTCTTCCTGTTTTCTTTCTCGCTTTTTGCTTTCTATCGGTTCTCTCGTCGCGACGACCATACACACACACAAAACGTGTCGATTGTTTGAATAAGCCTGAAGAAAAGTGGCTTCGCGAACACTTTTTGTCGGCTGGTGTCTTTTGAAGATTTCCGCGCACTTTTCTAATCATCCAACTGTCTGCGTCTCTCTTTTCTTCTTCTATGACTCATTCCATTATTACGTTGTTTCGACCAGTAAAATTGTGAACAAAGAAAAAAAAAAGAATTCCGTCTCATCAGTTGTTCACTTCCGGCGGGGGAGCCGCCCGTCTTTTTGCTCTGTGACCTCCTGAAAGTGAGCACTGATTACGGGAAACGAGCCCGCGGAACTGATAAGAAACGGCAACAGTTTGCCTCATTTTTCACATTTTTGCCCCGTTTTTTGACGTCAGCACCCAAAAGCGACCTGAAAATGACGTTTTCTGGTGACCCAAATAGGATTATTCACGTTTTTTTTCCCGATTTCATTAGTTAATTTCACGATAAAAACCTCAATTTGTCGTATGGTATGGCGCCTTGTGTGCAAACACAGTGACTGCACACCCTGCGTCAGATCCTACGACAGTTTGTTTTTTTTCAAATGGGTTTCATTCTGTCTTCCGCGCATTGTGACGAGATTTTCACAGAATGAAAACCAATCTGACTAAGAAACCTGACACCACTTATGCGTTTTTTCCCCTCCCACCGGGCATAACAAACCGGCTCTCTCGCACTGGAGCCCAGCGGATTATGACCGGATGAGGTGGTGAGAGTGAGAGACGCAGAGAAGTCGCGGGAAAAGTGCATTTTGAGCACGAGTACATGGCTGTAAGTGGGAAACGAGCGATGGGTCACAGAAAAAACATCGTGTTTACCCTGTTTTCCGACTGTTTTGGGGGTGAAAACACGGCAGGTACTGCTACAATTTGCATATTCATCGGCGAGTATTCTCTTTGTTTTCTCTCTCTCTCTCTCTCTCTCTTTCTTTTTCTCTTTTTTCACTCCACGGCCACACCTTTTTTCTCTCTTTCTGTTTACCATCGCAATATTCAACCCGAAAACGCAGAATCGAACGCACCCCTTCTAGCCAAACAATTTCCGGCGTGAATCTCGTCGAAACGGTTCAAAATAGAAGTGTTGTCCTCAGGCGTCTTTTATCAATCTCGGGCGGACTCTGGGTGTTGCGTCGTCGGAATAGAGGTTATCATCACTTTTCACCTGTGTCGAGAGGGCGCCTATCTCTTTCTCTCTCTCTCTTACTCTCGCAAATTTCTCTCCGATGATTTTTCTCTGCAGACACTTTATTTCTGTGTGTTCTGAACGATCAAACTTCTGTGTGATGGGCTAGATATCGAAATTTGGTACGGAAATAGGAATCAGCGTTTTCTTTCACTGTAATTCTACCAAATTGCTAAATTGTCGTAAGATATGGTGCATAGTTCGTGGTTTTCTACAGTAGGAACGGTATTATGAGGTTTATAAAAAATTTTAACCTGAAAATTGTTCCAAAAAGTTTGATTCACGCGGTTTTTCGATTCGAAAAAAGTTTATGGTAGCCTGGTATTTCGCACTCTGTATGACCGTTTCCTACTGCGAAAAATCACGGAAGATGCATCATATCTCACGACAATTCACCGATTCGGTTAATTTTCTCGATGCTCATCGAAACTGGAATGAAAATGAGAAGTAGAAGTTTTTCGATAAAGAATTAACGGTATAGGTGAATTTGTCGTAAGATACGATGCATACTTCGCCCGGAATCTCAGTTATTCCCGTCCAATTCCATCGGAATCGTCCAATTTGTAATAGAGGGAACGATAATGATGATGACGATGATGGTGCCCATAAATTATAAGAAGCGGACATCTGTCCGGAGCGGAAAAGAAGCGGAAAGCTTTTGTTGTCCAGATATCTTCTCGTCTTCTTTCTCTCTCTCTCTCTTCTCCTCCTCCTTCTTCCTGCTTTCTTCACACTTTTGTGTGTCCGTGTTGATGTGTAATACTAGCTGCTGCTGCTGCATCGGCTGGTCGTTTGTTGATAGGCAGACAAGTGGGAGGAAGGGTTTTCTCGTTGCTGACCAGTGGGTGACGTTTTTTTTGGTTCTCCTGGCGGTTTTCGGCTGTTCTCGACAGTTTTCTCGTGAAAAACCGTCCAATGTCGCTGTTTCCCATACATTTCTCGTGGTTCTCTGTGCGGCTCTCCTCGAAAAGAAGAGAATTCGATTTGAAAAAGCGACCGTCGACAGCTGCGTCGGTCTTGTCGCGATTCGCTTCGTTCCGGGAACGATTTTATAGCGATTTTGAGAGTCGGTGCGATGCACATGTGCGCGGCAGATGTGCAGAGGCGTCGATCGATTCCATAAAGTTTATCGACGATACTCGCCGCAGTTTTACCGCAGAAACAGCGGTAAAGCGATGAAAACTCTCGAGTGTCGTCAAATATGGTGCCAAGGCTGCAGTTCCGATGCATGCACAATTGGCGCCATACGTGACGACAGTCTTTTCTAATTTTCAAACTTTTCTCGCAAATACTCGCCTTGTCCGCCATTTTCCAACGATTCCAATCGGTTTGATTGCAGCAATCGGCACTTTTCGGTCGAATCCAGACCCGCAACAGTATTCGACGCGGACAAATGCGACCAATCGGAATGGAGTCGCCGACGACGGTTCGCGGAGCCACGCAACCACAAAAACTGCCGCCACAACAGAGAACCTCGAGTTTTGAGGGGTCTAGCAGTGGCGGCGAGGACGGAGGAAGCATTTCGCCGGATTTGAGTCATAAGTAAGCAGTTTTCATCGAGAAATTTTGGAGAAAAATGGAACGTTCTGCAGAAACTTTGAATCTCCACTTCCATCGTCCACTGAAAACGTCCATCCGGCTCCAATCACTCCGCCGCCTGTGAAAAACGAGAAATCGAATGAGATCAACGGATTTGAGTATCAAAAAGTGAGTTTTCGAGACCATTGTCCCAAAAAGTTGGCACTTTTCGGGCCACCAAACTCTAGAAACTGTGCACTTTCCGATTTTCAATAGAAACCGCTCAAAAATTGCAGACTCCTCGTACTCGCAGCGCTCTGGGCTCTCCGATGAGCCTACTCAACGGCACGGAGCACACGAATCTGCTCACCCCGTCGCGCTGCTCCACACCGCTCGGCTCATCGCGTCTCATGCAAAAACTGGAGCAAAAAGGAACGATTCGCCGCGAGGACGAGCTCATTTCGCAAGACGTGCGCCGTCTCGCCGAGACGAATCTCTCGAGAAGTCCGTCGATGGCCTCGTTGCGCGGATCATTCCAGAATCTGTCGATGCGCGGTTCGCACCTCAATTTGGCTCACTCCGGAGAGCCGTCGCCCAATTTGAGCAAGTTCGCCAGTGTGGTGAGTAGTGAGCATTTTCCAAAACGTTCGGAGGAAATTATACAAGATTCCTCTTGTATTCAAGATTTGCTTACTTTTACTGTTTTATTGGAAGAATTAGAAAAATGAGAAAATATTTCGCTAAGCACATTGCATCATCATTTCGGAGTCTCTCGTTGAGAGATTCCTTTCTTAAAAAAGAATTCCCATAGAAACTGGCCGTTTTGCAGAGTTCGCCGGCCCGTCAGTCGTTGAACTCGCTGAAAAAGACGACGGACCGTCAGGCGGCGGTGCTCGAGCGTCTCGGACGTCTTCGCGAATCGCTGCACGCCGGCAAGAACTACACACCGCCACGTGGCACGTCAGGAGCTCTCGGAGCCTCGTCGACGCGCCTCAACAGTCTCCATCACCAAACGCCGCCCGTCTCGCCTCGTCCCGTTCTCTAACGACGTGTGAACTCGAGTTTCGAACTTCGCGCGCGCGCCTCTTCCTTCTTTTTTCCTCCAAAACCATTCCCTGCTTTTCTCTCGTTTCCATCGCCCGATTGTTCGCTTTATCGCCTTTTTTCCGTCGGTAAAACTGGGAATATTTCGGATTCCCTCGAAAAAACTTGAAATAATTCACAAAAATCATTGTTTTCTGGTTTCTAAACGGTAATGACATTTCACTTTTTCCCTTCCTCTTTTATTTTTTTTCATTCATTCTATAAAATAGACCACGCCCCCTTTTTTCAACCCCGCCCTCCAAACTCGTTCCAAGACCACACGCCCACTCTGTTCGTTCCTTCGTTCTTTTTTTAAAAAATTGTTTTATTGGAAATATGTAAGCCATACTTATCGCCAAAAAAAAGCAATATTGATGTATTATGTGAATAAAAATATTCAGTGGGTTATTGATTTTTTTTAATTTTTGGTTTTTTTTCGTGAATTTTTTGGATTTTTCCGACGAAAAGTTGTTGAAAATTGAATTGAATTTTTATTTTTTATTTTACAGGAAAAATCGATTTTTCTGTTTTTTTTTCAGGGAAAAAATGGGTGGAAAAAGCGAAAAACGATGGGGAATATTAGAGGAAAAATGGAGATTTTATCAGGTAAATTTTGAAAAATTTCAGAAAAAATATTTTTTTTATTCGTTTTTTTTTCAGTTTTTCGAATTATTTTGAGTTGGTAATATTTAAATAATAATTTTTTTTATTTAAAAAATTTTGAAAAAAAATTGAAAAAAATTTTTTTTACCAAAAAAAATCAGAGTTTTTTGGAATTAGCAAAATTAATTTTAAAATTGGTATTTTTAGAATTTATAAAAATTCATATTTTTTAAGAAAAAAATATTGAAACAAAAACCATTTTAAAAACATTTTTTTTTGCAAATTTGCCAGAAAAAAACAAATTCTCATAAAAGTTCATGAAAAAAAACGTTGAAAAAATGAATTTTTTTTATAGTTTTTTCTCCTATTTTTCACAAAAATTAATTTTAAACAGTGCTCGGGAAGCGTTTTATTCTGTATATTGGGAAAAAAATTGAAAAAAAATAATAAAAGATGTTTCAAATTTTCAGCCAATCTCATGGTTTCCATCGTCGGAGTTTCTCGTCGAAATGCTCATTTTTGTGCACATTTACCTGCTCGCCGCGTGGCTCGCCGTGCGAGAGGCATTCTTCGATCGCCACGATATGATCAAGGTGTGCGCGCATTCTTTTTTAAATTAAAAATTATTTTTTTCAAAAAAATTTGACATAAAATATTTAGAGCAGTCAGCCAAAAAATTATAGACAGCGACTTGGAAAAATTTCAATAATTTTTTTTGAAGCGAAATTTTTTTTTTGAAAATTAGGTAGAAATTGCAGATTGATTTTCAAAAAAAAAAAAACGTTTTTTTTTCAATAAAAAATGTTGAAAAACAGCACGGCACCCTGCGGCCGGAATTTTTACATTTCGCGCGCCAAGAGGGTTGGTGACGCGTTTCTCGATTTGCTGGCGCACTTCGCGACAATGCAAAAATCGAGGCCCCCACAGTAATTTCATGGACTTTCGGAAGTCGTTTTTCGAGAAAAAGAAGCAAAAAAATGGCAAAAAAGAGCATCTCCATACTTATACAGACTCTTTTATGGACACATATTTCGAAATTGATGGCAAAATCTGCTGTTTTTCGATTTCTCTCCGCCGTCTCGGGCTTCAAAAAGCGAACTTCAAAATGTATCAACTCCATCAGTTTTTGAGGAATCGGTTCGGTTTTGGTCTCAAAATGTTCCTAATTGAGGTCTTTACAAATGCTATGGACGAAATTTCGGATATCGCAGCCAGTTTTCGCAAAAAAAGCAAGAAACGCATTTTTTCAGTACAAAACTTTGAGGTGTATCAACACCGCAGCCAGCGAATAATATGTTACGCTGTTTTGAAAAAACGATTTCTTTTGCATTTCTCTACAATTGCTATGGATAGTTTCGAAGAAAAAATCATTTTCTGCGCTGCAAATGATAAAAAACCAAAAAATCAACTGAAAAATTCGCGACGCCCCGCCCACTTTTACAAACGCGCTCCACGGACAATTCGCCTCGCAGGGCGCCGTGAACAGAGGAAAAAGTCAGAAAAATCAGAAAAATATTGAATTTTTCCCAGAATTTTGTCAAACGTTGAATGAAATTCATTGTTTTAAATGCGAAGATTTTAGGAAAATTTTCAAATTTCAGGAGATAAAATTCGAATTGTTTTCCTCGCGACTCTGGACTCAAAAAACGAAGAAAAAACGGAAAATGCTCGTGATCGGAGCCGATGGAACGATTGGAAAAGCAGTGCGTTATTTTTATATCAAAAAAAAATTTTTTTTTTTTTGGAAATTTCACCGATGATGTTCCATTTTTTTGAGAAAAAAAACTCCTTTTCGCTAAAAGTTTTGAATTTTTAAAAAATATTTTCAATACTTTAAAGTATTTTTTTGGATAATTCGCAGATCGTCTCACTTCTGCGTCAGTACAGCTCGTTCGAGTGTCACGTCGTCGTGCATCATCTGAATTCGTCGGAGCACGACTACCAGAACGACGAACGGATGCACGTCTACGAGGTGGATCTGATCGATAAGGAGCAAGTGAGTTTTCGGCGAAAAAAAGAGAAACTTCAGCTTATAATTGTCCCAATTGCTCAGATTCTCCTTCTCGCGGATCGCCTCAAATCGCTGGAATTCGACGTGGCCATCTTCGCGGCGGGAATCATGTTGCACGCGGAAGAACGGACGCGTGACGGCGTCGAAATGCACAACGCGGTGAACGTCGTCGGACAGGTGATGCTCTACGAGCTGCTCCAAAACGAAATCCACCGCGCCGTGTTTCTGTCGTCGGCGACGGCCCGAATGGCGTGCTACCCGCTGACACACGACTTTCTGTCGGCCTACGCCGGACCGTATCAGGCGTACGCCTCGTCGAAACTGAATTTGGCGGTTTATGTGCACGAAATGGTCAGGGAAAGGTGAGAACTCATCACGATTGGCGGGCGGTGAAAACGGAAATCGGCCGCCAGACATCGGCCAGCCATCCGCTTGGCATGCGCCAGAATGAGCCGCTCGGCCGCCAGTGGCGCCTTCAAAACCGCCTGTCTTCGGCCAAATGCGCGAAGAATTGGCTGAGCATTGTCAGCTTTTAAGTGAACATTTTTGAACAAGGCTGAATTGTAGGCACGTGTCGGCAGTGTGCCTGCACCCGGGCACCGTTCCCGGCCGTCTCTACCGTTTGGCGAACCCGCTCGTCCGCCATCTGAATGCCACGTGGCTGCCGCTGCTCATGAGAACGCCCGAAATGGCGGCGGCTCTTGTGCTCCACACCGTGTTCCGCGACGATTTGACACCCGGCGCGTACTACGAAGACCGTGAGCCCGTCGCGATCACCGCCTGGCTCGCCGAGCACGAGAAACTGCGAATCTACTCGGGAATTCGGCGACGTATCGAAATGTGGATGGAGCAGTGAGAGCAGTACATTGAGTTGGTTTATTTATTTATTTATTGCATTCCACCTAACTGTTTGGGTCATTTATATCATCGGTTACGTTGCATTCGTGTGAAGTTTACAAAATTTTATCGAACGATTCATTTTGTCAGTAATACTTGGGTTCTTTTTGTTGCGAAACTTGTAAAATGGTTTTTTTTTCTTTGAAAAAAGAGATCGTTTCGGTGTAAGAGGAGCTAGGTTTTTTTTGGGATTTTTTGGCCAGCAAAATTATTTTGTTTTTTTTTTCGTTTTTTCGTCGAGGTAAAGAACAAAGAAGCAAAAACTAAACGCGTAGAAAATGGTTAGAGTGTGGCGGGAAATCGAGAGAAAGGTAGTCGTCCATGAAGTCGTCGAGACCGTCGTCGATGGGCGGAGCCAAAAGGTTCGGCGAGCGGATTGGCGGCGGTTGGGGACGCGCCGCGAATGATACCGTTTCGACGACCTGCAATTTCAGTTTTCCATCGATTTCTGAAGAGTTTTGTGAGCTAACTCACATCTTGCGGCGTTTTTCCGTACATCTTCATCAACGCCTCCAACTGAATTTCGAAGGATTCACTTCTACCGCCGCCATCGGGTGACGACATCATTTGATGAAGTGACGATGGGTTCGAAAGGTGTTGGTGTGGATGATGGTGTAGACTGTGATGATGCTCATGATCCTGATGAAGACTATGATGGTGGTGTTGGAAATCCGATGACGATGAGAGCATTAGGAGCGGGTCAAGATTCTGATTCTCGAGACGATGATCTTCGGGATCCTCGTGGTGTTGACCACCTTCTGAAGGCTGATGCTGTACGCGTCGAGGTAGCATCGGCTGAAGGAAGAGCACGTCCGGAGACTCGGATTCTGGAGGGCGGGGCGATGGCCGGGGCGTCTGCTCGCGGCACGCGACAACCGCGACGCGCAACGGAGTGAATCTGAAATAAGATTTGACACTTGGCCTAATTTCCCAAACCTAGAAACTCACTTGACATGTGTGACGTGATCCAACGGTCCCTTATCGGCCACATTCGACATCACACCGCGCACTCGTTTCACGTCATCTTGCGGAAAGAACTTCTCGACGACACTCGAAACTGGCATGTATTCCAGACTGTGTGTGAGAAGGT
The DNA here is from genome assembly GCA_963966605.1 of Caenorhabditis sulstoni. NCBI lineage: Eukaryota > Metazoa > Nematoda > Chromadorea > Rhabditida > Rhabditidae > Caenorhabditis > Caenorhabditis sulstoni. The sequence continues at coordinate 8,913,650 of OZ016478.1, forward strand.
AGTCGATCTGCAATTGAGATTGACTGAAAATGACTGAAAGGGTTGGTGTACCTTGGCAGTCTCAGCGATGTCTGCAATGTACTCCAGGCAACTCTTCGCTTGCAACTTCTTGAGCTCCAACGGCTCTAGATGAATGACCTCTCCGCAGAGATTCCGATAACTGACGCAGACGCTTCCTCCGAGAATGAACGTCAGACGGATCACCATGCAATTGTGTCTCGACGACAACAAATTGACCACGGCCTGAGTGTCCAGGAAGCCGTGCATCAGATAGTTCTCCCACAACACTTTCACCGCCGCCTTCGGATCCTGGAAGATTTGGAGCACTTCCAGCAGTCCGCGCCACACGCTGAACTTCATTTGAACGGTTTCGGTGTCGAATCGCAGATGGGAACACAGCATGTTCTTGAAACTGATGATGTCCTCTTTCGACGCTTGTGGCTCGGCGCCCGGCTCCGCGGACTCGTCCCCGCACTGTGGGCAGTGCATTTTGTCGGCGAGCAGCGCGTAGTCGGACTCTTCCATCGAACGAGCCACCTCACCGCTGACCATGAAATATTGGCCGGTGAGCGTTTTGAACTGGGTCCATGTTAGGGCTGAAAAACTTGAATTAACGAGATCTAAGTGCTCAGTGAGCCCCATGCTCCAGAAGTCACTTTGCTCGAAGTTCCAACTTTCTTTCAGTGAAGAAATAATAGAAATGCTCACAGAGCCCGCTGCACAGATCACGAGCTCCAACTTTTGAGCCATAGCCGTTCAGAACTCGAAAATCACTCACGAGCCTCGTTCCAATTGAGCAAAAGTCCGTTAATACTGCACGTGCCGTACATCCAGAAGCATGTGGCAGTGTACGACGAATTCATGCGTTGCACCTGACAGTCCTGATTTCTGCGCGTGCTGATCGTGAACGGAAGCGAAAGAGTTCGAACGTAGAAGAAGTCACCGGTTGGCGACCACGTTTTGGCGCGAATGTAGAAGTAGAAGAGCGGACGTTTGCCAGTCGCAGTCGTTTTACTGTCCAGAAGTACGGCGTCCTGGAACAAAGGCAGTCTTAAGAAATGGGAACTTTGAGAATCTGCTGATCAATCTGGCTAAAATCGGCCGAAAATCTGGAAACTAACTTTCTGTCGCGTCGTACAAAGCAAGTGTGGATAAGTGGTCTGCCAGGCGTGCGCGGCGTCACTATACGTGGGCGGAATCGTGACGAACTCCTGACTATTCACATCGGATTTCTTGTGAGCCGTATTTCCACCGGTGCCTTTTTGGTTCGCGGTCGCGTTGTTTCTCTTCACACCCGTCGTCGGCTTCATCGCGATCAGCGCTGCCGACGGAAACGACGTCGTCTCTCTGGGATGGCTGACTCCCGAACGGCACTGGACGATCTCGGCTTGAATCGCGCCCGCGGTCTCCTCGCTGACGATCTGGATGTCGAAGCAGCGGAAGATCAGCGTCTGAAAGTCAGTCTTGTAACTTGTTTAGGAGTGACTTCTAGAGTTTGGAGAATTCGTAAGAAACAAAATACTCACCCGACACAACGTACCGCATGTGAAAGTGAACAAATTGTTGGTGACCATAATCGGCGAATTGCACGGCTCATTGCACATCAGCGCATCGTTCAGCACATGCTCATAGGTGATAAAAACCTGGTTGAGCAGCGTCCAAAGTGTCTCGGGAGTCGCATAATGATTGTTGGTCGACGTCTGACACTCGTACCGAAATCCCTGAATTCGGACCGCCAAAAGGCCCAGAGTGTAGGCGAGAGTCGCGTAGTATCGCTTGATTTCCGCGAAATCCTCGTCGAGCATCTTCTGTTGGTTCGACATCCGATTCACTTGATTTCGACGCAATCGCGACTGAAATCCGTTCGCATTTTCGAAGCACATTCGACGAAACGCGTGAAGGCACGGCTCGAGCTGCAAATTTTCACCAAATTACAATAACTTATCGCCGTGAATTGCAGTTTGTGTACCTGTCTCGAGAAGAACGCTCTCATTTTGACCTCAATGTTACAGTTCGGATTGTCCAACTGTGAATACAGTCCGTGAAGATAGTGCAGCGAACTGTTGTACAACTCGTGAAACTGGTTCCACGAGTTCTTGGCTTCCGGACAAATCGCCGGTATCCGCATCGGTCTCGCCCCGTTGACAAGACGAACCAACAAATGGTTGAACGTCGTGTTGGTGTCGCGATCCGCGTCCGGCAGACGTGTCAACGAATTCAGAAGACCCCACGCCAACACGACCCATTCGTCCTCGAACTCGTCGTCCGTTTGCTCGTTTTTGCAGAACGCTGAAATTCATTATTGTCTTTCTTCTCTCCTCAAAACAATGATTTGTGATCGATTTCTTGTTTTTTATGACTTTCATTTCCGCTTTTTTACATCATTCAGTGTAAATACGTTTGTAGTTTGTAGTTTGTATCCACAAAAATCTCCCTTCTATCCGATTTCGGAACAATAGAAGCCGGAGAAGAGATTGAGAAGACGAGTCAGAGAGAGGAGGGGGGAGCGTGGCGAATTGGCGAGGTCGTAAATCAGACGGCGTTTCATCATTATACAGAATCAGATCTATCTTATCATCTCCTTCTCTCTGTATATGCATTCCATCTCTTTGTTTCCCTCTCCACGTGGGTAGACCAAACGAGATCATTATCATTCTCATCAACAAGGCGGAAAAGAATCCGTTGGCCACAAGTCTGGACACCAGAAAGCCACAGTAATAAGAGCATGGTTGACAGTCGGCCCACTGGCGCCGTTGCACCGCCAGAGGTCGGCATTGAAGGCGCCATTGGCGGTTTTAGCGTAGCGCGTATGCCAAGCGGATGAGTGGCCAATGCCAGGCGGCTATCGCTGTTTTTGAACGCATTTGGCCGCATAGACAGTTCGACTGACCTTCTAGACGTTTCTCGGTAATCTGTTCGACATGATTTGTGAGAATGTGAATGTTGTTCTCGACGTTCGCCGCTTCTTGCTCTGATACGGGACATTTGGAGAGTTGCAGCATCTGAAAGGTGCGGTTGTTAGGCCATGGCTATCGGGAAAGTTAGGCCAAATAGTTGTCGGAATTTACAAAATTGAGCCGTTTACTAGAAAACCTCGCTTGAATGGGCGATGGCGTTTGGGAAAATGAGGCGAAAAACGCTAGAAATTTCCAAAACAACTCACCAACTCGTATAAAATTTTCTGAAAGTGTTCCAACGTTGAGAACGGCGATAACAAGTTTCGCATCTGCAACGGAGAGGATGACATCGTCCTGCAAAGTTTGAAAAGCTGAACAATTTAAGAATTGAGAGGAGGAGATATCAAAAGAACAGAAAAAGTGGACGAAAAGAAAAAGAGGGGGAGGGGAATGTCTTCTCCTCTTCATCTTCTGCTTCCCTACTAGACAACTGGAATTAGTGAGAAACAGAAAGAGAGTGATGAGAAAGAGAGAGAGAAAGAGAGAGAGAGACCGTCTCTTCTTCTTCTTCTTCTTCTCTCTCCCACTCAATTAGTGGTGATATACATGTCAACTTCTTTCTTTGTTTCTCTTTTCTCGATTCCCTACTTCTCCATTTCGCAGACCTTTGCCACGTGACACCGGCTAGAGACTGTTGAAAGAGTTGAGAGTGCGAGAGAAGCGAGACGAAGGCCACGGGGGGTGGTCTGTGTTGATAGTTATTGGAAGGAAGCGAAATAAATGAAAAGAAATTAAGGAAAGAGAGAGAGAGAGAGAGAATAGTTATCAGCTGGTTTTGGTGACCGCCACGAGATGTACTCGAAGAGGAGACTAACTGTATGTGACAGTTCTCTTTTTGACGAGGCACCACCATGTCAGATGGTGGCTTGTGGTACAGTAAACCTAAATCGACGGTGTTTTTTTTCCGAATGAAGTGGCAGTACCAGGTACGCGCTGACCTTCCTCCCAATTGATAATGAACTATCTTTATCTAATATTCAGCTATCTAGTCATACCATACCAAAAAAAAAGTCGTCGAGTGATCGGTGACCGGGCACTCGCACACAAAAACAACGACCGAATAAGCGCACAGATCATGACGTGGTCAGGACCACCCTGGTTTCTTATCGGTGTACCCAACCCGCCCCCAGAACAGATGCTTATCAGTTCCGTTCAATATAGTGACGTGGCACTACCATATGATATGATTTATAATGCAGCAGAATTGAAGAACGAGGGGGTTAAGTTCTAATGCATTTTTTGGTGTGAATAGTCTAGTTGCACCTGTCATTCGGAAAGAGGAGAGAGAGAGAGAGAAAAAACCATAACAATTTTATCACGACTATCAACTAAAAATGTTGCCAGAAAGGCGTTTGTGTAAGAAAACGAGAGGTTGAGAAGAAGAAAACGAAGAATTTCGAGGTCGCCAAGTCGTTTTGACGTGGCACTTCATCAGAAAATGACCTGTGTCATTGACTAGGTTTCGTCAGATTTCGCCAAGTTTTCTATGCACGAGTACACTCTTACAAAAGAAATTTATGAAAAATAAGTTAAGGTTCTTGCTACGTTTGGTCAAGGAATGGTGGGGTGACACAATCTCTGGTTTATCACATACCGGTGATAAGAGAAGCAAAAGAAAGTGGGGGTTTTCGTTGAAATTCGAGGGAGCTGGAGCTATTTCGAAATTCCCCTCGATTGATAACAAGTTCGTGAGGAGGAGGTGATGGTCAATAAGATTTGAACTCGGACTAGAGCTTGGGAACTCAGAATTAAATTGGCTTGGAACATCTGAAATGGTCTAGAAGACGGAAATGACTGAAATTTGATGTTAGCAGCTCCAACAACCCGTAAACTTTCAAGCAGCTCGCAAGTTTCGTAGCAGCCCCCAAACCCTATCAGCAGCACCCAAGCTATTCAGCAGTCCGCGAATCCTACCAGCAGCACCCAAGCTTCTTTTGATTCATTTCTTTATTCACCGAGTGGAAAAAAAAGAAGAAATATGACTGGACAGGCCCGCAAGAGCCAGCCAGAAAAGGGAAGTAACATGACATCTTAGCAGCCCGAAAACTCACCAGCAACACCCAAGCGTCCCAGCAGCTCGCAAACCCTACCAGCAGCACCCAAGCTATTCAGCAGCCCGCAAACCCTACCAGCAGCACCAAAGCTTCTTAACAGCCCGAAAACTCACCAGCAGCACCCAAGCTTCCCAGTACCCCGAAAACTCAGCAGCACCCAAGTTTCTCAGCAGCCCGCAAGCTACCAGCAGTCCAACAACTCCGAAAGCCGAGAACAGTTCGGCCTAGAACATGTTTTTCACAATCAGTCATAAAACGAAAGCACCTTGGTTAAAATATTACAAGTTTATTCATAAACTTCAGTATTATTACAACGAAAAGCGAAAAAGTTTGATTATTACAAAACAAGTCGAAAAAATCACATGATCAGAAATTTGGTTATTACAAAACAAGTCGAAAAAAATCACATGATCAGAAATTTGGTTATTACAAAACAAGTCAAAAAAGAATCAGAAGCTCGAAGTTTGAACAGTTACACTGTACTTGCTGAGCTCCACTTTAATGGTCTTCATCGAGTCGGCATTCTTGAGCTCGAACACTTCCTCGTCCTTCGATCCCTTCTGCTGCAGTCCGAACGCACGGAGAGACCGTTTGAGCAGCGGATGGTTGTACTGTTGGCGAAGGCCGATGCGAGCGGCTTTCATGTCAGGCGATGCGATGTAGCTCTGAAAATGGGACAGGATTAGACTGGAAAACGCTCCGGATTGGTAATCTTACCTTGATGAGTTTAATGATCTCCTTGGGTTGCATCGACTTCGCGTACACGTTGATCGAGTCGATGTCCGTAAGTTTGTTGAGGAATCCTGGCTCCAGCATCATATCCGTTGTGAACTCGATGCATTGTTTGAACTGCTCCATTTCCTTGACTTGGTCCAGCTGGATTAGTTCGTCATGTTCGAAGAGGTCGATGTGCAGGGTCTTCAGGGTCTTTGGCTCAAAGTGTTGGAGGAATGAGACGAGGGCCTCCTGGTTTCCGTTGTACGTCACCGAAAGTTGGTTGACTTTCAGCTGCTTCAGGGTCATGAATTGGGCACTGAGTGAGTTGATGTCACGGTTGAATCGTTGAAAGAAGATTCGTTCGGTTTTGACACAGTCCGGGCTGGTGACGTAGACGTGGAAGAAGTGGATGGAGATGGGACGCTTCTTGAGAATCCGGTAGAGGTCATCCATGGCCTGTTCGGCGAAGTGAGTGCGTCGGATGAAGAGCGCAGAGCCGTTGAACTGCACGTGAGTTCCCCCGATGCCGTCGAGTCCTCGTGGATCGTGGGCGTACAGGACTTTGACGGGTTCGTGACCGGCGTCCTTGGAAGCAAAAGTGATGTTGATGTCCTGGTTGCCGATTTGAACGATGATGTGCTTGTAGTCGGGGCTCTGCGAGTCGATGATGTCGTCGAGGTCGTAGAAGCTGAGCTTCGGAAACTTGGCCACCGGATCATTGAACTCCTCGGACACCGAATCGGAGGCACGAGTTCTCTTGCGCTTCGTGACGGGAGGCGGAGGGCAGAAAGCCGGACGGGTAGGCGTGGAGAAGTTCGAGAGCGACATGACTGAAGTCGTAGTAGAGACGAGACGTGAGAATAACTGACGACTAGCTCGGTCCAATGAGGTTGGAATGACTGAATCTGACTGTCGTACCTGAGGTAGGGTCCGATTGTGGGCGTGGCCTAATGGGTGCAGAGTGCTCACCCCGCCCACCCGCTCCTCTTCTTCCCACAGGCAAAGTTACCCCCCTCCCGCCACTGTCTGGACAATAGCTTTAATCCCCTCAATAACAATTTTGTCTCCACATGCAAATCACACCTGCTAACACGGGGCAACGTGTCGTAAAACAGCTGCGTCCTAGGAAAAGAGGGGTTCAAAAGATTGCCCCTGGGATGGTTCCCATGAAAGCGGGAAAACAAGAAAGACGCTGAGAAGGTGTATACTCTGAACAAATTGGCTGGGAATTTGAAATTTTTGAGAGACTCTGCCATCCGGGTACTCTATCCCGATGTTCCGACGTTCTGGGAAGGCTCAGTCTCAAATGGTTTCAAGTTCTAATCAGAAACCTGAAACTAGAATAGTTCGGAACACTGTAACTGGTTTGAACGTCGAAAATCGGAGATAGGTGGCTGAGAACGCGAAACGCCCGAAAAGCCGTTGAAGATGCCCGATTTGAACATCTCTGAAAGCAGGTTGAAACAGACTGATCAAGCTCCCAATTGGAATGCAACTTTAAAAAAATGATTTTCTGACCGTCATGACGGAAAATGCGGAAACCAGAAAGGCTGCGGTGTGCCAATTAATCGAAATGCGATTGCTTGCTCGCCGGCTCTCTGGTGCTCCGCGAGCATTTTTTCGCGCGCACCTCACAACACAAGATAAACATCCGTGAGCCGCGAGTCAGTTTCATATAAAAGCCGGCCGGATTGCCACCACCATCATATCAATAACACATTATCCTTCCAATCTCATTATGAACAAGCAATTCACCTTCTGTCTGTGCGCCCTGGTTGCCACGTCATCGGCGGCGCTCTTCAGTGCTCCCGAAGACGCTCCAGAATCTCCGACGACGTCCACGTCAACGACGGCAGTAGCGATTCGTGCGAAACGGCAGTGCGGTGGAATGGGCGGATGTTGCGGCGGGATGAGCGGATGCGGATGCGGATCCATGGGAATGTGCGGACAGGTAACCGCCCGACGCCTACTGTAGCTTCACCCTCTCATTCTCTAGACTTGCTGCCCATCGGCTCCGCCGCCGTGCTCGTGCGGAACGCCCGGATGCATGCAATGCGTTCAGCAGACCGTCCTCGTCCCCGTCACCACTACCACGTGTTGCAAGTGCTGCCAACCGGTCTGCACCAATGCGTGCACTAATGTAAGTCTTGTCTCAGCAGAGGTAATAGGTAATAGGCCAGTGGCGGGTCGATCTGGCGAATTTCGGGTAGCCGCCTGACATCGACCAGTCACCCGCTTGATATCAGCCAAAATGAGCGTCGGAACCGCCGGTGGCGGTGTAAAAGCGCCAGTGGCGCCTTCAAAGTCGCCTGACTTTGTCCAAATACGGTCGTGCCACGTCGATGGTTCACTTTTTTCCAGGGAGGAGGCTGCAGTTGCGGATGTACCCGCGGTGGATGTTCGCGTAAAAGACGATCGCTTTTGGCGATCGCCAGCGAGGAGATGAGCAAGCAGGGAGAGAAAATGATCTGAATCCCCTCGAACACCTAACTTATTCATTTCAACCTCATTATCATTAGTGCGTCTAGAGAACATAGCACAATAAAACAATTATCTGAACCCTGCTTCCCGCGACGTCATCGATCATTTGATCTACATGATCTCGCGCCGCAAAACCACGTGGCGCCGCCCCACAGTAGGTCAAATCAAATCGAATCTCGATGATTTTTGAAAGAAAACGATAAACACACCTTTGCGAATGGATTTTCAAGTTTCAAGTGGGGAGGGCAGAGAAATCATGTTTCCGCACCCGCTCTTCCCGAATGGTTGGACCCATTGATCCCCCTTATCCTCCCGCTGAAAACAGGACTTTGGGAGGGGGGGGGGGTACTGATGACACGGTGAAGAAGTGGTGATAACGAAGATGTCAACGAATCTCGAGAAAATAAAAAGAGAGAGAGAAAGGGGGGACGGCTTCTCCACTTTATCTTCTTTATCGGTCATCATCTGTCCGTACGCGCGCGCGCGGGCAATTAAAGAGATACAATTATGTTTCGCACCTTATTGGTCTTACTGTTAGCCGACTTGGTGCAAATTGTTCGGACGAAAGGTGAGCGAGACATTTAATGGATTCAGTTAGGCCGGTTTTTAGGATGGGAAGGGTTAGGCTAGGTAGTGTTCGGGTAACAAGTGGATATAGGCCTAGGATACTGTAATCCCATTTACCGCGTTCTATACTTTAGCGCCAACCAATTTTCAAGTCACTGTTGAGACGAAAAGTTAGCGAAAAACCAAACGTTTACTGTATTTAGATTACAGTTGAAAATTGGCCTAGGACACTGTAGTCTCAAGGCACATGACCAAATTAGTTTTTTTTTCTCGCTGCGAGACCTTTTTTCGCTGCGTCTGCAAACCGTCTGTAATAGTTTCAAAAAATTGACGAACGCATCCACTCCTCCGAAGTACCGTAACCGTGTCTGCAGCGCCTTACCTGCGTGACCGTCCCCGCGGTCTGGGACTCCTGCAACTGCCGACCGGAATGACGGACGAACGGTCGGGACCATTTCTGCCCGGCCTGTTCATCGCCGGCAACAAAGTCAACCAGAAACCGCAAACCGTTCCCGACGTGCACCTTCCCGGACAACCCGCCGTCTTTTCTGGAAGGTTCGCATGATTTCTCTTCGACTCGTATTGTTTTTCTTGTCTGAAAATGGTACCCATTTCCAGATCGGCGTTCAATCCGTTCACCCACATGGTTTCGGCGGTTTACGCCGAGGATTTGTCCGACGGTTGGGGAGCCGGAATGGCTGTCAATGTAGGTTGACCTAGTTATTTTTTTTTGTTGAAACTCACAGAAATGATGGAAATATAGAATACGGTGGAGACTTTTTTTCTGAAAATATTCATTTTGAAGCAAGCTACACTGGTTTTTATGGTGGAATCCCCACAAAAACTTGCGCAACTTGCTAGAAAATCAATATTTTCAGACAATCAAAATGCGTTTATTTTTCCATAGTTGAGCTATTTTAAGGACATTCTGAACAAAAATGAGATTTGAATGTTAAAAACGAATCCTTTAGAACATTAAAGAGAAGCACCATAAACCGAATCGGCTATGGTATTTCTGTTCGAGACCCGAGCATCGCTTGAGTTCAAAACATCGAGAGTCCACGGGAAATCGGACGGCGGGTCCCAACACGAAAAAGAATCAGGTATCATAAACTTTTCCGAATAATCATCTGCGCCTTTAACCTCAGTGTTTTCATATTGTCACCATTTCATGACAACAAAACAATGAGGTTAAAGGCGCAGGTGATTATTTGGAAAAAGTTCATGGTATCCGATTTTTCGTGGTGGGACCCGACCGCTTGTTTGTTCAACCCTATTAAACTTCCGTTCAATGCTGACATCCTCGAATCCATTCTTCCCCCTCACCTTCAGGGCGTCAACGGTCACGGTCTGAACGTGCGCAAGAACTTCGACGCGTACGCCGACGTTCCTCTGAATCTCAACGACGGCATGTACCAGCCGTTCCTCTCCGCGTTCACCGTCGGCGGCGAGTACGATCCGTCGAAGATCAAGGAGGTGTCGGGGAGTCTGAACTTTCCGGTGCCCGGCGTCAACGAGTTGTTCGATTTGGACGGACGGCTGATGGCGAAGAATCAGCTGATCGTGAACAGCGCCATCGAATTCCCGTTGACACTGTCGGATCCGAACGAGAGAGCGCCGTACACATTCAAGGTGAGGAGCAGAGAAAGAGACGGAAGAGAGAGAGAGAGCTCTCGTTTTCAGTACGCCATCTGGGCTCCGGATCGTCACATGGCCTACGGTCACGTGATGCCCAACGTGAATCTGTTCGTGGTCGGAAAGGACAAGATCATGGAACGACTCATGCAGAACCGCCTCAATCCGACCATGATCGGTTGAAAAATCACGAAGAGAACGGTGATAATGAAAATAATAATAATAATAATAATTCTAACATTGCAAGTTTCCAAAGTCTAATAATACAAATGTAATTCTAGCTTTATCCTACGGTAGATTTTCCAAAACAAAACAACAATTTTTTTTGATCATTTTCTTTTTCTTCAAATATAAAAAAAGTAACAACAATTGGGTATAACGTATAGCTGTAACAAAAATCAACAAAAAATAGAGAAAAAGAGGCTTTCAGGTACCGAAAGTGGAAAAACAACAAATGAAAAAAGCGCGAAAAAACCTGCGAAATCAGTCTTTCTCGTCGTCGGCAATCTGGAGCTGCTCCTGGAATTGCTCGGCGGCCGCCTTCGTCTTGCTCTTCTTGTTCGCCTTTCCGCCAAACTTTTCGGCGGTCTTCTCGCGCAACTCCTCGACAGTCTCGTCCTCCTTCGCCCATTCCAACACGAGCCGTCTTCCGTACAAGTGGGTCGAGTGGACCAGCGAGTCGAAGGCTCTCCGCGCCTCATCGGCCGAGATGAAGTCCACGAATCCGAAGCCACGATGCTGATTCTTGACACCGGGTTTTCGCGGGATTCGGATGTTTTTGACGGCGCCGAACGTCTCGAACAGCGACTCGACTTCTTTGACAGAAGCCTCGAAGGGCAAGTTTCTGACGAGCATTTTCGTCGATTCGCCTTGCTCCTTCTGCGAGACGTCCTTCCGTTTCAGCGCTCCTTTGTCGACGTTCTGAAGAACAAATAAGAATTCCAATAGGGTTTTCGGACGGTCTCTCTAACCTCGCGATGCGAAATCTTCAACTCCAGCGAGTGTCCGTCGAGCAGCTCTCCCTGCATCTCTTTCAGCGCCTGTTTCGCGTCGAACTGACTGTAGAACTGCACGAATCCGAATCCCATCGAAAGCGGTTTCGTCGGCTCTGCGGGATTCAGTTTTTTCGAGATTTGAGCCGATTTCACGCGATCTCCGTAGCGTTTTCTGCAAAAATTCGAGTTTTAAATCGAGAAAAATGGTCATTTTTACTTGAAAAGTCCCTCCAAACTACTGTCAGTCGTGTCGAATGCCAGGTTTTTGACGAAAAGCGCGCTTCCCGACTCGATCGCCTTCTCAGACTTTTCTGAGGGCTTTTCGGAAGACGTCGGCTCCTTGACGTCTTCTGGGACATCTTCTGAATCGTCCTTCTCTTCTCCTTCTTCGTCTTCCTCAGTAATTCCAGCCTGTCGATTCTTGCGCTCTTTCTTCTTCTCCTCATAAGTCATCTCTCGCTTCGATTTCTTCGGTTTCACCTCAGAAGACGTCGACTCTTCCGAATCGTTCTTCTTTTTCTTCTTCTTGTCTTCTGACGTCGAGTCTCCCATCACGTCGTACGGAGCCCACTCCAGATAGAGCGGTTGACTGCGGAAACGGGAGTAGGCCAAAGCGCGGAACGCTTTTTTCGCGTCGACCGGGTTGCCCATGATGACGAGAGCGCTGACGCCGCCTTCTGCAGAGAAATTGTGATCATTATCGACTTTTCATGTAGAGAACACGCCGTAGATGATGATTGCTATTCGCGACGTGGGTCCCACCACGAAAAAAGCATCTGGCTTATCTAGAATTCCTGCGCGGCTCCGTGTACTTTCGATGGCAAACGATACTTATTTCGTGGCGAGACCCGCGCCGTGCGGCCATTCTTCACGACGTATTCACTGCAGAAAATGTTGCACGAAAAAAAAAGCTCACCACTGGGCATTAGAACCTTCTGACAGTCGCCAAACTTCTCGAACATCCGCTGCAACTCTTCCGTCTCGACTCCCGCTGGCAAATTCTTGGCCAACATGACTGTATCACTGCAAATCTCCACCATTTCCAGAGAAATTCAACAATCTTTTCGAGTTTTACCTTCGTTTCTCGGCGGGCTTCGAAAAAGCGTCCAATTTGACGCCGTTCTCCAGGAAAAAGTCTCGAGTCTCACGTACGAGCCGCGTTTCGGCAAGCGCGAGACGAACTCCGGCCGATTCGCCTGAAAAATGGTAGGTTAAGGATGATCATACATTTTCCGGCGTCCAACCTGACTCGCTGTTCAGCAAATCTGACTTTTTGACATTCAATCTGGCCGCCAGGGTGTCTGCAATCGCGTTTGCGCCCAAAAAGAGCGCATTCCACGAGTGAGCAGTCTTCGTGGCGTTCGCCTTCTGATTCTCGGCCTTCTCCTCTTTGAAACTCTTGCTCTTCTTTTCTTTTTTCGACGACTTCATCGGATTGTCCGGATCGTCGTCCGGCACGTCTTCTGGCGTCTCTTCCGATGGTTTCTCGCGTTTCTCGTCTCCGGGAAGAATGTGCATCATTCGACCCTTGAAAACGAATCCATCGAGAGCCGAGTAGGCGGCGACGGCGGCTTCCGGAAAGACAAATTCGACGATCGCGAATCCTTTGCATTGCCCGCTCTTTTTATCGATCACCACCTGCAAAAAATGAATTGAAACCATAGAATTCTGTCGGTTTTTCAAAATCTGGCCTCAATGCGTACCTGAACCTCGGAGACTTCCCCGTATTTCTTGAAAAGGAACTGCAAATCGTCCTCTTTCGTCGCGAACGGCAAGTTTCGGAGGAAGAGGCGTCCGGTCTCGAGAATCTTCTCGCGCACAGTCTCCTCTTCTTTATCCCGGCTCTGCAACTCCGCACCGTGCTCTTCGACAACGTCGGGCTCCGGCTCGGGAGTTTCAATCTAAAAATGAGTGGACTTGGTTGGAAAGAAGCCAGAATTGACTATTACCTTTTCGATTCCGATCTTGAATCCACCCAAGAACTGCCCGTCCTTCTGAAGTGCTCTTCTGACGTCGGGAGGCCGATTAAACGACACGAACGCCGCCGCCACGTCATCATTCCGTGCGATTTTCATCGCTTTGACGCGAATCGGATTCAACCACTCTTTGATGTTTTTCCCTTTCGCAGAGCTTGGTAATCCAGAGAAAATGAGAGAAAGAGAGGTGTCGCCTGGAAAAATTCAACGAGTTTTAGAGGAATTCCCGTGGAACTTTGAAATTTCTACCTTCAATTCCGTCCATTAGCTCTGTCATCAGCTTTTTCGCTTCTTCGGACTTGTCCTTGCTCAATTTCACTTCTTTTTCGACGACAACCTTCTTCGCCTCCATGAATTGATCAAATTTCGCGTCGTTTTTCGCTTTTTTCGCCGTCGGCTCATCGAAATCGTCGTTTCTCGTGGGTTTTTCCGAAGTTTCGCCGGTTTGATCGCCGTGAGCTCGTTTGAAAGCGCTGGAATCTTTCGCGTACTTGCTCCAGGCTCGCGGTTTGTTTGCATCACCAAACGGACGACATTCTTCCACCTGAGATTGGTAATTTTCCAATTTTGCCAGTTTTTTGAATACTTACAGTCAATTTTTTCGATTTGAAGAACGTCTGATTGGTTTTAGAGATCGCCTGTGACGCAGAACTCTCATTCAAAAAACCGACGAACGCGAAATTGCGGAATTTGCCCTCCGGCGTTTTTTTCAGCGACGCATCCGAAATTTCTCCATATCTGCCGAAGAATTTGCGCAACTCCGCTTCTGTGCAATCGTTTGGCAAATTTTTGACGATTAATCGAGTCGTCATACGTCTAAAATCAGTGGAAATTTTTAAAAATTGAGAGAAAATTCGAAAAAAATCGACGAGAATTTAATGATAATAAAGGTGCAGTTGCGTTATTTCGGAGCGTCGTTTGAAAACTAATTTTGATGAAAATAGCTGGAAACAAAGTTTTATTCTTGAATTTCTCAAATAAAATTATAGTTTTATGTGATTTCAATGTTTTTCGTCAATGAAAACCTCAAAAAAATCTTGAATATTAAGAATTATTCAAGAAAAGCCAAAAATCTCGCGATGGCCGAGTTTCAAGGGCCGAAGTTTTCCACCGTGTACTCCTCTCGTACAAGCAGATTTTTCATTTTCCAGTTTTAAAACATACTTTAAAAATTCCGGGCCGGCCCGGAAAAAAAGCCCGGCCCGGCCCGGCCCGGGCCGGGCTTTTTTTTTTGCTCGAGCCGGGCCGGGCTTTTTTTCGTACCCTCGGCCCGGGCCCGGCCCGGAAGGCCCGGGTTTGAAAATTTTTTCGAAAATTGAAATTTTCGAAAATTTTTCTCAATATTTTTTTTTCATAATTCAATTTTTCTTCCTTTTTCAACTTCAAATCTCAACATAACGATGTTCCACATGAATTATTACGTTTTGACCGAATTTATCTCGACACGCTGCAAGTCTCGGTCAAATTGCGAAGTTTCATTTTTAAGCCGGGCCGAATCGGGCCGGGCCGGGCCGGGCCGGGCCGGGCCAAAAAATTTCAGAAAAAGCCCGGCCCGGCCCAGCCCGGCCCGGCCTTTTTAAAGTATGTTTTAAAACAGTTTTTGAAGAGTTTTCTAGCATTTATTCATGTCAGAATTCGAAATAAAATGTCAAAACAATTATTAAATTATCATTTTCGTCCCGCTTTTCGATGAGATTTCCGATTGTTTCGGAATGAAGCACCAGATTTGATTCAAAGCAAAAATAGCCGCTTGAGGTCGAAATATCTAAATACAAGCGCCATTTTTAACCAGAATATTGTCGATAGCGATCGATTTCGTTTCCATGGCATTGTTATAGAAAAGCACGAAAATCTGGAAAAAAAAGTAGAAGGTATTGTAGGTTTCCGAAGGTGATTCGATACTTTTTCAGTGCTCTGAACCTTGATTCGAGCTGAAATTCGATTCCAAGACCGCGGTGCGATGGTTTGAGTCTGGCACTTTCTCAAGTTCTGCACACAAATGCGAACGTCGATCTCGTGCGACGGAAAAACGTCGATAGACATCGAAATCGGGCCGATGAGTGCTGCTTTGTACAGTAAACCAGAGTAAGAGCGCGGTTCGAGCCGAGAGATTCCGTAGCGGTTTTCTGGAAGAATAATGACGATGGCCTAGAAATCCCCAGTGTTTGTTAGGCTCTACTAATGTCTTTAAGCTGGCCTAGGCTACGTAGAGGTACGGCAAAAGCAGATTTCTAAGCCATTGACATCGAGTTTTCATACTTAGACCTGCAGATCACGATGAAAAGCGTGATAAACTTCGGCCATGGCCTAGAAATCCTCCGCTCAGAATTTCTAGACTCAAACCGTTAGAGATCGTCTCCCCGAAATGATGATGGCCTAGAAATCCGCAAACCCAAACGCTAGGCCACACTCACCGTCCCCCTTCTTCATCGCCACACTGATATTGTTGAAGTGTCGGCTCAGCATCCTCAAATCGGCCCAACCGCACCGCGTGTCCTTCTCAAAATTGCAATTCGTCTCCTCGCACTTCACTTTCGGCCTCTCCAGAACTATCAGATTGCGTGCCGGTTGTGATTCCGGGGATTCAGAAGGCGTCGTCAACGAAGAGGGTTCCTCCATGAAAAGTGTAGTCGTCAGGGTGGTGGCGAGGATTGTGGGACGAGTTGTCGCCGGTTCCAGCACTCCCAGAGTTGTACTCGAGAAGTTTGTCTGGAAATGTGAAGCTAGTGTCTTGGCCGGGGTGCTTGATCTATTTACCATCGGAGCGGCCACCTCATCCGCAAGAACCCGATTCGTTTCCACTTCGCGTGACACCGTCACGTCTTCCTCGGGTCCCTCGACTCGTTTCACCGGAGCCCGTCTCACGTGGCAGATGCACTTCTTTATCAGAGGATTCTCGCGCTGGCGAAGACATCTCGCCGACGATCTGCAGAGATACCGTAACCGTGACGTGTGCTCCTTGAACTCACTCCGACGCGTCCAATGCTTTGCATTTCTGGCGGCAATAGGCCAGACCCGGACGACCGACGCACATTTTGGCGGTCGAGTAGTGGAGTTGAGGCGAGCACTCGCCGTTTTGGCACATTCGGTGCTGCACTGCGCTCTTCGAGTGTAAAAGCAGCTCACTTGTCGTCACATTTGTCTGAAAATCGGAGAGTTCGGCTGAAATCCACCGCGAGCCACCAACAGAATGCATCGTCCTCGACAAATTCTTCGTTTTCTTCTGACACGGCTGATAGTTGAGAGTCAGATCGCTAATCATTATCATTTCGCCGGCGGTGACGTTCGAGAAGCGTAACATCATCTGAAGAAGGTCTCACGGTAATTTGTCAGGTCTGGAGGAGAGTTTCACTTGGAAATAGTTGGTTTCCGGAATGATTTCGTTGATCAAATGTCCATTTGAAGCGTGCACCGGGGCGCACATTGTAGTCTCTTTTTCTCTGGAAAACTCGCTTTGGAAAGTTAGGCCAAGACCATTGACTGGCTCTGGTGGCCTAGAATCCCAAACACCCACAAACCTAGTCCTCCCACTTCCTGAATGCGAAGGGCCTAACGGCCGAAAGGGCGGAGATAGGAAAGCTAGGCCAGGATATCAGGACCGCTCACCGTAGGGCGCTCTTGTAGGTGTTATGGTGAATGGCCTAGGATCCCAAATCTCTACTAACCTAGTCCCCCGCCCTTCAACTGCCTAGAATCCCCCCTGTTCTCACTTGAAACACAACTCGACCATGACAGTGGGCGGTCGCCAAACTCTGGCCGTCAAGTTGACGGATGTCGTCGAACACTGCCCGTCGCACGTGGAAACGGTGGCCCATGTGGCGCCCTGCTGACTCGTTCCGCCAACGAATTCGCCGTCTGCAATCGAATCTCGCACTCGTTTTCGTTTCACATCTTGCGGGTGTTAATTGACAGTCCTCGGTCGGCTGCTTACACACTTTCCATTTGACCTACCGGGTGACTCGCGCGGGCGCGCCATTCCATTCGGACGACCCGTGTACCATTCGAATTCCTTCGAATACTGCCACCCACAGGTGAGAGGCGACGAACACGGGGTCGGCTGAAAGTTCGGAGAAAAAACTGGCTGAGATCAGATCCGATCCACCTACCGTAACTCCGTCGTCGCATCCTTCTCCGTCCGGTCTCACTGGAATCGGAGTGAGCATCGAATGTTGCTGAACCACCAGCGTGTGGTAGGGATAAACAGCGAATTGAGGGTTGGCACAGGCGATCGGCGTCAGATGACAAGTGCAGACGAAGGATCGGATACCGAAGAAGGAGAGTAGCTGGCCTGGGAATCAGAGGATCCAGGGGGGTTCTTGCAAGGGATCGGAGGGGCTACCTGTCTGCCGGGTCCGACATCCACTTCCGATCCTCATCGGGTACAGTTGACCGCATCGCGCGTCACATTCGGCGTCGTAGCCCTCGCGCTGCGGGCAGATGTCCTCTTCGATGTCTGAAACAGTTCGGCTTCCACATTTCGTTCCTTGAAAGTATTTACAGTCTGCAGTTTCACCAGTTTCATGGCCTAGAAAGGCAAAGCTGTAAATCTAGTCCCTCAACTGCAAGCATTTCTTATCAATGACATAGAATCCCAAAGTCGGATTCTAGGCCATTGAAGTGACAGGTCCCACGGGATTACTGTAGCTTCCCCAATTTTTCTCGAGCCTCCCCTTGAAAAGCACTGGTTTCCCTTTCGCTTCCCATCACTTTTTCGCAGCTGGAAGTCTGTTCCGTTCATGAAGAATGCATGCTAATCTGCGATTAGCTTCCCACTTTCCGCCTCCACTCGTCGAAAAGTGAAAACACTGTTTCGAGAAAAGTTTCATTTCCACCCCCACTCAGCCATCAACCATCGCCACCGAACCATCCACCGAAAAACAAAAACCAGCGTCTTTTCGCCTTAAAGGGGAGGGGAGGGGAGGGGAGGACAAGATCTTCTTGATTATTATTATTATTATTATTATTATTAATGTTGCAACACCCAGAAATCTCGTTTCTCCTCGCATTTTTCGGCAGTGGCATCATATATCGTCTCCCGCTTCTTCCACTCCCCGTCAAGCGAGAAAAGATTCATAATTCATATGTTATCTTGCTTGCTTTCTTTCGAGAGAGAGAGAGAGAGAAAAACGATGAGAAATGCATAATAGCGAGGCTAAACGGCTAATTTGCGAGAGGAGACCGCGCGCGCGTGAGTTGATTGATGAGTGTGGCCGAACGAAATCTTTTTGCGGTTTAGAGAGAGAGACATTTGAACGGCGGGTAACAATCGGGGGGAAACACGGGAAAAGCGGAGGCAAAAGTGATCTGATTTGATTAGCGATTGCCGCTTCTTCTCGTCTGGGAGGTCACATTTACTAGTGCGGTGGGGCGCGCTTCCTATAATCTTTTTTTTTTTCGAGGAATGGTAGATGAGCACCAAAATCTTCCACGTTAGACCCTTTGAAGAATGGGCTAGTGCGATGGAGCGCATTTCCTTTTCTAACTTCTAGATAAGCTTTTCAGATTCCGCACTTCTGAAAGGTCAATTAAACTAGTGCGGTGGAGCGCGTTTCCCTTTCTTCCATGGTAGATCAAATGCACAGTTTGCCACGTTTCACATTATCTCTTTTCATGGAAAAGTGACTGTGAGTATTGCTCTAGTAGATCAAAACTTCCCAATGTCAATTATCAGTTTGTCGTCTGTGAAGACAAAGTGATGAGTACGGTGGAGCGCGTTTCCTCCATTTCTTCTCCAGACAAATGGTAGATCAAAATCCATATTTGCCACGTTTCTCATAGAAAATGGTTGTTAGTCAGATCGAGGTAGATCAATTCACTCGCGCGCTCCTTGATGTTTGACCTACCCCTGTTTTTTTGTTCTCTCTCTCCCTTTTGTTAACACTCCTTTCTCTCTCTCTCTTTATCACCACTTCTTCTAGATTCTCGCGTCCTTCTCAATTTCCTGACTATTTGCCTCGTGTTTTGTCTCCTCATTTGACCCACTTCCTCTTGGTTCGAATACCACCCATCAAGTTCATAATAAAACGGACGGCAAGAGAAATAGAAGTAAAGAGAGAGAAAGAGAGAAAGAGAAGCGAGTGCGGAACAGAAGCCGAAGAAGCAGCTTCAGGAACCTAACCACAAAATTAGCCTCGGCGCTCCAGCGAGAAAAAGCGAAAGCAATCTCGGCGAAGACGATCGCTTTCCGTTTCCTGTACCTACTTGTATTCACAAGAAGAACCGACAAAAAAAATAGTGACAGGAAAAGTGGATTTGTTTGGTGAACACTTCAGAAGACTTCAGAAGGAAACATTTTCGGAAAGAAAAAGGACATGGGCTAATAGGAACAGTAATGCTTGGCAAATAGACAGTACACTTAGGCTTGGCTTAGAAGATCACGGTTGCAGTGTATAATTATAGATTTTGGATTTCCGCCGGTCAGGGGGATACCTAGTTTTGGAAATGGTAGGGGTCAGTTGGCTATGTAATTAAGGTGAACAGGCTATATTTGGTAGTCTTTCGGAGGTGATTTTTGGGTCTATGGAAACGAGAAGGTACTTTTTAAAGACAACTTTCGGGTAGAAACCTTTTAAAGATTGCTCTTCAGTACCAGTTTGGCTGAAAATCTACAGTACCTTCCATGGTACTTTAGGTAGAATCAAGAGCAAAGTCATTTTTCAGACTGACCAACCTCTCAGACAGACTTGCAATTGTTGCGGTTGCGCGTTTCCATTCGTGACTGTCTCCGAAATTACCATAAGAAATAGGAGAATACCCGACGATTGTGACGTCATGCTGAAAACACGTGGATTTCAGACGGGAATTGTGGAATTGGCAGAAGAAAGAAGAAGAAGAAGAAGAAGAAGCATCCCCCCTCCAGAGGCGGGTGGTGAAAGAGGATGGATCATAGGCCCCGCCCACTTTTGCTTCTTTTCGAATGACCCCCCAACGAAAAGAGAGAGAGAGAGAGACGGAGAGAAAGCGAGAAAAGTGACAACTTTCTCGAGACGTCGTCGTCGCCGCGAGAAAGTGCGCCAACGCAAAAAAGTGGGCGGGTGGCATGCAAAAATCTCGACGTCTTCTTCGCTTTTCTCGAAAAGATGAAATGGACGGTGCACTAATCGGACTGGCTTATCGGATTTGAAACGAAAGTGGGTGCGAGAGGAGGATACGGATCACGGGAAGGGGGAAAGAAAACGGAAGACGACGACGGGAATGGTGGTAAAAAGCACACGGATTGGGGAGTGTTTTCCTGGGAAAGATCCGCCGAGATCTTTGAAACGAGGGGTTAGCCCGGGTTACGGTAGTGTTTCAGACTTTCGTTTGGTTTTGGGTGAATCTAGAAGGGGACGATAGAAGGTTACGGTATCTCTGAAGTTTGATGCTACAGTATTAACCGTTACAGTTGGGAGACAAACGACGAAACTCGGTAGTTCTTCAGTTTGCGTTTTGATTTTGGGTGAATCTAAAAGGGGACGGTATGGGGTTACGGTTTATACATGAGTTGCTGGATACTATGTCGATTTACGCGAATCAGTAATCTTCATTGGAAATTGGATTAGGAAAAGGAAAGGGGAGATGATAGGATTACGGTACTTGTTCGAGTGAAAGTGTGACGAACTTGTGAACTTTGAAATTCGAATCCATATCGAGATTCGGATTCGGTGTTTGTGTGTCAACACGTAACACTTTTACCCCCCTCTCTCTGGGATAGGGAGACGTGACGCAAAACGAAATGAGCTGTGACCATTCATCGCAAACTGGGTCACATTTCGTTTTCAACCGAAAGTTCTCATTTCTTCTTCTTTTTTTGGGTCTTGACGACTTGGGATTCCACCTCGAATTTGAGGAAAAGGGGGAAAAAGTTGAGGGCGGGAGTACATACTTCTCAACTTATTGAAAGAGTGTTAAGAGTGTGCCACGTGGCTTGGATGAAAACTTTTCAGCGAACATGTTCTGGAACTCTACAAAGTTCCCCAGGTTTTGGAATTTGGTATTGCAGCGAAATTTTTCGAAAAATTTTCAACTTCCACGATTGAAATAGGAAACTCGAAAAGAGCCTTATTAAAAACATAAATTTATCGAAATGAAATGGGAGCAAGTATATAAACTGAAAACGGAACACGATTCCTGTGGAAGGGTCTATCGTGTGAAGGTGCCAGTAGCAGTTCCACTGCGAGTCATCGAGCTGCCACGTTTGGCACGCTTCCACTGGACCCACTTCCACACGACGAAGACGACGATCAGAAGGAGCACAGTGACGGCGACGGGAGCTCCGGCGGTCAGATACGGCGGGTAGGTGGTCTTCGGACAGATGTCGTGCTTGTCGCAGCACTCGGTTTGCATCTCAGAAATGGGTCGGTTTGCGTACTCTGTCTTCTCGGGGAGTTGCTCCAGATAAGTCTCCGGGTCGAAGGCGTCTGAGATAAGTGCCAGAATTAGGAATCGTGAAAAGTGAAACCGAAACTCACAAGCTCGACAAAAGGTTCTAATAAAAATTTTTTCTTCAATGGCTCGGCGGACTTCGGGCGAATAAAAAGGCATCTTTGTCTTGAATATTCGACACACGAATAAAAAAATTTCAGTGGGAACTAGAAAGTCAGAAACTCAAAGGTTACTGTTTCAGTAAATCAGAGCGGCGAGGTCAGTTCGCAAGGGCCGCTTCAAAAGTTGCATCTCGAATCAATTGAATCATTGAATCAATCCTCGCCGAAATGGAAGAAGAAGCCATCCATCGTGTGGTGAAACGCTCTATCTCATACACTGTGAACGACTGCAAAGCATGTAAAAACAGCGGTTCGAGTGAAAGAAGGCAATTTATCACTTTCAGATATGTATGACTCTGAACTTTTCTGTAAAGAACAGTCTGAAAGTGAGTTTTCAACAGCAACTCCCCTTCCTCATTGAAGCAATTATTACAGCGATGAAGCAATTTTTCAAAGGAGCGCTTAACACAGAGGAAAAATGTCACGAGGAGCAGAAAAAGTGCTGCTCGCAACTCAGCATTTGTGTTCCGACACCATGGTACATGTACTCGATCTACTCGTCGGCCGGCTGCGTCGCCTTTCTGATTCTTCTCGCGATCGTGTTGATTGTGTGGAAGACGAAGTGCAGGAAGCGAAGATCCGGATCGTGGACCGAGTCGACGACTCCGCAAACTGGAACTGTCACGACTGGAACTGTCACGACTGGAACTGTCACGACTGGAACGAGAACGACTGGAAATACGACGGGCGTCGGAGTGAATCCGGAGAAAAAAGAAGCCGCCGACTATTATTTCGGCAAGAAATAGTTTGGTTTTTCATTCGAAACTCTTCAACTCGTTAAGTTTTTTTTCCATAAAGCTCTATGTCTAAGGCAGCAGAGCTGCATAGAATTGAACATTTGACTTGCGGGTTTTGGAAATTTGGAACGAAACGAAGTATGGTGTCGTTACAAAGCTGAAATCAATCGAAACGCAAAACTTTATGGTAAAGCCTGAAAACGTGTTGCTCGGTAGAATTCTAGTGAGTGAAGCTGATGTCGCTTGAAATTTCTCATTTTTCAGACTAAAATTGTTGCTTTTGCGGGGTTCGGAAAGCGGGTTTTCGGAACTCCGTGCAGCTCTGGTGCACAGGTTCCGACAGAAACGAACTGTTCCAACGGGGGGGGGGGTATAACTTTACTGTAACCGGTATTAGAAGAATTCTCAATGAAATTGAGTCAAAACCGTAAATCGACACAAACCCCGTCTCTTCCATACGAGACCCATCCAACTTGAGTTTGTTCTTCCGTTCAAGGATCATTTTCATGGATCGGACTTCAGAAACACTGACATTCGTAAATTTTAGGGCTGAAAATAAAATCATAAAATCGTCTGAAAGAATAGATTGCGATTAAAGAGTCTGAACGAAGTCAAGTCGAAGATGAGTACACCGTCGGCCAGTCTGGTAATCCGTTATTTGCCAACGAGGTCCGTTTCCGATAAAACAACACGGTTAGCAACAATAATCTGGCCGTGTAATACAAAAAATACACATGAAGACAACACAGATACACCCTACCCCCTCTCTTTTTCTCCTTCCGAATAAATGAGAAGAAAATGAAGAAGAAGAATCTCTTCATTTTTTCTCGAAGGAAGAGCCACAGATAACTTCATTAGAGGCGAGGGCTCGCCGTGTGCGAAAAGTCATATCCGTTTCATTTTATGAGCTGGCACATGAGAGGTCCCATTTGAAGCGGGGGCTGCTGCCATTTCGTACACTTTGTCAGCAATTCTCAGTTTATTGACCCCCATTCTCCGGATGTGGAAGATTCGAGCTTTTTCGGGGCTCATTTCGGCCTAGCTCGTGGTTTCTTCAACTTGCTGATATTTTGGTATTGCCACGTGGAACGGGTTTCGCAGTTTATCCTAAATCACGCTCGGTTTTTCGTACTGTACTTAGGTAAAAGCTAATAGAGTACGTTCTTTGGGATCCTGAATTCAATCTAACTAACTTTTTTTCTACTGTTTTTCTGCTCTTAACTGTCACAGATATGTGCGGTATTCATCATTTTGCAATTATCAAACGCACTTTTCCGATTCTCAAGAACGTTGTCACTTCCTCCAATTCAATTCAATCGGGCACAATTCAGTCATATTTCCTGGGAATTTAACCCTAATTCCATTCGATCAGCATATGTATATGCACTTCGGCTTAGTTAGACTTACAGTTCTGGGCATAACTCTATGTGAATTTCAATTTTCCAGCGATAGCTTTTTTCAGAGCTTTTCGATCGATCTGAAATGTTTCCTCAATGTCTGTAACCCTTAGATCAGCTATTGAATCTTAACAATAATCGAGTATACCGTAAAACTTTTAGATCGATCGGATCACTTTCGAATAAGTGATAGCTGAAGTAGCGATTGTCTGTACATACATAGGATTTTGGCCAAAACTGTACTTAATATTTCTGGGCCTAAAAACACAGACGTGCAACGGGACGGGCCGGGCCGAAGTCAAAATTTCTCCAGGCCCGAAAAGCCCGCCAAGCAAGGTCAAGCCGGAAATTTAAGATAACAAAAATTATAACTTGTTTTGGAAAACAGTCCATAATTGCCAAATTTCAACAGGAGGAAGTTTACAGCACAGGCTGGGCCGGCCTGAACTTTCGCAATTCGACAGAACAGTACAAAACGAGTGCTCACTCTTCTCTTATTGTCGACTCTTCTTCGGGTGAAAAAATCTCGGGTTTCTTCTTCTTCTTCTTCTTCTTCTCCCCGCAAGTGCGTGTTGTTTTCCCCCCGCTTGGTGCTCTCTTCCAATTGAAAGGAATCGCCCCCCTGCTCTCACTGTGTCGGGGGGGCAGTTGCTCCGTGAGCATCTTCTTCCAACTCAAACAGTACTCCCCTTCTTCTTCTTCATTATTTCGTCTCGGTGCTTGTTCACACACACAAGTACATACATAAACACATACAATGACGCGCGCTTCTCTTCTCGCGCGCGCACTTTTTCCTATCCCCCCTGTGTCCTTCAACTTCGCGCCACTCAAAAAAATCTGTGTATTGTTTCAATTTTCAACGATCTCTTCTCGCTTCTTCTCTTGTTTTCTGCTCCAGCTATCGATTATCGATTTTTCTTTCGCGAGCCAGATAAGCCCCGCCCCATTTTTCCAGCACATTCTAATAAGATCGAGCCGTGGAATAGTCTCCAGCGATAATGGCGTCGCAAGTTGGAGCCATCAACTCGGTCAATGCGCTCATTTCGAGGGTTTTCGTTCAGCCGAAAGGAGACTTGGTGCGTTCCGGATTACGGTGGTTTCGTTGAGTATGTGGTTTTGCGTGAGCGTGTTTGCGGAAATGCACCACTGAACTTAGAGGTGTACAGTAACCATGTAAGAAATTCCGCTGAACTTGACGCGAACATTGGAAGGGGCTTTTCGTCAGCGCTTGAAATCTTGGCCGTGGCCTAGAAACCCGCTGTCGGTTTTGAATTTTGTTCAGTGAATCGCGAAGTAGCACATGGCGAACAGACGAAACTACGCTTCTTTTCGAACTAATCCCCCAACGACACTCCGCCTTAACGGGCTCTTAAGGGAGAAATCTGCACTCATTTTATCACAACTCATTATAAACCAACAAATCGTCTGAAACTAGGAAAGCTATAAAAAAGTTGTCAACTACAAACATGATCAGGGTAAAATTTCAAAATTTCTCATGTTTTTGTAGTTGACAACTTTTATAGTTAAAACTTCAAGGAGGCCAATGGTCTATCACAGAGCTTACATACGTACATTCTGACCACATTTTCAGGCCGACCGTCTCAACTCGCGCATTACAGTGGTGATACTGGCGGTGTCGTCGGGACTTCTCCTCTCGACGCACTTCATCGGCGATCCGATCACTTGTTGGACACCGGCGCAGTTCACGAAACAGTGGGTGGACTTTGTGAACCAGTACTGTTTCGTGCACGGCACCTACTTTGTACCGCTCGACGAGCAATTGTCGTTCGACGAGGAGGAACGGAAGAAAGTGACGATACAGTACTACCAGTGGGTACCGTACGTGCTCGCACTCCAGGCGTTCTTGTTCTACATCCCGAGATTTGTCTGGAAGTCGCTGATCGCTTATAGTGGTGAGTCGAGGGAAATGGGTTACTGTACTTTCGAAGGGGTGCACACACCGTCAAAAACTCAGGCTACGACCTCGCTTCGGCTGTCAAATACGTGGATCGCTTCTGGGACGGCGTCAAAGACCGTGACGACACCTTCAAGTCGCGTCTGGCCTGTTTCGAAGGCCGCCCGTCGGTGTACATCTGGGACGGCATCCGTTTGGCACGAAAGAAACGGAGCAAGGACATGGCCATTTACTTCACACTCGCCACAGTTTTGCAATTTCTGAACGCGTGGATTCAGTTTTACATTCTCAACCAAATCATCGACTCGCCATTGTACTCGCTTTGGGGACCGAACCTTTTGTCGGATTTGTGGAGTGGACGTGACTGGCAGACGACGGGACACTTTCCCAGGGTTGTGCACTGCGACTTCAACAGAAGACGTCCCGCCAGTGTGCAGGTGAGTCTTCTGTGCAATTCGTCGTCAAATTCGATGTATCCCTTTTTGAATCGTTCCAGATGGACACAGTTTTGTGCGTTTTGACGCTGAACATCTATTACGAGAAACTGTTCATTTTCTTGTGGTTCTGGCTTCTTTTCGTCGCCATCGTTTCGACGATCAACTCGATGAAGTGGATCTACCAACTGTGCTCTCCTTCGAAGGTACCTTAAAAACTATGATAGTAGTGAACTTGAAACGAAAATATCTCTGAAACTAGAAGAGTTATGAAAAAGTTGTCAACTACAAACTTGATAAACGTAAAGTTTTCCGTGTTTTTGTAACTGACAACTTTTTCATAACTCTTCTAGTTTTCGAGATAAATCTTGTCAAAGTTTGACTTCGTACTATTTATGGTTTTACAGTAAATGCGCTCTACCGAACAGCGTATTTCTAAAAATAATTCTACTAAGCCAATTTCATTTTCAGGCTCAGCGAACAATTCAGAATTATCTGGCGACTGCTCCAGTCAGGTCACAAGTCAGTGATGAGACATTCTTCCGGGCTCTCGGACCAGATGGGCTCTTTATCATGCAGCAGATGGCTCTCAACTTGGGAGATATTCCGGCGAGGTGAGTGAATTTAAAATTTGGTGCATTTTGTCGTGAAACAACGTGTTTTAGTTATTTGACCATTTCGATGCGAAACATTTGTGAAAATTGGCTGGAAACTGACGAATTCGACGACAGTGAACACGCGCCACTCACTGGAATTCGATCAATAAAATCGAACTGAAACGTTTTTGCTTTTGTTTAGGTTAAAATTGAAAGCTTATTCGAAAAATTACCTCGAAACCCCCCGTATTTTCTCTTTTTTTTCTGATTTGGAATACAACCGAAAACCGATGATTGCTCTTCTGAAAATCGTGCCTTTCACTTTGAAATTTTCTTCTTTTTTTTTGACATTTTTGTGCTCTTCTCTGAATACGACGAAATGAATGATTTTTCGAGATTTGCGAGCTGCTGGGACAGTTTGGGTGCTGCTTTGGAACATCGGGGGCTGCTGAGTATTTTTGCGAGCTGCTAAGAAAGTTTCGATCCCCTGTTCGACTCAAACTTTTTTCATTTTTAATTCAAATGGAATCTTCCAGAAAACAAACTTCCGCGTTGGTTCCAGACAATGACTCGTCTGAAAATCGTCTGAAAATCGAGAATTCATGCTGATTAGCCCCATTGGGATCCGGTGATTTTTGTTGTCTTCTTCGATTCTGGTTCCTCGTCTCTCGGCTACAGAATGTTTCACGTCAAAAGTGTATCTGAATCCCGGACTTTCGACGTCATCTCTCCTCCGACGTCGTCAACGGTGACATCTTGTCCTTCTCTTTCTCCTTCAGAACTCGGCACGTCTTCTCAGATTCTGACGGCTTCCTTCCGCATCGCCTTATCCTCCCACAGCCCCTTTTCTATTTTCGTTTGGCCCCCAGTTTTTCGGTTTCAGAAGAATAATAATGGAGGAACGACCGAATTCATTCTTCGCAGACTTTTGGGATTTGCGGGCTCCGCGAGCCCACTCGTCACTCCCCCTTTTCCGTCATACGTCTTCTGACAGGCGGAGGCGTAGTGCTCGCCGGTTTTTAAGTGAAAAACAAGTGAATTCCCATCGGACGCGGAGAACTTGTTGGTTTTCGGTCAAACATTCATCCGTGACAATTGATTCGTCCTCTGACACGAATGGGAATTTGACGGAGCTAAAAATATACAAGAAACAACCGAAAATTGGCAAAAAGATGGAGCTGCGAACTGCAAAAAAAATTTCGGCCACCATGGGGAATCGAACCCTGGTCATTGGATTGATGAAACAATTTCTCTGTATAAACTTCTAGATCATTTTTAGAGAGCGCGTTATTTACATAACTGAAAATCTTCCAGGAGCATTGAGTCTGTTAGTTTTTTCTCCAGTTTGCAGAACGTTCTCAGCAGCACTCAAGTTTCAAAGCAGCCCACAAGCTTCGTAGCAGCACGCAAACTACCTCAGCAGCCCCCAAACTTCGAAGCAGCCCTCGAATCCCATAGCTTATCTTGAATTCCTATCCCCACTAGAACATCCTCTCTCTGAATTTTTTGAACATTTCCAGATTTTCGAATGTTTCCAGACAAACCCCCAGTAAACGACCTCTAAAATGAATGCTTCCCCCTCGAGTTTGAGTTATGCTCACGAAAACGACCGTCATTGCGGAACCAAATTGCGGTGTGCTCCCCGATGATTTAGCATTCGTTTTCCGTGTGTTTCACCCATCGGTTTTTTCTTGATATTTTCATCGCCTTATTTTTTGGTAAAAAGGAAAGTACCTTCTAGATGGTTTTTTTTCTGTGTGTGAGATAGAGGGTTCATTTTTAGGGATGAGGATGTGTCGGAAGGGATTAAAACAGAGAACAAGGCTCATCTTATTTTTTGTTTCTACCATTTTTCAGGAAATGAGAGGAAAGAAAGAAGAATCTGAAATTCTGACAAATTTCCTCGTGCAAACTTGATTATTTTGTTCAATCCTTCACTTATGAAAAGCAAAAAAAAATCCCGTAAAACTTTTAAGGCGCGAAGTTTGAATGCCCTTGGGCAAAAGGCAGAATTTGAAAGTTTTTGATTTTCCCATGATTCATATTCACTTTTTGGTTTTTACTTGCCAGTATGACGTCTTTTCTCAACCTACCGTAATCCGTGGCGCCCTCCCTTAAGCCACATATTTGAGTCTTCTCGGCACTAACAAGCGCTATTCTTACCTCATTTTTCTTATTTTTCCAGGTTTTCAAAACAGATTCGACATGAATAACCGCATTCCAGGTACACAGTTCTCGGTTTTTATGAGTTTTCATGGAATGGATTGTCTGGTGCGTTTGGTCAGGGAGAATAGAAAGAGTAATATTGGAGGAATGGAATGGGAAAAAGAGCTGTAATTTCAGACGAAAATAGAAAAATGGCGGGAAAGTGATTGGGTGTTGATTGGGAAATCAGAGATTAAGTTGCGGGCTGCTGAGAAACTTGGGAGCTGCTGAGAAACTTGGGAGCTGCTGAGAAGGCTTGCGAGCTGCTAGGGCACTTGATTGTAGCTGAAGAACTTATGTGCTGCTTAGATATTTGGGAGCTGCTGGGAATTCGGCGAGCTGCTTCGACCCCTTTCTTTCACAGATCAGAACACACTGCTCGAATCGCTCTACGTGGTTCTTCGTGATTTCACAAAGACCGAAGCTAATCCTCTATCACGAGGGCTTCCAGATGACTTTTTCGCGGATTTTCAACTCAAAAACTCGAAAACAACGTACGCTCTTTTTTCTGACTCATTTACCCTTTATCAAATGGCAGAAATCCTCGCGATTCGGCACGTCAATCCCATTGAAAAACGGCGAAAGAGCGATTGTAAATAATTCATTTCATCCGGAAAGACGGCGCCAAGAAGATGAGATTCCCCACATCCATTCTTGCGCCGCGAAATGGAAACTATTATTCATTTGAATTTCCCGCCAAAAAGTGACATTCTTTGTGCGCTTTGATTTCAAATCTTTTGTCACATGTAACACATTTTATTGCACATATCAACATGAGAACTTCTGAAAATCTGAAAATCCAGGAGTGGAGAGGAATGGGGCGATCGATGAGAGGGGGAGAGATTTAGAGAAAGGGTCTAAGGATCGAGACATGAGCAGAGCGGGGGGGGGGGGAGAGAAATTTCAGAAGATGTTTCCTGACGTCGTCTACTTGCGTCCGAATCGCACAAACGACGGCTTTCTCTTGTCCATCCGCATCTCCTCCTGCTCGATGATCACCGGATATCCACCGGAACGTTTGCCGAATCGGACGAACGACGGCTTTCTCTTCTCCATGCGCGGAACTTGTTCCTGAAATTAAACGTATTCCGAATTGAGTTGGATTTGGGTTAACCATGCCTGAGCAGCCCGCGAACCCGCAAAGCAGCGCCCAAGGTCAATGTTTCTGAGCAGCTCGCAAATAGGCACAGCAGCCCCCACACTCGCATAGCAACCCGCAAGGTTCTCAGCAGCTCGCAAATTTCCAGGCAATCCGCAAGCTCATAAGCATCTCGAAAATGTGCGCAGCAGCACCCAAACCCTCAATATTCCAAGCAGCACTCAAACTTTTGTCGCTGTCAAAGTTCGAAAAACGTTCTTCGAATCGGAACCTTCCTCTGCCCCCACCTAACCTTCTTTTGTCCGTATGTCTTTATTTTTTCGCTCTCCTCCCCCTCTTCCCCTTTTTCTTTGTATAGAACTTTGAATTCGTCGAACAAAAGAAGTTCCCCCCCCCAAACTAGGCACGCGAAGTGAAGAAAGAAAAACAATGAACGAACCTGATTGATTTCCATTGCGTGTTGAGTGGCGAGCACGGCGATCTGATCGCAGTACTTCTTGTTGGATTCCTTGCCGCAGAACTCGGCCAGCGCGTCCAAATCCGGCTCCTAAAACGAAAATTAGAGTTTCCGCTCTGAAAGCTTTTCAATTCAATGTCCCAGCAGCCCCCAAACAATGTCTCAGCAGCCCCCCAAAAAGATGTCCCAGCAGCCCCCAAACTTCCTAGCAGCCCTCAAAACAGTACCCATCGTCGTGTGTTTTCCCCTTTTTTTTCCCTCAGACAGATATTCACGAACAATTGTGTAGTTTCGATAGGAAAAACTGAAAAGCGTGACGCGACACTAATCCTTCTGGCAGAATAAGCCAACGTGGTCGCCTAATGAGGCGCGCGCGCGGATTACTCGTTTTCTGATGATTTCGTTGTCAGTCACACACTTGCAAATTCTATTGCTTTGGAAAAGAAGATGTCATGAATGCTCACTCTACCGTTCAAATCGAATTCGAAGAGGTCCTCCTGAAGGGTCCCCCCTCCCCACCAACTTTTTTTTTCTTCTTGCCAGCTGTATACAATTGTTAGATGACGTCGAGTCTAGGAAAACAAGACCCCCCCCCCTATTTAGAATTGGCGCACGATATTAGTTAGGTTAGCACGCGGCACAGGGGGTGAGGAAATCTCATTTTATCCGCCGTGAAATCGAGAGATTCGTGTCGCTGATTGGAGGGAATTCAGAATTCAAATTAAAAACGGGCTTGTTTTGTGGGAAAAACGTTGCCAACTCGAAACGTGCGGGGGTTTTTTGATTAAAACTAGGTCAGTTCCACTTTACTTTTACTTCTCTTCTTTCTGTTTTTTTTTCAAAACACCCCATGGCGTTAATTTCCTTCGTGTGAAGTTAAAGAGAAAAAAAACAGAAAAAAAAAAATGGGAATGAAGCCAATGATCCTTATGTGTGTGTGTCTTGTTTTTTGTGCTCTAGAATGCGCGCAGATTTATTTGTCAGTTTGTTGAGGAAAAAGAATGTGATGAATTTCAATGATCTACAAGATTTTAGTTCAGCTTTCTAAAGGGAGCAAGACTTCTCAGCAGCACGCAAGTGTCCCTAGCAGCCCCCAGACTTATCAGCAGTCCTCAAGTTTTTTAGCAGCTCGCAAAAGCCTCAGCAGCGCTCAACTGTCCCAGCAGCACGCAAGTGTCTCAGCAGCCCCCAAAAACTTCTCAGCAGCACGCAAACCTCCCCAAATTTTCAAATAGCACTAGCGCAATAAAAGGTGTTGCGGTCGGAGTTCAACCTCTCTTTTGGGTCAAACTTTGTATCCCCCCTCACTAAACAAATGCTCTCTGGCTCACCTCGTAGGCAGTGACGGTGGCCGCGACGGCAACAGCGACGAAGATCAAAGCGAGAAGTTGGTGGTTCATCTTGAAGTCTTGGCAGCTCAAGAAGGAAACGACGAAAGCGAGTCCTGAAGAGTGAGAGGCGGTTCTCTGGCGCGTCCCCAGAAAATAAAGTGAGACCAGCGAGGGGCGGAGCCATTCGGACGGCGGCTTCCGAGAGCCGGAGAGAGAGCAAGAGAGCCCAGAGAGTGAAAAGTGGGCGGAGTCTGTGGAGAGAATGGGGGTTGTGAGGCCACGGAAGTGACGTGAAGACGGGGGAGCACTTTGAGAGTCAGGGCGGAATGGGGGTTTCTCGAGGTGATAATGATAGGGTACGAAGCGATTTCGCAGAATTCGAGGTGAGAATCGAGGGGGAGGCACTCGGGTTACTGTAGTTTATGTACAATTTGGAAAAAAGAAATCAAAACGAGTCCAACACCAAAAAAAAAACTGAGTTTGGATTTTTAAAAGAACTGAAAATAAAATGAGCTGAAAACCGCGTTTTAGTTTAGACATTCGAGAAATGAATAAGTTATCGGTTGACCAAACATTAGATTGGTGAAGATCTGGAATTTAGGCTAAGAGTTAGGAAAAAATAATAAAAATAATATACATTGGACAGTTTCCAATTTAGAGTAAACACTATCAGTTCAATACAATTCATCGAACCCAGAAAAACTGGGTAAAGGGTCTGGCTAGCTCCTCCAAAAATATTTTCAGCCCGGGACCAGACTGGACCCACCGATTCACGGCTGAAATTCAGAGAACTGTGCACTCTACTTTCCGTGTTTTCTTCCCTCCCATCCTTATCAAGTTTTCGCATCAAAAATCTAAAATCTCGGCGCGAAATTCTCGAGAACAGGCAGGAGGACGCGACGAAGAAAAAGCTGCACTAGTGTCTCGTATTATCCGGGTCTTTTTTTTTGAAGTGAGCCTTTAACGAGATTCCAAAAACACACATCGGAGCAACGTAATTGCGCGCTGTTCATCAAAATCTTATTTTTTTTTCGAATTTATCCTTTTTCACGATATTTGCACTTTTTGCAACCAAGCAGGAAAATATGGCAAAAAAAAACCGATTTCGATGAACATAGCGCACTTACGAAACTCCGATGCGTAATTTCGGAGCCTCGTTGAAGGATATTTCAAAGTTGTATTTTAAAAGGATAACACTACAAAAACAGGCATCCTCTGCCTCACTTCTTCCACTTTTCTCCTTCCTCCCTTTCTCGTTTCGTTTCCTAAGCATGCCATAAAGAATATGACAAAGTGTGCTCGGTTTCTTGTCGCGCGCGCGCGAACTTTTCCGTTGCTCTCAACGTGCTCTCAATTCTAGTCACTCTTACTTGGTGCTCCAAATTAGGCGAAAGAAAAGTGAGAGCAGAGTGAGCAGTGGCGAGGAATTGTCGAAAACGGATAACGAATGTGTGAGGAAGGAAGTGAAAGTGGCCAATTGTTATGAAATTCACTCCCCCCCCCCCTTGGCTGTTTTCAGTTTTCTGTCTGAAATTTGGATGGCCTAAGTTTGATTTCGCGAGAAATTAAGGCCACGGCCTAGAAATACGCGGAAAATTGCAGAAATGCAGAAAACAAACGTCGCCATTCTCGGGTCCGGGAACTCAAAACAAAAGCGCCAGAGGGGGGAAGGTCAAACCTGGAAAAGTTGGCGAAAATAGAAAATTAGGTCATTGCCGGGAATTGGAATGTGGGAGGCGACCCCCGCGGCGGCACTTTTTGACACTTTTCGAAAACGCAGTGAAATTGAAATCCATTGTCTAGAAAACTCGCACTCCCTTTCAGACCTTCTCTCAAAAACGCTTGGAGCTCGAAGTTCTAGGCCGTGGCCTAGAAACCTCCATCCCCAATTCAAAGTGTCCAAAACTGGTCAAAAGTGGAAATTCTAGGCCGTGGCCTAGAAACCCCCCGTCGCTTTTCCAAGTGAGACACCCATTTAGTGTGTCAATCAATTCGGACTACTTTTGCCCCC
The DNA here is from genome assembly GCA_963966605.1 of Caenorhabditis sulstoni. NCBI lineage: Eukaryota > Metazoa > Nematoda > Chromadorea > Rhabditida > Rhabditidae > Caenorhabditis > Caenorhabditis sulstoni. The sequence continues at coordinate 8,947,739 of OZ016478.1, forward strand.
ATTCGCCCTTTTTGCCCCTTTCTTTTATTTTACCCTATAATTTCACCGACACCGGAACTTTACTTTCTTGGTCACTTTGTGACATTTACGCGCGTGACGTGACAGTAGGGAGGAAAACATCAAAAATTGGCCAAATTTCGGAAATCTATGAGGAAAATGACAGGAATGAGAAATTGCGAAAATCGGAAAAATGATGTGTCTCGTGAAAGTTTTCTTTTTGAAAAATTGCTCTGAATTTCGATTTTCTTATAAAATTTCCAAATTTTTTATTAGGTCGTTATCAAAAAAAAGGTGCAATTTTCGCATTCTAAACCCAAAATTTATACGAATTCCCATTACCTCCTACGCGATAATTTTCGGAATTCGCAAGATTTCTCGAGCTACAGTAATCCGATCACGTCATCCTTTAGTTCAACGAGCGAAAAGAAAAGGCGGAAATTTCATTTTGGGTGTGACACAAAAAGGGGGGAAAAAAGAAGAAGAAGGAGCCTTTTCTCACAGATTGCGAGGTGAAACTTTTCGAGCCGAGATGCATTAAGCCATCGAAATAGTGCTGAGATGGGCGGAGGAAAACGGAAAAGAAGACGTCCCTGTGGCACGAAATCAAATTGCGTGTATGTGTGTGCGAAAAGGAATTCTTTGGGGCGACGAGAAAAGGAGAAGAAACCAGAGATTTATTCGTTGTTCCACGATCATCACGGAGCCCGCGACTAGTCGTGGAGCACGAGAAGGGGGTGGATTCGGAAGATGTATGGGATAACGTCGAATGCATGTTTTTTGGGAACAAGAATCGCACTTTCCAGTTGTTTTGGATGCTTTTCAGAGTGGTGGGAGGAGACTTGAGAATACATTGTATCGTCATTGGAAATGGCCTAGAATCCGACAATCGGAAGTTTGAACTGGTGGCCTAAAAGCCGGAGCTTTTTTAGTTTTGGTGGCCTAGGATCCGACATCCGACCATCCTGGGTTTTTTTTTAAAAAAACGTCTCAAGCTTTCCTGGTCGAGGATCCTGCGATAATATTAGTCTTAGTTTGAAAATCTATTCTGTAAGAACCATCTAAACTTGTCTGGCCTAGGATCCGACAAAAACTTTGAGCAAATGGCCTAGAGACATCTCTAAACTTTCTTTGAAATATCGTCCCAAACTTGCTGGCCTAGTATCCGACTGTCGGCCGCGTCACCGAGCTGCAAGTTGCTCTCTGGTCAAGCACTTTTGATTTTTAGAAGCCAGCCAACTTTCTCAGATCTTCCCGCCTGATCCGCAACTTTATCAAATGATGCTATGAGGAAATATCACAAAAATCGTCATTCCCTTATTTTCCTATTTTAGTAGGGCTTCTTTGTTGTCATTATCAGGATACTTACTTGGATACTTGGGGTCCGTTGGTCTAGCCTGATAGGCTGCGGACAAACTCCTTCCATTGAGCACGACTGCTTCGTGCTGCTGTGGACCATGTTATTCTGGGGTTCAGAAAACCCGCTCGGCGCCTTCCGGGAACAATCAGCCCTTCTCTTGATCGAGTGTCCTGGAACTGCTTCAAGTGGGAAACGATGTCGTCGGACCATCGTTTCTTGGGCCTCCCAGGGTTCCGATGTCCGATCCGCGGCTGCCATTCGGTCACGACTTTGGAGATCCTTCCGTCTTCCCTCCTGGCCAAGTGACCGGCCCACTTGGCCTTCCTTGACATGATGATTTTGGCGGCGTCGGGATGTTTTCTCAGATTCGCTGCGGCTGTCAGGGCGGCCAGGGCTCGGTTGAGCTTGTAGATGGAATCTGTAGTGACGCTCCACGTTTCGCTTGCGTAGAAGATGGCAGGGTTGACATTCTGTCTGAACAGCTGCGTTCTTTCCTTCCGGCTTGCTGTTTCGAGGATCGGCTTGATGGCGTGAAGGGCTGCCCATCCACTGCGAATTCTCCTCGTGATCTCCTGATCGAGACTGCCGGACGAATCGAACCATCTTCCCAGATAGCGGCATCCATCAGAAGCTTCGAGGAGTTGTCCGTCAGGAAGAGTGATGCTCGAGGCCGTATTCTTGTCGTTGACGAGGAGGACAGTCTTGGAAGGGTTGATGGTGAGTCCGTGGGCCTCGCTTTTCTTGCACAAGAGCCCCAGACGTTTCTCGAGATCCGTCGCATCTGATCCTATTAGCACCACGTCATCCGCGAACTCTAGTCGCCTTATGTCGAGACCATCCACGCTGATTCCGGTGCCCATGTATTCTTGGTCGCAGGAGTCGAGAATCATCTGGAGTGTTGCACCAAAAAGGGCGGGTGAGGCGGAGTCGCCTTGCCGAACTCCACATTTCAGATCGATCTCGATCGGGCGTCCGTGAACTTGCAGGATTGCTTTGCCTCCGAGCAAGATGAGCTTGAATGAGTCGACGAGTTCGGGATCGACGTTTGCTTGCTGCAGACTGTTCAGCACCGAGTCATGGCGTATTTTGTCGAAGGCGGCCGAGAAGTCGACGAAGATGCAGTGGAGAGGGATGTTGAATTCCGCGCATTTCTCGAAGAGCATGGCCACTGTCTGAATATTGTCGGTGCAGCTGCGACCGCGCCTGAAGCCGCTCTGCGTTCCTTCCAGGTAGGTCTCGAGCTGACTCGTGATTCGTCTTGCCAGGATTCCGGAGAACATCTTACTTGCGATGGGGAGCAACGAGATTGGACGGAAGTCCTTGATAGTCTTGGCCTTCGGTTTCTTTGGCAGAAGTTTTACGTCAGCCTTTCTCCAAACCTCCGGAACGGTGTTTGTACTGAGGATTTCGTTAAACAGTGACGAGAGCGCTTTGATTATTGTTTCTCCTCCATTCTTCAGCATCAGACTGTCGACTTTGTCGAGACCTGGCGCAGATTTGGGCTTGAGCCTCCTCACAGCGTCGCGGATCTCATCTGGTAGAATCCAGAGCGGACGTAGGCCGTGTTGCGGAGTTGTGGCTGGAAGCGGTGACGATGCGGGGCGAGGAGTCGGAGTGAATGTTCGTTGGTAGTGTTGTCTTATCATTTCTCTGATCTCCGGCCTGTTTCCGGTGAGACTGCCGTCCTGGCGTTCGAGTACAGCCAAGGGAATTTCCTTTGGAGCAGCTTTGACGAGCGGTTTGGCGGATCTGATGGACGCGCACTTCTTGATGACTTCTGCACGTTTTGAGCCAAGTTCTCGCTGATTATGGTGCGCGCCTCTTTCGAGAGCTCCTTGACCTTGACGAAATCTGGCGAATCCTTTCTTAGCTCTTCTGCTCTCTCCTTCAGCAACCTTTCGGCTTCCTTGCTGAGCCTTTCCCGCTTTTGCTCTGGCGACATGTTGTATGCGGCATTTCTCAATGTCTCGGTCATCTTCTGGTAGTTCTCCACCGTGGCCAGACTCTGAATGTCTTGGATTTGGTCTTCGAAGTTGCTCCAGTCCTTGATCGGGGCTCTAAGTCCTTGGGGGCGGCGACGCATGAGATTTGCGCGCTCCAGCTTGATCGAGGAGTTCCATCTTGATCGGACCATCCTGTGGTCGCTGAGGTTGATGGGGTCGGAGAATGGGCCGACGTCCAGGACGAGATCGATCCGATCGGAGATGATATGATCTATCTCGGTTTTCCCGGAGGGGCCGCCGTGCGTCCATCTACTCGCTTTCCTGAACTTTGTTCCGAGAAGAAATGACCGCTGCGCTGCGAGGAAGCTTAGAAGGAAGTCAGTGTGCGGGTTTGGACGACCAGAGGAGTTCTTTCCTATCCATGGTGCGAACTCGTCGTTGGCGCATCCAGGCGGAGCCGCGTTGAAGTCACCCGCCAGTACCACCGGCCCTTTGGACGATTTCCTTGTCGAGGTGACTAGTTGGTTCAGCGAGTGATAGTATTTGGCTGCCGCTTCCTCCGATCTTGCTTTTACGACAGGGGCATAGACGTTGATGACCGTCCATTGAACCTTTTTCCATCGGAGTCTCAAGACTCCAACACCCGGAGCCGGCCAGCTTATGTCGATTACGTCGAGGTCCTTGTCTTTGCGCACGTAGAAAGCTGTCCCTCTGTCCGTCTTGGACGGGCTGCGGTGAGCGATAAGTTGGAATTCGTTGTTGTCTATCGACGAGAAGTCTCTAGGTAACAAAGTCTCTTGTATCGCAACTATGTGACACCTTGATTTGGCGCAGTACTCCATGGCGAGTGACATCTTGGTGTCGTCCGCGACGCTTCGAGCGTTCCAAGTCCCGATCTTCAGTTGAGCTTGCTTTTGTTCCGAACGGTTGATCCTCCGGCGTCTGGGCTCGGGCAGAAGAAGCGGCGAGGATCGTGGCCTCTCCTTCTGTTGATCCCGAGATTGGTAACGGTCCTTTTTCTTCTTGATTTCAGAGTTTTTAGTGATAGGGTGCCCTTCCCGCGTCGACGTACCAGGCCGACGGGCGTATGCCTGAGCACGGGCTGGTTTAGCGTGTTTTGTCTTGGATACTCAGTAACGGTTTGCCGGGCCGGAACTAAGCCGCCGGGTCTCAGAGAGTATTAGACGCTACCTCCGACCTGCGCTAGACAGTGTACTTCTCTGCCAAACCGACCACTCCCGAGGTGTCAAGCTCAACGGGTATGTAGAAGTGAGTCGGTTTGTTGCCCAGGGTTCGGCAGTCGTGGAGCCTCAGTACAGAACCCCTTATCAAGTTTTCGCATCAAAAATCTAAAATCTCGGCGCGAAATTCTCGAGAACAGGCAGGAGGACGCGACGAAGAAAAAGCTGCACTAGTGTCTCGTATTATCCGGGTCTTTTTTTTTTGAAGTGAGCCTTTAACGAGATTCCAAAAACACACATCGGAGCAACGTAATTGCGCGCTGTTCATCAAAATCTTATTTTTTTTTCGAATTTATCCTTTTTCACGATATTTGCACTTTTTGCAACCAAGCAGGAAAATATGGCAAAAAAAAACCGATTTCGATGAACATAGCGCACTTACGATACTCCGATGCGTAATTTCGGAGCCTCGTTGAAGGATATTTCAAAGTTGTATTTTAAAAGGATAACACTACAAAAACAGGCATCCTCTGCCTCACTTCTTCCACTTTTCTCCTTCCTCCCTTTCTCGTTTCGTTTCCTAAGCATGCCATAAAGAATATGACAAAGTGTGCTCGGTTTCTTGTCGCGCGCGCGCGAACTTTTCCGTTGCTCTCAACGTGCTCTCAATTCTAGTCACTCTTACTTGGTGCTCCAAATTAGGCGAAAGAAAAGTGAGAGCAGAGTGAGCAGTGGCGAGGAATTGTCGAAAACGGATAACGAATGTGTGAGGAAGGAAGTGAAAGTGGCCAATTGTTATGAAATTCACTCCCCCCCCCCCTTGGCTGTTTTCAGTTTTCTGTCTGAAATTTGGATGGCCTAAGTTTGATTTCGCGAGAAATTAAGGCCACGGCCTAGAAATACGCGGAAAATTGCAGAAATGCAGAAAACAAACGTCGCCATTCTCGGGTCCGGGAACTCAAAACAAAAGCGCCAGAGGGGGGAAGGTCAAACCTGGAAAAGTTGGCGAAAATAGAAAATTAGGTCATTGCCGGGAATTGGAATGTGGGAGGCGACCCCCGCGGCGGCACTTTTTGACACTTTTCGAAAACGCAGTGAAATTGAAATCCATTGTCTAGAAAACTCGCACTCCCTTTCAGACCTTCTCTCAAAAACGCTTGGAGCTCGAAGTTCTAGGCCGTGGCCTAGAAACCTCCATCCCCAATTCAAAGTGTCCAAAACTGGTCAAAAGTGGAAATTCTAGGCCGTGGCCTAGAAACCCCCCGTCGCTTTTCCAAGTGAGACACCCATTTAGTGTGTCAATCAATTCGGACTACTTTTGCCCCCATTCGCCCTTTTTGCCCCTTTCTTTTATTTTACCCTATAATTTCACCGACACCGGAACTTTACTTTCTTGGTCACTTTGTGACATTTACGCGCGTGACGTGACAGTAGGGAGGAAAACATCAAAAATTGGCCAAATTTCGGAAATCTATGAGGAAAATGACAGGAATGAGAAATTGCGAAAATCGGAAAAATGATGTGTCTCGTGAAAGTTTTCTTTTTGAAAAATTGCTCTGAATTTCGATTTTCTTATAAAATTTCCAAATTTTTTATTAGGTCGTTATCAAAAAAAAGGTGCAATTTTCGCATTCTAAACCCAAAATTTATACGAATTCCCATTACCTCCTACGCGATAATTTTCGGAATTCGCAAGATTTCTCGAGCTACAGTAATCCGATCACGTCATCCTTTAGTTCAACGAGCGAAAAGAAAAGGCGGAAATTTCATTTTGGGTGTGACACAAAAAGGGGGGAAAAAAGAAGAAGAAGGAGCCTTTTCTCACAGATTGCGAGGTGAAACTTTTCGAGCCGAGATGCATTAAGCCATCGAAATAGTGCTGAGATGGGCGGAGGAAAACGGAAAAGAAGACGTCCCTGTGGCACGAAATCAAATTGCGTGTATGTGTGTGCGAAAAGGAATTCTTTGGGGCGACGAGAAAAGGAGAAGAAACCAGAGATTTATTCGTTGTTCCACGATCATCACGGAGCCCGCGACTAGTCGTGGAGCACGAGAAGGGGGTGGATTCGGAAGATGTATGGGATAACGTCGAATGCATGTTTTTTGGGAACAAGAATCGCACTTTCCAGTTGTTTTGGATGCTTTTCAGAGTGGTGGGAGGAGACTTGAGAATACATTGTATCGTCATTGGAAATGGCCTAGAATCCGACAATCGGAAGTTTGAACTGGTGGCCTAAAAGCCGGAGCTTTTTTAGTTTTGGTGGCCTAGGATCCGACATCCGACCATCCTGGGTTTTTTTTAAAAAAACGTCTCAAGCTTTCCTGGTCGAGGATCCTGCGATAATATTAGTCTTAGTTTGAAAATCTATTCTGTAAGAACCATCTAAACTTGTCTGGCCTAGGATCCGACAAAAACTTTGAGCAAATGGCCTAGAGACATCTCTAAACTTTCTTTGAAATATCGTCCCAAACTTGCTGGCCTAGTATCCGACTGTCGGCCGCGTCACCGAGCTGCAAGTTGCTCTCTGGTCAAGCACTTTTGATTTTTAGAAGCCAGCCAACTTTCTCAGATCTTCCCGCCTGATCCGCAACTTTATCAAATGATGCTATGAGGAAATATCACAAAAATCGTCATTCCCTTATTTTCCTATTTTAGTAGGGCTTCTTTGTTGTCATTATCAGGCTGGGCTGCAAAAAAGGAATTCAAAAATGGAATCGCTGTTCACTTTTTGACATTTTTCGGCGAGAAATAGTGAATCACACAATTGCGAAAATGAGAAAAAGAATTGAATTTGAGAAGATGTACAAGTATTCGAAGCGAGTGTCAATTGAATCAATTGAATGTTTCCTGAGTTTTTTCTTTTTTCGAGCAAGAAAAGGAGCAAAAATCAGAAACTGAAGTTTTCAGGGATCGGTCTTTCTTTCGAGATTTCTTGAGCTTTTCCAAAAAATGCGGGCTGCTTAAGTTGCGTGCTGCTGGAAAGTTTGCGTGCTGCTGAGGATCTTAGGTGGTGGGGGCTGCTAGACAGTTTGCGTGCTGCAAAGAAACTTGCGGGCTGCTGCGGCATTTGAGTGCAGCTGCAAAAGTGTTCGTGCTGTTTCGAACTTTCAGTCGTTTGAGCATTTACCAGACTTGTTTTTTGGAAAGTTTGAGACTAAGGACTTGCATGAAAATTCGGGGCGTTTGGAATTTTTTGGGATTTTCGGGCTCTATGGGCCGGTCGGCCTAATGACACGTCGTTTGGTTCAAACCGCGTCGGCCTCCCACTGGGACTATATAGTTAGGCGTCTGCGAAAACAAAACGCAGTTCCCGGTAAATGATGATGCTCATTGAGCACACCTCCATTTCTCACCCAAAAAAACAACTCCTAAATACCAGCAATTAACTTGGGAGAGGGGGGTGCAATCGGGAAAGAAGGATGTGTGGTCGAGAAAATAAAACTGAGCTTTTGTCTGGAGAATTTCAGCGTTGTTGGTTTTTTTTTCTGAAAATAGTGGGGCTCCGTTTTTAGGATTCTGAGAATTGAAAAAAACGACAAAAAAATTGACCAGTTTTCATATTTGGCTAGTAAAACTCCAACTGAAACCTGAAAAACTGAATTTTTCTTTTCGAAGCCTGGACCGATAATTAAAAATTTATGAGGGTCAAAATGTTTTTACGAATTTATAAATAATTGTTTCGTGGGATGGATGGTGCCAAATTTTCAATTTATATTTTTGTTTTGGAGTGTTTTAGAACGAAAATTAAATTTTTGGTTTTCCTGGAAGAATGGAAACAGGGAAATTGTTCTATTTGCGTTTAATTTTTGGAAATTTTGCGGAATTTTTTCAGAGTTTTCCAGATTTCTCAGCAATTTCCAGGTGAGGTGGTTCGTCATCTTTGAAAGCTCTTTTTCACAATGACGTTTATAGGTAAGTGCTTTTCCATTCGCTTTTGGCCCCCTTCAATGCGCATATAAAAACTATACGAAAATCCATAAAATCTTAGGCTGACCCATTCGATTTTATGGCTTTCTATGACGGCAAAATAAAATGGAAGGTGAAATATGGAGTAGGTGATGCTGAAGTGCTTTATCGTTCGCCTGGAACAGAGTGGGAGGAAGCGAGGGATTTAGGGGCTGCTGGGGGAAGGAAGTTTGAGAGCTGCTGAGGCATTTGCGAGCTGCTGGGGCATTTGGGAGCTGCTGGAGAATCCCCGAGCTGATGGGGAATCTGCGGGCTGCTAAGGAATGTGCGGGCTGCCTGGGCGTTTGCGAGCTGCTTGGAAATCTTGCGGACTGAAACTAAAGGTTCTAAACAGTTTCCAGTTTTTGCTTAAATAAATTTATCAGTAAATAACACAGTTTTTTCACATGTAGAATTCAAACAGAGGACTCGGTGGGCTCGGAAACCAGAAGCAGCTCGTCGAGGGCCTCCTTGTAGAATAGTGACAGCGAGTCGGCGACCAACGAATCCGCGAGTGTCCACGGGTCCACCGAGTCTGGAAGGTGGAATCGGAATGCCTGAAAGATTTCCTCATTTTGATCTTCTTCCACAAAATTCCATTTTTTCACCTTCTCTGGGGCTCCCTTATTCATCAAACGATGAAGGCGGATGAGGTAGTTCCACTGGTTTTCAGCCTCCGAAGCTGAAAATTCGAGCTAGTTTTCTGAAAACCATGGTTCTCTAAATACCTGAAACGTCGAAAGTGTGTCCGAGATGAGCCCAAATCTCGTCCATGTGGTTCTTCTCGATTCCGTACTCTTGATTCTTCCAAATGGCCGGGGTCAAACAGACTTGTTCGATGAACTCGCCCATCCTGGTGTGATCGAACATGGTTTTACCTGGAATTGTTGAGAAAATTCTGATAGAGCGCGTTTTCAAAGCGAGAGAACGGAAAAGAATTGGGGGCTGCTGAGCAAACTTGCGTGCTGCTTGGAAACTAGGGGGCTGGTGTGACACTTTCCGGACTGCCAATTGAATAATTCAAACGCTTTCGCATTAAAGCGTGTTCTTAACTCCGAAAAAAAATAAGAAAACAATCGTCAAAATAAGTGAAAAGTGTGTGAACTCCTCCCTCCCAAACGAGTAGAAGTACTTCAGACTCACGTAGTCACGTCTTTCTCTGTAGTACTATTCATACTCGATGAGTGGCGGAAAAAGAATAGGAATATAGCACTGGGGGAAGGAGTGGCCGTGCGCAAGTGTGAGCGCAAGACAGCCGAATGAGAAGAAGAGGAAGAAGAAGAAAAAAAAGTTTTTGCCCCAAAAAGCAAACATATCGTCTGGCAGCTGCGTTGCAGCTTGAACTGGTGCCTGGAGACACCGCCCGATGTTTGTTCACACATGGCGGGATCGCGTTTCGCGGTTAGCTTAACTTGTAAAATGTGTGAAAATCAGGGGAAAAGTTACGGGAAACGAGTGGGAAATTTGAATTGCCGCGCGTGAGACACGGCGGCCGCGGACTAGGAATTGCATCGTGTACTCCGAGCGGACAAGCTGAAAAGTTTTTTGAATTTCCTTTTTCCGTGTTTTTCAGTTTTTTTCAGCATTTTTCCCTCAAATTAAACTTAAATTTTTGCATTTTCTCAATAAAGCGTTCCAAATTTCCAAAAAACCGTTTTTTTTCTAATAACTTCCATAAAGTCGAAAAATCCACAACATTGTATCTTTGCCCGAATTTTAGAAGTTTCTAGTACTAAATCTGGCCAGGATGGCCATCGCACTTTCAGATGGAGTCAGAGGAAGCAGCAGGCACTCGAGTCGAACTTCACGACACTCGCGACGTCATCGGACGCGGCTCGTCGCTCCGCACCGTCCGTTTCCCCCGGTTTCACATGTTCGACGCGATGTGGAAGCTGAAATTGAGGGTGACAGATGAAAATGAAGTGTCGCTGCAATTGCAACACGGGCGGCGCGACGATGACGATCTGTGGGAAATGGAGGCGCTCGTCGGATTTCGCATCGAGGAGCCGGCAATTCAAGCGGACGCCATGTTTTTATTCCGCTTTTCGCAGCTGAGAAACAAAACGGAATTCTGGAACGTCGGCGTCTGGATGATTCCGGAAGGAATTCCGTGTGAGAGTTCCGATGTTTGCATGACAGTTAGCGTTTTCATGCAGGTAAGCTTGAAAAAGTCACGAAAGTTATTAAAAAAAACTCGCGAAAAGTGTTCCAGGTCAAGCGGTCACTGGGAATTCAGCTGCGCAGCTTTATCGACTTCTCTCGACGTCTTCCGATTTTCTCTGACGCAGTGATATGCGTTGGCGACGTGGAATTCCACGTGAATCGCATGGTAAACCCGTAGAACATTGAGCGTTACGCTTTCTACCGAATCGGTAGCGCATTTTAGGTGCTCTCCATGGCTTCGCCTGTCTTGTTTCGCGCGTTTCTGCTGGGCGAGCACCAAATTACGCTCTCGGAAGTGGCGGATCCGCGAGATTTTCGCAGAATACTCAATTTTATCTATCCGCCACATTTGCCGCCGAAGCAGTGGATCAAAGGTTAGACCCACTTATCCGGATCAACTTCACGAGATCAATTTTCAGAGCACGATCCGAACAAGCAACTGGCTCACATCTACCGTATTCTGGAGATCGCAAAAGTTCTGGAATGCGCGAAAGTTCTAGAAATCGCCGATGAATGGCTGCTCAAGAACGGACGGTTTGAGCTCGGAGCCAAACTGCTTTTGGCTCAAAACTTCGGACTCCGACGGCTGATGGGCTCGGAAATCGCCGGAGTTCAATCGATAAAAGAGCTCTCTGGATGTGTGGAGCTAGAGTTTTTAAGCAATCGCACGAAAGCGCTGATTCTCGATCACTTTTTCTCCATTTGCTAGATTTCATCCTATCTCATACTTGTTATCATTTTGTTCTCATGTTTCTTATCACTTTTACCTAAGTTTATCGCAAGTTCTACTACAAGACTCTGAAAATATCATGTTATGTGCCATTAGTCATTTTATTGCCATATTTTGTCAATGAGTTGTGCGAAATTTTTTTAAATCTTTTCCAAATTGATCGAACTGCTGAGACCCGGATTCAGGTCCACCTCGCACGAGGATCCCCCTTTGCTGCGCGTTTCGCCGTTGTTGAACACGTTGGTCTGAAAATATATTCAGGGATTAGAAAAAATGAAAAATAATTGATGGCTCTAAGAATGTTCACCTTCGAATCATTTCTCTGCAACGAGTCGTTCGAAAGGGCGATCTCGGAAATTGTATCTAACCGCTTCTGAAATATAAAAATCCATTTTTAATTCTCTTTTTTTCAGTGATCTCTCACATTTTTGGCGGTCTCCTCGTCGCGAAAACGTTGAGCCACTCCACTGGCCGCTCGTTGCTGATTCTGATTTCCGACGCCGCCCGACGTTGGTTTCCCGGAGACTCGCTGCTCGTACTGCAGTGTTAACTATTGGGAAATTTTAAAACAATTTTTTTTTTCAAATTTTCCGCTAGTTTCACTGACCTGTCCGATGGTTTCCCGTTGATGATACTGGTCTTCGCGATGCGATCGCATGTGCTCGGTGGATCGCTCAATGTCATTGATATCTAGTCGTTTTCCCGGTTTGAGAGATGCCTGCACGCCGCCGTTTTTGGCTTGTCTGGAAGAGGAAGGGCTTAGCAGCACCGAAGTCGCACTCGATTTGTTTCCTAGCAGCACCCAAATTTTCCAGCAGTCCGCAATGCTCTCAGCAGCACCCAGGATAATCCAGCAGCACGCAAATCTCCGAGCAGCCCCTAAGTCATTCAACAGCACCCAGGGCTCCTACCCAGCAGTCCCCATACTCACCCCTGTTCAAAGTTCTGCAACTGCACCGCCCGTTCTTGTTTCTCCTCAGTGGCCCGAATCTGATCCTGACGACATCGGCACATCCAGATACAGATGCAGCAGAACGACAAAACAACACAGACTGCGAAGAGGACGGCGATTGAGATGAGCTGCAAAAAGAATGAGACTTGACCGTTTTCATCAAAACTTTTGACCTACCTCCTGTGAGAGCTCCATTCAGAGCTCTCGGGCTCGAGAAGTATGTGGAAATGAAGATGAAAAAGAGAACGAAGGAGAAGAAGACGTCGAGTTTATCGTGGTCTGTCGTCGGCGCTCGGATGAAGGTAGATCATCACTCGGCACGGAGAAGAGTCAACGGGGGGATAATGTGGTGCTCTCTGAAATCATCCCCAGATTTGGCAGCCACGAGAGCCGGATTTCATATTTAGTATTCATAACGGAGAAAATGCGAGTTTGTAGCTATTCTCGAGTTTTGACGTCGTCGAAAAATAGGGGGAAAAGAGGGCGGAGCTTGCGGAAAAAGAGAGAAGCGTTTTGAGAAAATTGGAAAAAAATATCCGTACTGGGCGATTTTTTCGAGGGGAGAACATAATATCTCAACAAAAATTGAAAACTGAAATGAGAAACGTTTCTTCCAGGAGCATGCAAGATTAACGAAAAAACCTGAAATTCAATTTTTCCCTCAAAAGTTGTTTACTATTGGCAGATAAAGAAGAAAAGAGAGTTGGGAGACGCAGAAACGGCAAATAGACAAAAGGCACCCGGAGCCGTGACGCGGCTCTTTTTTCGTCAAAAGGAAAGCGGCAACGAGGGAGAGAGAGGGAGAAAGAGAGAGAGACTTCTCTATGGAAACGCGTCCGATTATCTGGCGGCTCTCTCGAGCACACTCACTCCGACAAAACAGCTCCACGAAGGGAATATGAAATTAGGGCTGAATTCAGCCGATTTTGAAAAGATCAGCATCACCCGCAATTCTTTTTTTTTGGTGAAGCCCGGGAAATTGAAGGCGTTTTTGGTCGTAAAGAGGGATTTCGGGAGTGGCTACAGATTCAGAAAAAAATGGTGATGAAGATGGAAAAAAGAAATAATCCAATCTGCAGAAAAATAGATTTTCTTACTGGGGATAAGAAGGTCGGCGGATTAAAAATATACAAAAAATTGGTTTTATGAAGAAAAAAATTTTTTTTTCCATTTTCGAAGAAAAAACAGATTTTAACAACGATTTTCAAGTTTTTGGAGTCAAAATAAAAAAGTTTTTCCGAAATTTCGTCGCGAGACCCAACGCATTTCATTTTTTGATCTGATGAAAAATCGGAATTTTAAAGAACTTGGATTTTGAACGTTTTGGATTTATCTAAAGGAAGAGGCTGAAAGTTTGCAGTTGCTGAAATTTTTTTCTTTTTCAAAATTCCATTGTACCGAGACGTGGAGCCACAAATCCCTCAATGACTCGCAACTATTACCACTGACCTATTATTCCAAATTCGAAACGCGCACTAATCTCTCGGTGACAATTTCCGAGGAAGAGAAGACGAGAGCGCTTAATCCTCTTGCTCTCTCTCTCTCGATGTCAACCTGAATATCTATTAGTGAGCTCAATGAGAAAGAGAAAGAGTGTCCCTCCTCTTATTTCCCTCCTACTCATGTAGGTCAGGAGAACCGATTAACGGGGGGGGGGGGGGGCAGGACAGGAAGAGCGGGAGAAAACGACGAGACGTGGCGGAAGCGGGGCGCCAGTCGTCGTCGTCGTCGTCGTACAAAAGAGCCAGGCTCCCCCGATCGCGAGTGAAAGGAGAGGGGAACAGGTGCTCCCCTGGCCCCTCCCTTCGGTGACCCGACGACAGATGTCGTGCAGCTGGTGCCGGGCGCCTAAAGGGGGTCGCCTCTTGGCACCGACACCATATGGAATCGTATAGATTCTGTTTGCGACGATGACACCGGCCTTAAAGAGACATTGTAAGTCGAGGATGGGAAGAAAATGGGGATCGGAATTCGTTTTGATTAGATTTTGATCAAGTTTTGGGAGATTCCACAGTTTTTCTTGGAAATTGCTAGTAAAACGTTGATGCGATGATATGAATCGACTGTTTTTTTTTTAATAATGCTCTCAGAAATATTCGGAATTCTTTTTTTTTTGGTTTTTTAGAAATTGGTTAAGTTTTTGAAACTCTATTTTTTCTAGTTTTTAGAGAATTTTTTTGGTACGGCTCTACATTTATGAATCAATTTTTTCCAGTTAAAAAAAATTCCTTTTTCAAAAATATACTTTTTTCTAATTTTTTTTAAATGTTTAAATGTTAGTGAATTTTGGCTAGTCAACTCTATTTTTTTTTTTGAAAAATTACGAAAAAATAAAGTAGGCCATGAAGTTGAAAATTTTAAAAAGTTTCAAAATTTTTGATTTTTTTCGCATTTTTTCATTTAACTTTTTTTTCTGGAAACTTTTTTTCTGGAGCTCGAAATTAAATTCAAAATCATCAAGTTTTGATAAACTTTGTAATTTTTTAAAAATTCCGAATATTATTTAGTGAGTTTCTAAAATCGACTTGATTTTATTTTTCAGGTTCTCGAAAACCTTCAATTTTCAAAGTAGAGGCCTAGGAACAACAAAAATAAATTAGAAATAAATAAAAAATAGAAAACCTTTAGAAATGAGATTCTGAAAGATGCCGCAATCTATTTTCGGATGTGAAATGGCGGGAAAAAAGAAGAAGACGTCCCGCACAGCAGGAGTTCGGTATCACCATTTTTAGAGAGAAAGAGAAGAAGAAGAAGACGTCTTCTCGGCTGGTTTCCTTCTATTTTTAATTGAAAATGGGTGGTCTTCTTATTTTGATGGGAATGCGAGTTTTTGGAAAGTTAGTTGGGGTTCACTAGAATCGGAAATAAAAATTTTTGAAAAAAAATGAGTGTTTTTTTCTCAATTAGAATGAGATTTTCTTATTTTCAAGGGAAGGGAATTTCAAAAATTAGAAATATTTTTCGGACTTTATATATAAATTTGAATGGAATCGATAAGGGTATGACGTCATTTCCGTTTGTTATTTCCAGAATCAGTTTTTTTGTGAGAGTGCTGGAAATTTAACATTTTATGCAGTGATGGTTCGGGAAGTTAGAAGGGTTTTCTTTTTTTTTTCGAATTTTCAGCGTTCAATTTCAGCTATACAACACTCTTTCACAGAATAAGAAAACATCTGAAACCTGGCACTTCCGTTTTCTTTTCTCAACCAAAAGCAGAAATTAGGTTTCGGTTACCATGGAAATCTGCAAAAAAAAAAACTCTCTCTCCTCAAAATCTTATTCTTTATTTTCAGCTTCCCACATGCATACGCACAGGCTGTAATTATATATATTCCGCTTCGTTTCTTTCCACCCATCTCACCGCAAATTTTTCGGTTGTCACGTCACGCCTATCAGAAGGCATCTGTCAGTTTTTCGCGCGCGCGCGCGCGGGAAAATCGGAATGAGAGAAAGGGACAGATGGATGGAAAAACGAGGAGGAATGATGTTGAATGGAGAAGTAACAGGGGGAAAGAGAGAATTCAGAAGGATCAATCGAAAATCGCAATCGACGTTTTTTTCCTTTTTTTTAATTATTACCAGATGCGATGTAAACGGAGAAAGTGGGAAAAACGTGGGTACATAAATGATTTAAAATTTTTGATAATTTATTTCGGTAAATCGTTTAGTATTCATATGGTTTCGGAGATCGCTTCTGCTCAGGGGAACAAATCACGGATGCTCGTAACTTTGAGCACAGATCAATTCCAGTCTGAAAGTCTGAAACAGACATCAGGTGGAAAAAAAATTGGGAGTTATATTCTCCAAGTTTAGGAATTTGAAAACAGAGGGAAATTTTTTTTCAACTTGTTTCTAACGGCTGGGCCTCGCCGATTTGGAGTTATGCGCTTCTATCCCAAGTATCAAATCGAACTGAATTGCTGGTTTTCAGTTTTCAGAATTCATTTTCAGTTTAAATTGCGATAGGCCGGGTCGAATGACTGGAAATACTTTGGTCCGACTCGATACCAGGCCTGGCCTAACTGTGATCTCGAAAAAGTTCGTCCAAATTTGGTACGTTGTTTTGAAAGCGAAACTCGTATTTTTCGAAAATTTCAGCCCAATTCCGATTTCAATTTCAATTTTCATGAACCGAAATTAAAATTTCGAGCGCAGCCATTCATGATTATTATCCTTTTCTAATGTTTTTTGTTTTTCTTCAAAGACACTAACTCGACGGAATTCGTCTCGCGGCACATTTTTATCGGTAACCAGGGGTAACCTGGCAGCTTGCTCTAAAAAAATGGAAATAGTATTGTTCTGGAAGAGGCTCCGACGCCTTTTCTTCTCCCAATTTTCTCTCTACACTCTCTCGTCCTATTCTTATCATGAGAGAGAAAAAGAGAAAGAGAAGCAGTGATTACTCCCCGGGAACCATGGCGATGTATGTTTGGAGCTGCGGCGAGCTGCTCGGCGAGCCGTTGAAATATTTTTAGCCTCTCGAAGCTTTGTCGCTTCTTCTGCTTCTTTTCAACGACGTCAACCCGGGATTTCGACGCCATCATCGCTGGTTTCCGAATTCGCGGCGACGTTGACGGCGAAAAGCCGATTTTCTCTTCCTTCCCAACCAAGTTCTTTATCGTTTTCTTCTTCGGCCTCTTTCCGGAGAGACGGATTCATAATTTTGATTAGCGACAGAAGATAATCATCTCTCTTCCTATCACTTTTCCCTTCTTTTACGTAAGCACACAAGCACTGCCTCGCCGCGGCCGCCGCGACGTGACAAACATCATCGGGTTTTCGGAAGGGGGGATTAGGTGGGTTACGGTAGGGAAAATGCATGTTTTCAGGAGGGGAAAATAACTTGAAGAAGAGTTTGTTTTGCAGCTCGCAAACTTTCAAGTTGCTCGAAAGTTCATCAGCAGCACGCAAGTTTGCCAGCAGCTCGCAAATTCCCCATCAGCAGCCCCCAGACTCTCCAAGCAGAACGCAACTCAAGCAGCAGCACTCAAATGCTCCAGCAGCACCGAACTTCTCAGCAACACGCAAGTTTTTCAGCAGCCCCCCAGACTTTCCCAGCAGCCCGCAAATTACGCAGCAGCACCCGAAGAATCTCTCGCAGCTCGCAAACTCTGTAGTAGCTTCGAAGAAAAAAGTTTGCAGCGGCTCGCAAATATCCCGATTCCCAAGCAATATATGATTCCCAGTGCTACTACTCATACTCACATTCAAATTACTCATCAGAGTACTTGATTAGTACCTTGCTATTCAGGCTCCGCCCATTCTTTTTCCGTTGTCACAGAGCCCACTAATCCCTTCCCCTCTCCTCCTCACTTCCCATCCAATACTCTTCATCTCTCTCTCTCTTTTTTCTCTTTCACTTTGGCCCATGAAGTACATATTGTCGAGAGTAGGTAGCGATGACTACTTAGGATTATCATAAATTTGTCACCACACCATTCTAAAGGTGATTATGCAAATTAGCTGGTAGCGGAGCCAGGTACTGTCAGGCCCCGCCCCCTTTTCTGTGTCGTATAAAAGGGCAGGCGAATGGCGATAGAAACATCATCCACATTCCAGTTTCGACTCATTGTCATCTCTAGAATATTCTCGGACAGGTGAGTTTGTCGGATCCGAACTTCGGATCTCCGTAGTTGGATGTCATTATATCGACCACTTTCTACGATGGTGATAAATGCATCTTAACTGCGGTGATCTGGACGAAGTGGACAGTTTTTCGCAATCTTTTTTTCGGTCTTAAAACTTTCCTTTTCACAATACTTTCAGTAAAACAAAGATAGAAACAAAAAGCAGGATTTGAAATCCGAAACTTGACATCAAAAGCGAGGAATTGCGAATGGAGACGCGCGCGTCTGAAGTGAGAACGTCGTCGATTCGCAGAATCCGACCCGGAGTGTGATTACAGTCGATCGATAAAAGAGAGCACATGAGGGAGTAGAGGTCGAACAGTTGGACGGGACCTTTGCGGTAGCCGACGCGGAACGCTGAAATTGAAGACAAAACGTGTGGAGAAGTATCCTTCTCATGGATGGTCAACCTGGTCCGTAGGCTAGAAACACGCCCAGAACATCGGGTAATTCGTTGTTGTAGCCATCGATTGCTGCGGTGATTTCGTGTAGTTTTGGCTTTGGGAACTGTTTCGTTTCGTCCTTCTGGAATTTTTGTTTTTTTTTAAAGAATTTTTTGCGAGCTGCTGAGTCGCTTCTGTGGGCTGTTGGCCTAAATTCGCGGGCTGCTGGGACACTTTGCGAGCTGCTGGTCCATTTTTGCGAGCTGCTGGTCCATTTTTGCGAGCTGCTGGTCCGTGCTTAAGAAGTGGGAACTGCTCAACGTACCGTAACCACCGCATATCCGGGATCCGCCACCAACAGCAAATCAGCTACCGTATCACTCTTCTTCAAGTGATAATGCTCCGGAAGATCCCCGGATTTCGGGTTTGTGTAGTAAATCCGGACGTTTGGAATCGGATTGTGGTCATGAAGTTGGCTGTACACTTGATGCGTTTTTCCTTTTTTCACTAATAATTGTTTAATGGCGCCACTTCCGATTGTTGTATCGATTAGTTCCATGGGAACGAACTCGTCGAGCACTCTTCAAATGGTTACTGTAGCCGTTGGGCTCTTTTTGATCAACCCACCTGACGTGGCCCTTCGGAACGTCAATGGATCCGTGCGTCGACACCACCATCACATTCAAATCCACCCGTTCCCGCGCTTGAGCCGTCAGTCTCTCCAAACTTTGTGCAAATCGGAGCACCTCTTTCGAGTGTTTCTCATTCGTATGATGAACGCCTTTCCGTCGGATTTCCTCTCCGATCCACGGATGGTAGATCAAAACCAGGTCATTCTCTCTGAAAACAATTAATGAACAGTCGAAAAGTAACACTCTCAATAGAGCGCACTTACTTGGTCGCCTGAATCACTCGTTTCGCTTGTGACTCGTCAGCAAACGTCTTTCCGTCGGTTCTCGGTGGTACACAGATTTGAGGGACAAGATCCCAATCCACGTCACACTCCGGGAAAAAGAACATGGCCACTGACGCGGAGGAACGGAGTGCCGAGATATAGATCGGATCGATAGTCCACCAGTCTCTGGAAATTAAAAAATATGGTTTTCGGGCTGCTGAGTCACTTTTAGAGTGTTGTGCAAACGCGCTCCATCGGACCATATCAAAATCTCTAGTTTTTGCGGGAAGTTTTTGAAATCCCCATTTTTACTCACTTTGAAAAATCAGAGTCGGATGTAAAATTCTGAAACTTCAAATCGTCTCTCCAGTTGTAAACGTGATCCCCAATGAGTCCGTGTCGACGAGGCAGCGCTCCTGAAAAAGAAAATAAGCAAATAATGCGAATGCGCTCCATGGCACTTCATCTCTTACCCGTGAATAAGGAATGCCGATTGGGCAGTGAGAACGTCGGAAAAACCGGAAACACTTTTGTAGACCAAACTCCTTCCTCCTCAAAAGTCCGAAAGACGGGAAGATGGGAAAATTTGTAGAAAGTGTTCGCTGCCAATCCATCCAGCACCACTACAGCCAACTTTTGGCCACTTGCCACGTGGAAACATAAGAAACACAACAGAAAATTGTAATTTGTGTTGAGCAAAACCATCACATCTTTCTCTTTTGGTTTCGGAATCGCCAAATCGCCGCTGAAAACGAAAAAGTGCAGAGAGAAAATATGGGTTAGGAAAAGTAGAAACATGAGAAATGGAGAAGAGAGAAGATTAATTAAAAGATACTTTTGAGCAAAAGAGAAGAAATATGAATATTGAAGAATGAAGGAGGGCGCGTGTTGCAAGACAAAGAATTGAAAATTGGAAATTGGAAATTAGTCGGAGAAGTCGATTGGAAATTGAGTTTAGAGGGAGTTATGTTCGAATGGGTTGGAAAATGAAAGTCGGTAAAATTGTTTTGGATCGAAATTGAGAAACTTATGATAATGACTGAGTTTTTTGCTGCATCGGGGCTGCCAGAAAGTTTGCGTAGTGCAGAGGAACTTGAGTGCTGCTGGGATACTTTTGGGGCTGCTGGGAGTTTGGCGTGTTTCGAGGGCTGCTGGTGCATTTGGGTGCTGCTGAAGGACTTAGGAGCTTTTGGGTTATTCTGGAGCTGCCGGAATGTTTGCGTGCTGCTGGGACTACCACGTGCTTATATCTTGCGCGCTGCTAGGGAATTTGGGTGCTGCTGGGAAACTGCTGCGCAAAGTGCTCACTATTGGTTCCAAAAAAGTGTTTCTCTCCATAAAATGGTCAAATCTAGAAGCTCCACTTCCTAAACCGATCCATCTTGCTTACTTCTTCTCCTTCTTCCGCTCCTCCCACCCTCTTCGCTTCCCTTTTCCATCCCCTCCCCCTTTTTACATCTCGCCGGGGTTTAATTGTATTACCGAGCCAGTGTGCTCTTGTGACAAATTGGTGAGCTCGACGGAAAATAGCACTACAGGAGGAGGAGACGCAGACAGTGAAAAGAAGGGAAAGGGAGGAAACTCTTGTAAAACGGGGAGGAGAGTTGTGAAAAGGAAAGCGAGGCGAGAGGGATTTTCGAATTTTGATTCAATTTCATTTCAAAAGAATAAAAGGAGGCGGAGATTCGCGGACTGAAAAGGATGCTTCGAAAGATATAATGATACGAATGAACGGGCGGATTTGGAAGGTAATCTGAGCAGGCAATACCAAATAACACTCTTCATAGGGATAAGAACGGCCGGGCGGGCGAATGTTTGTTCTCGTGGAAGAGCCGCAAGGTAAATGAGCTCTCGGGTGGGCTCCGCGGAGCTCTGAGCTCTGAGTTGCGCGGAATAAAGTGTAATGGATGTGGAATCACAAAGGATAATCAGTCATTTCAGTGTCACCGTGAGTCTGTCAAACTTTGGTTTCTATAAAGTTCGAAATGTGAGTTTGGAACTTGTGGCTTCGACTGTAATTTCAGCATCATTTCATCACCTTCTTTTAGATTCATTCAAAATGAAAAACACGTTTTCGAAAAAGTCAAGATCAGGTTGACTTAAAAACGGCTGAAATAAAGGAAGAACTCAATTTCAGTAAGTATCTGAAAATCTCTTATTCGCCATTGAAAAAGAGCACTCGGCGAGCCCGCACATCAGTTGGCTCTTAGACCCCCAGCACGCAACTTTTATGTGTTATCACTATGTCAAATCTTATTCCGATTACATTACACACTTTTCTGCACCGCACGACACGAGAGACACTCTCGCTCACTTCCACAATTTGTAAACTCGAGAAAATTGTGGATGCTGTGTTGAACGTCTGGTTGTCGTGAGGTCGGAAAGTCTGAAAATCGGAAAATCTGAAAAAATGGAAGATGAGAGGAGGTGTCAGGTGGCGCATGTTTACAAGACGGGTGACAGGGAAATCTGGAAAAACATGAAAAATCAATTCGTGGTTTGCAAAATAACACTCTCTGAAATGACGTGGCAGAGCATAAAAACTTGTGGAGCATTATTGCCGATGATCTGTAGAAGTGCGTCCATACTCGTTAAATTCAAATCTAAATATCTCTGAAACTAGAAGAGTTTTGAGAAAGTTGTCAACTACAAGCATAATCAGCGTAAATATTTCCATGTTTTTGTAGTTGACAACTCTTTATAACTATTTCAGGTTTCGAGATGTTCCCTGTCAAAGTTGAACATCACGGACCTTTCTACATTTCAGATATTGTACAGGGTGCGCCATAAATACGGAGCCGCTTTCAAAACGGTCTAGAAAAATCAGTTTTGAAGATTTTTCCCTGAGATTATAACAAAATGTTTACCAAACAATAAGGAAAAAAGTATCATCAACAGTTTTCGAATCGCCCGCCTTTCTCCCTAACTACAGCCCGAAGTCTCCTCGGGTAGGAGTCGATGACGGCACGCAGGTAGTGGATTTGGCGCTGTGAGCAGGCGCCCCGTCTTGTTGAAAGGTCCAATCTTTATTCTCATAGTGAGTCTGGGCCCATGAAAGGACTCCCGACTCGAGAATCTTTTCCATGTGTCTCGAGAAGGCCTGGGATGAATTGGACGAAAACAACGTGCGTGCCGTCATCGACTCCTCCCCGAAGAGACTTCGGACTGTAATTAGGGAGAAAGGCGGACGATTCGAAAACTGTTGATGATACTTCTTTCCTTATTGTTTGGTAAACATTTTGTTATAATCTCAGGGAAAAATCTTCAAAACTGATTTTTCTAGACCGTTTTGAAAGCGGCTCCGTATTTATGGCGCACCCTGTACAATATCTGAAATTTCATTGTGTTTCTATCTTCATCGCTTTCTTAAGAATAAAAGTTTTCCGCTTATAACTTTCAGTAGCTTCCAAATACTTGAAAGAAAAAAATCATCGAAAAATTGTCACGCGTTTCAGCAGCTCCGAAGCTCCGAAGCTCCGCCCATATTCTCCAACGAAAGTCCCTCAAAACTTGGGAGCTAGTAATTGCGAATCACGAGAAGCGATCGTATCGCTTCTCGGGGTCACCTTGGGGGTCTTCTTATCACCTTTCCTTCTTTCCGCGACGCCGTTTTCTTTCTCTCCTGCCTTCTTCTTCTTCTTGTTCTTGTTCTCTATTTCTCTCGCCCACACGGAACTTGCAATCAAAACGAAAAAGAAGAAAATGTAGTCGTCATTGACGCCGTCGACGTCTTCATCATCATCGTCGAAGGAGAAAAGAAGAGCGGCGAAGAGGACCCCGCGTAGTTCTTTTTGTCACTTGTGTGTGTATGTGTATTCTTTCTTCTTCCCATCGGTCATCGACATCTTCAGTTTTCAATATCATTGATTGATTTTTGGGGGCTGATAGGGGGGTGGACAAGTAGAGGAGGAGGAAGAAGAAGAAGAAGAAGAAGTGTGTCGTATCAATAAGACGACGAAGAAGACGTCACGCCCCGGCGTTTTCTTTTTTCAATCACTCGCTTATCACACGGGCCACAGTTTTTGTTTTGAAAGAAAGAAAAAGAAAGAAAGTGGATAATAGGGCGACCTTCAAAAATCACCGTTTACTCATCATCTTCTGATGACTACTTATTCTCACGTCTTCTTCTTTGTACTCATCTAAAAAATGCTTCGCGAGGATACGGTAACCCAGCTGCCGGACGGACGGTTCGAGCAGAGGATTCAAGTGGATCGACGCAAATTGGAGTCTATGATAACAGGTAGAAAACTGGGCGAATTATATTCGCAGCAGCACCCAAATGCGCATAGCAGCTCTCCAAACAACCAGGCAGCTCGCAAACTCTCTAGCAGCACCCAAAGTCTTCACAGCAGCTCGCAAACGACCCAGCAGCACGAAAATATCGATGCAGCCCGCAAAATTTTTTTCAGCAGCCCGCAAAACTTTCCAGCGGCTAGCAAGCCTAATATCAGCTCTGAAACTTTATTAGCTCGCAACCTTCCCAGTAGTTCTCAAAACATCCCAGCAGCTCGTAAATTTCCAAGCAGACCTTGGAAATTAAATTAATTTCCGAAATTTACCATGTACAGCCTTTCGAATTACCCGCTTTTCCAGGCCGAATCGATCACTCCTCTCAAAAACTGCCGACTGCCGAGTCATTCTTCGCGAATGTCATGGCCTACTCGAACGCCGAGGTCATTT
Organism: Caenorhabditis sulstoni; assembly: GCA_963966605.1. Taxonomy (NCBI): domain Eukaryota; kingdom Metazoa; phylum Nematoda; class Chromadorea; order Rhabditida; family Rhabditidae; genus Caenorhabditis; species Caenorhabditis sulstoni. The sequence goes on from OZ016478.1 coordinate 8,971,596, forward strand.
GGCCGTCGCAATTGAAGATCGGTGCCAAAACCAAAAAGGATCCCTACGTTAAAGTGGTGGGAACCATCGAGCAAATCGAAGCGGCACGCCAACTCATACTCAACAGCCTTCACATAAAGGTAGGTCAAAGAGAGGGGAGCATTCGATGTTTATGTATGAGTGACTAGTAAAAGTACATGGATCTCTCGTATCTCTGATGTTGTCTCTGATGCTTCTGATGGTGATGTTGACTCGATCTTCTCGGCGAATTGTAGTCACAGTGATAGGGATTGTGTGCCTGCTGCATGTGATACTGATGGGTCGGCGGGTGCTGCACACTCATCCAATCCAACGGAACCGATGACATTGTGTAGCCGCGGAGGCGTAGATCGGTTGCCTAAAAGAAAATATTTGGGATTCTCATCAGAGCGCACTTACAATCTCGCGAATCATCACAGCGTATGGAGGTGGCTGGTAGAAAGAGGAGACGTCGAGTTGAGAAGCTTCCAGATAGTCTTCGATGAGGTTCAGACTGTTCGGACGCGCGTATTCTGAGCCGTACTTCAAAGCCGTCAGGTCATAGGTTGCCTGGAGAGTTACAGTTTTGGGCTGAACGTGGAAAGGGGGTCGATTGAGATTACGGTACTTTTGTCTGCTCAACGAGCTTCGCGTCGCCCATTCGACGCCATGGCAAATGTCCGACAATGTTTTCGGTGGCAATGTAGAACGCGCTCCAAATGTCATCCCATCGGCTGGCGTCCTACAATTTCAGCCACATTTTTTCGCGCCCTAGTGGAAGTCCGTCTACCTGTCGACGATGAATATTCACAGACACATATCTCAGTGTGCCTCGAAACGGAGCCGTCACCCGTTTCGGCTTCAGTGATCCGTCCTTTTCCACGTAGATTCGGCTCATTCCAAAGTCCAACAGATACAAATGACGTGGCGAATTGAGCCCAATGCACACATTCGCCGGTTTCACGTCTCGATGAAGCCATCCGATGCTGTGCATCATTTGAAGCGCCTCGATGAACTTTGAGAGAATGAACAGCGATGTTGGAATGCTGAAATTCTCAGATACCGAGTTATGATGGGGAATATCTCGGAAAACTAAAATAGTTGGTAAAAAGTTATCAACTACAAAAGCATGGGAAATTTTATGCTGATCATGTTGGAAGTTGGCAACTTTATATAACTCTCTTAGTTTCAGTGATATCCAGGTTCTGGTACCTGAACCGATTCAAAGGCGTCGCTTTCCGCAAATCGTTGAGATTCTGGCCGCACTTTTCCATGGCGAGCCACCGGAAACCGTCAATGTTACCGTAGTCGTAGAAGCGAAGGAATGGGCACGAATCGGGAAGGTTGTCGGGGTTGAAGGCCGCGTTTAAGCTTTTCAGACACGCGCACTCGTTGAATAAGAGTTGGAACTGCAAAAAGTGCAAACGCGCTCCACCGCCAATCCTTCCTGTTTTGACCTACCAACGCCGTCTGCGCCTCCACCTTCACCACACTCTTTTCATCACGAGTTCCGATGATAGTCGCCTCGAAAACTTGTCCGAACCCTCCAACACTGAGCATCTCGTTGAGCAAGAACTGTCCGCACTGGGAGCCCGACGGAAGAACCGGAGCAGCTCCCGCCTGATGCTCCATGTAGAGCCGGTCCGTCTGGAAATATTTTCAGTTGTTCTGTAAACTTCTCTGAAATTCTCCACCATTTTCAATCGAACACAAGAATATCAATGCGGATTCCAGAGAGAGAGAGAGAGAGAAACAAAATAATAAAAAACTTGTGGCAATAATACTTTCCAGTTTAATTTTTCGGAATTTATCGCCTAATCGATAAAAAAGCTGAAAGTTCACGTGGAAATCCAGATATTTTGGTTTTTCAGAAAGAACGAATCACGCTGAAAATGGAGCTTCACCACTCACTCCACTCGCACATCATCGGAAAGGGTGGACGTGGAATTCAGAAGGTGATGAAGATGACGGCATGCCACATCCATTTCCCCGACTCGAACAAGTATTCGTAAGTTCCACCGCACAGCTACCGTAACCCTGGTATCTCCCCTTTTGCAGAGACGCAAACAAAAGCGACCAGGTGTCGATTTCCGGCATACCTATGAATGTTTTCGAGGCGTTGAAGCAACTGAGAGTGAGTTTCTGAACAGAACGCTGAAAATCATCTGAAGACTCCAGACGATGTGCCCGCTGACAGTTTACATGAAACTACCGTGGTACCATCCGGGACAGCCCGATTTGCGGCCACTGATGTCGCAGATGGACCTGGATGTGAATGTGGAGCAGAATATTTATAGCCTCGCGATTAAGATGACCGGAAGCCAGGACGCAAGCACCCTTTTCGCGATTCGACTCGTTTTGCATCACTTTTTACTTGTACGAGCTGAAATTTTGGAGCCAAGAAACCTGAAACCAGTCGCATTTTCAGACAGAAGAGTATCTGAGCATCTCGACGATTGTTTCAGCCAGAGAAGATATTATTAATTTGCTGGAAAACGTTCAAATGCATCGCGAGCGGTTCCGTGACGCGTGTCAGAAGAACGAAGTGCAAATTCAAACGTTTCCCGAGACTCAGACGATTTCTGTGATGGGACCACCGCAGGGCGTCTTGAACATTCGGAAAATGCTCATTGTAAGTTGGATTACTGTAGCTTACTGTAGCCACTGTTCTTCAGGGTCTGAACAGTGTTTCATTGCAATTCGACTGTACCATGATGGATATTCATTATCCGATAGAACAACTGGAACATGAACGAGGCCTTCAGATCACTTGCAAACGGAAGAACACCGGAGAGATTATGGTGGAAATTTCAATGGAAGTTGTCTGAAACTCTCAAAAGTTTCAGGTGATCTCCATCAAATCGATTGAATCAAAGCTCGGCGAGCTTCTCCAATCACGTGAGCTTCTCCTCGCTCTACCACCCACCCACTACTTTTATCCGGATGACTATGATCCGAGTCCACCGCCGCCGACTTCCGGAGACGAGTTCTTCCCTTCTTCCATGACAACCCCATTGCAAACCGAGCTGCCCACTTCTGGGGTGCTGTTCCTGACTCCGCCCATCGAATCGCCGAAATCACCGAACCCGGAGGACTCGCCGTTGGCTGCTTCGATACTAAAGGGAGCCAAGGAGATCAGCAAGAACAGCGACATTTGGAAAAAGAAACCGACGCCGGATCGCGGCGAAATGCTTATCAAGGCCACCCAAGCTATTTTCGACGACTCCGTACTTTCGAGCCCACGATACCCGACCGATTTGTGGTCTGGATACGGTTTCAGCTCTTCTCTACCCGCAGATCTGCTCAAAGGAATGCTCGACTTGTCGACCAGTGACGTAGAGCGCATTTCCATTCTCATTCCGAATTCATTACGCGCTTTCAGCCGCCGAGCACACCGCTGATGAATCAATCGCAACGCGGAGGCGGATTATGCAGTGTGCGCGAGGAGGACGAGGAGTTATCCGATTTCTCGGCCTCTTCAACTAATTATGGAATGTCGCGTGCGGCTTTTGAGCAGCCTAGTAGAAATGGTAAAGGACCTTGGAGCCTTGGAGTACGCGAATCGTTTCAGTTTTCTCTGCATCCACCTCCGTTTTCGACTCGAACTCCCTTCCTTACGACCTTCAGTGGGATATCAACTACTTCACAGACCCCTCGATGGTTCTCGCGCAACTCGGATGCAGCGAGTACATGACGCAGTTGCGAGATCAGGAAGTGAGCTCAGAAGTGCTCTCGAGCCTTTTCCTTTCTTGCTCTTTTCAGATCGACATGCACGCGTTCCTACTGCTCGACGAGCAGAATCTCAAGGACATTGGAGTCTCCACAATTGGCGCGCGAAAGAAAATTCATCACGCGATTCTTAGTGCGTCGTTTTCTTTTTGGTTTTCTTTGAATGCTTGGTTTTGTGGTGGTTTGGCTTGTTGAATATTGGAGCAGAGAAGCCAGTGAGCGAGAAACGAGCGGCGCAGAGATTATGCCGCATTTCCATGGAAACAATTTGCCAATCTTCTCGTTTTTTCTTTCAGAGCTTCGCGACTCGGCACGCCTCAACGGATATGCAGTATAGCCTCCGCACCGGCAGCAGTGACACCATCATAATTCAGTTTCTATTCTATTTTCTTTTTTCTTTCTCTTTTTTCATTTTTCTTCTCCGACTCTTTTAGCTGGTTTGGTTTCTTCTCACCGGTGTCTAACACACGTTCGCCAAAGTCATGAGGATTTTTCTTTCAGAAATTTTCAGAAAAATAAGATACCTTAACCTTTCCGGGGGTGAACTAGAAGTTTCCATGCGAAAATCGAGTTTCCTTCGTGTGTTGTGGGCGGCGACGCGGCGGTGCGGCGCCGCAAAAAATGCGTCATGACGGGGCAATCGCGCCCCACTGCGAAGGGTCTCGCCACGATTCGCGTCCTGGCGCCCGCGAATTTGAACGCCGCGGCAATTCTTCCTCTCTCCGTTCGTGCGGTGTGGCCGGGCGGCTCGCATTTCTCCTTTTCGTCACCATATTTCGTCAATTTATCAGATTCTCAGGTGATGTTACACAAGATCAGATCATTTTCTATAATGTGGCCTAAAATTTTGTCGGTTTTCGAAGTATTACGAAATTCCGATAAAATCGATAAAAACTTTTTAACAGAAGCGTTTTCTTTCTCCATTTCGTCCGGTTTTTCTTGTGATGACGGGAATCGTCGCGGATTCGCTACACGATTCGATTTTCCCGATTTCTCCGTTTCCGCGCTTGGCGACTTGTTCTCTGTCATATTCTCGTTTCGTTGAAAGTTCTTCAATTCTCAACGAAACTTGGGCTCAGCGAGAGGATATGCTATGGAGACCGTTTCCTCCTCGTTTTCATTTGTGCCCATTCAGCTATCCTCTCCGTTTCGCCTTTTCGCGCCGTTAATCCACTGCCGTCATTCGCTTCATTCGTCTTCCCCTCCCCCGTACGCCGTCCCCAGTCGTCTCGCCTTGTCTGTTTTCTGACTCATTCTCATCAATTCGATCCGTTTCCGCTGAAAACACGACCAGAAAGTTCGCGTGCCCTATCATTCCGGGTACAAAATTCAGTCGACCAGTCGCCTCCGCTCACATCCGAAAAGTGCGAGCCTCTAAAGTCCACACTGAATTGAATCACATGATTCTGCGCTCCTGCGTCTCTGACCCCGTCCCCTATCGCCGTCATCGGAGTAATGAGACAGATGCCTGCGTCTCTTGGTGCCACTCCCTCTTTCTCTGGCTTGTCTGCGCCTCTATGGGCCGCTCCTGCTGCAGTGCCAGCGAGTGTGCGTCTCCGTGCGTCTCTGTGCGGGTGTGTGTGTGAGTGTATAGTGGAAGCGCGGTTTCGTCTCAAGACCCAGCGCGCCGTATCGATCGACGCTCCCACTTGCTGTCTGTCGCCACGCTCCCTCGCCCCTAGCGCGCGCTCACTTTCACTCACAGCGCTCACACACGACGGCGGCGACCAGACGCGCCGTGGCTGCCCATTTCTTGCCTCCCTTCGCACCGCGTCTCGTGAGCGTGTCCCGTGTCTCCGGGTCGATATCAGACGGATTCGATGTGCTGAAAATTCTAGCTAGCTGATTCAGAGAATCCAACGAAAGCGCTATAATAGCAAATGAAAACATAGTTTTTTTAGAACATTCTAGAAACTTTTTTTAAGTTCAAAGTTCAGGTTCCAAAAATACAAAGAAAACTTCACTGATATCAGCATACGTTTTTGGAACCAACTTTCGAGGCACTCAAATTTCGTAACTCGAGTTGTCATCATTTTCGAAAATTCTCTTCACTTCCCTCACTTCTTCCCCGGAAAGGGTATTCTAGAAGCTTCCTTGTATTGCGAGCGATGACGAAATAGTCTAGTGCTTTTTGGGTACACTGTCGATCGATAATTGTTCGTCGCGCGACGGGCCCCAGCTGATGTGCAGGTGCTCTCTACCGTAGTTTTCCATTGTCCATTTTTCTTTCCGCTTTGTGCTCGGCCTAAAGAATTCAGTTTCCTAAATATCCATTCTTGCAGTGTTCTCCGGGTTCAACCGGGTCAATCAACAAATCAGTCGACCGACATGGCTCTCAAAAGAATCCAGAAGGTGAGCTGCTGAATAAGGAGCTTATCTCATCATTAGTGTTACAGGAACTCCAAGATCTGGGCCGTGATCCCCCCGCGCAGTGCTCGGCTGGACCAGTCGGAGACGATTTGTTCCATTGGCAAGCCACCATCATGGGACCACCGGAGTCTCCGTACCAGGGCGGAGTCTTCTTCTTGACCATCCACTTCCCAACAGACTATCCGTTCAAGCCACCAAAGGTAACCTCTGACGCTGAGTCGGAAAGAGTTGAACGTTTGTTTTCAGGTCGCTTTCACTACTCGCATCTACCATCCGAACATCAACTCAAACGGCAGCATCTGTCTCGACATTCTGCGTTCGCAGTGGTCTCCAGCGTTGACCATCTCGAAAGGTAACATTTCATAAGCCAGAGAACCGCTAAGCAAACTCGAGTTTGCAGTTCTGCTTTCGATCTGCTCGCTGCTGTGCGACCCGAACCCGGATGATCCGCTCGTGCCAGAGATCGCTCGTATCTACAAGACGGACCGTGAAAGGTAGAAAATTTGAGCGAAACTCATCATCTTAAAACGTTGGTTTTGTAGGTACAACCAGTTGGCCAGAGAGTGGACACAGAAATACGCCATGTAAGGAATTGTGTGAGGTCAGCCAGTTGTGAGGCCACCAACGCTACGCAAACGTCTCCACCACCACGCGAAGCAAACGACCCCACCACTACGCATCGCAAATGACCCCACCAACCTTCCGTGATCAATAAGCCTCTTCTCTGTCCCCTCTTCCCGTTTCTCTATACCAACCCCCCTCCCCACCGAAACCGATAACCCGGCGATTCTTCTTTTGTACCATAAATTTTGTTCGCTCTTTTTTATCAATTGCGCCCAATCTCTGATTGTTCTATCCTTTCCATCCCCAATACCCACAGTCATACTATTTTATTCGTCACTTCCGCGACATATAAAATATATGCGAATTTCATGGGATTGAGGCAGTGGGGAGCAAGAAACTTGTTTCTTCTCATCCTTGTCTCATTTTCATCTCTATTTTATTACTTCTTCTACGAAATCTAAAATTCAAAAGTAAATCGAACGGTGTCGACTCTTTTCCTCTCTCTCTCTCTCTCTCTCGCCCCTTTCTTTTCCCCCCTCTAATCTATTTCCTCCCCTCCTTTCCACCCTGTCTCTTCTTAATTCTTTTCAAGGGATTGAAGAAATTCTGTTTCCTATCCATCGTCTTATTCCATCTATGGTTATGAATCCTGAATAAATTACTGAAGAGGCAAATCGGCTTTGAATTCGCAAGTTCCTGATTTTCAGCAGAATGGCCACTTTTGTCCCATTTGGAACGTTCCTCGACTCGACGTTCTGGAGTGAGGTGAACAAGAGAAAGCTGAGCGATTGGATGCTCGACGAATCGCCTCGCGCGATTTTCAGCCAACTCTCACTGCGTAAGTTGAGAGTTTAAGTGCCCTCTTTAACTGCGAAAATAATATTTGAGGCTTCTCAGCAGAGTTTTGATTCCCAGAACGTCGTCTTTTCTTTTCAGATGACACAGTGGGAACAGCGTGCCGTCTGCCGCTCAACTACGAGAGTTTCAAAGCGCGAGCCGACGCATTCTCGATCGACGGCGAACTTTTCGTGTACAACACCATCGAAAACTTCAAAAACGCCGATAGGAACGAGCTGGTGAAAGAGTCCGCGGCAAAGGTGAATCGGAAATTAAAGAGAACATCTCTCTGACAGAAATACCGGAAAATTTCAGATTTGGGAAACCATAACGACGAAGGAGTGGCTCAAAAATCCGTCGCTTCTGTCGCGCTTCTTCATTATTTCGTTCGCCGATCTGAAAAAGTTCAAGTATGTGTACTGGACGTGCGTGCCGGCGCTCACCTATCCCGTGGCCATCGAGCAAGAAGTCGTCGCGTTCGCTGGCGACTCTGACATTCTTTTCGCTCATCACCAAAAGACGAGTGCGCCGGTTTTCCTTTTGAAAGGCTCCGAAATTCTTGACGTCTCACATCTGGAGCATCTTGCCGATTCGGAAGACGTCAGCATCGTCGTCGCCGATCCGTCTGTGGTGACGACGTCGGCCGGATGGACCGTTCGCAACGTTCTCGCCGCCATCGCCCACCTTCATCCGACGTGGAACAGCTGCCGCGTCATCAGCCTTCGTGCCACGTCGGCGTTCGGATTCCGTTATACGTGGAAACGAGAAGACGTGCCGACGACAACGGCGCCGAAAGCCGTTGGGTGGGAGCGCAACACGAAAAAGGACAAACTGGCGCCGTACTCGGTCGATCTAAGCGGTCAGTTCGATCCGAAAAAGCTGATGGAACAGTCGGTCGACCTGAATTTGTCGCTCATCAAGTGGCGTTTGGTGCCCGATATCAAGCTGGAAAGGTATTCGCAGCTGAAAGTGCTCGTCTTCGGCGCCGGCACTCTTGGCTGTAACATCGCGCGCACACTGATGGGATGGGGTGTTCGGAAGATCAGTTTCGTCGACAACTCCACCGTCAGCTACAGCAACCCGGTTCGGCAGAGTCTCTCGGAGTTCGAAGACGCGCGACTCGGCAGAGGGAAAGCCGAGACGGCGGTAGCTGCGATGCGTCGAATCTTCCCGACGGTTGAAGCGACCGCGCATCGGATGACCGTACCGATGCCTGGACACACTGTCGACGAGAAAGAGGAGGCGGCGCTGGAGAAGGACATCGAGAAGTTGGATCAACTCGTTCAAGAGCACGACGTTCTCTTTCTGGCTCTCGACTCGAGAGAGGCGCGCTGGCTTCCGACTGTGCTCGCCAACAAACATCGAAAGATCGCGATCAGTGTCGCATTGGGATTCGACACCTACGTCATCATTCGGCACGGAATCGGATTCTCGGAGAACGCTGCCGATGCTCCGTCGACGACGACGACGATCTCGCCGAACGAAACTGTGCCGTACTCGCAACTATCGTGTTACTTTTGCAATGATGTCACGGCTCCCGGGAATTCGACCGCCGATCGGACGCTGGATCAGCAGTGCACGGTGAGTATTTCATTTAAAGAAAGCGTGGCTTCAGCAGCTCCCAAATCTTGCTCTGGCACAATCAGTTCACAGCAGCCCTCAAAACATACCATTTCATTTCTCTTATTTTCCAGGTGAGCCGCCCTGGCCTGTCGATGACGGCGTCCGGCATCGCCGTCGAACTTCTCTCCTCCGTGCTCCAATGTCCCAAACCCATCGAAGCTCCAGCCAACATGGGCGAGCCCGACGATAGTGTCTCGGTGCTCGGCGCCGTCCCGCATCAGATTCGCGGATTCGTCAGTCGTTTCCAGCAGAACACGTACTGCGTCAAACGATACGATAAGTGCACCGCGTGCGGTGGCGCCGTCGGCCGCGAATTCGAAGAGAATGGCTGGAAGTTCGTTCGCGACGTCATGAACTCGCCGAGCCGTCTCGAGCAAGTCGCGGGGCTCACGGAGCTCCAGAACTCGGTGCAAGCCATCGACATCGAGTTCGACGACGATGAGGATGATTTTTAAGCAAATTTCTATCGCACATTCATGTATATTCTTTTCTATGTACGTCCATTTTTGCCTACTAACTGTAAGTTGCAGCTGTTTTTTTCGGGATTTTCCATTATGAAGTATGAATAAAGATTGTGACGCTTTCAATGTTTTCCCACTGTTTCTAACAATTAATTCAGTCTACTCTGCAATTTTCGCTATTTTTTACTTAGAGAAAATAACGAATACGAGGATTTTCAGCACTTTCAAGCACAAATGCCACGTCACAAGTGTGCGACATGCGGGAAAAAGTTCGATCTGAAAAGGTCTGGAAGTTGTTTGGAGTTGTCAGGAGCTCCTGGAATTACAGATATCTCACAAAACACGAGCTTCGAATGCACAATAATCCGAAGAAGTCGGCGGAAGGCGAGGAACCGATGGATCCGCTGAAATGCAGCATGTGCGACAAAGTGAGCTCCCGGCATTCATTCAAAAAAAAACTCATTTTTCCCAATTTCGCAGTCTTTTTACACAAATTTAACCGTTACAATCATCGTTTTCCAGGTGTTTCCACGTCTCTCGCACCTGCAACGTCATCAGATGACCCACTTGAACGTGCGAAATTGGGCGTGCGAGTATTGCGACGAAAAGTTCGTGCAGAAGGCGCATCTGACTCGTCACGTGCTCCGAAAACATCCGCAAGAATCCGGCGCCGAAGTGACGTGGTTCGCGTGCGACATTTGCGGAAACCTCTTCAAAACGGCCTACGAAATGCGCTCGCATCGATCGGTTCGCCTGTAATTGCGAGCTATCGATGAGTTCCGAATGTTCAGACCGTTCACAATCGATTCCGGTGTCCGAAGTGCGAGGAGATCCAAGAAGGCAACGAATCGCTGCGAAAACATCAGATGAAGTGCCGGAACGAGAGCAAGGTGTGCTCGAACTGCGGAGCATCCTTCTCGCGGTTATCCGAGTTGACCGCGCACCGAAATTCGTGTCTGAAGAAGGTGGCGTTTGTGTGTACACCGTGTGATGAATACTTCAAGCAGAGAGTTCAGGTGCGTGGGAGCATTTTCGCTTCTTTGAAAAACAGACGAGCGCGCAAAAACGTCTGAAACAAAAAAAACCTGTAGCAGCATTAAAACTACAGCACAAAAACTCTCTGTGGCAGCCCGCAAACTTCTCCAAGCAGCCCGCGAACTATCCGAAGCAGCTTGCAAACTACCAGAAGCAACCCGCAACATACCAGAAGCAGTCCGCAATCTTCTCCACGCAGCCCGCAAACTTCTCCAAGCAGCCCGTAAACTTTTCCAAGCAGCCCGCAAACTTCGCCATGCAGCCCGCAAACTACCCGAAGCAGCGCGCAACACACCAGAAGCAGCCCGCAATCTTCTCCACACAGCCCGCAAACGTCTCGAAGCAGCCCGCAAACCACCCGAAGCTGCCCGCGAACTTCTCCAAGCAGCCCGCAAACTTCGCCATGCAGCCTGCAAACTACCCGAAGCAGCGCGCAACATTCCAGAAGCAGCCCGCAATCTTCTCCACGCAGCCCGCAAACCACCCGAAGCTGCCCGCGAACTTCTTCAAGCAGCCCGCGCTGCAACACAAGCACCCCGGTTTCCAGAGCCTTGTTCGTTTTTAGCTGGACCGTCACATCAAAAAACTGCACTTCCGCTCGTCGAAATGCATCAACTGTACGTACATCAGCGAATCACCCATTCAAAACGCTCGTCACTCGCTGGAATGTCTGAATGTTGTCATGTAAACTGAGTTTCTTCTGCAGACCTTCTAGTTTCCTTTTTCAGCTGCGGCTACTGTAACTATCCAGATCCAGACGAAGATCATGTGGCCGAGCAGCACTGGAAACGGCTGAAACGAGCGATGACGGTGAATAGGGCGAGAAGAGAGGCGGAGGAGGAGAAGGAAAGAGAGAAGCAGCAGGAAGTCGTCGAAGAAGAAAAAGAAGCGGATGAAGACGACGTCGAGGACTCTGAAGGACGAGTTGTAAAAGAAGAAGTCGGAAGCCATCTAGAAACGAGTCTGGGTCGAACGATTTCCGAAGATTCCGACGATACCCATCATCGGCTTCTCGACAACTTTGCTGAATCCACGTCGTCTCATCTGAACTTCCAATCCACCGCATTCGGAGAAGACGATAAGGCTGCCGAAGAGTTTCTAATGTTCACCATCTGCCCAAAAAGCACGGATCTGTCGTTCGATCTGCGTGGACGGCTCCCGGCGCGTCTCGCCGAACTGTTCCCAGTCTTGGAAGAAACTTGTAAACACTTTCAGCATGATCTGAAATCACCACTAAACGCTGAAATTTTCAGCCATCGTTCTGCTGAACTCGACAGAATCCGTCGCGCCGAGATCGACACGAATGACAGTTCAGGTGCCGGTGCAGATTCCGAAAGGCGGCGAAAACGAGAAAGAGATGCGCTCATGGCTCGAAAAGACTATTGTTTTAGCAGAGAATCTGGTGAAAGTATAAAAAATTCCGTTTAAATTGAGTTTAGTTTGAATAATAATATTATCCGAGAAACTTGCGTGCTGCTAAAACATGGGGGCTGCTGGACGACTCTTCGATCTTCAGCCACAATTTTTCTGATTCTGCAAGTTTCTAGCCCATATTTCTGTAAGTTCTCTACTGAAAAACAAGAACCTCGGCCGTTTGAACCCTTTGGTCCCCCCGATCACTGGATCCCCTCTGCTCACTTTCATCTTTTCCATCATGATCTCTTCTCGATCACCAACATTCATCCGATTCAATCCAATCACTCCGCTGACGTGTCACATGTTTGTATACACAAACACACAAATGTATACACACACCCCCAGTGATAAGAAGCGAAAGATAAAGTATCAGTTGTCACCCTTCCATCCATCCGATTGGTCCTCAACCGAGTGGATCTCATGATGGAGAAGAGTGGAAAAGTGGTGTTACACATTTCTTTTCGCCGTCTTCGAAAAACGAAAACGATCGAAAGAAAGTGGAGAAGAGAGGGAAGAGACGCAGAGAAATAACAACGCGAAATGGATGCAGACGGTAAAAATGGGAAATCTGAAAATGCGGCCGGAAATTCAATTTTCTAGAAAGAAATGTTCAAATATGTAGATGTGAAATTGGAAACGCAAACAAATTTTTGGGCCTGAAAACTAAATAAATGACCTTGATTGTTTGGGGAGGGTTTCTAGGCCACCGTCAAATAAAGGGGAAAGTTGCAAAATAAAATATCGTGAACCCTCCAAAGGAGGGGGATCTTACCTAGTGATTAACTTTGAACTGGAATATCTCTGAAACTAGCAGAGTTCTGAGAAAATTGTCAACTACAAACATGATCAGCGTAAAATTTCCCACGTTTTTAGTTGACAACTTTTTCCTAACTATTTTAGTTTTCAAGATAATCTCGGTCAAAGTTGCACTGCACTTTAGCACAGTTCAATTTTTCGGTTTATAGTAACTTTTCTAGGCGTTTCCAGATGGTTCTTTTTTCAGAATTTTTTCAGAACGCTCATCACTCTCTGAAGGAGCACCATGAGTCATCGGGATGAAAATAGAGTCGATGTGCTCTTTGAGCTCTTCTCGTTGCTCCGTCGTTTTCCAGAGAAACAATTAGTTCATCTTCGTCCACCCCCGGATCGCCAACTGTCCCCCCCTCCCCGCCACCTCTTTTTCGTTTTTATTTTTCAGGTGTTTCATGTGACTATCGTCTGCCCACTCTCCACTTTTCCAGTCATCTCCGCATCGACACGCCCACTCGACGATATAAAAGTGCACGAATTTGAGAGCGAGAGAAACGGAAGAGGACTCTCTCTCTCTCTTTCTGGAATTTGTCTGGAAAATGAGGCATCTGGCTATTCTCGCTCTTATTCTCGGCGCGACCGTTCTTGACGTCTCCGCCAAACTGCAAAATGTGACGGTGAAAGGAATCGCCGTTTGCAATAAGCGACGGCTGGCGAATGCTCACGTTGTGCTCATCGACAAGGACACTTGTGAGTGGCCTGGGAAAACGCGAAAACGCGAAAACTAGTCCCTCCCTCCCGTTTTCAGTGGATCCGAACGATGAGCTGGCGCAGATCCACACGAACAAGGACGGCGAGTTCGAGCTGTTCGGCGAGGAGGACGAGATCGGCAAGATCGAGCCGTACATTCGTATTCATCACAGTTGCAACGCCAAACCGGTAGGTCAAAAAAGAGTTGGGCTCAAAGTGTGTGGGCTCGAGCTGGAGCCACTCGGAACCAAATTATTTTGGAAACTGGCAGAGTTATGAGAAAGTCGTCGATCGTCAAAATTTTCCAGATTTTTGTGATTGACAACGTCCCCATAACTATTTTAGTTTCCGAGATCGACGCCGTTAAAGTAAGGGTCACTGTAAACTGAAAATGCACACTTTCCAGGGCTGCGAACGCGTTTCCGAGTACCAGGTGCCGCAGGAGCGCATCGGACAACTCTACGACATGACCTACGTCACCCTCGACATCATCGTTCACGGCGAGAAAACCAAGTGCGACTGAACTGCCGCCGATTTCTGCCCATTTTGTGTGTACATAAACCTGTTTTGACTTGAAACGTTCAACTTTTGAAACTATCAAATAGTTTTCCCCCCTCAATTATGTATCAATTACTGACAGAATGAATAATAAACAATTGATTTGATCTTCGATGTTTTTGAACTCGAAAGTGGGCGGGGCCTAATGTTGACATCAACGTTTCAACCGGGAAGTGGTGTCGTTCTCGACGTTTTGTACGTGATATTTCAAAGGGATACGTGAGAGGTTAAGTGAATTCGAAGTCAGAGCTCAAAGAGCTCAAAGAGCACAGAAATGCATTATGGGTCGATTTACGGACGTAAACAGTTCGCAGGCGAGCGACGAAAAATGAGGGTATGCGCCTTTAAACCTCTTGGATTACGGTATGCTATAAGCTCTGATTGATCTACGACTTTTCCAGTCGAAATACGGTGAAAATAGAAAATTCGACAAATTTTTGAATACCGTCAAGCCCAACCTAAATTAAAAGACGTTTGTTCTTTTCGTTGCGAGACCGGCCAGCCGTTTTCGTCTCCGCTCACACGAGTTTCAGCGTTTTTCAGCTTTCGGCTTTCGATTATGCTCGAAAAACGAGCAGAAACCGGGGCGAGTTCCGATGACTCACGCTTGTTTTCGCGGGCCTCGTCCTTCAGAACATCACAACATTGTTTTTCGGGCTTTTGGCTCCCATCACGCCGAGCTGATAGCACCGCGAGCAGGCGAGAGAGAGATCGGGGAGAAGACAATTGGCATGCGAGAGCTTTCGTGTGCCTGATGGAAGGCGAAACGATCGGAGTGTGTGAGGGGGAGCAGCTGTCGACGGCGTCAATATAAATAGGCGGCTCGGCGAGCCCTGAGGCCAACCAGCCAGAATGCGATCGCTCGTCGTGTGCCTTCTGCTCGCCGCGTGCGCTCTCGAGTGCACCGCCTATCTCCAGAACATCACCGTCAAGGGTGTCGCCGTGTGCAACAAGAAGCGTCTGGCCAATGTGCAAGTCGAGCTCTACGAGAAGGATACCCGTGAGTGAGATTCGGCTGAAAATGAGCTGATAGCAGGCTAAAACTGGATATTTTCAGTCGACCCCGATGATCTTCTGGCCACCAAGAACACCGATTCGGAGGGAGAGTTCCAGGTTTACGGAGAGGAGGACGAGACCCACAAGATCGCGCCGTACCTTCTGATCACCCACAACTGCAACCCGTCCAAGCCGGTTAGTTCTAACAGAGACTGGGCGCCAGTAAATGGCCACTGGCGGGGTAGAGATGGCTAGTCATCCGCTTGACATCAGCAAAAGTTAGACATTCGGTTCTCGAAATCGAGCAAATCAGTTAGAGTCGGGGGAGAAATGAAAGTGTTACAGAAAAAAGATTAATATCGATCGATTTCAGAACTGCCTCCGCATCGGAAAGTACCTGGTGCCGGACGACAAGATCGGAGGAGTCTACGACATGACCTACGTCACTCTCGACATCAAGGTGCACGGAGAGAAGGAGAAGTGCAAGTAAAACAACATGAAAAGCTAGCCGATTTTCTATAATTTTCTCTTTTTTTTGGTTTTTTGTCTAATCAATCTTAAAATTGAATAAATGTCAGCATCATCATCATTTTACACAACGCATGCGCGCACAAAGAAAGAGCAAGAACCTGAACAATTTGACTAGTTATCGGTATACAGTTGGAAGGTGGGGGGGGGGGGGAGGTGGGCGGGAGGAAGAAACGGGTGCGTTTAAAATGGGCGGAGACAAGCAATTGAGCAAAATGGATGCAACCCGTTTTTTGGAGAGCGGAGGGGTGGGCGAGAAATTCAAAAATTACACAACTTTTCACAGGATCAGAAATCGAAATCGAACAAAACGGGAAATAAAACACAATTTGGTTGTCGGGTAGAGGAGGTGGAGCAAAACATGGAGAGAGAGAGAGAGAGAGACCAGGGCGATTTGGGGTGGGGGGAGAATCACAATTATAGCACAGAAAATTAAAGGAGAGGAAATTGCGAAGAGGATATTAGCGAAAAGCAAAGAAAAGAACAGATTAGGGGGATTTCGACGGAATCATCGGCTCGCACGTCGTCGGCGAGCCAGGCTCGCCGGAGCTCCGTGACGGTGATCGAAAGTTGGGTTGCTCCTCCATCTCGATGACGACGTGAGATGCGGACGGTTGCGGTGGTGGACATGTCACGCTCGCTTTCGACACTTCGGATTCGGTCTGAAATTGTGGATTTTCAGCACTTTCGACAGTCTTGGCTCTCTCGGGCTACGCGAGCTGGCTCAAAATTTCCGTTTCACCCCGATTTGGTGTCATTCAGCTCCGAAGCCCGGCCAAACGGCGGAAGTTCTCACAGATTGAAAAGAGATTGTCGAGAAATCGATGTGTCCCGAGTAGTTGATCGCCGACACCTCGACACGTGGCACCGATTTGTAGTGCTTCGGAGTGTCGTCGTCGTTGATGTTTCTGGAAAACCATGGAATTTTACTTCAAGTAATTCAGAATTGGCTGGTGTTTACCTGGACGGAATCGTGCCCTGACTTCTCAAAATGCTGAAAAAGTTGTTGCGCGCGTTCTCGGCGGTCTGACTCCGCACCGCCGCGTGCCGCATCGGTATCCGCACGGCAGAGCATGCGGAAGACGCGGAAGGCGGCGCCGGGATGGTTATCGTGGGCGGAGCCGACGACTGATGCACCGAAATCTTGCGTCCGTTGGGCGTTTTGAGGACGGTGAACGCTTCTGGCGGGCACATGTGGCTCATTGTGTACGTCGTCTCGTCAGCTCGTTTCGACATTCTGACATGCGGATTTCGAGTTGAGAAGACGTCGCTTGCTATTCAGAATACCTTCTGTAGGCGTAGACGACGATGGCGATGAACATGATGAGCATGATGATGAGAAACCCGAAAGCTGGCGCCGCCGACGTCGATGACTGCTGAAATCGAGTCACAAAACTCTCGAATCACATGGGAGGGAATCGTGAAATTTTCGATGATGTTTCAGCCTTATTTTTCAGCCTAACTCCCACACGTCTCACCACAATTCTCTCATAGAAACCGCTGAAAATGGCGGTGAAATCGGAGTCACGGGGCGTGTGGCGGGTCGTCGATTCCGGGGAGCCAGAGGGCGGTCTCACTATGTAAACCTTGGATTTACCAGACTTATCCTAGAAAAATCGACAAAAATCGGTGGGAAGCTAGAGAAATGAACCGTCACCGCAAAACAAGAAGAACCGAGAGGGGGAAATGCGAGGAATGGGAATTGGCATGCTGTTGTATTATCATTAGGTGGAGATGGATTGTTTCTGTGAGTAGGCGGGGAGAAAGTTAGTCAACAATCACGTCAAGCAACACTTTTCTTTTTAGTTTTGTTTTTGTGAGAATTAAGTGGCAATTACTTGGGCAGCTTGTTGCGCCATCGTCGTGCTCAAACGTACGTTATATCTGCCGGAGACGGGCGCGTAGAACGCCTGCACGTAGTGACGGTCACACCGAGTACCCTCCCAGCCGTGCGGACAACTGAAACATTAGTGATCCGTATTCAAACTTTCTCTTTCGAATCGCAGTTCCGAGACGAAAATGTTCCTTTTTCTACATCTTTCACTCTGTTTTTTTTTCGTTGTAATTTCATCAAATAACTAGATTTACTTCTAGAGAACATTTCAGTTAGTTCGCCTGAAAAAGCTACTGAAAGTCAAAACTCACTGGCAAGACGGTACGACCGCCGACACGCGGTCATCTCGAAAAATCACTTCCACGTGGCACGTCGCATTATGGTGACAGTAGTCTGTAAATGGAAAACATTCGTCTAACACTCTGTACATGTCAGAGCTGCGCGGAACTCTAAAAACTGCTTTCCGAAACATGGATTCGCGTTCCAACAGTGTTTAAAATAACGTGTAATCGAAATTAAGCTCGCATGATAAAAAACAGCTAGCGGACTTCCGTCATTTCAGTCTTCCTAAACCCGAATTCCGAAACTCGAGGAAAATTTCGAGAAATAATTGAAATTTCATTACGGATAGTTATGGACCATAACTTATGGTGCTAGGCAGTTCTGTCCTAGAAAAAGTAGCGCACCTTTGCACTTCGCCTCCTTGAGCCGCTCGATTTCTTTTCTGACCGCCGGTTTCAGTGTCGACGTCGCCTCTTTCGTCGCTTTCTCGTTGTATTTGAGCGCTTCGGCCGCCTCTTCCTCCTCTTTTTCTTCCTCATACTCGTACTCGTATTCGGCTTCTTTTTCGGCTGAAAATATTTCAGATTTGACGTTTTTCTTCAACAACAAAAAACCCGGGTTACCGAGTTCTGTTAGCTTCTTATCGTCTTCTGATACTGTATTCGATTCAGATGGAGTTGGCTGAGTTGGTGGCGGCGTTTCTCTGAAAAGTTCCAATGTACTGAACAGCTTTCGACAACCGGCATCCTACAGTTCAGGAGGCGTCGGCAGCGGATCTTCAGATTCTGAATCCGACGGCGGTTCGCCAATCTCATTCGTTTCCAGTGGACTTCGCGACGATGCGACGTCGGTGGATTCAGAATCAGAAGTGGACGCTTCAAGCGGCTCGGGAGCGCTGCGTTCTTGTCGAAACCATGAGGGGAGACACGATTCTGAAACTTTTAGAGGTTGTAATTTCCAATGTCTTACGGTAACACCGCGTCATTTTCAAACAATGAAATGGTACTGCCACGTCATTTCTAAACATCTATTATTAGATTGATCTGTTTGTTGTTTCCAAACCCACCAAGTGCCAGCAAAATTCGTTCAGGAACGGTTTTCATAGTTTCAGTAGTGAAAGAGTTCGGAATTTCAAGATGAAAATGAAATGTCTCGAAATAACTGCGAGGAACACCTGTTCGTATATTCAAGGTTATCCACAAGGGAAAAACGGTAAAAAACAAATGTATGGAAACATTTTTCTTGTGCGCGTGCACAGGTGTTCTTGAATAGTAGTGGTAGTAGTACTATTAGCAGTGTCCCACCGGATATCCGGAGGAGGAAAAGTACGAAATTAGGGGATTCTAGAAGCTTCCAGTAACCTGGACGTATCCACGTCACAGGTGCATACTACATGCCGTTTTCGAATAGTTCATCTGACAGTATGATCTAAGAACCTAGTTTTCCAGTGATCCAACTCAAAACTTCCCAATCTCACTGATCGTTTACGGTTTCCACGAACCGATCGCTTCCTCCCCTTCGAAATCTCTGTATCGTGTCAGCGGAATGTACATAGTGCGAAGTTCGATTCGACAAATTGCCAATCAAATCGAATGTTCGGGTGCGTAGTAGTAGTGTGTAGTAGGTGTTTATGGGTGTCATTCCGATTGGATATGCGTATTATGGCGGCATGTACCAGTGTGAGGGAGGGCCACTTGTGAATATTTACAACCCACTTCCAACTCTCCACCAACGGATAAGGGGGGTCAGCGGGTGGCCACTCTACCACTTCCGAATCACACATTTCCGGTGAGAGTACAGTAGGAAAGTGTGAAATTCGATACATTTTCTGTGCTCCCCTGTGGCAGGGCTCTCAGACAATAAAACAAGTGCTCAAACCGAGCCATATGAAAGTGGTTAGTAGGAGGGCGGTAGGAGGAACATGTGTTCACCTCCAGGAGCAGGACCTCCCCCCCGGCTCATTCTTTCAATATGTGGTATTGTGGTTGTTTCGATCGGAATGTAGAAGTAGGTACGTAGAAAAGTTAGGGGCCGCCACCTGAGAGAGGTTTGCCCTACCAACGTCATAGCTATGACCCACCAACTATAAAGATTCTTATGATCTACCTGATACCTCTATTATCTGTTTTTTTTGAACTGACACCGGGGCCGAAGATCCGACAAGGTGGCGGCCGCGTGGTCTCGCAGCGAAGAGCTGTAGATTTACGCGCGCGGGAGTTTCGAAATTTTGAAAATGCAAGCGAAAATCGCTCGTTTTCAGCCGTTTTTTCTTATTTTCATCGGAATTTCATTGTTTTTTTTACAAATGTCTATATAAAATCGATGACTAAAATATATACAAACGTTTCGAGCAAAAAAGTGCGTATAATCCAAGAAAGAACCATTCATTTCATCGCAATTGTTCATTTTCTCGGTGCTTTCTCTGTTTTCCTCGTCGTTATGTTTCTTTTCCAGGCGTCTTCGAACAATCAATGATCATCAAGCAAACTTCGATGGAATCGCGGTTAGAAAAAGGGAGAGCGGGTCATTTCTTCTCCGATTATCATTTTCCAGGTTGCGAAAGCGACGGATCGCGAGGAATTTGACGGAAAATCGAGTAGATGGCGACGAAAAGAGATGAATTGAAGGATGGAACGCAATTTATCGAAGAAAAATGCGAAACGAACGGAGAAGCGGTTGATGGAGAGCGGAGCTAGTCGTCGAGCTCGTCATCGACGAATCCGCATTTGTTTTAGCTTCATTTTGTACAGTATATATTTATTTCGAAAATACCTCACTAGACAAGGAATAAAGAAGAACATATAAAGCGAAAAGTTATTATCAACAAAAACTACACGGACAATGGCTCTTTCCGATCCACTGTCGCTTTTTCTTCTCGTCTTGCCGATCCATCGTGGGTCTGACCAAAACTACGTCGAATTCGCTCGAGCATCGTCGATTTGCTCTCTTTTCGTCGCCATCTACTCGATTTTCCGTCAAATTCCTCGCGATCCGTCACTTTCGCAACCTGGAAAATGATAATCGGAGAAGAAATGACCCGCTCTCCCTTTTTCTAACCGCGATTCCATCGAAGTTTGCTTGATGATCGTTGATTGTTCGAAGACGCCTGGAAAAGAAACATAACGACGAGGAAAACAGAGAAAGCACCGAGAAAATGAACAATTGCGATGAAATGAATGGTTTTTTCTTGGATTATACGCACTTTTTTGCTCGAAACGTTTGTATACATTTTAGTCATCGATTTTATATAGACATTTGTAAAAAAAAACAATGAAATTCCGATGAAAATAAGAAAAAACGGCTGAAAACGAGCGATTTTCGCTTGCATTTTCAAAATTTCGAAACTCCCGCGCGCGTAAATCTACAGCTCTTCGCTGCGAGACCACGCGGCCGCCACCTTGTCGGATCTTCGGCCCCGGTGTCAGTTCAAAAAAAACAGATAATAGCTCTAGAAGTTTTACGTTTATCCTGGTACTCTTCAACAGTAGATTAACAAGTTTCAGCGTTATTCTGATAGGTTTCTTGGTAGATCGAAAATGCTCAAAGACTTTCAAGTTTACCTGTAGCGTGTGGCAAAAAAAGGAGAAGAATGTAGGCGAGCAGCAAATTTCGCATTTTGCCGCTGAATTGTTGCTTTGCTCGTTGATTTTGATGGGGAGATCTGGAATTCCGAAATTTTGCGACTGCATTATCAATTTTCATTGAAGGTCACCTCATGAAACAGGAAAAATTGATGCATATGGTGAAAGAATGCGAAGCCGGCGCAGTTTGTCCGTTATTCTGGAAACGAAAAACCGTTGAGTTGGAGAAGACGTTAAATGGATCGGAAGTGGCCAAAAACAGTGACTAAACTGTGGAAATGAGTCAGAAAAAGAGAACGAAGCGAGTTACCGCACCAACTCGATGAACTTTGTGGTATTAATATCAGCTCTCTCTCCCTCTTTCTCTCCTTCTCTTTGTCTTTTTCTAATTCTCTCAGCCACTCGACCGTACTTTTTTTGAACGAAAAAGAGACGGCTAACGCCGAAAGCTAACAGTAGTAGATCACAAGTGAAAGCGGCGCCGGCGCGCGGGATCCAAGAGCAATTATTGTGAAACTGTGTGGACGGCGGGAATCGTCAAATGAATGTTTCGAAACAAACTGAGGCGACGACTGTTCATGGGAAAGAGGCGAACTGTAGAGTGTCTCGGAGAAATTGAGATTCTCGGCTTTTCGGTGGCACGAGAGCGAAACGCAGCGCCGAATGAGTCAGGGACGAGAGCAAACATTCAGGAAGGAAGGAGAAGAGGAGAAGGAAGAAGATGCGCAAGGTTAACTAGTCTTTGAACAATAGGAGGTTGGCAACTTCTTGCGAGTACTAGGGATTCGTGGTTGATCTACGTCAAACTGGAACTTTCTTTATTCAGATTTGGTGCAGACCAACAGATACAAGGCTCAGGACCACTTCATCCGAACTCATTCGGCGCTGTAAGGATCCATGACAGTCAAAATTTTTTTAAACCTTATCTGAAGGTTACCCAGAATGGTTTTTGAAACTTCAAGATTCGATGCAAATTTCATGCGTATTTTTTAAACTTTGGAGCATTCCAAATAGAAAGCTCCAATAAGCTAGTAATCTTATAGAATTCTGAATCTGATGTCCCTTTCTGCGTCCCTGAAAGCAAAAGAGGCGGAGAAACTTGTGAGAATGTCACGTCACGGATGACTTCCGATTCGAATGAATATCCAATGAGCGAAGAAGAAGGCGCAAACCGTACTGAGCAAACAAAAAGGCGGCCACTTTTGAACATTCGTTCGAGGTTTCAGAAGGCTTTCCAAGTGGTCAGCTAGTCTTACATTCTGGAATTCAGACTTTTACAGTGTTCCAGACAAGAATTTCGCTGTGTGTCAGAAGATACACAGACTTCCAGAGAGGAAATAACACTATGACTAATCACTGTTTGCGGTGTTCGTTTGATATCAATGGCATGTTTTCTTTTCGAGAATGAATAGGAATGAGGCGCAGCACTTCATATTCGTGTTTCCAGTATTTCAGGGCTCATGGAGCACCACAGAAAGCTCCAATGTGAGCCAACATTGGAAACAATAGAGATAGTTCGGAGAAGAAGCGTCAAAAAAAGAGTAGCGCCCTCTCGGGAGGAAAAACCAGCGGGAAGTGGGGTGAGAAGAGAAAGAAAGAACAAATAATAGGGATCGCGAAGGACGAGCTATCGGAAGAAGGCGAAAAAGTGATGACACGTGGGAACCTCATCTATTTGACCCGGACTGAATGCTTCAGCTAATTGGGCCTGAATCAGGCTGTTTGGGCAGCTTTAAAACGAAAATGTTTTAGGTTCATAGGAAAATCGTTGAAAAAACCGACAGTCGGGCTGAAAATGCATAGTAAATTCTTTAAATTTTTCCTGATTTTTTTTCCCTCAAAAACGCAAAGAGACAGCTAAAAGCAGTTCTTCTTCAGGTAAAATCGAGCAAAGTCGCCCGAGAAAAAGTAAAAAAACGCGAAAAAGGTGTGCATCTTCACTGTTTTTTATGAGTGCGCGCAAACACAAATGGACACTTTTGGTTCGAAACAAGTGAAGAGAAAGGTTCAAATAAGAATGCCGCTCCTTCAGCAGTTTTGAAGGAAGACATTCGCTTTTCAAAAACTAATTGGAAAAGCTCACTGGAGTGTGATTTATGGGCGGCCATTTGGGCGGCTCGAGATCAAGACCGGGACCACAAGAGAAATTCCGACAGAATTTTTGGGATTTCTCTGGTTTTCACTGGGGATCCAGAGAAATCTAGTAGAGGGGATTGGATCATCATAGAAATCTGATATGCTCTTGGAGCACACAGAAAAAACGACGAGGGAACATATTGCGATTGAGAACGGAGGTGGCTCCTGAGAGGGGCAATAAATAAGCAAATGTGCAGAAGCAGGTGCTAGAGACGGCCCACTCCACCCAACTTTCTGATGATGGGCCTAGACGGGCTAGCAAATTGGATGGGAATTCGCGAGCTTGCCCTCAGAAATCATAGGGAAAACTCTTTTCATTTTGCAGGTTTTCATTACAAAAAGGTGAATTACTCGAAACTTTTTGACACGTCGATTTGATAAAAACTTGCTCAATTTGAACCAAGAAGCAGTTTCAGTGAACAAAATTCAGAAGATTCGGGGATTTCTCTTGGTGCTATTTCATGCTTGAAAACTTATTTTTTTTCAATCGCACGGCTAAAAAAACTCGAAGAACTATAAAAATTTGATTTTTTTTTTCTAGTTGTTTTCGATTTCAAATTGAACTGTACTCAAAGATTTTGTATATAAAAACTTTTGCTTAAAGTTTTGAACGCAAAAAATTGCATTTCAGTGGTTTTTATTGCTTTTTCGATTTGAAGCAAGGGGTTTTGGAATTTCAGCTATCGAATTCCAGCTAAATTTCAGCTATTTTTTCTATCGACTTTCAGTTTTTCGAGGTAGAAAGTTGTTACGTTTAGTTTTCCCTACTTTTCGATCATATTATCAGCGGTTTTTCAGAATTTCCGAGCTGAAAATAAAATTTAAATCGATTCGAAAAAAGATTTCACACAAAAAATGGCGATCGCGGGCCGACGACGTCGACGAAAACCTCCAGCCGGACGGCCGCAGTGACAATGGCTATCAAACCGACGCGGACCATTTGCGATTCGTTCATTTACCTACATTTTCGGGTCTTCAACGTCAGCGACAAGAAGGGAATGGCGGGAATTCGTGACAGACGTTTTTTTTTTCAAATTTTTGTAGGAAACTTTTGAAAAAACTTACGATATTTGAGCATTAGGTGACCCGTATTTTATTGCATTGTTGCCAGAAACTATTTACAATCTGAAAAACAAAAAAAATTGGTTGAAAATTGATTGAATTTCCGAAAAATGCGAGCAAACCTGGAATTTTTGAAATACATGGCGAAAAGAGTGTGCGAAACCGAGAGACGCAGCGAAGTGTCCGGTGGAGCGCGTTTGCATTATTCCCGGAGGGCAGTTGTTTTTGGAATCGAGTGTGACCAAAAATCGCCGAAGAAGGACAGAAAAACACACAAAAAGAAAAGAAGAACTTCGAGATCACATTGTTGGCACTAATTATAAACAAGTTCTGGCAAAAGTCAAGGACCCGTATAAAAATGGGCACTCGAAATAGTCGCAACACGGAAATGACTCTGAAACTTCAAGTTTTCCTTTTTCTTCAACTGTTTTCACTATTTTCATGCGCCGTTACACCAATCGAGCGTTATTTGAAGAAATATTCACCGAAGACAATCACAGAAGGCTCCGATCACATGTATGTTCTCGAAGTTTCCTATTTTGGCGCCAAATTCAAACTTTTCCAGTTCGCGCCAATACCCGAAACATCGAATTGAAGTGACGTCTTCATTCGGAATGACCGAACAGACGATTCTGTTCATCGAGGCTGTAATTGAAGACCATTTCAAAGATCGATTCGACACCGACGCGATGAACGCGATTCAGCAGGTCAGCAAACGCGCTCCATTGATAACTTCGGCAGTTTTCAGACAATTCAAGGCTATTTGGGCGGATATTGGGGAATTCAGTTTTACGAGGATCCCTATGCATTCTTCTCGACGAGCTTCAAACGGAGCCCCAGTTTTGTGGTGCTCGACGTGAGCGGAAGCGGAATCGCCGTCGTAAAAGACTCTTGAAAGCACATATTTCAATAATTTTCAAGATTTATTTTGTTTTTTTTTTGTACAATTGAGTATTAACTTCGAGAAAGCCCTGAAAAATTAATAACTATCTGGAATTTCCAGTTATGCTCCGAATTCTTGTGCTCGCTGAGCCCGCTCTTTGGCGTATTGTCGGTCCAGATAGGCACGCGCAATTTTCATCGCTTCCAGTTGGAAGAACGGGTCTGAAAATGCTGAAATTAGAGAGACGGCCTAGGAAACGCATTTTTTGGGGAGCTAGGCCACAGGAAAGAGTGAAACAGTGTTGGCCTAAGAAGCTCCGAGTGCGAAAGTTCGGCCAGCAACTCACGTTCAATCTCGAATCCAGTGGCTTTCGGCAGCTCTTCTCCCTTTGCAGCCACTCGAAAACTGCCAGTCAAATGAACATTTTCAGTATTTTCAGAACTACTTTCAGAATCTGTTGGAGCACAAAGAACTGCTGAAATGTTCTAAGTTAAATTGAAAAAAAAACTAATTTTGAACATACCGGTGCTGAAAATGCTGAAAATCGTCAGGAAAATGAGGAATTTCGTGTTCATTTTGGGAGAAGAACGAATGAGGGGGGAAATTCCTGAATAAGGGGAAATTCGCGGGAAAATGGCAAATTTTATGAGCAGATGGCGAGAAAGAAATGAAATTAAGGGGGGCCAATTGGGAGACTTGTCGGAGCGAATTTGTGTTCCGAAGATCATTAGGGGAGACGGGACAGGGTTACGGTAGTTATCGAGTATAATGCTTAATCAGGTTTTAGGTTACTGTAATTATCAACTTTCTCCGGAACTTAGCCGAAAAAGTTTTAAGAATTTAAGAGCTGTTGCGTTTTTCGGGTTACAATTATTGTTTTTCTGAGCTGCTGTCATTTTGGGGGCTGCTTCGACTTGCGTGCTGCTTAGTTTTGGGGGCTGCTGCTGTGACTCGCGTGCTGCTAGGATTCGCATGATGCAGAGATTTGCGTGCTGCTTGATTCTGGGGGCTGCTGGGGTTTGCGTGCTGCTAGGATTGTGAGAGAGAAGGGATTCTAAGTAAAAGATTATGAAAAGTGGTTGAAATGGATTACGGTAAACATGTGTGTTGACTGTCTAGTCTCGAAAACCGAAAACTGCAACACTTTCCATCTTTTTCCGCTTCCGACCGACGGAATAATAGTAAAAGCGTGCGACGCCACGATTTGCATAACAACAACAAATAGGCTCCGCCCACTTTTCGATTCCGAATCCAGTTTCCACTTTCCCGTCGTACTTTAATTTGCTTTTTATGACACGGCGTCACTTTCATTTGTACCAATGGGTTCAAAATATCAAAAGTTCGAAAATTGTGCATCTTTGTGTGGGATCTGGTGCTTCTGTGCATTTTGTCGTCGAGTTCGATGTTTTGAAAAAAAATGCATAGAACGACAGTTTCCGCATTCGAAAACCATACAAAAAAGTTGCATAAATTATGCTGTCGCAACTGGTATTTTCACTTTTTGCTATTCTCATTGACATAATAATGAGGGAGCGGACCGGATTTCGCAGCCGAATTGCGTCATTCGCTTTTCGTGGCGAGACCCGAAAAGCGAAAATTTTGTAGTTTTATTTATTGCTTTTCGTGATGAAAAAGAATAACCAAAAAAAAAAAAACGAAGCGAAAGGAAAAGACCGGGGGAAAATGAAAATCCTAGGCAAATTTCGGAAGTTTTTGGTCATAATTTGAAAAAAAGAATACTAATAATATACACAAAAATCTACATGAAAAAA
Source organism: Caenorhabditis sulstoni (assembly GCA_963966605.1). Taxonomy (NCBI): domain Eukaryota; kingdom Metazoa; phylum Nematoda; class Chromadorea; order Rhabditida; family Rhabditidae; genus Caenorhabditis; species Caenorhabditis sulstoni. Next base: position 8,998,760 of record OZ016478.1, read on the forward strand.
ATAAAGCTTTAATTTGAAGCGAATATTTGCAAAAAAAAGAGAGAGAACAGAAAACTCAACTAGTCGGGGGGAATCGGGAGAAATTAAATTGAAACGGCAAACTCGTGAGAGGCGAACTGAGCGCGGAAAAGTGAAATTTTTTGAGTTGTTTTGGAAGGGTGAATGGCGGGAAATTTGATTTTTTGCTGACTTGCACACTTTGATGAGAGAGAATTATCACAGAAACTGGACCTAGAAAGATGGAAATTTCGGGAAATCGGGAGGGAGAAAAACAAGTAAGTATCAGAACCGAGAAAAAAGCTAAGCAGAAAATGGGAGAAATTGAATGACTTTTTCAAGCATCGGATTGTCTGAAAAACTGTTCCATGTTGACGCGAATGTCTCCGCCGCGTCGTTGAACGGTCTGTTGGTTCTGAAATTGTCGTATTGCAGAAGGTTGGCCTAGAAACTCGACGGGATTTTCAGGCCACCATTTTTTTTTTTGGTTTTTTTGAATGAATTCTACCCGAGCAACTCACCAAATCCTCATCAGAAGCCATCAAACTCGACGTGGAAGCCGCCGGTCCGGATTGTTGTGACTGATCCACACTGCTGCGAATCGTGTCATTCTGATGCATGCCACGCATCAAATCGCCTCTGAAAAAAACAACGTAAAGATGTGAAATTTCGAAGAAATTCCATCGCAAGAAGGCAAAAGTCCACACGTTTTGAGCAGAAGAGAGCACACGCTTTGAGATTTTCAGACATAATTCCAGTTAAAACAGTGCAACAAACACACTCGCAAATTCGACGGAATATGGGTGACTTTGTGACGTTAAAGCTGCATGATTAAGAGTAAAATGTACAAATTATTCGGAAAAAAATTAACAAAAACAATTGTTTTTTTGCAAATTTACCGGCTCATTCTACGGTATTTCGATGTGGTACGATAGCTGGATCGTACAAAATCGCTGAAAGTTTCACAACTTAGAGACAAAAAAGCGAAGGAAGAACAATTAAAAACTGAACCATCGCACGGCCGCGGAGTGAGTTTTTTAGGCCCTACCGACAAAAAGACACCGGAAATCCGGGAAGCTACCTGGTATTCCCACTGTCGAATCGCATCAGATCGACGTGAGCCGGAGGAGAGTCGGAATGGTGGTCTTCCAGAAGATTCTCCTTCGAATCGTAGTGAGAACGAGTCGAGTCCGCGTCCGACGCGTTGCCATCCAGATCGATGTTCTCGTCGAATCTGAAAGCGGAAGAAGCCGAAAATGACGCATGCATTGGCAAATTAAAATCCAAATTATTTTAGCCTTCAAGAAAATAGAGTTTCAATACTTTGAGCAAAATCAAATTGAATATCATCTAGTGTTTTGGTCGGTTTGAATTCTCTGTTTTTGGAAAATTGAAAAATCTTTGTGTATCTATGTGTGACGTGGCACTACATAAAAGTCATCAATTTCAGTGTTAAAAAGTGAAAAATCATGCGGGGTGCCACGTCACACACGCTTACACTACGAACCGATTCACTATTTCTAGTAGAACCAAGGGGATCTTCTGAAAAATTATCGAATGGATGGAATTGCGACGGCGATCGTGGTTTAACTTTCAAGTTTTCATGTCACTTTTCAGGTCTTCGCGTACCTGACAGAAGGTGCTGCTGAAACGGAGGCTGCGATGAAACCGTCCGCCATCGGGGACGGAGCATCCGTCGAGGAGGAGAAGTGCGAAAAGTGCATATCATTGACGTCGCCTTCGGTTTCGGCTGAAACAAGGTTATTGATCTGGTCTGGTTTTTTTTTTAAACTGCCGATTCGGAGCTCAAAACGCACCCAAATCCATTCCAGACAGTTTCTCCATCAGACACTTGTGATCGATGCTCAACTCGGTCGCATTCTGCACAATCGTCGAACGTCTTCTCTGCTCGGCTCGCACCGAGCCGAGCAACGGAGCTCGTTCCCGCTCGGAGCACAACACCGCCTCGGCGGCTTCCTCGATCTCCTCCTCTTCGTCCTCCTCGCGAAGTGTCAGCGCTTTCCGTTTGTCGACTCGTTGACCAGGCGGCGAGGCGCCGAACACTTTGAGCGTTTCGATGAGAAGTCGGATGATGGTCCAGTCGCCAAGCGGCAGACCGCACGATTCTTTCAGCTCGGAAATCGGACACGTGGCAAGAACGAGGCCGCACAGGTTCAGATCGTAGAACTTTTGGAGGATACCGTCGATTCGGACGGATGGCATGTCGAGTCGACGGATCAGATTGACGATCGCGTCGAGTTTCATCTCGACGAGCGGTGTGTCGATTGTCATCCACGTCAACTCGTCCTGGAATATTGAAACGTGAAATGGCAGTGCCACGTTATTAACCAAGAACTTACATTGAACAGCAGCCTGGCATTCGGTGGTATAGCCATTCCGGAGCTTCCCACTTGAGCCTCGATATCAACGAGGCCCTTACTGCGTTCACGAATCAACTTTCTCAAGTACGGATCCAAGTTACTGGTGCACGGCACGAACTTCTTGACGTGTCCGACCGTGAGTCTCTCGGCGGGTGGCACTCCTTTCGAGTCGAGGAAGCCTTCGAAATTCTCGAGGTTCCGATCCAACTGCATCAGATCGTCCTGCGGAGGAATGTGATCTTTGAGCTGATGGTAGACTTCTGAGAGCAACAGCTGATTGTTGTGCACCTCGAGCGCCCGATCGATGAGCCAACACATGCGCGACGGCCATTGTTCGAGAAGTGAGACCCAGTGGCCGAGCGATATCCACGAGAAGTCGATTTCGAACGCGCGCATGAGACGTCCGGTGAGAGTCAGCGCGTTGATGATTCGACGCATTGCACGCGGATTCATGTTGGAGAAGTAGTCGTCCGAAAGAAGACCATCGTTGATGTTTCGCCCGACGACATTTGAGTTCATTGGAACTGTTGACTTCTGAAATGGTCGAAAGAGTTTCAAGCTTGCGAACTGTTGCGATATTGGGGCTGCTGATGTTTGTGTGCTGCTGGGATTTGCGGGCTGCTTCGTTTCGAGAACTGCTACGACTTGCGAGCTGCCTGGGCTAGCGTGCTGCTCTGATTTGGGGACTGCCAGTAAAAGTTTGCGAGCTGCTGCGTTTCGCAAGAAAAAAACTTACTTTTCGACTCTGTCTGCCGTCGGCTTCTCGCAATGAAAGATGCGATCCGTAGTATGTATCCTGCCGTTTGAATCGCTCCTTCCATTCGGCCATCGACTCTCGCTTCTCTCTGAGCTTCGTCTGAAGTTGTCGCAGAGCCGAATTATGCAAATAGAACGGCATGCTGATGATGTTCTTCAGATAGTCGTGGCCAGTCAGTTCCGTTCCTGAACACTCAGTTCTCACTTTTCCCGTACACCTGTTCAAGCCGCACCTAGAAGCGCCGAGTGCATATTATGATTGAAGGCGGAGACGATGACATGCGGATCGACGGCGATGATCGTGATGAAAGGCCGGTTCTTGCGAGCCGAGAAGAGCAGCTCGAGAGCATCCAGCGTCTGCACCATTCGCTCCTGCTCACAATTGTCGAGTCCGTCAACGACGACTACCAGACGGGTGTGGCTCCTGGTGAAGGCGTCGAGGGCGCGGATCATGTCGGCCAGTAGGTCAACCTGGAAAGAAACGAAGGTGCCACAGTTTGATTCAGAATTTTTGGATTCAATAGATCTGCGTAAAATAAGAAATCCCATTTCTTCGATTACCTCCTGTTGCAACTTTTGCATCACTCCCTCCAATCTCAACTTGTGCGCATTCCTTCCCGCCGAGTTCACTCGCTTCTTCGGAATGTTCGTCCACGAATACCTTCAAAAGCAACTCTTCCTCTAACGAAACATTCTGGTCTCTCACCTCGTTATAAGTATCATCGGATAGACGGCAATCATCAAGAAACCGAGGGCGAAGGCGATCGCGACGAACAGATTGATACTGTTCGGATCGCGATCATCCGAGAGTAGGAACAACGTGAAGAAGATTTGGGCCATTGTCAGAAGAAACAACGCCACAATTATGAGAATGACGTGAGGAACACCACAGTGACGACGCAGTGATCCTTTTCCGGCTGGAACTTGGGAAAACGTAGGAACTTCTTAGAAAAAAAAACCAGGAACGACACAAGACAACGTTAAAACTACCCATATCACAAAACCAACAGAAAAAACTCCTCGAGCACTCAAAAGACGATGAAAAACCACAGAAAAAGATCACAGAGACGACAAAAAATCGCGAGGAAAGTCACTCGAAAACATCTAAAAACCTTGATTGCTGTTCCCGTTCAAATGTTGCAAAGATTCGGCTCTCGCGGCGGACCGATAGGCGGTTCTTGAGAACGGCGACGTGTATCCAAAGCCCGTGTCTGCGTCTAGATGGAGAGATTCGCGCGTGTTTAGATAGTTTCAGTTGAATCGTCGTCTCCCGATTCCAGAAAAAAAACACTCACGATATGGTTGTTTCATGGAGCAGAAGAGTCGGACTGGCATCACTCCGAAGTGCGTTTCGGCCGCTTCGAAGAGTGTCGAGACGATTTTCGCGAGCGCCTGCTCACCTCCGATCGATGAGAGACGATGGTAGTCGGCGAAGAGAAAGCTGCAATAAAGGTGAGATAGTTGGGCTCGTTTCGTTTTGTTTCGCTCACCTGACAGGCATGCTCGCACTATCCTCGCTATTCGACGGCGCGTGAAGTGTCAAAATGTTGTAGACGAGTTTGATGCGACTGAAGACGCGCGCGAAGAACGTGGCGATCTGAAACCTTTTCAATAAAACTTCCAATTTCCGACTTTCGGAGACTGACATCCATTGAGGTGTACCAGTTCTTGCGATCACCGTAGAACACGATTACGATTGTGGAGCAGAAGACGATGAAGAGCGATAGGAAGACGGACCAGGCGACGAGATAGGCGGTCAGAGAGCGCGAAATGGCGACGAGCATCGTGGCGGTCAGCGAAAATGAGCCGAACGTCAGGAAGATCGAGAAGAAGAGAGCGAATGATAGCCTGCAAAGAAATCAAGGTTCATGCTCAGAAGATCTGAAGTGCTCACGTCAAGGATGCCCCATCGAGCCAGTCTCTCGAGAACAAGTGCATCGATTCTTTCAATTTGGCCAACAGCGCCGACTTTCCCGATCCCCATTTCGCGTAGAGACCGATTGTGAGCGGAAGTACCAGCGAAGGCTCGCACACTGCAAACTGATACCGTAATCAGGTTACAGTGAGTTACAGGAACTTGCCAATATCAGCGAGAACATTCGAGTAGACGTCGTACCCCATCGCTGTGTCCATCTTGTCTTCCGCGTCGATCGGTCCGAAGATCAGCGGCAAAATCGGCTGCGGATTCGACAAATCGATCGAGTAGGGCGTCTGACCAAGCTTGTTCGGGCGGTACAGAAGACGTGAATCCGACGGGTTGGCTAAAAGTGTTCAGAAATTTCAGCTTCGAGTTGGGGAAAAGTCATTTTGCTCTGAACTCACGCAAAAGAGCCTGCGTGAGCCGCCGGCTCCGAGCTCGCAGCGCCAAATGAAGAGCATTGTCTCCGCAATTGTCGATGGCGGCCAATTTTGCTCCAAAGCTCAAAATAGCCGTGCAAAGTGTGACGTGGCGGCATTTGGCGGCTCGAAGAAGAGGTGTTTCGCCATCCTGAAAACGCACAAAAAAGAGAGAATTACGAATGATTTGATAGTTGTTGCCTTGTTTTTCAGCTCGAGATTCGGTTTTCGTTCTAGAAGTATGTAGGCGATGTCGTTGAAAGATTTATCGATTGCCAAGTGGAGTGGAGTTCGTCCTTCCTGGAAAAAAATTGGATGAAATGAGGAAAGTTGAAGGAATCGGAAGAATTTACCGAGTCCTGGCAATTGATATCGGCGAACTTTTCCAAAATCATTCGGACTATAGCAGCGTTTCCACTCCGAACCGCTGATGTTAGAATCCAGTTTCCGAATCTGGAAAACTATGAGTTTTTAGTCGAATTTTTGAACTTTCATGGTCCTTCTTTTCAACTTGACAGGTTTTCACTTCGTCAAATCGATTTCCATTCAATTCCAGACTAACCGATCACACTGATTCACAAAAGCGCCGGAATTGATGAGTGATTCGCAAATGTCGGCGTATCCGTCGCGAGCCGCCATTCCGAGAGCGGTGAGCCCGTTTTGGTCGGCCACATTCACGTTGGGCTCTCTTGTGAGCAAAAGATCCACGACTTGAAGGTAGTTGCCACGTGTCGCCAACATAAGAGCCGTTGATGAGTACTGGAATCGGAAATTTCAGCATTTAAATTACTTTTTCAGAGAAAAACAAGAGATCAGGTATGAAAACCCTCATTTTTTTTGAATTTTCCCCCATTTTCTATGTGATTTTTCTGATTTTCATGAATTTTCAGCTCACCATTCCGACAGCGTCAACTTCTGCTCCAGAATTCAAAAGCATCTCCACAACAGGCAAATGGCCTTTACGGGCGGCCCATATCAGCGCCGTACTTCCAAATTTATCGCATGCATTGACCTGTAATTTCAATTTCAGCGATTTTCAGCAAAGTTTTTATGGTTTTTTACTTGACAATCAGCCTGAATGAGCCGTTCGACAATCTGAGCGAATCCGCGTCCCGAAGCGACGATCAGAGGTGTCAGACCGTCCTCGTCGTCGATTAGATTGACGTGCGCCTGGAAGTTTTACAGATTCTACGGGGAAAACTGGAAATTTATCACTGAAACTGGGAAATTTCGGTGTTTCCTGGTATAAGTTTGAAGAAAAAGGTGAATATCCGCCTTGCTTCGAGAAGTTTTCAGATTTTTTATTCGAATTCCCATACCTTTGCCTCGATGAGAAGATCGACACAGTCGTATCGATTCTTATAAACAGCCCACATCAACGGGGACCATCCCATCATATCCGGCTGATCGATCGACGCTTTATTATCGATTAGGAGACGGACGACGTCGACGTGACCACCGTGGGCGGCATTCAGAAGTGGTGTCCATCCTTCCTGCAAAAATTTGTGGCGATTGGGAAGTTGTCCTGATTTTCAGAGCTTTTCAAGCACTCACGCTGTCAGTTTCATTGAGAAATTGCGAGGATTCGAGGTGAATCAGCTGTTTTGCAACCGCCGAATTTCCGACTCTCGCCGCGACGACCAAAAGTGATTCGCCAGCCTGAAACGTGGCATTTTCAGCGCTTTCAGCAGTTTTTCAATAAACTCTACCGCATTTCTCATCGAAATCAATTCGGCAGTCAATGCGCATCGGAGCTGCTCGGATTCGCCTTGCTCAACCTGAAAAATCGTGAGATTTCGATGAGTTTTCCGCAGAAATCGGCGGATTTTTGAATTTTAAAATTTTGAATCGGAGTTTTTTGAAGGATTTTTATCATTATTTTTACACGGTTACCTGTTCGAAGAGCTCGGCGATTTGTGTCGAGTTCATGGTGACCGGAAGGGCGCTGGCGACGGCGAAAGCACTCGTCGCCGCCTCTTGCCACGGTCTCAGCAACGTTTGAACCACCATGGCCCGCCGCTTCTCCCCCCTTGGCTTCTGTCTTTTCGTGTCTGCGTCTCTTCACGCGAGCACACTGTCTCCGACTTTCGTCTCTTTGCCCTCCGCGTTGGTGCCTCTTTCTCGCGAGATTTATCCCTGCTGTTGTGGCTCGTCGAGAGACCTTTCCCGCCCCGTGCGGAACTTTCTTGCGCTTGCGAGTGCGCAGTATTTGAATATGCCACTTTTTTCCGCCCTCTGCTCGTGTTTTCTCTCGTTTTCTTCGCGAATTTACGAAGATCCGGCGGTTCGAGGGTAGCCTGGAATTCTTAATTTTGTTCAATTGTTTATCATAAGCGATTCTTGTTTTTATATTTAATTAATTCTGAGAAAAATCAGTTGAAAACAGATAAATCTCCTCGGAAATTCGAAAAACGCCGAATAAAATTATTTTGAGTACTGTAGAGTTGAAGACGCATGACAAAAGTTTGCTGATGGGTCTCGCAACGAAGCGAGGCGTTACTGTAACTTCGAGATGAGACAATTCAAAAAAAAATAAATTTTCTGAAGAATTTCTTTGTTTTTTTTTCTCGCTTCAAAAAGAAAATTTCAGACAAAATTCAATACGCAACCGCAAAAACCAGGTCAAAACTGACAGCCGTCAGTGTCAGTGGCAGCAGTAACGGAAAAATGAGAGGAAAGAAATGAGAAGAGTGTGTCACATCTGTCCCTAGCGGAATTGATGATGGGATGGAATAGCAGGAGAGGAAGAAGAACAGACGAAAAAAAGAACGATGGAGAGCAAAAATGTGTAGAAAATCGGTCGACGAATCCGCCGGCGAAACGTGTTTCGCCTCACTCGCGCCCGATCTTAAAATTCAAAAAAAAAATGCAAATAAGTTGATCGCAAAAACGCGAAAACTGTCCGAGTGATTCGGTCAATACAATCCTAGTTATTGCTATGAAAATGGGTGGAAAAAGTTGGGAAATCGAAAGAAAAAGTTGAAAAGTGAAAAACAAGAGAGAAGGGTGGCACTTTTCGAGATGGAATAGAAAACGAATACTCAATTTACTAGTATTTCATGCTCCTCGACGCCTTCTTCTATCTTCTGCTCGCGGAGCAGGAAAGAGCACACGCCGGCTCGTGGCTCAATTTTCCTATTGTGTGTCACTAGAATCCGATGCGCCTTTAATTGGGTTTCCATATAAAAACCGCCATTTGACGGAAAGCAGCCAGTGGAAAAACAAAAAAAGGAAAAATTCAGAAGTTCTAGAATTTTCTTTCGTCTTTCATTTTCAGCAGTCGCCGATGAGGAAAAAAGGAGAATTCGCGGAAAAAATGACCGAAAAATGGTTCTCGATCGCTTTCGCAAACAGAGAATCGGCTTGTCATTGGCGGTTTTATTTTGATTTTTTTTCTGTTTGCTATGATGAAAGTTGCTGGAAAATGGTTTTTCCTTTGACAGCCAAAGTTTTGCTGGATCGATTTCTAGGCCATGTTTTGAAAAAGGCCAGAAAATTTGAAAATCGATATTTCGAGAACTTCAAGACCACTTTTCCAGCCCCTCGGTCGAGGAGACAAAGACGAGAAAGGTGGTGGAAAAGTGTCGAGAATCGACGTCGTGTGTTGAAGAATTGATAAATGTCTGATAAAAACCTATCATTTTCGCTGACACAGTGCAAAAATGATAAAGGGAAGTGGCGGTGGTTGGGGGGAAGAGAGGAGGCGACGACGTTTTTGATCAATGGTCGTGATTATTACAATTATGTATCTGTCCAAATTTAGAAAACAATACAACAAAAAGGAACGCAATAAATAAAATACGCGGAAAGGCACGAGAAGAAGAAAATTATTTGATTCATTATTATCCGTCTGTTTTCAAGTGAATATCCGTAGTTCGTCTACAATTCCTCGCCGGTACGATCGATCTTCATGAGCTCGACGTCGAACTTGAGCACGGCGTTGGCTGGAATCTTTGGCGGAGCTCCACGCTCTCCGTATCCGAGGTGCGGCGGGATGGTCAGGATGCGGCGCTCGCCAACGCACATGTTCAAAAGTCCCTGGTCCCAGCCCTTGATCACCTGGAAATTTTTGTGATTTTCAGAAGGCTTCAAAGTTTTTCTCCTCACCATTCCCTGTCCGAGAGTGAAAGTGAACTCCTGGTTTCTGGTGCGGCTTGAATCGAATTCGGTTCCATCGAGAAGGGTTCCGGTGTAGTGCATGTGCAGTTGATCGCCCTTTCTGCACGAATTTCAATTTTCAAATCAAATTTTCGAATTTCTTGGCTCACCGCGACTTTTGCTCGCAGTTCTCAGCGCGTTTCTTGATTCCAATTTGAAGTTTATCGATTTTCTTCTCCTCGGCGGCGTAAGCGACGGCCAGCAGGACCAGAAGGCACGCGATGGCGGCTCCCTTCATTTTCTGGAACAAAAATCGATAAGAGACGGACTGAAAAGCGATTTTGTTGGTAGAATGATGATAGAAAACGACGAGAAAGCGCAAAAGAGCAGTTGCGGAGGTGCACAAACAAGTCGACGTGGCCAAACGGGCGAGAGGAAAGAGAGACGCAGAGTTTGCGGAAAACGGGTCAAGAGACTCGTCTTGGCGTGTTTTCTCGTTCAATTTTAGGCCAAAGTATCTAAAAAAATTCGAACGAAGAAGACAATTCAAACTTGTAAATATCACCTGAGCACAAATATATCGACTAGAAAATTCGGAAAAAAACTGGAAAAAAACGGAGAAGAAAATGAGTTCGCAGTCTCATACTTTCGCTGCGGGACCCTCAGAATGAAACCAGTGATGTCCCTTTAAAACTTTTTAAAACAAGACATTTCTGTAATTCAAATAAAAATTCGAGATGTAAGTAATTTTTTGAAAATCTTCATTTTACCCATATTTTCTTGTAAAAACCGAGAAATAACAATAAATTTGCCTAATACTTCCATGTGGAAGGATCTTCCAGCTCTTCTGGCTGAATTGTCGACGTCATCAACTTTCTCGCGTAGAGTCGCGCAAAAAACGCATTTTGCCATGTCCATTTCAGCATAACTAAAAACCACGTGGCAGTAGACCACCAGTTTAAGCCGTGCTGATCTGAAATTTTCGAGTTTTGGGTCTTGACACGAAAACGAAAACGTCACCTTTATTACTGACACCTTGATGCTTCCAAATTGCCAAAAAGATAGCAGTTAGCATGCCTCCAATCGCCAAAAATCCAACTGTCAAATCTGAATAGTGAAAATGCGCTCTATTGAAAACATTGTTTGCCAGTAGAGCGCACTTACTGATCCAAAAAAGTAACTGGAAAGTTCTGGGCTGCCATTTCAGAATTTTGTCGAACTTCACCGACCAATAGAGGAAAAAGGTCTCAAACGCGAACGAAGTGGCCAGAAGACACGCGGCAAGTGCGACCCAATTCTTTAAAAAAAAAAAGTTTACACCGTGACGAAAAAATGCAGACTACAGTAATCCTCTTACTTTCCACGCAAAAATATAAACGCAAGCCCAAAAAATGCCGATGACAATTCCGCAAACCGTGTAAGCCAGTCGGACGTTGATGTGACAAAATAGTGACCAGCGCATTTTTTTGAAAATTTTCTGAAATTCCAGACTTTTACAGATTGCCCACTGAAAATCGCATGTTTTCTCGTTGATTGTGTGGTTGTCAGGTACACAAATCAAGTCACAGTTTGATAATTTTCAGCGGAAAAATGGAGAATCAGATCAAGTTATATGATGAAACCGGTGAAAAATGGACGGATTGGGGGAGTTGATAAGCGGGTGAAAAGTGAGAAATGGGTAGAAAACTGGCGGAATTTATCAATTTTTCGGATGAAAGTTCGAAAATTTGGCCATTTTCTCCCAATTTTTCCACTCGATTTTGTGGTTTTAACGACTTTTCTTCCGTTTCTCGGTTCTTGATTCTCTCGATGTCTCGTTTATTATGCTTCTCTTGTGGCACATACCATTTTACGAATTGATAAGAGAAAGTTTGGGTTTTGAGTGCAAATAGCATTGGGAAGCGGCTCTTGGCATTGAAAATCGGATAAAACCTCGCGAAGTTTTTGAATTGTTCGCGATTGCGCGTGAAATTCAATGCTTTGTGAGAAAGTTGGCGGAAATTTGAATTTTTCTAGAGATTTTTCGAAAATTTTCGAGTTTTGCTAGTTTTGAAGGGAATGGCCAGTTATCAACAAAAAAGGAACAGTGTTGCCGGAAAAAAAAGTGAAAAACAAACGGAAATGACTCAAACCCTTCTTTTCGCCATTCTATTACAACTTTCAGACTGTTTTTTTTTTGCAGCAAGGAAACAATGACGAAACGCAATTTTTGCGAGCTCATTTGTCACATCAACGTGCGAATTGGATGGACGATTTTCGGAATTGTGTTCGGAATTTCAGCCGTTTTGACGTACGCGATCAAATTCCAAAATTGGTCGGCGACGATCGTTTGTGCAATCGCCACACTTTTCGCGTGTCAGACACTGTGGTTGTACTGGGCGTTGAAGAAGAACACGATTGTGAACTGGAGCCGGAGCCGATTTCAGGTTTTGATCTGGCCAAGTGAGTACGGTAGATGGATCAATCCCCAGCAGCTTTGAGATGTTTGCGGGCTGCTAGAACCTTTTCTGGGAAGCCTTGGGAGCTGCTAAGAAGTTTGCGTGCTGCTTGAAAACCGAGGGTGCTGCTTAAAAATCTTGTGTACTGCCAGCCACTTTGCGGGCTGCAGGGGAATCTTGGGAGCTGCTCAGAAGTTTGCGTGTTGTTTGAAAACCGAGGGTGCTGCTTTAAATTCTCGCGTGCTGCTAAGAAATCTTGTGTACTGCCAGCCACTTTGCGGGCTGCTGGGAAACCTTGGGAGCTGCTAAGAAGTTCGCGTGCTGCTTGAAAACCGCTGGTGCTGTTTAAAAATATTGAGTACTGCCAGCCAATTTGCGGGCTGCTGGAGAACCTTGGGTGATGATATTACTTTTACGTGCTGCAAGGTCGACTTTGCGTGCTGCTTAGCAATTTGCGTGCCGTGCCTCTGAGAATCTTGCGTTCTGCTAACAATCTTGCGTGCTGCTGGGTAACCTTGGGTGCTGCTATTATCTTTGCGTGCTGATGGAAAGGCAGTTGCCGAACTTCGAACCGTTTGTTTTGTTTTCAGACATTTTCATCGGAACACTCGGCCTCGCCGGCTGCATCTGCTGCTATATTTTCGCGGGAATCACTCATCAAGGAGCGGGCAGCATCCAAGGCAAGTCACCGTAACCCTGCCTTGCTTTTTTCTTTTCTCTCCGAGACCCATGAACAACCTGAGTTTACAGCAATGTACGGTGAAAACCTCTGGTTCACTGGCTCGTGGAGCCTTGTCATCACAAAATGGACCTGGCAAAACGCATGGTTTTCGTGGCGTTATGTGAAGAAAACTGGGGCTCCAGAGAGCTCGGACGGCTCGATTCCAGACGATGATGATGACGTGGAGGCTGTCAAATATTGATTTTTCTGGCAGAAACGCCTGTGGCTATCGCGTGACTTGTCAATGATCTCTATCTGACCATACTATCAGTGAATCATCTTTTCAAACTCAATGATCAGAAACATGCTTGATAAAAACGTTTCTCCTCCTCTCGACTTGGTGATTCTGATTGTTCCGGGAGCTTCGCTCTATAGCGTGTAGCATTGTATGGAGTGCACATGTGCTCCGAGCACCTGCGTAGATCAAACGAATCAAAATGATGAACCGAACCCCTCAGGAAACCAGGAAATCTGATAAGAAACTCGTTTTTAAACCTGAAAACCTTGCAGATGTCTCATCAAATGACTTTTCATTCAACAAAACTGTGATATTTTTCGATTCTTCAACTTCTTTTCGTTATACATTATCAAATAGCCTTGTAAGTTAAGACCGAATGCAAATAGAGTTGACCTCGCGACCCCGGCTATCTTTGCGTATTATGGCCTATTTTATAGAGGTCAACATAGATAAGTGGCCCTTATTTTGAATGTTAATGGTGGTGTGGGGTTGAACTCGTTACCATTGGAATCGTTTTCAAAGTGTCTACCGACTGCGCCACGGGGTTCATGTCGTATGTGTCACGCGTGGCGCAGTCGGTAGCAGGATAGCCTGGAAGTCTGGATAGTCTGAAAATGGCAAGTTCGAGTCTCGATGTAGATCTTCGTTTTTTTCAGTTTAGCTAAGACAGAAAATGGTCAAAAAAATGTCTGAAAATCCATTTTTCAGTGAAATTTACAGATCGAGCCCCGATCTCCGGAAAAAAGCGAAATGAAAGTTCCCGAATCCCGTTGCTGCACACTACTCTGTCACATAAACACCCGAATCGCGCTGACAATTCTCGACATTCTCATCGGCATCTCCAATATTCTCTCCTACGCGATTCAATTCCACAATTGGTCGGCACTGACACTGACTGCAGTGGTGACCCTTTTCGCGTGTCAGACACTTCACATGTTCATTTCTGAAAAGCGAAACACGATTCTGGATTGGAGTGAAGCGGTGTTTCGATGGATTATGTGGACGGGTTAGTGGCGCAGCCCTCCACACTGCCTTATCAGTTGGAATTCACGACGAGAAGTGTGTTTCAGACGTGATTGCCGGTTTTCTCGCTCTTGCAACATTCGTCGGATGCTTTATCGCGGCTGGAGTCATGCAAATTCAGTTCACAAGTACCTCCAAAGGGATTCTCGCGAGTTCGGGTTTTCAGACGATGCATTTTCAGATCTCTACGGTGAGAATCTATGGTTTACGGGTCTCTGGGCGACTGCAATTGTCAAATATGCGTGGCAGAATGCGTTTCTTGCGAGAACATATCGAATTCAGAAATTGGAGACAAAACAAGAGGAGGCAGACGGATATTGTGGTGCTTAGGATGATCTCATTTCGCTTTGTGCATAAAGAATGATGAATGTAGGGTTTCTGGAATTACATGATTAAGTAGATCTGGGTGACGTGGTTGTGCCATGTCATGAAGAGGAATTAGGATGGCAAGGCTTTTATGGTGCTGGAAGTGAATTGGAAATACTAGTCGGGAGCTAAGGAGCTAGAAATGACATGGCAGTATCATGTCATAACGTGGAAGTATAATTTCAGTGTTCAAAGTAACGTGGAATGACTATTTCAAAGTTTAAAATGATGTGTCAGTACCATGTCACGGCTGCATTCGACGTGGCAGGACCATGTCAGAGATGAAAAGTGACGTGGCAGCGCCATTTCAAAGTGGAAAAACAGCGTGACAGGATCCGTTCTTTGTCAGAAAAGAACTAGCACTTTCAAAATCCAATGGTCTGACATAAGTCAGACCTGTTTCAGAATAGTGGTACTAGTTAATAGTTGAATGTGACGTGGCAGTGGCATTTCAGGATAGCAACTGACATGACAGGACCAGTTTGGGACTGAAAATGATGTGGCAATACGTTTTGATGGCGACCATTTGGAACTTTGACAAGAAATATCGAAAACCTGTCTGCGTTTTTTTCTCCTGGACTCAAATGAACCTTCAAATGCCCGGAAAGCCGAGAGTGTCCGGGGGGAATCGAGATATAAGCTCTCGTAAATCCTGAACACGGTCTAACGCGGATATATCCGACCACTCCCTTTCAGATTGGAATCGATGCTTTCAGAAAGATTCCAGTCCGTTCAGATTCAAGGCACCCGATCCTTCTTCGCGTTTTGAAAACAACCGGTCCGACTCGAAAGGTCACTTTCTCTCTGTTCTATTTCCGTTCGTTTCTCTTTCTCTCTCGCTTCCCTTTGTGTCCGATTTTCAAATCCCATCCTCTCTTCGTCTTCTTCTTCTCCCGTTGATTGATGAATGAATGGGAGTGGGCTGAGAGGAAACGACGACCCGTTCCAAACAAAGGCGCATTTAATTCAGGACCCCCGCTCTCTTTACGAATCTCTCACATTCATCTTCTTCTCCCCCATCCATCCATCCATCCGCACAGCGACGAGGGCCCAGACAAACGTCCTCGTAAACGTCGTATCGGCTGTGTGTGTGTGTGTGCCCTTGAATCTCTCATTTGAATTCCGTATAGTGGTCGGCGTGGGGTGGAGGGTTGTGAGGCGAAGCGCGTTTGCGAGCGCGCGCGCGCGCGGACGAGACGGGCGGTGTGTAGACACGCGCACTCCCCGGTCACCACACTCTCTCGCCGTCGCCCTCGCCGTCTCTTCAGTGGCGTGTGCTCTCTCTCACTCGTCGCATCGCATCGCAAGGCAAAAGTACACCCCGCCTCAATGGACATTGGCCTTTCCTCTGACCGCTCACGCCCTCTCCTCGCTTCACGCGGTTCTCTCGTCGCCTCTGCGCGTCTGCGTCTCTCATCCTAGTACGAATGTGAGCGCGCGCGCGCGTGGCATTACGAGCGGGGTTGTGCGCGCGCGCGCGCTTCGTCGTATAATTGCCACACCAACTGTCGTGGTGTCTGGCGCACTCCTTGTTCGTCTTGATGCCTCGCCGCCCCTCGGATTGTTTATGACTACTGACCGCACGCTCGTCGTCTCGCCGTCTCTTCTCGTGCCTGGGGGTGACAGGCGGCAATGTGTGTGTGTAGGGAGGGAAGCGAATGGGTTGGCGGACACGCCCCCCTCCGTCGGCCCGCTCTCTCTCCGCGTCTCCACCTGCCAGTGCTCCGGCCACGCCCCCTTGCGGACGGGCCGCAAGGGGGCGTTGCCGGGTATAAAAGGGCGGCGGCGAGGGGAGTAGCGACATTCTTTCCCCCCCAGCCTTCCTCCCCTCTCCCCTCCCTTTCCCTCTCCCCCTGCCTCCCTCCCCTCCCCCACTTCTACTATTCGAAAACCCCCCTCCTCAGTGAGACAGACCACCCGTACATATGTTTCCGTGCTTGGCAAGACGTCCAATCACGAAACAATGCCTGGGTCGCCGGTCATGAGTCGAGGCATTTGTCGTTCGGTCTTTCAGATGATTGCAGAAAAGGGAAAATGAGGGAGCGATTGCGAAATATGGGTGGAATGGGATTGCGAAATCGAATGGAAAATGAGAATGGGGAATTGAAAGGGGGAAGATGAAATATAGATGGAGAATTGGGAATTCAGAATCGAACAGGTTTCAGGCGGAATTCTGGCCCAAGACGCGGAGAATCGAAATGAAAATGACGTCGAAACGCTGGCCGGAAGCGCGTGATTATCGATTTTTTGCCGCGCGCGCGCCGCCTCGCATCGCTTCATTCGCCGGAAAACGCACTGAACTTTTGCAGAAATCGCCGAATTTGCAAACTTTTTGCAAGAATTTGCAGGAAATAACCTCTACGTGCTCTATTCTTTGGAGTTTTGCGATTATTTTCGTTCCAGACACAAAAATAGGCGGAAATTCAAACTTTGAGTTCGCGCGCGTTTTTCTCCGCGATTTTGCGGACTTTTTCAAAGTTTCAAGGTTCAAAACGGTCAACAAACTTATTTTCTTCAAAGATCAAGTTATTTCAAGTCGATTGGTAGTCTAGACGGTGCGAAATTCGAAACGGCGCGGAGAAAGTTCGAGAAAATTGGCACACTGCCAAGCCACGAAAGCGCGCTCGAAAATTCCAGATTTCGCGGCGAGTTTCAGACTTTTCGGGGATTTTTTGGCATCAATCTCTTCGAAATAATCTGGACTTTCTGAAAATGCTGAAATTTCCGGAATTCGCCCGCTGGAAACTTTGAAAAGTTCGATTTTAGCGAGAGTTCGCAGATTTTCGAAAACGAAACTGGGGTTTCTATCAAATTTATTATCGCAAACTTATTAGATACATAATAAGAGACCGGGAAGAGATCGGAAAAGCTCTTGGCTTTCGGAAATTCCAGATTTTCAGCCAAGGAACGGATTCTTTCTTCCGATGAGCTTCTCCAACTTTGCTCGCCGCTTCAGTGACGCGTTATCGGCCGGAATCATTTCGATCGACGACAAGTGGGCGACTGAAAATTCGCGAATTTCCATCGTTCTACAGTTTCGGCCAATTTCAGCTAGTTTCAGCACTCACTTGGCAACTTGCACTCGCTGGCGCGTTTCATGTACATGTTGACGTAAGTTGTGTACACTGGCGCACTTCTCGTGTCGAGTTTTTCGTAGAATTCGCACGTGAACACACTTCTACCGCCAACCATTCCGTACACGGCGGCACGGCATCTCTGCAATGTCCAGATGGTTTCGGTGTGGCCTAGGAGTTTCCTAGTCCCCCCCCCACCTTGTCGCGTTGACACGTGGCAAGGCATCTGTCCTCGGTGGTGTCATATCCATCAATTGCCATCGCGTACGGTCGAAGTGGCACAGCCACGTCACGATCCGAATAGACGGTGAAGCACGAGCACAGGTAGCACGGATTCCCAAAATGATCTGGAAGAGGAGAAACCTAGGCCATCTGGGGGTGGAGAAAGTTAGGCCGCTCGCTTACTTTGTCGATTCCACGCAACCGCCGATGCGAAAAGTGCGGCGAAAAGTGCGAACTTGAGCATATTCTTTCCAAAAGTGCTGTGCCGAAATGCACTGCGAGAATTGATTGGATAATGAAATTCGGTGACCAAATCGATGCCTTTTTATGTGATCCTTGATGGAAAAGAGGCGTGGTATTTGGGTCATATCCTTTTTCCATCAGATTTCTTTTTGTGTTATCACAGGGGCCGGCTTCTCCTTTCCCATTCTTTTCCTCGATCAGAACACGCAACAACGAGTTTTTGGGGCCGGCAAAACGCGAAAATTCCAGTGTTTCACTGGCCGGTTTCGAAATAATAACAATGGGCTAATGATTTATTTTTGCATAATGCTAATATAATCTTCATCATTATCATTGTTAGTCGTCGAGAATCGCGAGAAAATTCCGTGCGGATATGATAAGAAAAACGAAATTGAGATGATCAGATGACGAGAATCCGCGCGCGCGCCTGCGAGAAAAACGAGTTTTCGATAGGTGTCTTTTCACTTTTTACGCCTTCAAATCTCCCCCGTTTACATTGTTTTATTATCATTTGCCAGCCCAGCTGAAATGCTTGAGAGCGCGGACTAGAAACCCAACTGCGAAATTCAAATTTTCGCGCCAAGTCCAGCGGAGCGCGATATGTGGTTTTCTCTCTCTCGCGGCGGCGAGCCGACTATACGAATCTTCCAGGTTGTTGTAGGGAGAAACGAGAAACGAGCTCGTTTCTCTGACGTCTCTTCAGTATTCGCCCCGATTCTCGTATCCGTCTCCGCTCGCAAATGTTGGCGGTCACTATGTAATGTGCCAGCGGGGAAGAAGAAGAAGAAGAAAGAGAGAGAGAGAGAGGAGGAGAAAGAGAGAGAGAGAGGCACTACCACCCCGCCACTAATCACCATCTTCACCACCCTTCCCTCTTCCGCTGACGTCGGATGGATAGATGGAGAGGGGGGGGGGGTACTAATATATGTGTACGTACGTCCTCGATTCAGCCAACAACAACGCGGAAGGAAAGGATGGCGGAAAACGGAAATAATGCCACGCGTGCTTACTTATACGCTCGACACCATTGCGTCGTGTGGTGGCGCTCGTGGTGTCGGCGGTTGTGGGCGCACCTGGTGTTCGACAGTTCGCGAGTTCGAAGCCGCGCGCCGCCCCTCGCGTCCGACGCTTTTGTGTGTCGCGCCCTCCCTCTCTCTATTCTTCAGCTTCGTCTGCCCGACCGAAATGTACCGTCTACCCGTAGCTCCTATCCATGTTACCCAGCAGATGTGAACATGGAAGCTGGTCCGGGTGCACGGCTAGTAGGAGAGTAGCAGATGGCCTGGATGGGATGGAGGAGAGCCCCGGGGACGGGCGTGTTTTGTGTTTGTGGGGGGTTGTTCGAATTTAGTATTCGCATAATTTCTTATTTGCACATTTGGAATTATTTTACACGAATCCTTAAATATATCACAAAATTAGCAATGGAATGTGATGAACGATAAATAAGCATGCAACTCTCTACATAAGAATGAATGAAAACCAAAAATCAGTACTCGATGGTGATGGTCTTGGTGACGAGGTATTCGTTTAGTGCCTCCTCGCCCATATCCTTTCCAAACCCGGACTGCTTGAATCCACCGAATGGCGCTGCCACGTCAGTCTTCTGGTACGTGTTCACAAACACAGTTCCGGCGTGAAGAGCCTCGGCAACGCGAAGTGATTTGGAGGCGTCGCGAGTGAA
The DNA here is from genome assembly GCA_963966605.1 of Caenorhabditis sulstoni. Lineage (NCBI taxonomy): Eukaryota > Metazoa > Nematoda > Chromadorea > Rhabditida > Rhabditidae > Caenorhabditis > Caenorhabditis sulstoni. Next base: position 9,018,338 of record OZ016478.1, read on the forward strand.
AACGCCGGCCGCCAAACCGAATTCAGTGTCGTTGGCGCGACGAAGCACGTCTTCGATGTCACTGAAAAAGGTTTTCTGGTGCCAAAAAATAATAGGCGAGTAATGAAAAAGTTGTCTACTACAAACTTGATCAGCGTATAATTTCCCATATTTTCGTGGTTGAGATATACTCTGTCAAAGTTGAAAACGTACTCATCGTCAAAGCTCGAAATGCACATGATGGGTCCGAACGACTCCTCGCTGGCCGCAAAGTTCTCATCGTCGACGTTCGACAGAATAGTCGGCGGGAAGAAGAGCCCGTCGCGATCGAGACGAGCTCCGCCGACCTCCACTCTCGCGCCGTCTTTCACCGCCTTCTGAACGTACTCGACCAGTTTGTTCAGGTGAGCCAGGTGATTCTGCGGTCCGTGCGCAGTCGATCGATCAAGTGGATCGCCGATTTGATAGAGTTTCGCCTCCGCGACCAACTTTTTCACAAAATCGTCGTGAATCGATTTGGCGATGAAGACGCGTCCCGCGGCGATACAATTCTCGCCCTTGTTGAAAAAGACCGCACCGCACGCCTGCTTCACCGCCTTATCGAGGTCGGCGTCGGCGAAGATGATGAGCGGAGACTTGCCGCCGAGCTCCAACGAGACCTTTTTGATGTTCGAGCGCGCGCACGCCTCCATGACGGTCGCACCGATTTCGGTGGAGCCGGTGAAACCGATCTTGCGAACGTCGGGATGCGCGGTCAGACAGTTACCGACGAGCGATCCGGAGCCGGTGACGATGTTGATGACTCCTGGCGGGATGCCGGCGAGCACGGACAACTCGGCGAACTTCAGCGCCGTGAGTGGCGTCACCTGGGCGGGTTTGTGGACGACAGTGTTTCCGGCGGCGAGGCAGGCGGCCATCTTCCACGAAAGCATCATAAGTGGGTAGTTCCACGGTGTGATGAGGCCGACGACTCCGATCGGCTCGCGAAGTGTCAGGCACAGATTCTTGTTGGGCCGCGCGTTCGAGATCGGGATCGTCTTTCCCTGAATCTTGTCACACCATCCGGCAAAGTAGCGCCAGACGTCGATGGACATTCCGACGTGGGTCTTCAGTGCCAACGTGTACACGGCGCCGGCGTCAATTGATTCAAGGGTGGCGAGCTCCTCTTTGTGCTCTTCCATCAGCTCGGCGAGTCGATAAAGACGCTTTCCGCGCTCGCGCGCCGACATTTGACGCCACTCGCCGCGTTCGAACGCTTTTTTCGCGGCACGAACGGCTTTGTTGCAATCGTCGACGTTGGCCAGCGGAAGCGAGCAAATCGCCTTCTCGGTGGCCGGATTGATCGTCTCGTAGGTCTTGCCGCCGGCCGACGGCTGGAATTTGCCGTCGATGAACAGCTCGTGCGGGAATTTCAGCTCCATGTTGTTGACTTGAAGAACGATCGGATCGTAGTCGACGGTGACGCCGTCCTCGCCGCGAAGATTGCGGATCACTGTGTTGATGTTCTCGCCGAGTGTCGGACCAGAGTAGATCTGAAACAATCGGGCGGTTTCGGAGCCTCGAAAACAGTGATCCACTCACATCACCCGATTCCAGAGTGGCTCCCGTGTTGAACTTGATCTCCTCGACCAATCGAGTGACGTCGGCCGAGCTGGCGCCACTCTCAAAAAAGTCCGTATCGTTTCCAACGTTGGACTTGAGAATTCCAGCCCAGATTTTTTTCAGCTTCTCCACAATCGCCTTCTCCTCGTCAGTGAGGACGAGCTCCTGAACCTGACCGGCCTCTTTTCCGTACAACGACGCTTTCATCGTCTTCGTGCCGATCTTGATCGTCTCCACAATCACCCATTTGCCATCAGAGCCGGGCAGAAGGAGTCCGCGATCCTCGACAAGCACATGGCCGCCGGGAACTTCGGCCACGGCCACCTGGACGGCGTCCTCCGGAAGCTTTCGTGGCTTCCACAGCTTCGAGTCGAAGAACGACACCTTCTCGCCGTTGAGAATCGCCCACGCACCCGGAACTTTGTCGTTTCCGCGAATGAAGTTGTGAAGCTCGCGTTGCGTCTTCTTCCAGTCAATTTGAGCCAACTCGGGTTTCGTGGTGATGTACGGCTCGTAAGAAGCTCCCACTTCCGATTGTACGATCCTCGGAGCGGTTCCGGCGGCGATGAGCTCGACGGCTTCGGCCATCGCGGCCACTCCAGCCGGATACAAGAATCGCTTGTAAAGCGTGTTCAGCGTGTCGTTCTCGTTCACTTTGCACGTCTTCTGAAGCAGAAGCGGTCCGGTGTCGAGCCCGTCGTCGGCCCAGAAGATCGAGAGTCCCGCCTCCTCGTCGCCCTCGATCAGAGTCCAATTGATCGCCGACGCTCCTCTGAAACAGCGAGGTTTCAGTCTCGTTAGAGGGTTTTTCAGCTAGGATTACCTGTGCTTCGGCAGAATACTCGGATGGTAGATGATACTCTTCTTCGGCGGCGCTTCAGTGATTTCCAGTGGGATAAACTGCGTGCAGAAGGGCAGAACGTTCAGCTCGGCTCCATACGAGTTGTATATTTTCAGCATCTCCGGGAGAGTCTCGAACTTTCCAGTTTCCGGGTTCTTCTTGCGCCAACGAGCCGGCTTCTCGACGGGAACGCCGTCTTTCGCCGCTTCGATCGCTGTAATTCTCGGATTTTCAGCCGTGCTCTCAGTCAAAACAAACCGAGCAAGTCCTCTCGTCCGTTCTTGTCTGGAATCGTGAACACGACTACGATCTCGTGTCCCTTCTTCCGCAGCTCCTTGTAGACGTCGACGCCGAACGCCGACTGACCGATGATTGCGATTTTCATGGCTGAAAATGGCTGGAATTGAGGATTCAGAAATGGGAAAGGAAACAAAATGGTCAGGAGGAAGTGGAGAAATCGGATAGAAAACTTGATCTCGTCTTGCTGATCGTCGGATTCGATTTGACGACGAAGCGGAAGCGCGACGCTTTCAATTTTTGAGCGGAAAACGAGGAAACGGTTCGATTTTTGGGCTAATTGATTCGATTACTGTGGTTTTCGGTGGGAAAAAAGTGTGACGCAAACTGCCAGAAAACCAGATTTCTCAAAGAAGAACGGACGGAACGGATGTGCGCGCGCGCAACGAAAAGAGGGAAGAATACGGGCGGGAAGGAAGAGAAGATGACCGATATAAACATCCTTATCTTCCTCTTTGGACTGCCTTCAACTGATGTTATCACGTGGCATTTTTATACAAATCGACGATTCCGACCGATTCCGAACTGTTTACGACATCGCTGGGCGGTTTTTTGGGAGCGCATTGCGCGCGCACTGGACGTTAAGTCACGTTTGCGCCGAAAAATTGGTTAATTTGGTCGTTTTTATCATCAAAAATCAACGAAATCAGTCAAGAAAAAATTAAACTAAGATTACGGTAGATGTTAAAGGCACATACCTTAAAAAACAGTTTAGTTACGGTGGAAATTAAAGGCGCAGTACAAAAAGTGTGAGAACACATACAGGTCTGAAATTTGGAGAATTCTGGCCAAATTTAGCGAAAAATAGAACCAAACAATCAGAATTTGCCATTCAAAGCTGTTCGATTGTTGATAAAAATCGATTGCAACGTGGCATCAGAATTGTTGACATGACTACAACGCAGCTTGCAACAGATAACAGAATACACTTTATAATTCCTGATGTTTGATCATGCGTCTCGCCTTTCGCAGTTCGAACTGCAATCAATAGCATTTTATTAATATTTAAATCGAGAGAAAAAAAGGGCAAGAGAGTATTTACATTAACGGAATCGCAGCAGGGAGTGGAGGATGAAAACACGTAAAAGCGGAGCGTTGACATGGAAACGACACTTTTTTCTGGCGGTAAAGACGATTAGACGACGAAAAAGGCGATGAGGGCTATGAACGAAGTGAGCGCGAAAATGAGAATCCAGTTGAAGAGACGCTGCTCCCACGGCTCGAGCATGTAGATTCCCGAGACGAGCAGGTACTGCAGGTAGATGTGCTCGGCAATGGTTTGCTGCAAATTTTCAGCATTTCCACACGTTTTTTAGAATCTTTTTCGTTAAACTACTAACCTTCACAGCTTTTCCCTTCTTGAACTGACTGAAATCTCCGTAATCGTTTTCGAACGCCTTCTTCGTCGACATTTTTAGGCCAGTCTGGAAAAAAGTGGGAAAATCGATAAAAGAATCGGAAGAGTGTGGGTGAGAGTGATTAAATGATCAAGTTCACGTCAAATGGTGCCATCTATCAGGGAAAATCGTCGGGAGAGAGAGAGAGAGAGCGAGTGATAAGGAGAGTGTAGTCGGCGCGCGCCGTTTCCGGGAAGGAGCAAAGTTCGCGCGAACTTTTTCACTCGCGGCTATTATATCACTTGAACTCTCGCATAAATATTGACCAGAAATAAAGAAACGCCGCAAGAAAAAAAGCCGAAAACAAACAAAAAAGGTGCGAAGAATAAATAATACCCGTGGAGCGGCGCTGCAGACGCGCTCCACGGCGAAACGACGAAAAAAGAGTTGGCGAGACGAAGAGACGCAGAGAAATTGTGAGGCGACGATTTCAGGACGCTTCTCACTGATAGTGTACAGATGATTCACAGCGAAAAAATGTCGGAGTGTCCTATGCTTCCTGTTTGAAAGGGGAGTCGACGAGCCAGGAGTCTGGCCCAGGACAGGAAAACAATCGTCTTGGGAGGAGAACTTTGAGTTTTTAAGGGTAAAACGGGAAAAGATGCATTCAATCTCTGATTGACCTCCATCGCGAGCTTTCGGCGGCACATCAGATGATCTTCCGTTGGTTTCTGATGAGTCATTCTACATCTTCAAGACTTTGGCGTTTCCAGAACCTTTCCCGCAGCACCCGAATCGATAATTTGGCTATTTCTTTTTAAAATTTGTCTATTGCAATAAACTTCATTTGTTTTTACTCGCAATCTACCGGGGCAAGCGATGCTCACCAAACAAACCGCGAACTGCGATAACACGTCGGTCAGCGAGTGCGCTCCACCGAACTCTGACAGAAAACTGCGGGAATCGCGGGGGGAAAACTGTCTTTCGTGGGTTAAATCAAAACTCAATTTCACTTTTTTCATGTTTTCAGAAAGTATAGCTGAAAGATTCAGAAATTCTGATAAAATTTGCTTAAAATCGGTTGGCGGACGAGGTTTCTCTTCGCGGACTACTTTTAAAATAACATCGGTCATCAAAGTCATCTTGTTTTTTTTTCTCAGCTGAAATGTGTTTGATTTCTTGATTTTTCTCTATCATTTCTTTCAAAAAAATCTTGTAAGACATATAAAAATTTTAATACAGGATGGCACCGAGACGTCGGCCACCGAGGGAGGTCGAAACGCCGTCGGCGACGATCAGATACACGCCAGTGGCGCGACCGGAGCCGTGGTGCTCGTTCTGCTCGTGGGATCTGGTCGGACTGTTCTTCGTCCTGTTCTTCGCGGCCAGCTTCATTTTTCTCCACGTCTACCTCTATCCAAACGTCGAAAAACTGCCGCAGTTACCGAGTATTGACCCGGAAAATGTGAGAATCTGAAGAAAGATGATGTTTTTCAACAATTTTCATTGCAGGCGGCCACGACTTGGGGCACTTATCGATCACACGTGTACTTTGGACTGCGGACAAGATCGCCGGCGTCTCCATTGTTCGGGATGATGTGGTACGAGCAGCCGAACACGATTCACAGGCCGCAAATCCGACATTGGGCCAACCAAGGTGGGTGAAGGCTTTTCAAACTCGAAAATAGTTCGAAATGCGATAAAGCGGGAGTTTCCAGACGATCGTCTCCCCGGCTACTACTGGTACGAAGCGGACGGACGGACATTCGGCCGTCAGAACATCTCAGAAGTGCACGGAGGAGTGATTCAGACGGATTGGGTGAACGAGGGAAGCGGATTCGCGGCGCGCATCAAACTGAACATGCCCCCCGGCCGACGATACAACCTGATCTTCTACTTGTCGGCTCAAGACATCGGCACGAGATTAACGCTCGGAAAGCATCTGAAAGACGTGTTCCACGGGAAGAGCGACCTGTTCGGAACGTTCACGATGAGCATCCGACTGAAAGACGGTACTGCGCTTGGCGCGTCGCACTCGACGATGCTCACCGACGAACGTGTCCCCATCGATCGGTTCCACGACTTTATCAGTGATAACACGGTGAGTGTTGATTGATCCGTCGCAGTTATTATCTGTCTGTTAGTATTGGTTTAAGCAAGCGCAAGAGTCCGACCACATTCCGCTCAACTATCTGCTCAACGAGAAGCACAACGATCAGGAGGGAAAGTTCGCCGCTGTACAGCTCAATTTGCCAGCAAAAGCCGAGGTCGAAGTCATTTTCCAGTAAGTTTCCAAACAAAAAAAACCCACTCTAATCCCGTTCCAAGTGTTTTCAGAACTGATAAAATGCTTCCTATGAAGTCGGAGGAGCTGTCGCAAGCGCTCCGAACGCGTGCCTACAACTTCAACAAGCGCTACGACAACGTCTTCCAACTGGGCGCCAAAAACTACACATCGGTTCAGCAGAAGATGGCCAAAGTGGCCGTGTCGAACATGCTCGGATCGATCGGCTACTGGTACGGCCACAATCGCGTCACCATCCACAATCTGCAGCAAGTCTACGGTCCGCACGTGCTGTTCAGCGCCGTCCCGTCGCGTCCGTTCTTCCCACGCGGATTTCTGTGGGACGAGGGCTTCCATCAGATGTTGATCCGGAAAATGGATCCGAAACTGTCGCTGGAGTGCATTGCCACGTGGATGAATGCGATGGACACGAACGGATGGATTCCACGGGAGATGATTGTTGGTGTCGAGGCGGAGGCGAAGGTTCCAGCCGAGTTCATTCCGCAAAAGAGTGACGTGGCGAATCCGCCGACGTTGTTCTACGTGATGGACAAGATGGTTCACGATGAGAAGGTTTGTGACGTGGCAGCGAGCAGCTATGAACCTAATCATGTTTCAGACAGTTGCCAAATACGCGGGAATTCTGAAACTTTTGTATCCCCGCCTCGAGAAATGGTTCATCTGGCTGCGCACCTCCCAAATGGGCCCCACCAGGACCACATTCCGCTGGCGAGGCCGAAACGAAACGATCATCACTGAGTTAAACCCGAAGACGTTGTCTTCCGGACTGGACGACTTCCCGCGTGCCTCGCATCCGTCCGAAAACGAGTACCATCTCGATTTGAGATGCTGGCTTGCGCTGGCCTCCCGAGTGCTCACACGGCTCGCCAAGTCCTACGGAACCGACGTCGAGTATCAGAGATTGTCGAAAATGGCTGACGAGCTTAACAATTTCGACATGCTCGTCAAAGATCACTGGAGTGAGGAGCACAACGGATTCTACGACTACGGAAAGCACAGCGAAGACGTCGCGCTGGCTCCGGTGCCGACTCCGGGCGGACCACGGCCCTACGAGTATCAGCGAGTCACTTCTCGCGCGCCCAGCTATCGATTCGTCACCAACGTCTTCGGATACAACAACCTGTTCCCGATGCTTCTGAAAATGATTCCGGCCAAATCCACCTATCTCAAAGTGTACCTGGACAAGATTCGCGACGAGAACCTGCTCTGGACACCGTTCGGCCTTCGTTCTGTCTCCAGAAGCTCGCCGTACTACCAGGCACGCAACACGGAACACGATCCGCCATACTGGAGAGGCTACATCTGGATCAACATCAACTATATGGCACTCAGTTCGCTGCGACACTATGCCGACCAACCGGGGCCGCATCAGCAGCAGGCCGAGAAGATTTTCCACGAGTTGCGCGCGAATTTGGTCAACAATTTGGCGAGGGTATCGTTTTGAAGGGAAAATTTTAACTTTTTTATCTGGAAAAAATCGAGAACATCAGAGCCGCTGACTGTAATCCGATTCTTTTCAGCAATTCAACCGGACCGGCTTCCTCTGGGAGAACTACGACGATAAGACGGGCGAAGGCCGCGGATGTCACCCTTTCACCGGATGGTCCTCTCTGATTCTCCTGATCATGAGCGATAACCTCGATACCTAACGTTTAGGTCCTAGCTAATCCTCAGCTCTTTTTCTTAATCATTTTCAGCCGCTGTTAACGTTAACTAGTCGTTTTTGTGACCGTTTCTTCTTCCGTTTTTCACATATGGGTACCTAAGTTTCAGCCGTTTTCAAAACATTTCTCTATGTATTTATTTATTTATTTATTTCTTCAATTTACGTTGCAAAAACGAGATCAGTCAGAATGAAGGGTTTGTAAACAATGTGGGGGATGGCCAATTCTAGTTGTTGTGGTGTTCGAATATCACATTTCAAGCTACTTTTTCATAAAATCTGGCAACTGTCGTGAAATTCGGTGTATCGCTAGTAATTGCGTACAATACAAACCAATTGACGGCCATTTCGAGTCTTTTGTGCATTTTGTCGTCAAGTATTGCGCATTGTCCGCATTTCGTTGAATTTTGGCGCTTTCAAACCGGAGCTCGGCGCCTTGATTTATCATTTTTTCATCATTTCCGTTATCAGTCTCGACCTCGAAGCGCTTATCAAAGTGGTTAAGAGTACACGCACGAGACAGTGTCACAAATCGACTCTCTGACACACACACACAAAAAAAGTTTCCCCGGTTTTGTTCATATAAAAATAGTGTGAAAAAGCGAGAGAGCGCAGGGGAGGGAGAGAACGAAAAAGCATCGCATGCGCTTTTTAATTGAAAGTGTCAGGCGAGAAGAAAAGAATTCCACTGATTTGACTGAAACAATCGCCGCCGAGCTTCACTGAAATGCGCATTTTTTGGGAGAATGTAAGTCGATGATTTCAAATACACAGTTGGCCGCGGTTATCAGCGCGTTACAATTTCGCCGACTTTTGCAGTTTACTCCAATTTTTTTTCGAATTTCCCCGAAGCGTTGCAGCGACTGGGAAAAGTTTCGTTTTACAGCTCGCTCAACGGTTTCGAGCGCGCGCCGACGAGAAATCGCCGATTTCCACTGAGAAGATGTCGTCGTATGGAGCGATTGGTGTGGACGATGATGAGTGAGTTTTTGTTTTTGAAAAATAACCATTTCGTGGGGTCTGTTGCATTGTACGCAAAGTGGCAGTGCTATGCTATTCGTAATTTTACGGACAATGCATCATATCTCACGACATTACCCAATCCGAGTGATTCTTTTCCGAAAACCATTTCGGAGAATCGGTTGCGTTGTGCGCAATGTCACGGTACTTCTATTTCTACGTACAATGCGCTATATCTCACGACATTGATTGTTTTCCAGCACTGACCCCCTTCTAGCCGACGATCCGCCGCGTCGACTTCCGCCAGCCGGAGGTGTGCCGATCGGACGTCGTCGTGCCGTCTCGGCATCACAAATCGAGGGACCCCCGTCGCGGCCGCCTTCCAGACAACCGTACCTCTTCACAGGCGGTCTTGGGCTCGGAAGAGACGAGAGTCTGCTCTCGTTGCACTCGGAAGACGACTTGCACCGCGAGCACAACAATGCTCTTCGCTATCGGCTCTACAATCGACTCGATCCGGGAGGCGAACGATTGGTGAGCCTGAGCCGAGAAAGATTTGCGTGTGTGAATGTTGCCAAGCTTCAGGTGATGCCGGATCATGTGCTTCCGCCGAGCCTCTTCTCGATTCTGCCGTTCGAAGAGCTAAAAGATGAGTCGGGAAAGCAGGGAAGCATCGTCACGATATTCTCGATTTGGAACACCATGATGGGAACCTCGCTGCTCGCGATGCCATGGGCTCTTCAGCAAGCCGGACTTGTGCTCGGCATCCTCATTATGCTCGTCATGGCCGGAATCTGCTTCTACACGGCCTACATTGTGATAGAGAGTCCGAAACGATTGCGTAAGTTTGAATGAACAGTGTAGAAACATATCAAGTTCATCTCATTTCCAGAAGACCTCTCCATCGATCCACAGCTCGCCGAGTTCTCCGACGTGTGCAAATCCTTGTTCGGACGCGTCGGCGAGTACAGCGCCGTCGTGTTCTCGGTGTGCGTTCTCATCGGAGGCGTCATCGTCTATTGGGTGCTCATGTCCAATTTCCTTTACTACACGGGAGCCGTCGTCTACGAAGCGCTTCAGCCGAACAGCTCGACCATCCCGATTATGGAGAACAAGACGTTCACGTGTGATGGTCAATTAGAAGTTATATCCGGGCTGCTAGAGCCAGCTTGCGTGCTGCTAAAAACGTTTTTGGAGCTGCTAGGAAACTATTTGCGTGCTGCTGAGAGGTTTTGCGAGCTGCTAGGTTAAACTTTTGGGAGCTGTTGGGGCATTTTGAAAGCTGCAAAAAAAATTTTGACGACTACTAGGGTTGATGGGACATTTGAGGCAGCTGTGATTAGAATTATCAGGGGGCTGCTAACAATTTCCTCGATTAACTTCAATTATCCAGTGTACTGCCCGGAAGAAACCTCGCAATGGACGATTCCGCAATGGGAACAGCAGATTTTCGACGCGGTCGGCGAGCTCGAAGGCGACGGCGACGATTCGTGGAGCTTTGACAAGTTCTGGACGCTCCGCGGCACTGTCCCGATCTACTTGGCCGTCGCTCTCTTTCCACTCATGAACTTCAAATCGCCCACTTTTTTCACCAAATTCAATGTGCTTGGAACAAGTGAGCCATTCTCTCCTCTCTCTCGAAGTTGTCATAGGTAATAACAATGGGGTTTTCAGTTTCTGTCATGTATCTTCTGTTATTCGTCTTCTCGAAATTGCTCGAGTGTGGCGTCAATATGGACTTTGTGAATCCGAAATCGATGCATTACGTTCAGTGTGAGTATTAGAAACGACTGAAAAGATCTATCATGGAGTCCGTTTCCAGTGGCCAACATGAGATTCCCGGCGCTCAGCGGCACTCTGACGTTGTCCTACTTCATCCACAACGCCGTCCTCACCATCCTCCGCAATCAGAAGCGTCCGGAGAACAACGCTCGCGACCTGTCGATCGGATACGCTCTTGTCGCCTTCTGCTACGTCTTCATCGGATTCACGTTCTTCGCCGCGTTCCCGGTGCAGAGAACCTGTATTAGTGATGTGAGCCGATGTTTCCACTTGTAATCGAACAGCCCAAATTGCAGAACTTCCTGAACAATTTTGGTGCCGGCGACGTGCTCTCCTCGACGGCTCGCATCTTTCTGCTCTTCCAAATGATCACCGTCCTGCCGCTTCTGATGTTCCTCGTCCGTTCACAGTTGTTCTACGCGATTTGCGGCAAAATTTGGCCCGGAACGATTCGTGTCATACTGCTCAATCTTGCTCTTATTGGAATCGCCGTCGGCTTCGCTACTTTTTACCCGAACGTCGGAAGTATTCTGAGGTTGGTCGCCGCTTGAAAAGAAAGAAAACGAACCGTTCATGAGTTCTGTGAAGAAATCGGGAATTGTATCATTGAAACTGCGTACAATACACTCGATTTGACGACAAAACGCGTGAAAAGCTAGACTCCAAGCTAAAAATTTCCAGATACGTCGGCTCAATATCGGGGCTCGTCTACGTGTTCGCACTGCCATCATTGGTTTATCTGAAACAGAGCGCCGCGGCTGGAACACTGACACCGCTCAAAAAATGTGTGCACTATGGAATAATTGCCGTCGGTGTCGCCAATCTTTTGGCTCAATTTGTGATTTGATCACACTCGATCGATAATCGCTTGACCATCATGATCGACCGTAATCGATCAAAAGTATCAATCTTCTCGCTTGTATCCGCCCCTTATCTAGTCGACTTTTCTCTTTTTTTTTCTCTCGTCCCAACTAACACCCACATACAATTTATCATCTTGTTTTTTTTTGTGTTTTTTTCTCTAAAATTCAATTGTAATCTTTGTAACACTTTCTCAAAATCGTGTATCAATTGTGTTGTCTGTGTATTTTTGCGCGCCATTCTTCATCAGGTTTTCTCACACTTTTTCTAAACTTCATCTGAAACTTCCATTTTCCTTGACGGTTTTTTTTTCCCCGACAGTTCCCATTTCTAACCCACATGTGCCTACTGATGTATTCTAGTTTTCTCGCTGGTAACATTTTTTTTTTCGAATAAAAAATTGTTTTTTTCCCGATTTAATTGTTTCTTTGGGATATGTAGACTGTCAAAAAATTGATTTTTTATTTGGAGAACATTTTTTTAATGATAAAAATACGAAAATTGTGGTTTTTAGGCCTCGAAATGGCATCGATTCAACGCAACATTGTAGTCAATTTGATATCGAAAAGGCCAGTTTTCTCTCGTTTTCCGCGATTTTCATTCGTTTTAATCGATTTTTTTCCGAACTAATATGTCTGAATTTCAGATTTTTCACGAGTACATCCGTTTGTGGAAGCGACGGAAAAATGAGTTTTGTGGAAAAAGTGCGACTATTGGATTATTGGAAAATTCAAGATTCGGCACTTCAAAAGTGAGAAATTTTCGAGAAAAAACGCAAAAAACAACGGTTTCTTTGGAAATTTTATTGAGTTTTGCGAAATGCACTGTAATTGACGACAATTTGCACGGCGATTTCAAATATTTTGGCGCCCTGGAAGTTGCTCAACTTTGACAGTCTATATCTCCGAAACTAGAATAGTTAGAAAAAAGTTGTCAACTACAAAATTGTGGGAAATTTTACGCTGATCATGTTTGTAGTTGACAAATTTTTCGTAACTCTTCTAGTTTCGGAGATATTTTGGTTTGACGCTGAAAACTAATAAAAATTCAAAGAAATTTCCAAAAATCACTTTTTCTCAGCGAATTTCCACGTTCTCGACTCGTTCTGATGGTGGATCGACGTCTTCTGGTGACGCACGGAAAAGACGTGCGGATGGTGGAGCTCCCGTACGGAACACTCCGACAGCGGCTCGGAGAGTACGGTCTGCAGTTCGATTTGAGCACCTCGTGTCTTTTGGACGCGCTTGAAGGCGAAAATGATCTGGTTGGTTGGCTTCGTGACGCGGAATTCTCATTAGAGCGCACTTCCTCCAGGTACCCTTGTTCGGCACTTCGATCGAAGCGGCCGATCCGCCGGAGGACTCGCCCATCTCGAAAAAAGACGTGCTCCGGAAGCTCGGCGACTCGCTCGGCGGCCGATTCACCGACATTCGGATGGCGATGCTGACGATGGGCGAGGAGATCCAACGCAATCGGCTCGCCAAGTTCCAGTCGCTGACGAGATGGGCGGCCACCTATCGGCGGTGTCCGAAGTGTGCGGCGGCGCTGAAAATGCGGACGAGCAAGAGTGGTGCCGAGTGTGTCACGTGTCAGAAGGTCTACTATCCGACGGTAGGGTTCCGAATATTCTCACAATTAGACAAAATGTTCTGAGCTGCGAGGTGGCATAGAAACCGACTTGACGAAATCCTAGGCCATCATCCAGCATTCATTTCCAGTTCTCGCCCGTCTCGATCACTCTTGTCACGGATCCGACGAACGAGCACGCGCTTCTCGTGCGCCACCGTGGCTCGGCTGGAGGCGTCTTCACCGCCGTCGCCGGATTCGCCCACGTGAGAACTCTGCACGGGCTTCAACGAGCGTCGATTTACCGCAAACTTGCAGTCTGGCGAGTCGATGGCCGAGTGCGCACGTCGCGAAATCGCCGAAGAGGTCGGCATCGAGGTGGAATCGATCCGATCGCTCGACATGTCGCAGCCGTGGCCGATGCCCGACTCGTCGCTGATGATCGCCCACATTGCGGTTGCTGATATGAATCAGAAGGTACGAGAAAACACTCGGGATTCCCGAACTCCACGACGAGTTGCAGATTTCGGTGTGCCCAGACGAGCTGGAGACGGCTCAATGGTTCTCGCGAGCGCAAGTCCGTCAGGCACTCGAAACGACGCTCGCCGATCCGTTCCTCAAAAAGTTGCCACAAACTCTGGACGATCGTCAGAATCTCCACTACATTCCGCCGTCGGGAGCCATCGCGCATCAGATGATCAGCCAATGGGTGCTCGGAAACCTCAATCCTTCTAGACTGTAATTCTGGACTCTAGAGTATTAGCTCTGTTTTAGATGTGAATTCAATCGGTTTTGTATGTATTTATTTCCATTTTGTTTTTTTGCAAACTTGCGAAACGTTTTGGTTTGGAGAGAAATTGTCATTATCATGAGTAGGAGGAGTTAGAAGAAGCAGAAGAAGTGGGAGGAAGAGGAGAAGGGAATCGAGCACTCTGAAGTCAGAAATCGATCGATAATCCGGATCAACAATCGACTAACAATCACAACAATCGGCAATACAGCAGCCAGCGCAGCACGCCAAAAGAGCCACCAGACAACAATTGTCGCTGCCACCGCCACGGCCGCCGCCTCCACGTCGCTCCTCGACCACACTGAAAATGTTTTGGATTTTAAGAGTTTCGGTAATGTTCTGGAAATGATGGCCTAGAAAATGCGAAGCAAGATTCTAGGCCATTAGCATTGAAATTAACTAGAACTCACACAACTTGCGGTTGTTGTGGATAATAAGCTCCCGGCTGTCCTTGCGGATAGTATCCGCCCTGTTGTGGCATGTATCCGGCGGATCCCGGCGGAGGGTATCCCGGCTGTTGGGTGTACGGTGGCGGCTGATTGTACGGTTGGTAGGACATTCTGGAAGTGAGAGAAAAGTAGGTCATCGTTTGGAAAGTAGGTCAACATTTGAGAATAGAAAATGTAAAACTCAAAGTGAGCTATTTATTTATTTATGCACCTTTAAACTTATTCAGAAATATGGTATGCGTTTCACCCGTTTACTTGGCATACCGTAGACCGAAGAGTTTAAAGGCGCATACCTCAATTCGTTATGACCACGGTTTCGCGCGCCTTGTAACAGGTCAAACGCATGTATAAAGTTATTGAGGAAACGTTTCTGGTTACTCTCTTCGGTCCGAAATGGTCGAATTGAGAGTGATCCGAAAGTTGCGAATTTGAAAGGCGACTGGGCGAAATAGTGTGGCAGAGTGGGGAGGAGACGGAAAAGAAACACACAATACCATCGGTTCTTCTTTCGATTCAATTGTTTGCTTTGGTCATATGAATTCGGAGAAGAAGAGGAAGTTGAAAAGAGAGAGAGAGAGAGAGAGAGAGAGAGAGAGAGAGAGAGAGAGAGAGAGAGAGAGAAAATGAGTCATCGGAAAAGGAAGATTTCAGTCTGGAAATGAAGATTTCAGCATGATTACCTTATTATGAATAAAAAAATGGCAGTTTGAAACAAAATCTTTCAAAATGATTACTTCATTAAGAGAAGTTGTGGAAAAACCGCGTTTTTCACCGCTCCCAAACGCAGTTACTCATAGTTTTGAATGAATCTTGAAATGGCAGTGCCACGTCAATTATATATACATATCATATCTTGTTCTCACACGGTTCCTTCCAGGGGTTTCACAATCGCATTCTCCAGTTGCTAGGAGACCCGCGACCACAATAAGGGGACAGGGGGGTCAATCAGCATTTTCGCATGTTTACCAGGCGAGAGAAATTGGAAAATAAAAGTCGAAAAACAATTCTTATCAACTCATTTGAAATCAAAATATTGAATTTTTGAATATGTTTTGCTCAAAACTTTGAAAAGTTCGAAAATTTTCTTGAAGTTTTTGGGAAAAACTCTCCAATCCGTGGTTGCCATCAAATTTTTGTACCCTCGCCCCGAGTGGGAAACAAAAATGACAAAAAAAACTGACGGAATGAGAGAGAGAGAGAGAGAGAGAGAGGAAGGAAGTAAAAAAAACGAACACATCCAAAAACAAGTGCTTACGGGGAGAGACGCAGAGACACAGAGGACACGCCCACTTTTTGGCGGGAAAAACAGGTCGGATGAGTCATGGAGGGGGGAAAAAGAGAGAGAGAGAAAGAGAGAGAGAGAGAGAGAGAGAGAGAGAGAGAGAGAGAGAGAGAGAGAGAGAGAGAGAGAGAGAGAGAGAGAGAGAGAGAGAGAGAGAGAGAGAGAGAGAGAGAGAGAGAGAAAGAGAGAGAGAGAGAGAGAGCGAAAACCAAACACTGACTTCTTTTTCCGTTTTCGAGTTGACACACGCCACGTCATGTGTTCTTTGAGACTGTCCGGCGAGATTAGGTTTTGATCTACCGTTGCGAATGAACTTTTCAGAAAAGAATCGAGAGAAAAGAGGTCTGTAAAAGCTAAAACTTCCAGACGTTCCTATTCTGATTTGATCTACAAACTATGTGTTTTAGTAGCACTTTTAATGAGAGTTGCAATCTGGGAGTTGGAAAGCACTGAAACTTTTTGATTGGCTTCTAGCTAAATTAAGATTGATCTACCATTTCAGATGTTCTTCTATGAAAATCGGATAGCTCCGTTGTGCTCAAAGATTCGAATTTCGATTTGATCTACCATTTCAGATGAAGTTTTTTTTAAAATGGAATTTTCAGAAAAATAAAGTCTGAAAATGGTACAACTCTCTGAGACGGCTATCTGGGAAGTCTCTAACTATGTTGGGTTGGATTTGATTTGACCTAAATATACCAATACCAATTTTGGTTCACTTTTTATGAAAAGTGAAAATCTTGAAATTATGTGAGAGGATTTGACCTACATATTTACCGCTTCATTTTTTGATCTACCCCCTCAACTGTCAACTGTCGTTTAACGTGGAAACCGGTTTTTTTCTCGTGAAGTACACAGTTCGACGTTTTGTTCACATTTCGATATTCTCTTCAAATGATGAAATGTGGTAGTGCCACGTCAGTAGCATGAATCACACGCAACTTTTCCTAATTTCTCGTCAGAAACATATTGACTATATAGCCAAAAAGCCACGAGATACATGAAAAATTGAGAATAGGCGGGTGTTTTTCTGGTCAAAAGAGACCGAAAAACGAGCAATTATGGGCGGGAGAGAAAAGGGAGAAATGGGTGCGGAGGCAGGTGGAAATGCATAAAAAGGGGGGGGGGGGTACTCGATGTTTCGCAATATCATATTCGGTGAAAGGGTCGGGTTACCTCGGAGAGAAAATGTGAATGAATGAGTCATCGAAAGAGCTGGAAGAGCTCTATGGTAATGCCACGTCATACGAAAGATATGGACAAGGACAGGAGGTCGCGTGGAAAAAGTGGAAAATGTAGATTAAAAAGTTTGAAAACAAAACTTTTTATGAACTGATGCTTTTAGAAAATGAGTAAAGGTTTGTAAGAAATTGTTTTGTGACGTGGCTCAAGGCGTGTATCTGTACCAAAAACTATGAAACCATTAAAACAGGGATCTGAAAGTGCTAAACTTTAAACAAAAATACCTCTGAAACTAGAGAAGTTAGAAAAAAGTTGTCAACTACAAACATGACCAGCATAAAATTTCCCATGTTTTTGTAGTTGACAACTTTTCCATAGCTGTTTCAGTTTTCAAGATAAACCCAGTCAAAGTTGATGTTTAGCGAAACTGAAAAACTAGCAGTTTTCCACGTCACACCACCATTTCAAAACCCGAAAACCCTTGAATCGCTTCATTTCTCTTTCTCTTTTCTCTCGCAGAGTATAAAAATCTGTCAAGTGGAAAGAGATGAAATGGTGGCGGCAAAATGAAAAGTGAGAAAACTTTTGTGTGGCGGCGGCGGCGACTGGTACACTTTGAGAATAGGAAACGGGGGGATAGTAACAGAGAGAGAGAGAGAAAAAAGGATCTTTCTGTGTCTCTCTCAGCCGCCGCGCTGAGACACAGACCGAACTCGCTGAGCAAACAGGAGTTGGGCAAATACTGGAAATGCAAAGGGGGGTAACATCATGGAAACAACTATTCTGACGAGATGATGATGGTGACGATGGGGAAGAAAAGAATCAAGAATCATCGAAGTTTTCTGGCACTTCAAGTTTTGTTTCACCGGAAGCCCTTCAGAAGTTCGGCGATTTTGTTGGTTTGAAGTTAAGTTCAACACTAGAGGCCTTCTATTCTAGGTTTAGGGTAGTCATGGCTCTTAAAGTTTTCAGCTGATACCCTTGGCAATGCCACGTGGAATACTGTCTTTCTTTCGTACTGTTATTCGGAAAAAATGTGCGGAAAAAATGATTTCAAGATCACAGTTTCAGAACGAAATGTTACAGAACAATCCGAATTTTCAGAAATCAAAGGCACGCATTCAACGGATCTTAGCGTTCTTTGAAATTTTTCTTATTCCTCAAATGGTTTTTCTTCCCCACAGACTATAATATATCAATGCAATCGAGTTTTCAATTTGTCCCTCCACCCACCGAGCCAATGTCAATTGAACCGTTGAAATTCGAATTTCCGGTGGCAATTTCAAGTGAATTCGCGAAATGTATTCATTTTCGCTTCACATCCACTCTCCTATTTTCTCGTATTTTCCAAGCACTATTCTTCTTCGAAAATGGGGAACACGTCGAGCGCTGTGACGGCTGGAATTCGGAATCAGGTGACAGCCAAGAACAGTCCGATGAACATGTTGGCCGATATGAGCGGAAACGGTTATCTCGCCGAATTGGCGAAGGAGGCGTTGAGAAGTGGCAATAATGAGGAGTTGGATCGCGAGATTTTCGAGGTTTGTCGTCGTCTGTCCGTGGTTCTTGGCGCTTTGTACGCAAACACCAGGTATCGTAAAAGGGGATTTGTGTAGATTTACGAGCACAGAGTTTTTACGCGGGAACGTTAGTTTTGTACAAACGCGCTCTGCTAGACGAATTGCGAAAGTTTGAAAATCGATTTTAAAAAACTTCGACCATGACCTAGAAATCCGCTTTAGTGTTTCATTTTTCCCTCAAGTCTAGTGGAGCGCACTTTGAAACGGTTTTGGCAGACTGGACGCTACCTTGCTGTTTGAATTGAATCCTCCTGGATTCAGTTGATATCTCTTCAATGGGTTAGAAGGGAGTAACAATATAGAGCGTGCGGGAGAGGAAAAATGGGACCTGAAGACCCAGCAAGAAACGATATAAAACCGGAGCGAAAAACGATAATAAACCGGGGACTAAGAACACAACACAAAACTTCCCGGCCAAACCCGAGATCGCGCGGGATGCGACTTTTGATCTACAGAGCGCGCGCAATTAGTAGAGCAAAACGAACAATTAAGGCTAGGGGAAAATCGAGATATTATCTGTTTTTTGGAGTGATCCCCCGGTACGAGACTCCGACATAACGGGTCTCGTAGTTGTTTAGCGAAATTTTGGGCGCGAGATTTGAAACGAGTAAAATGTTTCAATCTCTTCTTCCGCAATTATTCGTTTCAAATCTCGCGCGGCGAATATTTCGCTACACAACTACGCCTTGCGTGGCGCGTTATGTCGGAGTCTCGTACCGGGGGATCACTCCAAAAAAAAAACAGATAATAACAAGATTTCTTAAATAGATAGTTTTTGATTCAGTGTCGTTGAGATATCGACTCAAAAAAAACTTTAGAACGTATTCTCAACCAATTCCAGAAAGTGCAGCCAATGTTGTACAACAACGGCGAGGGCGCCATGATGCCGCTCTCCGAGATCATGGCCCTGCGGCACAAAGAGCGCACCGGCAACACGTTCGTCGTGCCAACACCCTCCACGGAGCGCCGCTTCGTGTGCTGGGATCTGAATGCTCGCGGAGCCGTCGGCGAGACGCTCCTCCACACGTGCTTCCTCGCCGGCCTTCCCAAACACATGAAACTGCTCGCCGAGCGGCTCATCGCAATATTTCCAAAAATCATCAATGATTTCTATATTTGTGATGAGTACTATGGGGAGACGGCACTTCACATGGGAATCGTGTCGGAGAACGCGGAGATTGCGAGGTTTTTGCTCAAGAATGGAGCCGATGTGCACGCGAGATGCTCCGGAAACTTTTTCACGTGCGACGATCAGAAGGGCTCGAGGACCGACCATCCGGAGGTGGAGCACGCGATTCTGAGCAAGCATACCAAGTATCCAGGGTGAGAGAAGACATGGAAACTTGAGCTGACCTGAGCCTGAGCTGAAAATGTTTTCAGCCACATCTACTGGGGAGAGTACCCGCTCTCGTTTGCCGCCTGCCTCAAACAACCCGAGTGCTTTCGAATGCTAGTTGCTCACGGAGCAGATGTCAACGCTGCCGACACGAATGGCAACACCATTTTACACATCTGCACTATTCACGAGAACTGGGAGATGTTCAAACTTGCACTGACACTTGGAGCCGATTTGCACATTAAGAACCTTCAAAATTTGACACCTTTGACTCTGGCCGCTTTTCTGGCCAAGAAAGAGGTCATTCTGCACAGATTTTCAGGTTCGGACTTTGATTTTCAGATGATGCAGAAAATTGTGGAAGAGGAGCGAACGGTGAATTGGACGTATGGGCGGACTCAATCGGCGGCTTATCCACTCGAACACGTGGACTCCATCGAACCTTCCAGTGGAAATATCAACCAAAAATCGGTTTTAACGATTGCGGTTTATGGGGAGAAGGCGGAGCACTTGTCGCTTTTACCTCACCTCTTGGAGCAACTTGTGCACCACAAATGGATCGCTTACGGAAGAAAAACGTTAGTCTCGACTCTGGCGGGAGTTCAAAACTTCTAACGATTTCTGGGATTTTCAAGGTTATTCGCTCAACTATTCATGTTTTGCATATACTTCATAT
Organism: Caenorhabditis sulstoni; assembly: GCA_963966605.1. NCBI lineage: Eukaryota > Metazoa > Nematoda > Chromadorea > Rhabditida > Rhabditidae > Caenorhabditis > Caenorhabditis sulstoni. Next base: position 9,038,826 of record OZ016478.1, read on the forward strand.
GTGTCACGTCGTGTTTCCTGCTCCGTCCGAGCCCGTTCGAGCGGAAGCAGCACATTGCGAACGATTTGATTTGTTTTTACGATTTCAAGACGAGAAGCTTCAATGAGTCGGCGGTTTCGACCATTGTGAGTTACCTGGGCAGCCCGCAAACGTCCTAGCAGCTCGCAAGTTCCCGAGCAGCTCGCAAACGTCCTAGCAGCTCGCAAACGTCCTAGCAGCTCGCAATCGTCCTAGCAGCTCGCAAACGCCCTAGCAGCTCGCAAGTTCCCGAGCAGCCCGCAAACGTCCTAGCATTTCTCAAAACTCTGAGCAGCTCTCAAAACTGTTGCTCTCTCAGATCTACCATCTTCTCCATTTGATTTGCGTCGCCGGAGCCACTCTCTACCTGGTGCAGGCTCTTCTGCACATAAAAAACGTCGGCTACCACTTGTACGTTCTCGGATTGTCTGGATTTCCAGCCAAAGCGATCTTTTTGTTCTCCTGCATTCTGATGGTCATCACATTTTTGCTGCGAATATTCTGTTTGGACGAAGCCGAAGACATCGTTTGGGTCGTGATTGTGTTGTTGACATCGTTGAAGTTTCTGTTTTTCTGTAGGTCAGTGTGACCTACGTAGAGCAACTTGTGATCTACTTTTCTATTCAAGAGGCTTCAAATCAGTGGGACCGTTCGTGCTGATGCTCTACAAAATAATCATTCGCGATCTGATGCGCTTCTTTCTGATCTACCTCGTCATCGTCGTCGGATTCTCGCAAGCGTTCTACGTCATCTTCCTCGGCTACAAACGATCGGATCCCGAGAAAGCCGGAGAGAGTATAATGAATAACGTGGCGGAGAGCTATGTCCGAATGTTCATCATGTCTCTCACAGAGTTCACCGTCTTCTTCGAGCAACTCGAAGAGTGCGAGCATACTGTCATTGGAAAAGTAGGTCAACTGAGTGCAGTTTCAGTGGCTACTCTTGATTCTAAACATTTCCAGGTCGCATTCGTAGTCTACATGCTGCTGGTTACCCTTTTGCTCATAAACATGCTCATTGCCATGATGACGAACACCTACACCGAAGTTTCTGGAAACTCGCTGGAATGGCTCCGTCAGTGGTCGGCCATCATTTTGATGATGGAGCAGAGTTTCGATCCGGCCACCCGGCTACGGTACCAGAGAAGATACGGTATCCGATTCGATGGAGGCGAAAAGCTGGTGCTCTTCCTTAAGGACAAAATGACGGTGGGTTGGTGGCCGAGGTTTTGCGGGAGCGGGTGTTAGGCCAACATCAGAAAGTCAACATTTAGGAAGAAGAGTTCGAGGCTCGCCGCAAGAAAATGCACGAAGATCGACGCCGTTTTCGAGAGGAACTGAGGACGAATCAGTGGAAACGACCCGCTTTCATTTGCAAGCAAGGCGCGAACTATTTTAAGCCCAAGAACCGGCAACAGAACAAACTGTCAGTGACTACTGTAGCATAACATTTTAGTTATCTTCGAAATAAATCAATTAAAAAAATCTCCGATTTCCGCGACCCGCAAATGATGTTAATGCTAGCCGCCTTATAGAATTTTGCCCCAGAGAATACGTGATCTTTGTTTTCGAAAAAGAAGACAAAATTTTCTTTCTCATTAGGAAAAGTACAAGTATTTAGTATAACATGTAAATACATATCATTTCTAGTATCACATGAAACTACACACTGGTCAACCCATATGTGTTTGTTCTCGATTCACCACAAGCACCCAATCTTATCATCACCGAACAAGGCCAAAGTGAGCCGTCTTACTACAACTGGCACGTTTTCCGAGCCGACGAACTGTTTTATGGGTGGTATTATCACTCGAGAAGTAGTCGACATTACGTGAACAGTACCATCCATGGTGACGCTTTCAACAAAATTTCCAGTTCTGGCTCTTCTATTTGCCCTCTTACCGTAGTCTCTTTTGTGATTGTTTAAAAGATGTTATGTACCTATATAGAAATTAAAAGTTTCAGCCAAATTGAGAATGAAAATGTTCTAGTTTTCGCTTTGTATAGCATCTTAAAAATTCCAACAACAGATACTAGATATATTCACACATTTCACACACGAAAACAAAAAAGTAGTGATCGGAAAAATTTCCAGCCCAAAAAATTACAGATCTTCATAGTTGTTGGCAGTCTTTAGTCTAGTTCTCAACTGTTCGACGCCTGTCAATTTCGGAACGTTGCCGCCTCTCGGGACGACTTCCTTGTCTGGCTCTCCGTTCTCTTATCACCCGCCCTTCTCTCACCCCCCGACCATTTTCATTTTCAGCCTCTTATCATCGTCATCCCATAATGCTCCCCTGTTTTGTTACCCCCCCCCCCCCTCTCGCCTTTTTCGGTCACACTGAAAATTGCCTGATCAAACCATTTCGAGCTACAGTAGGAGAGAGTATCAATTCACCCCTTTCCTTTTTTGATTGGCGGGTTTAAACTTGAAATGGGCGGAGTTTCAGCTCATTCGGAGCTCCGAATGTGCTCCAAACGATGGTTTTGGAGGTGTTTGCGTTGTCAGCGCGGCGTTCTCTTATCATTATTGAGTTTCGATTTTCAGCAACTACTATTTTCAAACTACTTGTTTTCTTTTCCCCTGTTAGCAACTGAAATTGACTGTAATAATTAACTTTGAAAGTTCTACAACTGCAAAAAATAAAAGCAACGTTTTTATTACTAGAGCTCAGAGAAGTTTAACTGAAATTCATATAAAAATAAAATGAGATTTTATTCTCCGTATTTCTGAAAATCTTCTTTCCGAAATAATACTCAAGACTGAAATTTCAGCTCTCTCCACTACCCACACCATGTCTTCCACTTTTCATTTCCCAACTTCTCCACTGCGATGCCTCATCGTGCTCTTCACTCTGCCACGTGTCATTTCCACGTTGAACGTGCTCCTTTATATTCTGCTCATCGGCAAATCCCACATTGATTTCACCGATTCACTCATCGACACTCTGGTAGATCACGGTCATTCGGTGGTATGTTCCGGGCAGCGGATTCAATTTGAATCTCGAATTGTAGGACCTGATTATTGCGAGAATGAACAGTCACGTCAAAACGAATGGAACGACGCGCGCGGCGAGAAAATACGTCTACGGGTTTACGGTAGGTTGAAAGAATGCCCGTTTGGCTCAATGAGCTCAAGAGTTTCCAGGAAGACAGTCCATGGAGCAAAACACCGCACTTGATGAATCCGTTCGAAACTCGAGCTCGAACGTGGCAAGAGCACACTCATTACACTTCAATCGTCACGGAAATCTGTGAAAGTACGGAAAGGTTTCCGATTTTCAGACACAACTGGAACCTTTTTCAGTCGGTCTCACGGATCCGGGACTGCACAAGTTCATCTCGTCGAAGAAATACGACATCGGATTGGCGACAGAGTATGATTATTGCGGATTCGCACTCATGAAACACTACAAACTTCCGTCGATTGTTTCGATCAGCTCGTTGGCGGTGCTCGATCAACAGAGCATTTCTGTGGGAATGCCGAATTCGGCGGCAGTTACACATGGTACAAACTAGACCCGTTCGGAGTAGTTTCAACGACGATGACCATCTATTACAGCGATATTCGAAACGGAAGACCTGTCGACACTTTGGGGAAGATTCAAAAACCTCGTCAACTGGGCGCACATCAACTTCGTCGTCTACCCGTACTGCCAGAAGCATCAAGGAGACGTCATACGACGTCATCTGGGAGACCACATCGACGTCACCACCCTGGCCGCTTCTATCGATTTGGCGTTTGTGAACTCGAACGAGCTCATCGAAGTGCCGCGTGTCGTGAGCCACAAAATGAAGTATATCGGCGGAATCAATCTGCGGCCTTCCGGAAAGCTTGACGCGGAAACCGAACGCGTCGTTTCAGCCGCCGCACGCTCGGGAATCGTTGTTTTCTGCTTTGGCACGCAGGTGGGACAAGAGTTCTAGACGTTTCTAGACAGAATTCCGAGATGAGTGGGCACAAAGTGTAGAAAATATACAAGTTGATCAGAAACTATCACTTTTTTCGTCTTTTTTTACGTTCATATTTGGCTGATTTCAGAATCTGTCAATCAAGTTTCACTATCAGAACTGGAACTGAAGTTTTTGTGGTGTAGACGACGAATGAGAATGAAAACATAGGAAACTGAACTTAACATCTTCTCGGGGATTTGATCTCACTAGCCACTTAGCTAGGAACTTAAAATTGATGATGGACGGATTAGAAAAGGATTGACGTGGCATACCACCCCGACTAGACGAGATAAGAGAAAGAGTAAAGTGTGGGCAGTGATACGTGTTCAATGTTCATGACGGAATTCGATCGGATGATTGTCAAGTCACACGCTTTTCCGCGATTATGATAGTGGAAAAGTGATTGACAGGACCATGAAACGAGTGGAAATGAAGTGCGTAGATGTGATGGAGAGCGTGTACAAATTGAGCAGAACATACCAAGAATTATAAGGGGAAGGTGAAATAGAGTATAGTCGTTCATGAGGGCTCCACCGTAATTTTTTATTTGAGGTACCGTCTAACCTGTTCCCAGTGGAAGTTCGTCGCGCGTTCGCCAACGCCTTCCGCCATTTCCCCGAAATCACTTTCATCTGGAAGTATGAGATGCAAGAGGGTGATGATCGGATTTTCGCGAACACAACGAACGTCCAATTCTTGAAATGGCTCCCACAGACAGATCTACTAAGTGAGCACGCCACAATGGCCTGGAAAACTCTAGGCCATCCATTTCAGATGATCCACGCACGCGAGGCTTCATCTCGCACGTCGGCCTGAACTCGTACGTCGAGGCGTCCTACGCGGGTGTTCCCATTCTGGCGGTGCCGCTTTTCGTGGATCAGCCGCATAATGCAATGTCCGGAGAAACACTCGGAACCACTTACGTGCTGGACAAGACCAAAATCACCACGGAAAGTGTTGTCAAAGGATTGAGAGCGATTCTCTATGACCTGAGGTTTCTGGCGATCTCTAGAAAGTTTTTTTCGCAATTTCTATGATTTCAGCTATTCCCTAAACGCGAAAAGAATCTCGAAAATGCTGCACGAACGTCCGAATTCGCCGAAAACGATTTTCGTCGAGTGGATCGAATTCGCGGCTCGCAACCCGCTTCTTCACCGAAATTTGAATTTGGCAGGCCATAACATGGGCGTTTTTCAATATTATTGCATTGACGTTATTACGATTGCGTTGACTTCTGTGGCTTTTGCTTTACTTCTAATTTACCAAGGCGTTCGAAAGATTCAGAAACGGGTTCAGAAGAGTACAGTTGTTGTACAGGCAGAAAAGAAAAAAGTTCAATGAATAAATAATTTTTCTGATTTTAGAGAAGTTTTTTTAAATCGAGGAACTGAAAACATGTTGCGAACAAGCTAAATAAATATATTTGTGAATAAAAACTTCAAAAATTTTACGCGCCAGCTGGGGGTAAAATGCAAACGCGCTCCACCGAGCACCTCGTGTACTCCTCTCGGACAAGCGCAAAAATTATTTTTTTCTATTTTTTCGACTTAAACTTTTAGAATATTTTCAGCCGCGTTTCCTAAATTCAATTAATTTTCAGAATGCTGTCTCAAAAGGTTCTTCTCAATTTCCGCCAATTCGCATTCCGATCGCTGGCCTATAGCACCACAACAAACCCCGCCAACGAGGTCTTCATCGAAAGACTGACGGGAAAAGATGAGGGTTTGTTTTTTTTCCAATTTTCTTGAAAAAAACAATCAATTAATTGTTTAGGAATCACTCTTGTCACCATGAACCGCCCGGCAAAAAAGAACTCGCTGGGAAAAGTTTTCATGGGACAGGTACTCTGCAGAAAAAGAACTGAAGCGTCTGTATGACCGAAAGTTTTCCAGTTCCGCGAAGTGCTCGATGAGATTAAATACGATCCGAAGACTCGCGTGGTGATTCTGAAGTCGAGCGTCGACAACGTCTTCTGCAGTGGAGCCGATCTGAAGGAGAGGAAGACGATGAGCCAGCAAGAAGCCACAAAGTTCGTCAACGGACTCAGAGAATCATTCACCGATGTACGATGCTTTTGTTTCTGAAAATACCAAAAACACGCATTTTCTTCAGGTTGAACGACTTCCGCAGCCAGTTATCGCCGCAATCGACGGATTCGCGCTGGGAGGAGGATTGGAACTGGCCCTCGCTTGTGATATTCGAGTGGCTTGTGAGCGAAAAATCGATGAACTCTACGAATTACTCATTCTTCAGCTCAAAAGGCAAAAATGGGACTGGTCGAGACGAAGTGGGCACTAATTCCGGGCGCGGGAGGCTCTCAACGCCTCTACCGAATCATCGGTGTGGCGAAGGCGAAAGAGCTCATCTACACGGCGGAGGTGTTCGACGGAAAAGAGGCGGAACGTCTCGGCGTCGTCAATCACGTCGTCGCCGCCGATCCCGTCGACAAGTCGATCGAAATCGCCCGCAAAATCATTCCGCGCGGTCCGATCGCTGTGAAGCTCGCCAAGCTGGCCATCAATCTCGGATCGCAGACTGATATCACCAGCGCGCTTTCCGTGGAGCAACAGTGTTATGCTCAGGTAAGCGTATCGAGATAAAAATCTGAAGATTCTGAAAATTTCAGATCATCCCAACCAAGGACCGCCAGGAGGGAATGACGGCGTTCGCCGAGAAGCGCGAGCCGGTCTACAAAGGAGAATAAGCGCGGAATCTGCTTGAAAATGAGCTTTTTAATAGTGAAACCCTGTGATTTCTTAGTTGAAATTTAGGTACATTTTTAATAAAATAGATTTTTCTTACTGTTCTGTTCAAATTTTGCTGGTTGGTTTTCATTTCCATGGAATACCTTCTTTCTGGTGATTATTCGTGTTTTTTTTTCAAGTTCTTCTAATTCCAGATGCATCTTCCCGCAGTTCGACGCCTTCCGGCCAACGCTGCCGCTTCTAAATGGGACATCTTCGCATCGGTCGTCCTCTCCAGATCTCCGGTCGTCGCGCCGCCCATGTCAGAAGTCGAGTCGCGATTCAATCGACTTCAGTTGGCAGAAGAGCAGGAGAAGAGTCTGATGTGCAACTACGAGCTGAAAACCATTCAAGATCAGCGAATGTTGGCCCGCCGTGAGCAGTTGCTCCGCGAAGGCAAGGAGCTGTCGGAGCTCGACGAAGAGATCGGAGTGACGAACGCGGTGCGAGAGGACGATTGGCAGCGGAAAGCGAACGAACTGGAGCAGAAGTACGCGTTCTCGAGCTACTCGACGACGTCTGACTTGAAGAGCGTCCATCGTCTTCTCGATCGGAAGATTGTACTGATTGTGAAGCAGAAGCTCGGCGAGAAGGCATACACGTCGCCGTGGATCCTTCCACAAATCAAGCATCGCGAGGGGGAGACGTTGAGACAGGTGACTCCTCCGAAATGAATTCAAAATCTTTTATATCCGGTTTTTCAGACGGCAGAACGATGCATCGGTGAGATTTCGGCGGAGAACATGAGTGTGAGCATCAGCGGAAACGCCCCGTTCGCCATCTTCTCTCACAAATATCCGGCGCCGTTGAAGACGAGAACCGGAGCTCAGGGAGCCAAAATCTTCTTCTACCTGGCGAATCTCGAGTCGACGCAGTCTGAGTTCAAAGCGAACTCAGAAGACGTCGCTGATTTCCAATGGGTGACGTGCGAGGAATTCTGGAAGACGGTGCCCGGAACAGATTACAAAAAAGCTGCACGCCACGCGTTTTTGGAATAGATTCTATGATAATTTTTGTTCTCTTTTTTTTTGTTATAGAAATAGATTTTTCTGTTGTTTTTGAGAAAAAAGAAACTATTGATTAAAATTTTAAATATAATTTTTTCTTGGTTTTTCAACCATTTTTCTGAATATTTGTCAGTTTCCTATGTGTTTTCAATGCTTTTTCACATTTTTCAAACTTTTCCAGACAAAATGTCCGAATTTCTGAAGCGTCCAACTGACGCTGAAACCGACGAGGATCTGCTGAAAATGCAGGAGGAGTGGGCGAATTCGCAGAAAAAGAAGACGTCGGTGGAGATTCATCGGATGAAGAAGCGGACGAAAGTTGAGGAAAAAACCGCGGAAACCGGCAAAAGTAGGGCATAGAACAGTGAGCCCAGGGTATTTCGAAAGTTTTTAGGTCACGAAAAGAATCTGAAAATGTCTAAAGCCAGTCGCGAACAGGCGTCCCGCTTTCAAATCGATTTGGACGATATTCGCGAAGAATCCAATGTGAACGACGTGCTTTTCGGTGTCGAAGAGCGAAACATCGACTGGCTTCACGACGACAAACACGATGAGATTCTGAAGTCGGCGACGTCTTCATCGGCTTTTTCGAAAGACGACGGATTCCCGGAGCCGCTCGATTTGTCCGCATACTATACCGGAGTACGCGCCGCGCCACCCACCGGAGTCAGCTTTTTCGCCGCGGAATTCGATCGGATTCACGGAAATTTGGCTGAAAATCTCGATGAGCAAGCGGAGAAAGAGGTGGAGCCCGAAGAAGCGACGTCGTCGAAAGATTTCCGCGAAGAAAACGAAAAGTATCTGAAAAGTCTGGACGCGGAGAAGATTGCCGAATTGCGGTCGGAAATCGAAGAGAGATTCGATCCGAAACTGCTCGAATTTCTGGCGAATCGCGGCAAGAAGAAGGAGAAAGAGGGAGCGGAGGAGCCGAAGAAAGTGAGCAAATTCAAGCAAAGAAGGCAGATGGAGAAGATGGAGCCGAAACAAGAGCCCGAGGAGGAGAAGAAACAACCGGAAGAGTCGAAAGAAGAGGAGCCTGTGACGAGGGAAGTAGAAGAGATGATGAACGAGCTGGAAGTTCTAGAAGAGTGGCCGAATCGTCAGGATCAGGAGAAGTACAATCGCCTGGCGACCGACGCGATTCAGATGGATTTGACGGCGAAATCGAGTCGAAATTTGGCGGGAAGACAACAGAAGAATGCGGTCAGACTGTTCGAGATTTGCAAGCAGCGGGTCGACACGAAAAGGTTTCGTTTAGCTTTGGGGAGACGGTTTTTGCTTGGCGCGTGCCGAGTCAAAAGAAACCCAGTCTATTCAGTTCGTCTTTCAGTCCGCCGGACGCGCTTCTCGACCTCGCGCGCTCCTCCATCGACCAAATCGAGACGCTCTACCTCGAACAGATCTCCGTGGACGGTCACATCTCCTTTGAGTACGGGAAAGGCGTCAATCCGATTCTGGACGAATGCTGGACACTGGTTCCGGTCCGACGAGTCCTCGATGCCGTTGAGAAGCGACAAGGCGTCGTCCTCCCCGACGACGTCGAAATCGTTCGACTGGCTCTTCTCTGGACACTTCTGCTGTTCGAGGAGTGGAAGACTGCATTCTTCGCTTCGGTCCAACCGAATGATTTCTACGTGCATCTCACCGAAACATATCTGATTGGCGCAGAAGTGCTCGCCGACGACGTCATCACTGAATGTGCTCACCGCGTCATGACTGGCTACGTGTTACCGGCATCTCGTGACGGAAAGATCTCACTTCGGATGAATGGACGAGTGGCTGGCCTCGACGCCTTCATGCCGTTCTACGAGAATCTGCTTAAAAACTACGAGCAGTACTCGCTGGGAAATGCTCATTTCGCCATTGCGATTCTCATTGGAGCGTACTTAAACGCGCCGATCGGCGACAGTATCGAGTATCGATGCGCGTTGTGGTCGCCGAGACGAAACACGATTCGGCAGATGACGACGTCCACCTCGTCGTGTCGAGACCTTCTGGATGCCATCAAACATCAGATTCTGGAACGGGAAAATGTGATTTACGAGCAGCACTATGTGCAGTACTGCACTCTTCTTGGATCATACGTGGCGGCGATTCGAGACGACGTGGTAAGGTTTTCAGTTATTTTCTATTTGAAACATCTCAAAAAGGCACTTGAGTTGTTACACACTGTTTTGATCGCTTTCCAGGTGACACGAGACCGCAATCCGTTGATGTTCGAGATTGCGGCGTTCGAGATCGGCAAGTTTCTCGAAAAACACCAAAAAGAAGGAAACGAGGAGAAGAAGCGAGAGTTCCAGATGCTCGTTGACATTATCCGCGGATCAATTGGTACCAAACTCGCTTTCTAATGTACCGCATGCTTGAACCTTGTTGAAATTTTTTGTTATTTTCAGTTTCGAATACAAAATCGTTATCGTTTTATACTCTAGACGTCCGAACAAGTTTCAAAAGTTTTAAGGTGCTTCTCAAAAATTCGACCAATTCAGGTTTATTTATAATGTTTCTTTGGTTTCTTCCCTCAAATTGCTTTTTGGTGTATTTTTCTGTGCCAACCCTCTTTTTGAGGGTGGGATGAGGTGTTTCGGAAGGGTTGCTGGTACATCGTGGCCTGCAATAGAGAACATCTCGATAGTTTACAACAATTTTCAAATTTTCCGACCTTCCAACTTCAACTCGATCAAATAAGAAGCCAATGCAAACTCCTCGGCATCCAACTTTCCATCCTGATCCACGTCGGCCAACTTCCAAATCTTGCTGAGCATGAAGTTTGGCAGTTTGCTCCATTTCACGACGTGCTCTTTGAACGCTCGTGCTGTCAAAAAGCCGTCCACCGGGCCGAGACTTTCGAACATGGCGTCGTCGCGCTCGACGACCCATTTGGACTCGTCGGATCCCAAATCGATTCCCTCGCCGCGACCGTCCGCAAACGGGCTGTCGACCGTCAGATCGAACACACCTCCTGTCACGCTGGACTTCTGGTCAGACACATCGACCTTGTTGAGTTCCAGAACACGTGCTGAAAATCGATACTGTTTCAGTTTTCCAGTTGTTAGTTTCAAGCTCACCGATATCGGAATAAATTAGACTTTGGAAGTTTTTCAGCTCCCTGGAATCCAATGTTTTGAAGCTGTCGAAATCGTGCTTCCACAACTCGGTTTGCATTTTGAACATATCGGGGAAGTCGCCACGTGGAATGTTATGTGCTCGTTGTATCTCTTTATAAATCTCGCCGAGATTCTGAATCAGCTCGATTCGTTTCTTCTCTTTGCCGAAAACCCATGGCGTTTGATGTTTCAGGTGGGAAAGGATCATTGCGTGGGTCGAGGCGAGTCGGGCGCGCTTCAGTAGATCGTTGGCTTTCCGAAGAATCGAGTTGGCGGGAAGTGACTGCAAATCGGAGAACAGATCGCGCTGCTCGTCTTGAAAGAGCTGACGGTTGATGTCGTAGTGGAGGGGATGATCCCAGAACGATCCGATGTAGACTCGCGACACTTCCGGCGTTTTGTACACTTTTCCCAGCGACCACAAAAGAGCTCCGTAGACGCGCATGAGCTCTTGATGGTTCACCATATCCGACTTATTGAGCACAATCCGAATCTTGTCCTCGTTTCCCACGAGAGCCTCGAGACACCGTCGGAATTCGTCTGAAACGTCGAGTTTGTGAGCGTCGAAGAGCAGGATGATGCGATCGACACGATGAGCGAACCATTCGAGAGTTCCAGTGAAATCGTAGCCACGATCGACGCGCTGCTTTTCTCCAGATAGCACGCCGGGAGTATCGACAATCGTGAGATCTTTCAATACTGGATTCGGTATCGTCGAGCATTGAATCCGATTCAGAAACGCGCTTCCGAACTTTGAAAGCGAGCGGAACGGCTTCGTCTTGTCCATGGCAAGCGCGTGTCCCGGAATCGTTCCAATCTCGTCGCCATTCATCAGAACAGTGAATCGATCCGTCGTCGGCTCGGGACCAATTCGCATTCCGGGAAAATCCGAGTCTAGAAGGTATCTGATGAACGTCGTTTTGCCCGTAGAATACTGTCCGACTAGCAACACCATCGGTTTTGAGTCGAAATCCGCATCCTCTGAAAATTTAGACAGTCTAGACGGCGTGTTTTTTTAGCAGCTCGAAAAATTTCATCAGCAGCACTCAAACGGTCGCCAGCAGCCCGCAAACTCGAACTCCTCTCACCTAAACGAGGTCCGTGGAAGGCGTGGAAGGTGTGATTGATCTCAAACGGAAGCAGACGATTATTGTAAAGATCTCGAAGAAAATCGGAAGCAGGCCCGATCTCCTGTTTCGAGAACCACGAGAAAATGCTGCGCGTTAATGTGACACTCGTGAGCGAGAAACGTCTGGAGACCGATAGACGCGCGAACAGAAGACGTCGGACCACTTTCATCTGTTACTCAACTCTGAATTTCAATGAATTTTAAAGAATTGATCACCAGTTTATGAATAGTAAGTTGGAAAAATGAATACTCTATTTCAAAAAAATTTAATTTTAAAAAGTGGCAGAGAGGAGTACACGAAGTGTTCAACGGAGCGCATTTGCAGCGTTTCCATTTCTAACTTCATTTTTCGCTGATTTTTTCGCAATTTTAACATTTCTCAACTGTTTCTCTTCTTAAATTCGTTTAATTTTCAGATTATGGCGTCTCTGCGCAGGGGAGAGCTCATTTTTATTAAAAAGATAAAACCCAGATTTCAGGCGCACTCAAAAACCAATACTTCAGTTTTGCCTGAATTGATTGCCAAATAACCAAAATCCAGGTTTTCTGGGACACCCAAACGTTAACCAGTTATCAATACCTTCGTTTAAATAATTGTAAGTGAATACATAAAGAATTACAAAATAATTTATTCCACACAATCGTCAATACAGTCGGCAACATTTTGGCTGATGGAATCAAAGTAACGGGCATATCGTTGGCTTGCCATGCATGAGATATTTCTATTTTTTAGAAATTCTTTTGTGTGATTGAATGAATCATCCGCGTCGTGGAGTGCTTTCGGAAAATTCCAGCCCTTTAGAATCTCTCGAATAATCTTCAGCTTTTCTGGTTGTTGTTTATAGTTTCTCCAAACATTACGGTTATTGGAGTCAAACGAGTAGTCCGAAATCTAAAATTTATGAAGTTTTTCAAAATAAACCAAACTGAACGTACTCTGAAATCGACGATTGAAAGATTTCCATTCGTGTCGAGTCCATAGTTGTCGCCATGAAGATCGCTGACATTAAACAATCTTCCGATCAAATCCAGCATTAATTCTGCCTTCAATGTGAGCTTCGTCGTATGCGACGGTTTAAAATTGACAACTAAATACTTGTTTTAAATTTTTACATTATAACACAGCATTTACCTTCTAATGTCGCGATGTAAACTCCAATAACTGACGTATGAATATTAGGTATAATGTGAACTGACGGTCCAACGCCGATTTGAGCCAATAACAAGTACATAAAAATTTCCCGCATGTCGACATTCTGACGTGATGACATCGCTGAGTGTCGTTTCACATAAAATCGTTGAACAGTTTCCCCACAGCTCACGTTGCAAATGAAACCGGCCTAGGAAAAATACGGGTATTTATGTTCATATTTTAAATCTAACATACCTGAATACCAATTACTGACTTTTCCGAATAGTTGAAGGACAATGTTGGATTTGCAGGATTCTTCTCATATAATGCAGAAAAATAGCGTTCAACTGCCATTCTAATAAATCCGTCATGATCGTCAATATATTCCGAGAACGCCCGAATGAATTTGATCCGACGAATAGCAAACTCCGCGTATGTAGAGAAAAAGCCCTCCGTGTATAAACGCTGTAATGAATGCGAAGCCTCCAGCACTTGTTTCTTTTTCGCAGCACGTGGCGTATTTTTTGGAATATCCGAGGCAAGCAGAAAGACCGTCCATTCCGGCAGGGAAGAATGTTTCTGAAAATTAACAATTTTACTAATTTTATCCAACTCGAGAGCAATTTTAAAGAATCCGATAGCTATGTATATAAAAATTTAGCACTTTTTGAATCTCAAAAAAACAAAATTCTACTTTGATAACTTGAAAAGGAAAAATGAAAAAAAAAATTTTATTCGTTTCAAATCTCGCGCCCAACATTTCGCTAAACAACTACGCCTGGCGTGGCGAGACCTGTTATTTCGGAGTCTCGTACCGGGATCCCTTAAAAAAAACAAATAATACATGTAAAAATAACTAACCAGATTCAACGTTTCATTATCCTTCAGTCCTACACCTTCCAATGGACCATTCAACAAATCGATGCGACGATCTTCGCTGTCGAATATCTGTTGATATTCTATCACAATTCGAAAAAAAGAGAGAATTTTCTCTTGCAGCTGCTTGATTGTCGCCTAAAACAATGAATTGTATTTAATACAGACATGGAAAACATACCTGAGCTGTAAAATCAAATTTAACCGAGTTGTGCGACTTATTTTCGTGATCACGCAAGTCAATCACAATAAACATTTTATCTAAATCAATTAAAATTAGTACGAAATTAGTTATAACGTTCATAAAGCAAATTAAAAGGAAGTCTGCGTGAGGAAGAGAAAAGAAGGCCACACAGAGAGAAAGAGAAATTGTCAGGGTGAAGCTATCACAAATCGAGAGAACTGAAGGAAAACGAGAGAGTGGTCAATGTGTAAGATCTAGAACACGACGAGTTTGGTCACACCTAAACCTTCTCGAAGGTGCTGGCAAACAGGTAGAAGAAAATGAAAGGACAAAGTGTCTCATTTAAGAACGATTTGTTTCGCAGATTTTCTTCAGCTTTTGTTTTGTTGTTTTATTTTGAAGATGTTTTTCGAGCAAAGTTCAATATTTTCTTCTAAGATGGAAGATACTTTTCGTGTCAAGAAATCTCTACTTCTCCATAAAATGTAATAGTGAACAGAAATAAATGGTATCTAGCGAGCCTCTAAACTGCGTGTGTGCATAGACTCGCGAACAGAAGACGTGGGACCACTTTCATCTGTTACTCAACTCTGAATTTCAATGAATTTTAAAGAATTGATCACCAGTTTATGAATAGTAAGTTGGAAAAATGAATACTCTATTTCAAAAAACTTTAATTTTAAAAAGTGGCAGAGAGGAGTACACGAAGTGTTCAACGGAGCGCATTTGCAGCGTTTCCATTTCTAACTTCATTTTTCGCTGATTTTTTCGCAATTTTAACATTTCTCAACTGTTTCTCCTCTTAAATTTGTTTAATTTTCATATTATGGCGTCTCTGCGCGCTTTGTGCACCATTTCGTCACACCAGTTCCGTCTGGTTAGCGCGAGAACCAATCAAACCGGGATTAAAACGTAAATAGGAACTTGTTTCTCATCGCATGACTTGAATTTTTCCCAGATGGATTCTAACGCCTTCTCAATTCCGTCAATTCTCGAAAAGTATCGCTGTATTGGAAAAAACACCGGCGAAAGCGCCAGAACCACAAAAACAAGAAACCGCGCTTCAGTCGTCGATTCTCGAAGAAGTTTTGGACCAGAAAAAACATAAGCCAACGACGTTTACTGAAAAAGCTGTGGAGAAGGCGTCGAACACGTTCATGTACACCGCAGTCATCACCGGAGTCGGTTTGATCGGAGCGTTCATCTACGTGCTCGCCGGAGAGTTTTTCGCGCAGGACTCGCCGCAAACCATCTTCAACAAGTGAGTTTTTGAAACTTTTTCGGGAATCTTTTCAGTTACTTGTTGGAGTGCGTCACCTCCCGGTGTCAGCAGGAGGCGCCTCTACGGCACCTAACATCCTGGCACCGAGAGAACTTCCTATTAGGGTTAGCAAAAGGGGCGGTGGGCCGCCACTGGATGGAAGCATCCGATTTATATACTCTTGCACTCTTGCTCAATGCATTCTCTTCTTCAGAGCTCTCGTGCTGGTTCGCGACGACGGGCGGTGCCAGGACATCTTCGGCCCGACGATCGCTGGCTTCGGAGAGGAAACTTCGCGGGGACGTCGACGCCACGTGGCACACCACAAGTACGAGAAGGACGGAATGCAGCGAATTCGTGTTCTGTTCCACGTGAAAGGCGATCGTGACGAAGGAATCGCGCAGGCTGAGATGGAGCAACGCGACGGAGAGTGGCAGTGGCGGTTCTTGTACGTTGAGAACAAGCATCATCCGAAAACCACTCACGTTCTCATCGACAATCGTTAATTCGATCTTCACTACTTCTTTTTTTTCGTCTGGAGACCCTGTCGTTTTTAATTCTCAGTCCTTTTTCTGGGTCATGCCACGAAGTATTTATATTTACGTTTTTAGGACCTAGTTTGCGTTTATAAACCTCTCGATTTTCTTTTTTTACGATTTTACTCAATTTTTAATCCGTTATCATCGCAAGAATACTCTATCTCGAAGTTAGAAATGCAAAGTATTTCCAAATTAATTTTCAGATGGAAGACGACGGATTCACACTGGTAACTGGCAAAAAAGCGGCACGACACTGCGGCCACCGAAACCAGCGGCCGAGAAAAAAGGCGCCAGTTCGAGTGGATGGCGCTGAAAAGGATATCGAAAAAGCTTTGGAAGAAGGGGGAGCCGGAATCGTCAAAAGTGGTCTTGGGTAGCATGCGATGGCGCTTCAATGATAAAAACTTGAAAAATTTCAGACGATGGCTTGAGCAAAAGCTGGAAAACCTCGTAGAAGAGCGAAAAATCCGAAAGATTTATCTCGTCGGAAACGGGAATTTCGACTTTTCTCATGAGCCGGGAGCCCATCAGCTCGCGCTTTTTCTGGATATCTCTCGGAAGTTCGACGCCGAAATAGTTTTTCAAGAGCCCGAATGCTCAAAAGCTGAATATGAATGGCTCAAAGCGAACAACGTGACATTTCGGGAAAGCAGATCCACGGAAATCAGTATGGGCTCCGGTTCGGACGACTTCACAGTTTTAGCAATGATCCACGGCGAACATGATGTTTTGAACGGGATTCTTAAACACAATTGGGAGGATCTGAAGAAGAAAAACAAATTGATAGTGATTGGCAACGATTACGGGCGATGCGATTGGGAGATGAATGTACTGCGACCAAAATTCACGCTGATCGACGAGTTCTTTCAAAAATCCCGAGTAGACTACTTCCCAGCAGTGTATGAACCGCACCGTTTTGCGTTTCATGGCACAGTTATCATGTCTCCACTTGATTTTGATAAAGATTGTTAAATTTCTGATGTTTTCTTCATTAATTCGAAACACAGGCGAACAATGAAAACGCTCGATTTGCTCTTCTCGTGTCAATGAATGTTCCTTCTGAAATTCTTGAAAACCGCTCTAGATAAAGTCTCTCACTCTTTCCCGAGCTCCTCGAGCTCAATTTTGAGATAAATAGTGATTTTTTTTGGGCCTAAATGTATATTCAGTTAGGGGCACCGGCAAAAACAAAATTCCTCCGATTTTTCCAAATCTTTGGAATATTTTTACTCGCTCAGATAATCGAGGCGCCTCGAGGCCTAGAATTTTCACTTGATGGTTTTCTAGGCCAACAACGTATTTCGAGCAATTTTCACCGTTTTTTCCAGCGAAACTCCCGATTTAAAGTGATATTTTAATAAATTAAGCATGATAAATGCGTTGGCGATGGAGATGGGAGCCTTGCGGCTAGCGTGCTCCTCACAGGTAATTTAAATTGATTCGATTTCTCTCAAAAATGCGTTCAGATCGTTGTGGCGACGAGAAACTTGCCGGCTCGCGGTACAAAACCATTGCCAAGAAACCTGTGGGATATGTCGGATTTGGAAGAGAAAACCGGCGGAAAATACACGCACAAACCGCTCCGAATCAATCGATTGGGAGGTCGCGACCCGGAAACTGGCCGAAAAGTCAATCAGCACATCGGAGGCGGCGTCAAATTCGATTATTTTATGATCGATTTTCACAGAAGGTAACGAAATTCAATTAAAAGTGAAAAAACTACTGGAATTTCCATTCATTTTTCGGAAAACCCAAAAAGAAACGAAAAACTATCAACTTCCCGGTGATAAGCTGTAAATTTCAGAGGACCGACGAAGCCGGGGGAGACTTATGACGAACGGGTGCTCGAAGTGCGACGAGACCCGAACCGCACGTGTCACATCGCTCTTGTGGCCGGCGTCAACGGAAAACGGTGGATTCTGGCGACCGAGAACATGAAGTTGGTGGTCTTGTGCTGAAAATGGTTCAAACTCGCCGATTTCAGAGCCGGCGACATTATTTCGACAAGTGGACATTTGGCTGAAAATCCAGTGATCGGTGTGGAAGGAAACGCGTATCCGATCGGATCGCTGGCCGCCGGAACGTTGATCAACAGGTAGGCATTGAATTTTAAAGGTTTTTTTTTGAGTCTATCTGTAATTCCAGCATTGAACGCTACCCGACACTGGACTCCGAGACATTTGTGAAGGCGGCCGGCATGGCGGCGACGATCGTTCGTCATCAGGGCGAGTTCACCGTCGTCAAGTTGCCCCATAAGCACGAGTTCTCGTTGCATCGCACTTGTATGGCCACTGTGGGCAAGCTGTCGCACGCGGACATCGATGGAAAGATCTTCGGATCGGCGCAGATGCACAGAAGGTTCGTAGAAAAACAATACATTGTGCCACGTCAAGCAGTGGCGTGGCTTTGAAGTGGTAGTGCCACTTCACGAAAATCGAATTCTCTTCCAGATTCGGCTACAAGATGTCGTCGGGACTATTCCACAAGAAAGACGGCTACTTTGGTCGCAAAGTGCGCGCTCTTCCACCAGTCCGTGTGCTCGACACTCCGCCAGCCGCGCCGCCTCCGAATCAAAAGTTCACCATCTCCAAAACGGATCTTTCCGGTCTGCACGGACACGCCAAAGTGCACAATCTGCTTCCGTCCGGATATTCGACGCGCGACTACCCCGAATAGAGACTTTCTCGTATGATTACCTTGTTTTCTTTTTGTTAATCATCTTTGTTTCGGTTTTCTCTCAATTTTTAGATGAATAGAGTAACAGGTTGATCCCGTCGAAAAAACCAAAAAAACAGTTGCATTCAGTTCAGCAATAACTCATGAAAAAGTATCTACAACAAAAAAACGAAGGATTAGACGAGGTTGAAGACGTGCCGATTGTTGCGCAAGTACTCCAACTGCATTTTGGTCTCCAAATCCGCCAATTGGGAAGCCGACGAGGCCAGAGAGAGGACATGCGACACAAATGTGGCGCCGCCTTTTCGTCTCTCTCCGTACACCACCTTTCCGTCGAACTCGTCCACCGGCACATTGAAATCGCTGTCGATGGTGGCGACAGTGGCTCCGAGGTGCTCTTCGATTTCGCCGAGCATCTGAAAAAGAGCTCAGATTCACTCGTCGTTTTCGAGTAGAAAATGAAACCTTCTTCTCATCAAACCAAATCGTACATCCACCTTTGTCAATAACTTTTGTATTCGTGCAGTTCACGCCACGAGATCGGCACTTGTGGAACCACATCTTCTCCGAATGATCCGACACCAAACTAATCGAGAGACCCATCCTTTCGGCACGTCCGACTCGTCCAATTCGGTGCACGTACATCGATTTGTCGTCGGGAAGCGTCACATTGATTACTGAAAAGATATATCGATTTGCATCTCTGGTTTTTGGGAGCTTCTCGGAAAGCTTAGAAAACTCGGACATTCTGCGTTTTGTGTCCGGCTCAATCGCAGCTTTCGACGAGATAATCCTCACCGAAAGGCACTCCTTGCACATCCAATCCTCTCGCCACCACGTCAGTGCACACGAGGAATCGCATTTTTCCCGTTTTAAACCCGTCCAGCGAGTTTTGTCGCTCTTCCGCCGATCGATCGCCGTGGAGGCAGGCGGCAGTGAAATCTGAAAGTTCCCGGTGCGCAATCCCCTGTGCACATCTCGAAGAGCTCACTGTTTTGATGGAGAAAACGCTCCATATGATCGCACTGCTGTTTCGTACGGCAGAAAATGATTGCCTTGTCCATGTGAAGCGCCTGAATCGCCTTGACAACGTAGATTCCCTTCAGAATCTTCGTTCCGAGAGAAAGTGTCGCCGGATCGTTGGTGCCGGGACGAATCTGGTCGGCGTCGTGAACATGATCGTCTTCCAGATGGATCGGTTGATGTTTCACACGAATCCACTGTTTGTCTTCTAATGCGTCGACGTGGCACACAACGTGATGCACGTCGGCCGACACACAATCAGTGCCTTTCAAATCGATCCACTGGGGGAAGTTCATGTGACGGTCGGCGAAGCGGCTCACTTCGTAGTTGTGCAACGTGGCTGAGCACGCGATGACCTGTCTTCTGGAGCCGTCCGCTGCCGTCAGCGGAAGAGCTCGGAACAGATTATCGATTTGACGAGCTCCGCCGTTTTTGTCTGCCAAAAATTGATCGACCTCGTCGATAACGATGAATTGAAGCGATTTAGTGGCCAATTTCCCAGTTTGAATCAAATCGATGATTCTCGAAGGCGTTCCGACGATGATGTCGCACCCCGATTCCAGTGTTCGCAGAATTTGATTGATATTTTCGCCAGCAGCAAGCGTGACACATCTGCAACCGGAAGAAACTGGGATTCCAGCCAATTTCCTGTCTTCCCACCTGATATCCGGCTCTCTGAGCACCGCGGCAAATGTCTGGATGTTCTGAAACGTTTGCTGAACCAGCTCGCGCGTCGGCTCCAGAATCACACACAACGGTGTTGTCGAGTCAACCGACGCCTTCGCCTCGGCACTCCACCATCGAACATTCCCGTCCGGCGCCTTGCTCACCGCCACAAATCCCTGCCCAGGCGGAAATTTGAACGGCTCACCGCCGAAATTGACGGCGAGCGCCGAGTTTTGGAGAAGGACAGCCGGGAAAAGGCACGTGGCCGGGTTGCGGAACTTCCGATCCGGAGAGTAGGCCGGCGGAAATTGCTCGCCGTTCTTCGACCACCAGATCTTCTGCGAATCCAAATCGAGAAAGCATCCGAGCACGTCGTTCGTCGTGAAAGATTTGCCGTAGTCGTCGAACTTTTTGCCGAAGCTCTTCTTACCGGTTCCACCGTAGCCGTAGCTTTCGAAGTCGGTTCCTGGAAAAAGGAAGCAGATCTGTTTTTAAAACTTTTCTCAGGCAAGTTTGATCCGGACTTTCTCAAGTTTTCGAATATTGTGAGCTCGGCCCTACCGATTTTAAGCGACCCGGCGAGAGTGGCCCATCCGACTCGGCACAGTCCGTCTCTTGAAATGGTGACCTCGTAGTAGTACTTGCCGGCGGTGTGCAAACCGGCCATTCCTCGCACTCCGTGCCACTCCTTCCCCACGCGACTGTCACAATTCAGTCCGGTTTTATCGATTTGTAAGCTGACATCACGATCCTCTCGATTTAACACGAATTCTTTGACATCTTCCGAACTTCCACTGCTTTTCCCCGCGTCTTTTCGACGCTCCCATACGATTTGGGCGATCGGCAGGCAAAATGCGCCGGTTTTTCCGGAACCTGTCTCTGCTGCCTGAGTTTTTGGACTTTGCCAGTGCTCTTCGAGTTTTTTAAAGTATAAAAACTTACAATTAAAGCGTCAGCACCGCCGAGAATTGCTGGAATCGCTTCGGATTGAACGGCTGTTGGCAAACTGCAATTTACATAATTTCCTCGGTTTATAGTGCGAAATTCTTGAAACTAACGTCCAATTCAACGATGAAATCGCATCGGAAAGCTCCGGAATGATTCCAAACTCCTCGAACGCCGTCATTTCGAAGAAAAATCAGAAAATCAGGCGAGAAAACACGGAAATATTGCACAACCAACTCCTCGCGCTGGCGCCACAAACGCGCTCCATTGAACATTTCGAGTTGGCGCGAAGTTTGAATTTTCGTTTTGGGTTACTGTACGAAAATTTAGTTTCCAGAAAAATTGAGCCAACTATTCAATGTTTCGATTTACCTAAAAAAATTAAATAAAAGAATTAAACTACGAAAAAAATTTTCTTTGAAATTGACTGGACTGCATTTCTTTCCCCTGCTAACTTTAAAATGTTTTCAAAGTTAAATTTAGCTGAAATCAAAAATTGATTTGAGATTTTTGGATACCATGAAAAAGTTGATTGTTTTTATATGACGTGGCACTAATCCAGTACAAAACAAGAGATAAAACCAATGTCGCTCCTAATTCAAATCAAAATTTTCTGTTCGCCCCCAAAAAAAAAACCGGTCCGCCATTTTCAATGTTTTCCATTTAATTTCCTCGCTTTCTCGCCCTTCATTCTTCCTTCGCACACTCATCGCATCAATGCAAACGCGCTCTGTTGACACTGCCGTCGCCCCTCCTTTTCTCTCCGCCTCCTTAACGTTTTGTGTGTGTGTTTCGTAACCATAGTTCTATTGTTTCAACGCCGCCAATATAGTGCGTATCGATTAACGGTTTCCGATTAAAGAACACTTTTTTCTCGTTTTCTACTCGCTGAAAAGTCTGGAAATTGCTGCAAAAAGAAGGAAAACTTCAGATTGATCAAATCTTCAAACTGGGTCAGAAAAAGTTTCTCGATTTTTTCCATCGGGTTTCGAATTTCTACGCTGAGTGAGTTTCGTTTTAACTTTCTTTCCCCCGAATTTCCCTTTTTTTCCCTTTCCCTTTCCTAATTCAAGCTCACTTTCAACGAGTCAAATAATAAAATCGCATGCGTTTTTCTTTTCTTTCCCTCATTGTCTTCTTTTTTGCTTGCCTGGCACGTTTCTAAACCTAATCGAAGCTCTAACCTCATTCCAGAATAACAGTCAACCCCTTCTGCACACTGAACTTTTGGTTGTAATTCCAGCAGAATTGGGTGCTGTCTTTCATCGGAGAAGAGTCCAGCGGAGGACTTGACGAAAACGAAGCCGCCGGACCAGATAATGGCATTTCACGAGTATCCTGTCACACAGGACTATCGCATCAGTCGAAAGGTACACATTGTTTTCTTTTTGGGAAGGCTTCTTTGGGGGGGGGGGGGAATTTCCTAATTTTCTCCAAACCTTGCAAAGTACCGTAATCCTCACCCAACCCCCTTATTTGTGACAGGTTCTCGGAGTGGGAATCAATGGAAAAGTGGTCGAGTGCGAGCATCGGATCACCAACGAGAAGTACGCGCTGAAAGTGCTGCGTGACACGGAGAAGGCGCGTCGCGAGGTGGAGCTGCACGCGATGGGCTCCGGCCATCCGCACATCGTCGCGATTCACGACGTCTACAAGAACTCGTACAACGGCGTCGACTGCCTTCTCGTCGTGATGGAGAACATGAAGGGCGGCGAGCTGTTCGCCCGCATTCAGGAGCGCGGACAGAAGGCGTTCACCGAACGAGAGGCGGCTGGCATTGTCAACGAGATATGCTCGGCGGTGGCGCATTTGCATCGGATGAGCATTGCGCATCGCGATTTGAAGCCTGAGAATCTGTTATACACGTAAGTTTTTTCTATTAATTTGAAAAAGCGGGACTGCTCATTTCGATTTGAGGAGTGCTGCTGATAACAATTTTGCGTGCTGCTGAGACACGCTTTGCGAGCTGCTAGGACAAGTTTTGCGAACTGCTAGGACAAGTTTTGCGAGCTGCTGGAAACAGTTCTTTTTTCAATATTTCATCTATAGACTGTAGTGCCACGTCATTATTTCAACAGAAAAGAAACAGTTTGAATATCGCAATTTTTCAGCACCACCGCTGCAAACGCCGCTCTGAAACTGACCGATTTCGGATTTGCGAAGAAAACGGATGAGTCGGAGCCGCAAGGGCTCAAAACCGCCTGCTTCACGCCGTATTACTGCGCGCCGGAAGTGCTCGGCACTGAAAAATACGACAAATCCTGTGATCTCTGGTCGATTGGAGTGATTATGTACATTCTGTGAGTGACAACCTGATCACTTTCTCTCTGGAATTCCAGAATCGTTTTCAGACTCTGCGGATACCCACCGTTTTATTCGCAGCACGGACAACCAATGTCACCGGGAATGAAGGCGAAAATCAAGTCGGGACAGTACTCTTTTCCGAGTCCCGAATGGGATTGCGTTTCGGAAGCGGGTAAGATTTTCAGATTTTCGACTCGTCTGAATTCGTCAAATTTTCAGCCAAGGATCTGATTCGAAAGATGCTTCGCACTGATCCAGCCGAACGGTACACAATTGAGCAGACCATGGAGCACAAGTGGATTTGTCACTACAAGAAAGTTCCGGATACTCCGCTGTTCACCAGCTCCGTGTTGGCGGATCAACGCGAACAGTGGGTCGATATGCAGGACGAGATGGAAGCGACGCTGGCCTCGATGAGAGTCGGGCCGGAGAATATTCAGATCAAGAGTCTCATGGACTCGAACAACAAACTTTTGGCGAAACGGCGAAAGGGAGGACAGAGTCCGGTGAGTCTTTTTGTAACAGTCAGATAGTTTGAGAGCTGCTAAGCGATTTGCGTGCTGCTTTGAAGGTTGCGAGCTGCTAGAACGCCACGGGGGGGGGGGGGGCGGGGGGGGGGGGGGCTGCTACGAGACTTGCGAGCTGCTGAGCGATTTGGATGTTGATAAGAAGTTTTCCGTGCTGCTGGATGCGCATTAGGAGCTGCTTGGGTGCTGCTTAAATGCTCCGAGGGCTGTGAATTTCAAAAAGTCTTCAATTTCAGAAAGACGAACCAATGCAAGACATCAAAGAGGAAAAAGACGAGGAAGAAAAGATGATGTCGTGAGAAAGAAAGATTCTACCTCTGGAACTGCAGTTTCTCTCGCGAAAACCTCAAAATTGTGATTCGTTTCCAATCGATTTTTTTTTTATCCTAGCAATTTTTCTAATCTCATCGAAAAATACCAAAAAAAAAGGACGCACTCTTCTTTTTTCCCTCTAACGATTGTCTCTCATTTTCTCGAGTACGCACCGGTCTGATGCTCAGTTTGTGGCCACTTCTCGACGTTTTTCTCTCACATTTTCCTTTTCAGCAATCAAAATATGATTCCAAAAGTTCCTATGTACTAGTATTATCATTATAAAGTGTGTTTATAGTTAATATTCCGTTTTTTTTTTGTTTTGATTCAATTTTACAACGATGAATTTTTGTATTATCCCTCATTTTCGACAATTTTAGAACTCTGATTCCAGAATTTTCAGCCAAAAACTGCTTGCGTCATCAATAGTCGAGCAAAAAATATATAAAAAGAAAAAAGAGTAAAGCTCCGGAAATGAGGTACTGAAAAATTTCCAGCCTACCCTCTTGGCCGGCTCTTTTTTATTACCCATTTCCTTTTTTATGAGCTCACTGCAGCTCTCCATTTCCTTTTTTTTCCCCAATTTTTGCGCCAAGCTTGCTCCAATTCAATCTCTTTTTCTCCATTTCACACGATAAATCAAAGGCGTGCCGGCAGGCAACAGCAGAGAGCTGATATGTGTGTGTGATGCAGGTGCTCCGCTGCTCCGCCGCTGCTCTGCGTCCAATGCTCTTTTGCTCGCAGCGAGCCGCCCCCTTTTCCTCGGGCTCCGCCCACTTTTTTCTAGTCGAGCTTCAGCAGAGGCAGAAAGTGAGCAGCACGAAAGAAGACGAAGAAACGGGCGGGCTCCTTAACTCCCTCGGGTCAGCTTTCCTCTTCGTGATTTCAACCACCACCACTACCACTACCACCACCGCGCGCACTTTTTGACCCTTGTCTTTCTGTTTCTCTCTCTGTCTCCTTACCCCCCCCCCCCAATTCAAAATGGAAACGCCTCTATTCTTTCTCGTGTTTCCCCCCGTTTTCCCTTTTCTTTTCTCCTCAACGATATTATTGAAGTCTCACAGACCTTCCCGCCTGGTTTTTCCGGAAGAAATGGAGAAGGAGAGGAGGAGGAGTGAAAAAGGAAAACAAGCCGAGACACACCATCTATGTATATAGATATGTATTTTCTTTTTTTTTTTTGGGAGTTGGTATTCAGAATTTATTTCGGTTGGAGAAGGTCATCTAGATATGGTTTTCTCTTGGTTATTGGAAATAAATTTTCCTGCCAGATCTTGATATTACAGATTTAGGCGAGAGGCTATACGAATGATATTGGAAAACGATTCACCGTTTGCCAGTTTTTTTTTTGAATGGAATAATCAAAACGGCATCGGTTTTGTGTGATGTTTTAACACATTTTCGTAGAAGACTTCGAGTTTCTATCTCATCTCTGAAAAAAGTTACAGCTGAAAAACCAAATGTTGATATTTACGTGGCCGCTACTGTAGGTGAAAAACCAACGCCGTCGGTTTCTATGACCATTTACATAGGCAAAGTATTTATCTCGTTTATGCTTACGGACGCATAGTTCCCAAAAAAAAATCTCAAAAAATGAGGCGGTCCCCTAAGTTAGCCCAAATAGATAGGTCCTTTTTTTTCATTTTTCCGGATTGCCATCGAATTTTCCAAAAAAATTATCTTCTAATCTAAAAAAAACAGACTACCCTCCTCAGATAAGTTTTCCAGCTCATTCTTAATTTTGCGGAGAATTCATTTTTTTTTAAAGTTTTCCACAATTCTGAGAAATCAGGCTGATCCGTCAGTTGGCCCATCCAGATAGGTTTTTTTTCCAAATTTACGGCATCAGTTGAATATTTACCCTAAATCTGTAACACTTCGAACTCCCCTTAAAGAGTAGATTTTCAGTCTCGGACATGGAGAAAGGGCTTAAATCTGACGTAGCCAGGTGACGAAACGAAAAAAAAGGAGGGCGGATCATGTTTTTCAGCTCGTTTTCTTTTCGTCTTCCCACAATCCGCCAGGATTTGTACACATAATCTCGTGCTCCTGATCTAATCGCCTTCCAGTCCACTCTCCTTCTCACTCTTTCCCAGCATTGCTCCGCTGAGCTCTCGTTCCTGCTCTTTTCTCCCCTTGTACTTCCTTGTTCTTCACGGTTTTCAGTCTCCAGCCTCTTCAATTTCAGCATATCAGCTTCACCTTCCCTTTTACCCAATTCCAAATGCGATTAGTATCAATCTTCGTGGCGGCGCTCGTTTTCACGTGTTGGGCAGCACAAGAGTCCGAAGGTTTGTCCTTTTTCAAATTTTTTTCCAGAAAACAACATAAATTTCGATCTGAAAACTGGGAGACTTGCAACAAAACCGTGAGCTCAATGAGTTCGTTCTCTTCTGAATTCTGAATGCAACACTCCACGACGACACCACGTGGTTTCTATGGGAACTCGACTAGAATTCCCTTTTTTTCTGCTCTTTTTCTCTCTCATGAGCACAAAGAGCACATGAATAGGCTCACGGAGCAGGTGAAATTGTGAGAAAGAGAAAAAAGAAGAGAAAAATTCGCTTCCGGAAACCCTATAATTTCGCTATTTTCAATAGCCTTTGCTCGGGGAAAATGGAAGAAAGGCTATAATTTTCTAGTGTTTTTTTTTTCTTTTCTTTCTTCTCGCTCAGCTCCAAATTACCGTAACCAAAAGAGGGGAAGCGGAGAACAAACGTGCTAAGAGGGAGAAGAAAAGTGTGTCACACTCATTCGATTCTCGCGCGCTCGCCGAGTTTAAATAATTCATGAGAGTACGAGCTGCGCGGAGCTCATCGGCAACATGAGCACACACACGGGACTTTAATTAAGTTTGTGCTCCGCTGATGCTCCGAGTGGAATTCCGACACGAAAACGGAGCAGATGAGCAATTGAACTCATTCGCGCTCTCTCTCTCTCTCTCTCTCTTCCTTTATCGCATATTTATTCTCACGGTTCAACTAGTTCCGCTTTGGCAGAAACCGCGACGCGACCGCAACGCTTGAGAAAGCACATTTTGAGAAACTGAAATTTTTCATAGACGCGACGCGACCGCAACGCAGCAGATGAAATTGTGATCTGATGAGTTTTCTGATCGTGATCAGCTAAGAAAACGATCGAAACACGCTCCACTTTTTCGCATTCTCGATTTTCAACTTTGAAATCGGTGCGTCAATCCATTCAGTGGCGTCAGCTGTTAGTCATCATCTTCCGGATAAACTTTGTCGGTGTGGAAGAAAAACATAAAAGAGTGAGAGAGCGAAGAGGGAAAAGTGGAAAAGAAACGGGGGGGGGGGCCTCTTTGCGAAGATGAGTTTTTGATTTATTGGCAATCAACAAGAAGGATTGGCGGCCTGGGAAGAGAGCGTTTTGTGCTTTGCGACTTGCGAATCGAAGGGAACGAGGGTTGGACGAAAACAATCAAAGTGTCAAGGAAATGGGGTCGACCTAGATATTGAAAAATCTGAAATTTGGAAGCAGCTCGCAAAACTGCTCCCAATAGCACGACAAACTGTTCTCAGCAGCCCGCAAAATTAATCTCAGCAGCCCGCAAAATGTATCTCAGCAGCCCGCGAAGTTAATCTCAGCAGCCCGCAAAGTCATCCATACTTTAAAAATTCCGGGCCGGCCCGGCCCGGAAGGCCCGAGTTTGAAAAATTTTTCGAAAATTGAAATTTTCGAAAGTTTTTCTCAATAATTTTTTTCATAATTCAATTTTTTTTTTCCTTTTTCAATTTCAAATCTCAACATAGCGGTGTTCCACATGAATTATTACGTTTTGACCGAATTTCTCTCGACATGCTGCAAGTCTCGGTCAAATTGCGAAGTTTCATTTTTTAAGCCGGGCCGAATCGGGCCGGGCCAAAAAATTTCAGAAAAAGCCCGGCCCGGCTCGGCCTTTTTAAAGTATGAGTTAATCTAAGCAGCCCGCAAAACGTATCTCAGCAGCTCGCAAAAAACCGCTTTTCCAGGAGCTCAGTTCGGTATTATCTTGAACACGTTCAGAAAAAAAAACCTGAAACTGAACCAGGAACAATGTAAACAAGGGTTTTTGCAACTTGATACTCTTTTTTTTTTCGTTGAGAATAAGAAGAAAAAAGTTATATCCGAGTCCGACTTGTCGTTCTCAATTACATCTTCATGAGTCGCGAACCTTCTCGAGCACAGAAGATTCGATTCCAGAGGAGGAGGGGGAAAATAAGATTCGCAGAGGGATGCTTTTATCTGAAATCGAATCATCCTCTCCTGAGACGAGTGCAAAAAAGCGTGGAATATCAAATTTCACAAACAATTGAATTGTTTTTGCCCATTTTTTTGGGGGGGAAGGAATTCTGAGAAAATGCGAGTTGAATTGCAGGGTTCATTCCGAAAAAAGTGATCAAAAGGCCGGCGGCAATCGACGAAAGTGCGTTTTTGAAGCGAAGAGCGTTGGATTCGGAGGACGGCGGACAGGTGATCGCGAATCCAGACGCGGATGGAGATCCGCACGGGCGGTACGCTCAGCAGCACGCAACACCGGATGCCAACTCGCACTATTTTCAGACTTGCCACGTGGATCCGCTCTCACGCACGTCATCACATCCCTCTGAAGCACCCGCACACCCGGATCGACGTCTTCATTTCAGCGGGCCTTTATCAAATCGTCGACTTGGTGGGTTAAAGGGGAGCGCGACACGAGAAAGAGAGAACATTTGCGCGAATTCCCCGAGGGGACCACTCAATTGTTTAGTGTCGGGCACCCAGAGCACACACCATTCGAAAGTGATTTGTTTACAGAACACTTTTTCTGCCACTGACAATTATTGATTGATTAGCTCTTGTGCTTCTTTTCAGGACCAACGAAACAACTTGGCGACAGTGTCCGCGTACTTTGATGTGCACTGGAACGACGACTTCATCAAGTGGACGCCGGAGAAATTCGGCGGAATCGAGCGCATTTTTGTGCCGATCAAATGGATTTGGAAGCCCGAGTTCTACATGTATCACAGTGTGTACGGCCGAGTTCCCGACTACGCGCCGGATGCGTCGGCGGAGCTCCATTTCAATGGTAGGCTGAAAAGGAAGGCGATTCGTCTGACGGTACATCGCGCTCCGCTAGACTACGCGGGAAAGTTGAAATTCAAACTCGATAGCGGAGTTCTAGGCCATGGTCGAGGTTTTTGCGTGTTGCCGTTTTTGGTTTTCAAACTCTCGGGTCAAGTCCAGCGGAGCGCACGAGACCGTATTTCGGAAAGATGCTAAAGCAATCAAATTTTGAATTTCAGCTCATAATCTGAAATTTAATTCCAGGCCGAGTCCGAATGTTCGTGTCGATCTCATCGAAAAGCTTCTGTCCGATCAACTTCAAACGTTTCCCATTCGACTCGCAGACATGCTCGTTCTCGGTGAGTTTTCAGAAATTTATGAGTTGTCAGTTTTCGGGTTCTCGGCCTTTGCGAAGAAGGAAAAAAGCGAAAAAAATAGTTGCATAAGCTATTGTTCAGAACATAAAAAAGAGGCGAGAGAGAATGAGAAGTGTGGAGACGCAGAGCGCGAGGCGGTCGGAGTTGGAAGAGGAATGGAGTGGCGGGAAGTGTTGGGTCACGTTCAGGCAGCGTGTCTGGAAAAACGGGACAAATTGGGGGATTCTAGTTTGCAAGACGTTTCGTGACAGTTAGTGTGGAACATCCGAAAAGTTTAAACGTGCTGCAGGTGGCCTAGCTTTTTCTCTTACCCCCAAGCCCGCTGAAAATCTTCCTGCAAAAATTTCAAAAAGCTTAGAAACAATTTTTCTGATAATCAGAAGCTCCCAACTTCTCCAAAGTATTTCCCAGAAAATTCTCAGTCACACTCACATCCGAGTCGTACGAATCCAATCCAATGAGCACCGAAGCCGAGAAGCATAAAGTTGAGTCGCACTTGTGATACGTCGCATTCCGATCGCAAAAGTACATTTTCGGCTCGAGACCGCACAAAAATGGCACCGCGTCGATCTGATGTTGAGGGTAGCGGTCTTCCAATCGAAATTTGATCGCAGTCTCATTGCAAAACGGCTCGACTCTCACGAGCAAATCGTGGTGAGCAAAGTGCGGAGAGCGCGCGATTAACAGAAACGGTGGCTCCGGTTTCTGGAAACGGAACAGGGCTGAAAATTGTTAGAAGGCGAGAAATTACCCACCAAAACAGTGTCCGGTTTGTCGTGTTTATAGTCGAAAGTGGTCGGAATTACAGACAAATCCACCAGTGGTTGGGTGGGTTTTGTGGAGTTGGCGGCTGGTGATTCGGCCAGAAAATGGGTGTTCGAGGTGTAGTGGAAGGGTTTCGTTTTGACGTAGGTGTAGTCGACGGCGTAGATTGCGTCGTCTTCCAGTGGCACGATGAATCGACCGTTTGACGTGGCAGTGTCGAAGGTTTTTCTGAAATTCCGTTTTGAAGCGATTTGATCTACCATAGAAGAGCCTCTGAAGTTTAACTTTGACGGGGTATACCTCGAAACCTTAATGTTTACCGATTTTTCTGAAATTTCGATCTACTCACTTGATCGGCTCCTCTGTCTCGTTTCCTCCCAACTTTTGTAGCAGCAACGTCACAATACCGTATTCCGACTCGGCCACCTCAGTCTCAACGACGAGTTCGTTCACCGATAGACTGTTCTCGATCACCGACACTTTTTTGAGATTCCTCAAGAATGTAGTGCTGGTGGTTCCGGAGATTTCTTTGCACTCCTCCCCCAGATGCTTTGTAAAGTCGCCAAAGCCAGAGGAAAGCACCAAATCGGACGTCCAACAGATTCTGAAATTCCAGCACTTTCTGTTTTTGGGACTGTCTGAAAAGAAGTGGGCGTGGCTTACTTGTGACATTTTAGAGGTGTGATGTGCGCTTTGATCTGATGCTTCTCCGTGTCCATCTCCTCAATGTCATACTTTTGATCCATCTGAAAGTTTTAGTCTGAAACCTCAAAAACCGGAAGAATCCACAGTAACCCACCGTAATCTCGATGGTCACCGAGTCCTCATCGCCTTTCAATTTGATCTCCTCTTTGGTCTCCGAAGTGTCACAAATCACTCGAAGCTTAACAACTCCCGTCGTCAGATTTGATCTACCGTCCAGGTGATCCTTCCACGAAACAGTTATATAAAGCGACTCAAAGTTCTCAACACCATCCAAACTTCGGTGCATTTTCACATCGATCGCGTCCAAATGCTCGTTTTGTTTCTTGTGCTTCTCAGCTGAAGTTGGAGCTCCAAAAGTGCCAAGAGCACCTGTTGCACTCGCTGTCGCATAGACTTCCGCTCCAGCTCCAGCTCCGTGAGCTCCATGAACCTGAGCCCCCGAATGCTCCTGTTGAACCCCAATAGTCGGCGGGAAGATGACGGGTGGCGCGGGTCCGATAGTTCCACCCATAAAGTTGCTGATCGCCATTCCGAGGCTCTCCTCCCTCGGTTTCGTCTTTATCAGTCGTTCGTCCTCATGAACCACTGTCTTCCCATCGATCACGTTCTCGCTTTTAAAACGAACTCCGTACCACGTGTCCGGACGAAGAAACGGAATCGTGTACCGCCCTGAAAGAGGAAAAATCGGGATCACTGTAGTAGGTCAAAAAGTACTACCCCGCGTAATGGTCAACCATAAGCCGCTCAATTCCACCGGATTCACTTTTTTGTTCGCTTCAATATCCACTAGCTCAATGTGAATTTTCAAGTGCTCCACTGGTCCTGAAAAAACACAATTTGTGCAGTGTGAGCGACTTGAACACTCACCTTCTTTAGTAGTCGTAATGATGATCTGTGTCTGTTCGACTTCAATCTCCTCAATATGATCCACATCCTGATGACGTGGCTTCGTTTCAGAAGCCACCACAAAACCCGCAGTGAGAATCAGAAATAAAAGGAGTGAGACGGAATAGTTCAGGGCGCTCATGATTTCAGACAAACTCTCGAAGTCATTTTATGGTTGGAAAAAGTGGAAGGAAGAAAGCGAATGAATGTATACAATTGAGGAGAAGTAGGAAAAAGGGAATTGAGTGGGTCTCTCTCTCTCTCTCTCTCTCTCTCTCTCTCTCTTTCTGGAGGCGGGAAGCACGACCGGAAGACGCTCATTCACCTTTTTTGTCGCATTCTTCGACCCCAACTGGTGCTCCACGCTATTTCGCCGATTTTCTTGAAGGTTCTGGAGGGTCTATGTGTGTGTGTGTGCAACTTTGAAGGGGTAATTATGGGGCGCTGAGAGGGGAGAAGGGTATTTATAGAAAATATGAGAAGGGTTCTGGAAAAACATAGACAATTTGATTTGTTTTCAGTGTGGATCATGGGCATATCAGTCGAATATTGTGAACTTGGTTGCCGCGAAGGAGGAGATCGCTTTGGAGGACTTTTTTGATAATCAGGTATCGATCGGGGAGTCAAAGCAGCTCGCAAAAGTTCTTAGCAGCACCCTAGGTTGCTAGCAGCTCGCAAGAGTTTTCAGCAGCACCCTAGATTGCTAGCAGCTCGCAAAAGTTCTCATCAGCACCCTATATTGCTAGCAGCCCGCAAAAGTTCTCAGCAGCATTCTAGATTGCTAGCAGCCCGCAAGCAGCACCCTAGATTGCTAGCGGCTCGCAAAAGTTCTCAGCAGCACCCAAATGATTTAGCAGCTCTGAAAAGATCCTAACCGCAATAAAAATTTCCAGCAGCACCAAACCTTTTGTGTAGCACCCAAATACTCCCAGCAACACTCAAATTCCTTTCACTTCTCAGGAATGGCTCCTCACCGACGCCCGCCTTTTCAACGGCACGACTCGAAACGTTTCCGCAGCCAACGAGTCGTTTTCGATGGTCTACATGCAACTGGATCTGAAACGCCAGAGCTTCTACTACGTCTTCAATCTGGTCTTCCCGACAACACTGGTATTCCAGAGGAAGTAGTTAGAAGACTACAAACTCTATCCCTGTTTCCAGGTATCGCTAGTAGCCGTCATCGGATTTCACGCTCCGATCAACGCGACCGGAAGGCGCGAGAGCAAATTTCGGCTAGGTTTGTTCACCTGAATACTCGTGTGTAGTGTGTGTTTTTCTTCCTCCGATTATGATGTACCCAGTCTAGACATTCCGAAAATTGTTTCCAGGAATCATGACCCTTTTGTCAATGTCGGTCATGTTGCTGATGCTCGTCGGCGAGATGAAGTTCGCGATGGAGAGCGTGCCCGGACAACGTGGATCGTTTTCCGACGTTCCGCTGATGGGCATCTATTACATGACACTCATCTGTATTGTCAGCATTGCCACGTGTACATCGACGCTTTTTGTGCACCTGGAGAAGTTCGCGCTGAGAAACCCGAGCTGGCAGGTATACTTTAATTCCGATTTCAATAGAAACTTTATAAAGTGAAACCGGAACCTGGAAAAGTTGTGCTACTTTTCTAGTTTCCGAGATGTTCTGGTTTGAAGTTTATCACTAGGATATCTTTTTTTTTTAGCTATTAACATTTCTTTCCTATGAATAATTCCAGAGCGTTCCATGGTACATTCGTTGGCTGGCTGCCAAGAAACTCTTCTGCTGCTACGTTCCCAAATCGTTCCGTTATGACAAGGACGCCTACACTCGAAACAACAACGTGCAGGCTATTTCACTACACTCGACACCTGACAGGAATGTGGTCAAAAATCTGATCCCTAAAGAGGTAGGTCGAAAAGTTTGAACTTCTGCTGTGATCTTCGTTTCTTTTGTAGATCAATTTCACCGAGGTCAACCAGGACGCGCCGTTACACGAGATTCTTGAAGGTCGGTCAAAATCGAGAAAAAACTTTTAGTATAGAAAACATGCATTCCAGGACCGTCAACCGGAAAAGAGCAAAAAGTGGATCTGATAATATCGCTGCTCCGCGAAATTATCAGTCTGAAAGAGAGGCTCGGAGCATCGGGACAACTGGCTCCGTACTGGGAACGAATTATAGCCAGAGCTGAAAAAGTGTCTTTGAGTTTTTATCTCTTGCTCATAACAATCAATGTGCTCATGTTCCTTTATCCCGAGTTATGGTATTAAACTTAGAAAATTCAAATTTTCCTCCTACTTTTTTTCCTCCAATAATTTTGATATTTACGGGTTATTTTTGATCTACCATAATCAATTTAAATTTTTAATTTTTTTTTCAATTTTTTTTCGATTCTTAAACTTCCTCACCCTTTCATATTCCCGACGACAAACAAAAATCAATCACTATGTTTTTCCTTCTTTTTTTCCTTTATTCACTGTGATAATAATAAATCAATCAATCAATGACTATAACAATAATTGCATAAATCAGAAGAAATGTAAGATAGGAGAGAAAGATGCAGAAGAGAGCCGCCCGTTTGCGGTTTCCCAGCATGGCAGTTGTTATTTGACGTTGGATCGGTGTCTGGAATTTCAGATTTCCAGACAAATGGAAGAGATTGGAGTTTTCTAGTCCCTCCTGATGTAAAATCTGAAAACTCACTGGTCCCGGACACGCTGTGACGA
Source organism: Caenorhabditis sulstoni (assembly GCA_963966605.1). NCBI lineage: Eukaryota > Metazoa > Nematoda > Chromadorea > Rhabditida > Rhabditidae > Caenorhabditis > Caenorhabditis sulstoni. The sequence goes on from OZ016478.1 coordinate 9,073,712, forward strand.
CAGTTGTTCTCGGCTTGTACTCCTTTTTCGTCAAATAATCGATCACATGGTTTACGAATCGCAATGGGCCAGTGTGCTCGGTTTCAGCTGGAAATCGGGGTTTTCAGGTTTTTTCCAGAAAAGGTATCGCAAAAAAAGAATAGAAGAGCTGCTAGTTTTAGAGATATTCCAGTTTGAAGTTTATCACAAGGGCGCCTTTTCATTTCAAGGTCTACGGATTAAATTAATTATTCAAGGCTTTAAAACTTTAAAAAATTTCAAAACTGTCCAATGTGGAACTACCTAAACGGTCAAATTTGATGGCATAATTGGCTCAATGAGCCCGCAAAGGCTCTAGAGATTTTCTGGGAGCTATAACTATGTATGTGTCTTGCAATTTTCAATTTCATTGATCCACTCACAACTGGTCATTATCTTGACAGGATTCGCCGTCTTCTTCTCCTCGTCCACATGAACCATTAAAGTGTACCGTACTCTTCTCGCCGGGAGTGTCAAATCGACGAGAACCAGCGAAACGGCGTGAATGAAGTTGGCACACAGCCAGAGATCCATTAGAGTGGTGGCGGTGTAGGGACGCTGCGAGCAGAGCTGCAATTATTCAGAATCAGAAGTTGTTTCAGAGAGGCTTTGGAGTGTAGGCCGCGCGAGAATGTTGGCACTGTGCCAAGAGACGATTTCAACTTTTTTCAATATTTTTTTTAAAGATCGTTTTCAAATTTTCTTCAAATCATTGTTCAAACATCAGCAAGTTCACTAAACTTCGAAAATATTATGTGAAAACTCAATTCTCGGTTATTTATTATTAATAAATATATACATCTAAATAGTCTTTAGTCATTAGCGCGTGCCAAGCAAATAACAAAACTTCACCATTATCAGAATGCCGACCATTGCTGAAAGTGAGACGAGTATTTGAATTTTCCGCCGCTTCCATTGCGCGAAAAAGACGGCGGATATGATGAGAATACTGGGAAGAAAGGAGGAAAGTAAAGCTCTCGGCCACTCGGATCGGAATATAAAGTCAAGACTGCAAGAAGGGTAGTCGCCTGGAAAACGGTTCGGTTTCTGGAATTCCAGCCCGCCTTTTCATATACCTAGAAACACATTGGTGAGTAGTTTTTGGGTCGTCGACCTCAAATCATGGAACGCGGCGACCGTCAACGTTTCGTCGCCCTCCGGCACCACAGACAGTGTACACGTGAAACTTTCGAACGGATATTTCCAGGCGTTGGTTTGGCACTCGATGGTAGTTTTCACAGTGTTGTAGCTGTTCAAAGTGCCCGTTGTCGGCGCAAGAGTCGCGTATTTCGAGGTGACGGCGGGGGAGAAGACGAGCGACGGCTGCCACGGCGGATACTCGACGGGCATCGAGAAGCGCTCTTTGAGCTCGCGGAGCCGAAGACGTTCGTCGATCCACGTCATCACGATGATCACTTCGATGTATAGGTTTCGCTGAAACAACGAGTTTAGATGTTTTTTGAGTTTCAAATTTTGATCTACTGCCAGCTGCCCAGGTTCTGTCTTCCAATGATAAACTTTAAACTCAAATATCTCTGAAACCAGCAGAGTTATAAAAAAGTTGTCAACTACAAACATAATTAGCGTAAAATTTCCCACGTTTTTGTAGTTGATAACTTTTTTGTAACTACTTTAGTTTTCGAGATATACCCTGCCAAAGTTGAAGGTCAGGGTACGGAAAGTATAAAAGTTTTTGAAAAGCAGCTCACGTTAATAATTCTCGTTGCCAAAAGATGCATCTCAACTGGAATATTGAAGAAAGTACCATTCCTATCCGACACAAAATTATCCGGAGCCGCTGGTCTCACCGCCGAGTGATAATATTTGAACTTTCGCGAAAGTTCGTTTAGTTCGTTTTGAGATATACTGAAAATTACAGATGCAATGTTCTTTTTTCCGACTGTAATTGACCGACCATTGAGCCCTAGGAAAAAAGAAGAAAAAGCCTATTAGAATAGGTATAAAGTGTCGGCTTAACATTCCCACTTTTTGCGATGCGACCAAGTCGACGGATAGTTTAGGCGCATTGTGAAGGTACCTGAAAATGACGTCAAATCTGGAACTTTCAAAAAAAAATCTCTGAAATCGGATACCTCCGCAGACTTGAAAGAGTTCTAGACGATTCGCTAGAGCCCGAGCAGATTCTCCTAGTCTAAATAAAGACTCCTGGAAAGATTGGGAATTGAAGAATGGTGGGAAAATTGAAATCGAAGAGAGTTGAATCAAAAGTGACGTCTTCTGGAGTGGAGACTTATATATTTGTGAATCAGTTTTTTAGTGTGGGTTTTTGTCCTGAACCCTTCCAGAATAATTGATTTTATGTAAAATCTGAAAGAAGGTCTAGAAAGGCCGAAATGAGCGGAAGACCAGTGACACACACTCGCAGAGACACACAAAATGATCATGTACTATACAGGTTCTCGACCCAACTGTGTCGTGACTCATCGCGCCAGAAAAAGAACACTGTTCAAAATTGTAGGGTGGCGAAATAGGACTGGAGACGGAGAGACGCACACGCACAGTTGTCTAATTATGAGGTTTTCGCTTCCAAAACGGCGCGATGAATGATTGGGAATGTATTCGTTGAAACTGTGTGAGAAACCAAGAAAAGGAGACACCGAAACCGGATACGGGAAGCAAAGTTCTCTGGGAGAGGAGACGAGGGGGGTGTAGGGCAGAACCCAAAAGTGGGGCGGAGCCTACTTCTCTATGCTATGTACTTGAGATTTGAGCAAATATGGCATACATGAATTGTTGCAAAAGTGGAAAAAATCACTCCGTTTTTCTCGTGTTTGTTTGATTGACCTGAATGAGAATGTAGACGTCACTTTTGTAGAGTGCGATGAGTCACGGGAAGAAAACAGATGTGAAAATTGGAAGGGAGGAGGAAAAACTAATGGGAGGATTTTTGGGGGCTGCTGAATAGTTTTCGGTGCTGCTAGACAATTTGCGAGCTGCTAGGTATGGTTTTGCGTGCTGCTGAGAAATTCTGCGGGCTGCTGGAAATCAGCGAACTTTCGAGTTTGGGTGCTGCTACTGCCAACTCCACTTTACAATCTGCACCGACACTTTCGACTTATCGAAACCGAAAGTGTTCGGTTTCAAACGATGTTCTCTCTTTCTCCCTTTCTGTGGTCGAACAAAAACCGATCGATTTTCAGCTTTTCTTTGACAAAAAAGCTGAAAACCAGCCCGGCCTAACGAGCGACTAAATACTAAATACCTCGCGATCGGAAAAGCAATCGGACGGAATAGTCAGTCAAATAAATAATAATATATAACAAAAAGGAAAGGGCGCACAATTTATGCCGCCTTCTGCCAATTATGTTCCTCCCCCACGGGCAACGAGATCAGTGACGTGGAAGTCGATTGGCCAATTGCCAACTTTGTCGAACCGATTTGTCATGGGTGGAAATCGGGAAGAATCCCAGAAAAAAAACGGCAAAAAGAGGTTTTGCCCTGAAAACAAACCAAAAGTGGAAGCGAACTCTATCTCAAAAACGATTCGAAATTCTAAAAATTAGTGCGTTTTGATGACGACGTTCAGAAGAAAAGAAAGCATAAACACGAATAGGCTGAAAATGAAAACATTGACTTATTCTCACCCTTTTCCTCCTCCCCCCCCCCCCCCCCCCCATCCTGCCAATTTCTCTGCCACACTCTCCGACCTCGCTGATCTCTCCCAAAAAGTGTGCGTAAGTGGTCAAGTATACAGAAGTTGTTGTTTCATTTTAGCCAATTAACATTTTGAGGAGAGACAGGAATTCGGAAAGAAAGAAGAGAGGGTGAATGGAAAAATGAATGGTTGAAATTGGAATGGTGGGCGGATGGGGGGAACGAATCCAGATGAACATCCCACGTGTATATCAGTGAAGCCGTTGTTTTTGCGGTGAAAAGCGAAAATCCAGTTATAATAGGGCGTGTTTTCCGTTGGTTTTCTATTTTTCGAAATTAGACGATTTGAATTAAATTTGGTTGTGAGGGATTTCACAGGTTTCCTTGTTGTTTAGTTCGACTTTACCGTAATCTTGCTGAAAGGCGGGCGACGCGCCATGGGAAAGTATGCATTTCGTCGTGACGGATTTTGCGGACTTTACCGTAATCTCGAGAACAAAATAAATGGTTTTCTCTGCAATTTTCATGTTTTCAGCCAGTTTCCACCCGTTTTCGGCCGATTCACTTTCAGATTTTTCATTCTAGTGTTTTTCAGCGAAAATGAGCTATTCGTACACGCGTGTGACGACTCATTCGAATGGAATTCCGCCGAAAAGTCCGCTGGAGGAGCCGCCCGTCTATTCGCCTGTCTACTCTTCGGTGGTTCGTGGTATTTTTGCGATTTTGTCTCAAATCGGGCTCAATTAGCCAAATTAAAGGCTTAACTGGTCAGAATTTCGCAAAGATCGAAAAAAATAGAACTCAGAAAGTGCAATCGCATATGAATTATCCAGCAACGGGCCGCGCCGGGCCGAAGTCAAAAATTACTCGGCCCGTGATTTGCAGCTCTAGAATTAGCAGACAATTTCGATAAATTTTCAGTTCCGCACTCCGATTCGTGGCTCCTCGAGCACGATTAACACTGCCGGCACCGGAAGTTCGAAATACCCCGGAACCGGCTCATCTGTTCTCGGAGGCGGCGATGACAGGTAAATCAGTTGAACGTTCTTCATGAACTGCATGTAAACTGAGGAACTATTCTGGTTTTGAAATTTTTAATGTAGCAATGCAAAAATTGTATGAATTTCATCTTCACAGTTGAGAAAATCATAGATTATTTTTGAATAATACGTCGGCAGTATTATAAACATGAGTAATTCATGTGACGTCAGTGATTTCATCACTTTCCCCTTTTGCTGATCGTCGGTTTCAGCTAGAAAAAGCCGAGAATGCTCAGAATGAGCCAGCTGATCCTCCCCCGCCTCCTACTTCATGCTCTTTTTCCCTCAGTGGGCACCACCTGCTGTGCCGAGCACAACGGGCGGCGCTCTGAGACGCCAAGAGACAAAATAAAAGCAGTCGATGGACCACATTCTTTTGCGACACCTCGCTTAGAAATCGGTGTTTCCTCTTCCCAAAACCCTTGCCTTTTCGTCCCATTCTTCCTATTTTCACCCCCCGCCCACATTGAATAGTCGGCACATTTGCATTGGCACGACATAATCGCATTATCACAAAAGGGTTTATGCAATTTCACACGTTTTTCAAACCGTTTCTCGCCGTGTCCTCTCTGTTCTCTTTCTCCAACTGATAACGGAGCGTCTCAATGTCAAAAATGTTGCCATCGGCTTGATTCTTTTGATGATTTTACGACTTTGTGCGAGATTTTTGTCCTTTGTGACGTAGAAAAATGACTAGAAATGACCTAGTTTCCACACTATTTTTGAGTATGACGATTTTCGAAAAAAGAAAACTTATTTTTTGGCCTTCGCCATAGTGACTAATTCAGTTCTTTCCGACGGAGAGATCTCAAAAATTGCCCAAATTTCGTCAAGTGCCTGAGTCACCTTTCGGTATCTCAATCCCAAATCCCACACGCTCTTTTGCGGGGTACACATGTCGAAAAGTGATCGGGAACGAGGATATTTATCCCTTTCCCCCTCCTCCCGTCGAGTACACAAAGCACACACACAGGAGAAGAAAAACTTCGCTTCGACGAGAAAAATAATGGGATTTAAGTCGGGAATGGGGATGGGAATGGCTGGGAAAGATGGTCCAGATGAGCGAGCCAGATGTGTTTTATGTTTTATGCTCTTTTTCTCCTCGAAACTCCTCCGCAATCACCTCCGCATCGTTTTCTTGTACTGATTGCACTCGCTCCTTGCCCGCCGACGCCCGCCCGCCTTTCGCGTCAGTATTTAAGGGGAGAAAGGGGCGGAGCACGGAACAGAGCACACAAATAAAAGAGTTCTGAGCACCTTTCCTCTCTCTTTTTCTCTCTCTCATTGCTAGAAAGTTCCACAAAATGGCTGCTACTACTTCTAATGTCCCCACTACCAATATTCCAAACGCCTCAAACGATCTGGCTGAAATTTCCGAACGATTTGAGAAATTAAGAGCTCGTAGCTGCAGCAAAAACAATATGGCCACCTACAACACCACCTCGTCCTACAACAGAACCTACGAGAAGAAGGTAAGAAAGATGAAAAACTGAAAATATTCTGGGGAAAAAATAACGAAAGAGCTGGTAAAAGAGAGCGTTTTGGCGACACGTTTTCAGCTCCCTAGAGGTTTTCTGTCACCGAAAAAAGCAAAAAATTTGCGAGAAATGACATGTTCCTCGCAGTTTTCTTTTTCTTGTCTTTAAATTCTTCAATCAACATTTTCTTCATCATTTGAATTTCAGGTGATCGAGGAAGGATCGCCGAACATCCGTGTCACCACTCAGACTCACACTGCTCTTCCAGGAATTCCGGTCAGTAATCGATAACTTTCCTTCATCTGATATTCTATCGCCTTATTGGAGCGTGGAACTGTTCGATTTTCAGGATCTCGGCAACATCCACTCGTCGATGCTCTCGAATTTCCCGAACCTGGCCATCTCGAGTCCGTCGGTTGTCGGATCGCAAAGTGAGGCGCTTGTTTCTCAGGTTTTCAGACGTTATATCGATTTTCAGCCGGCAACATCACCTCGATCCGTGTGACCAACACCAGCTTCCACGCTACTCTGGATGTTTCGAAGTTCGACGCGGACTCGCTGAAGGTTTACCTTTTTCTTTTTTTTTAGTCATACAGATCGGACGTGTTAAACGCATTAGTTTGGCGCAATTTATAAATAATAGGATATCTTGCAACTCTGAATTTCACAGGTGACTGTCGTCGACTCGTCGATCATCGTCGAGGGATCGCACGGCGAGAAAGAGGACACCTACGGAACGATCGAGGCGTCCTTCAAGCGTCGCTTCCCGCTTCCAAAAGCCGTGCCCGGAGAGGCGGTTCAGAGCCAGCTCACCGCCGACGGAATGCTCACCATTGACGCGAAGGCTCCGGAGCCGAAGCAGGAGGGAGCTCGTCCGATCCAGATCAAGGTCATCAACACTGCCGAGCAGAAATAAACGAATTTGATTGTGCTCTCCGAGGTGCTCTCTATTGTAATATCTTTCCCCCTCCCTACATTTAAATTGGCTGTATCGAATACGTCTCTCTTTTCTTTTTAAAAAGTTTTTATATCTGTTCGCCCCCATTAGTCGCTTTTGTACTGGTTTCATTCCCCCTCATTTCCTGCCCCCACCCACCACAACCTTCAGAATTCAACTTATTTCCTCCCCACATTTTTCGTTGCATATTAACAACTGAAGTCAATAATGAATCACCCCGCGAGTAGCAGATCCATGTTTCATTTCTTAGCGCCCCGCGCGCTGGAGGCCTGAGAAGAGGACAAGAATGTCGACGATTAGATAGTGATCTTACCTCCGGTTTTCAATTTGAAAATGATCGATTCAGAATTCCCATCTCGCTTTGTCCACACACTGTTCGGTTTCTCTCGTTCTGCGTCTCCGCCGACTAAGACGTTGGCCTTGAATCGGCCGCCCCCGCGATGACGAAAAGGACAGGTCTTTCTTTCTCCCTTCAGTTCTTTTTTCTTCTTCTCCTCCTTCAACTTCTCTATTCCTCTTCCAACTCAACAAAAGTCCAGTGGCACTTTGGTCACAGCGTCATTTTCAGTCCGGAATTTCAGATCAAATGGTTCCGTTTCAAGTGATGACACTGCCGTTTCCAGCGAGACGGCTGTTCGTTCAGAAGACGTCGATGGTCGATTTGTGAGTTTTTTTTTGCTCAGAAAAGTTCTGAAAAGCTGAAACTTACAATGACATACTTCATTGTAAAATGTCATCTGAAATTGTTTTCAGATTCCACATGACCCTGAACTCGGGCCAAATCAGAGAGTTCGTGAAATCGATGCAACTGAAGACCATTCACTACAGTATTGCAATCAAAAACACGCTGAATTTTCTCAAAGTGCGGCTGAACGACGGCGAGAAAGGGCTCATCGTGTTGGAGCACGTCGGAGCAATCACCAGAAGAACCCGGGCTCGCGTCAGGTTCACCACTGTTCACGGCGAGAAATTGGGCTTCTGGTATGGACTGGAAATCTTGAAACATCTGAAATTTTCTTTGATCTATCGCTATCTCACAAAGCACGCGCTTCAAATCGCGGGATTCTCGACAATTGTCGAAGTTTTTTTTTTCAAAGTGGTCAACTACAAACATGACCAGCGTGAAATTTCCCTTTTTTTGTAGTTGATAACTTTTTGAATAACTTTTCTAGTTTTCCAAAGGCGGGAGCTGCTAAATGCGATTTTGCGGGCTGCTAGCTTTCGTCTTGGGTGCTGCTGAACACAATTTTTGGGGGCTGCGAATTATTGTACCCAGTCAGAGTAGAACTAGTATTCCAGGGCGGATGACGAGAAACCCAATGTGATCTACTTTTATTGTATGTGCCCGCGAAGAGGCTTGTCCTCTCTGCACAAGCACTTTATGAGCATGCTCAAAATCAACGAAATCAGCTGTTTGGATATACATCTGGAAATGCGGAGGCCGAACGACTACTTCGAGGTGTTCGAGTTGCCTCGTCAAGTGTCGTTTCTTCGCATCGGCGGAGAAGACGTCGACTGGTGGAAGATCCGATTCATGAACGACATGTTCGATAGAATAAACATTTACTACATTGAACACCCCATCGAAGGACTGCCCGATGATATTTCGGTAACTTTTTAGGCCGATTTTTTTTCCAAAAAACATTGATTTTCAGATGTTGAACACGGAAACGTTGCTGCTGAGATCCTCCGCGGAATCAACGAATCTGGAGAAAGTGCTGAGGTCGTCGATGGCCAGAGTTTATCTCGGAATTCAAGTCACCGTCGAGCAATTCATGTCGTTTGTCAAAGAATGGAAGATGTCGTCGAACAGCACACTGCTCGTCGTTCTGTGCATGGAGCTGAGTGTGGAAGACGTTCCGACGCAGGAAGAGATCATCGCCGAGTTGGGCGCCTCGAGATGGAACTCGGCGAGAAGAGCCCGGATTGCGGTCGTCGAGTGAGTTTTTGGGAGAGTGTGACTAACTTGCAATGTGTTCTTCCGCGGAAATTTCGGCTGAAAGTCTGCAATTTCTCGTCACAGTGCACAAAGAATGCATGATTCCTATTGAGGCTAAGTTGAGCGCTCTGGCAGCGTAGTAGGGCCAGTGGCGCGGTCCGAAAACTGTTTGATTGAAAGATTCCGCCAGTGGCCGACTTTGAAGGCGCCACTGGCGGTTTTCATCAAAAAGACGCGTCTCTGGAGTTTCTGGCTGCAATTCCAACTTCCCCTAAAAATTGGATCTGGATATTTTCAGAGAAAACGTTTTCGACTTGAAGGATGGGTTGGATTTAGAGCGCGCAGATGGGACCCTGGCAACGGTTCAAATCGAATCAGACCGCTTTTCGCTCATCGTTTGGGACAATCGATTTCCGACTGAAAACGATTCCAGCTCCGTCGTTTCACAATAATTCACTGACTAAAATTTTTTTGAAAGATTTTTATTATTGAAAAATTGTTTCCAAATAGTTTCCTAAATTTTACCGACAGTATTCTGCATTTCATTTTTTGTGTCATTTTTTTTTTGAAACGTATGTCATTTATATTATGTTGTCATTTTTGAGTTTTTTTTTTTGTTTTCTATTATAAATAATGTGTGCTGTTTTTCGATACAAGGAGTTAAGGAGGTCCGGTTGGATTACGGTATCTAATGAGAAATTTTACAAAATGAGTTTCAGTAATTTTCTGTTTTAATTTTTGAGAACACAAATTGTTTTATGGGTTATTTTTATTTTTCTATCAAAGTCTTTATTTCACGGCGTTCACCCTCTTTTTTCCGGTAAAAAGGGTGAGATATGCAAACGCGCTCTACCGAACAGGACCAAGTTCGCGGCTTGGTTTCTGTTTGAATGTGTGCACTCGACAATTAGGGGATGACGTGGTCGTAATCAATTTGGTTTTTATTGACTTTTAAAATCAATTTTAATTTTTGAAAAAAAAAACTGATAAATTTTTTTTCAAAAAGTTTATTTTTTATATTTTTTCATAAATTTCAGATGCCTAAGTCAACATCTAAAAGCTTCAACTTTGCTAAACTTCCGTATGTAGCCAGAGTGAAGGCGATCAAAGCGATGAACCCGAGAGAAGTGTGGGTTTTTTCCCGCTTAATAATTAATTTAGAGAAGCAGCTGTCAAAAATTGTTCCCGACAGCCTCCAAAAATCGCATTCAAAAATCTAGAAATTCTGCTGAGCAGCCCCCAAAAGATGCACTCAGCAGCACCGAAAGACGCACTTGTTATCAGCACCCAAGGACTTAGCAGCTCCAAAATCCGAAACAAACACCCAAAAAATATAACTAGCAGCAGCCAAAACGATAATTAGCATCACCTAAGACAATAATTAGCGGCTCCCACTGACTTAGCAGCTCCCAAATAATTCGGAGCACCCAAAAATTGTCTTCAGCAGCACCCAAGACGAAAGCTAGCAGCTCCCGCCTTTGGCAGCACCCAAAACAATAATGAGCAATACCTAAGACAATAATTAGCGGCTCCCAATGATTTAGCAGCTCCCAAATAATTCGCATCCCCCAAAAATTGTCTTCAGCAGCACCTAAGAGGGAAGCTAGCAGTCCGCAAAAGCGCACTTAGCAGCTCCCGCTTTTGGCAGCACCCAAAACAATAATTAGCAGCACCGAAGACAATAATTAGAAGCAAATAGTTTTGATTAGCTTCCGAAATCTCAACCAGCAGTACCCAAAAGAACCAATTATCAGCCCCCGCGAATCTTCTGCACGTTTCCAGCATCAACCTCGCACTGAGCTCCAAGGACTGCGAGGAAACCATCAAAAGCATCCGATTCGAAGCGCTGAAGCCAGTGCTAAGCCTGAAAAAAGTGGGCGCAGGCTTCGCGACGTTCGCGAGAGGGAAACAATGCCTGTGGATGTTCAAAAACCAGCTCGACGAGCAATTTGCGAACAAAGTGGTGGCACTGAGAAGCGGGCAGTTCTGGTATGTTTCAAGAAGACTGGACGAGTTCAGTGTCTATGCCACTTCATGCCATTTCAGGCATGTCGAACCGCAAACAGTTGTGTGTCACGGGAAGAACGAGGCGAAGTGCCTCATGGAACTGAGCAACTTGTTCGTCGATTTGTTCCGAATCGACGAGTTTGAGAAAGTCACTCTGGACACTGAAACAATGGGACGGAGTGCTAGAGTGTATCTGGAAAAGCTGAAAGTCCAGAAGACTGGCTATTTGTCAATTCACGGCGAGAAGCGCATCATGTGGTCACAACTGACCTATATTATCGATCGGCTCCAAATTAAGGAATCAATAAAAGTGAAATCACGAATCCAAGGAAAAGTCGATTTGTCAAAAGTGAGTTTTCTTGGCTGCTGCAAGTAGAAATCTGCAACTATTTCCAGTTTGACGGATTCGAGAAAGTTCGGATCCGCCACGACGGCCCATGGATTCACGGCGAGAACCTTCAGAAGTTCAACGCAATCCACGGCTGCTTCTCGAAAACTCTTGTCGGAGACGCGGAAGTCGTGGCATTCGTCAAGAACTGGTTAAATGGCGGAAATCCGAATCTGAGAATCCTCGAGTTGGGCCGCTATGAAGACGCTCCGGACTTTGACCGCGATTCCATTGTCGGCAGACTCGACGTGTTCTCCTGGTCGCCTAAAAAACGGGATCCGAAATACACTTATTTTGAGTGAGCCACTCGAATAATACTGAAAATGAGAAAAAAGTTTCCATTTTTCAGTCGCAAGATCCGTGAGATCAATTGCATCGAGGCGTTGGACGTGGAAAGATCGGATGGCACAATTGCGACTCTGAAATTCCGACAGCACAAGTTCACTTTTCTCGTGTGGCCCGAGAGGTTTCCGAGCCGAAACAAGGAGCGTATCGCCGATTGGAAGGGAAAAGTTCGAGATGCCGCGGAAATCACCGAAGAGTACATGAGAATATGGAGATGAACTCGATTCGCCTATCTGATGGGCCCAAGTCACCTTTTTCTATTTTCTAAAAAAAAATAGTTTTGGTTGTAAAATCAGTTTTGGCCTTGAAATTCGTTTCTTTTAACCCCCAGCACTTGCCGGAACACTTCCAGATTTTTACTTGTCATTTTTTAGCTGTCATTTTTCAGACTTCTTATTCGTCATAATTTATACTATATCTCCCCTAAAGCATTGGTTTTTTGAATAAATTATTTTTTTTTTAATTCTGAGAATAAAGTCATGGACCTCAAAGAACAGCTTTTACAAGAGGCTCTCGGAAAGGCAGAATGCAGCTCTCAAAAGTTTCCACAGCAGCACCCCAAACTCCTCAGCAGCACGCAAAATCATATCCAGCAGCACTAAAAAAAAGCCAGCAGCACGCAAAAATCGCCCCGCCCCATCCGAAAACCAAATCCAATGTTTCCTCTGTCAACTCTTTTTTTTTGTTTTTCTGTTATTTCCACCTTGAAAAAAAGGAATTTCGGTCATATTTATAATCCGCTTTCCATTTTACACACCCACAAACAACACAATTTCCCGACAATTTCGGGCAATTTCGGCCACCGACGCAGCAGAAAATTCAAGAGAAACCAGAGAGAAAAAGTGGCGAAAAGTCGCCAATTTCGTGTCGAATTCGTCGTTTTCACGTCTCTCGACGACCCATTTTTCGCCGACCGAAGAATAACATTTTCCGGCGGTTTTCCTCCCCGCGCCCGCTCATGTTTTTTTCTTTTTTCGGGTCCAGAAAAATAGAAAAAAATCCGCCGTCGCCTGTGAAATCCGCGGATAAATAGTTGTGTTTACTGGGAAAAAGCGGCGAAAATTCGAACGGAAATTGTGTTTTTTCGGGGATTTTTTTCTCAGAATCCACTATTTTCATTCTCTTCCAGCCTATTCCTCGTTTTTTTTCAGATTTTCCAGCTCACCGCGCTTTTCATTGTTGTTCAAGTTCTTATTTTTCACAGTATTTCCTCCGGTCAGTTTGCTGAGAATGTTGAAATCTTCAGAGCCGCGTCAGGTGATTTTCAAAAAGAGCTTTCGTTTTCCAAACTTGAAAGAAAAAGTTTTCAGTCAAAGGAACAGCCAAAGGAGGGCTCCACATCGCCACCAATTTACACGATTCCCTTGAAGAAACCTAAATATGGCCGTCCGAAAAAAACTCCGGCTTTTTCGAGTTTCAGATGTGTGAGTCTGAAACTTCGAATACAACCAGAACTACTGTAATTTCAGTACGAAGAGCGAGACATTGAATTCTTCATCCATCAAGTTTCGGACAATGAACTCATCTGGAATCGCAGAAACTCGTTAAATTTCGACGGAAACTCGATTCACACGACATTCGACAAAATCGAGACTTGTTGCCAGTTCTTGTCACGCAAAAATGGTCTCATACCGATTTTCAGTATCCTAGACTCACTGAAAAAAAAATTACTTTCAGGTGAAAACGCGGCCCGATTATGGACAGAATTGGCCAGCGAATACAAGCGCGAAAAATCGCGAATCGAAAACTTGCCGAGTGGAATTTATTCGGACGAATTCGAAATCCGATTCCCATTCATGCAACAAATGTGGTTTTTGGAGATCGAGAATTCGGAATTGAAAGAAGCCGACTCGAATAGTCTGGAAGAAACCATTTACAGTTTTTCGAGACGGAAGTCGCAACTATTATCGGATTTTTTTGAATGCAATACGCTGCGGAAATTTTTTTTTCGAAATGTCGATTTACGGGTTGGTCCCGCCACGAAGAGAAAGAGACGCAGACGACGAGAAATGAAAAAATTTGAAAAAATTGAAGAAATTTCATCTCTCTTCGTCTGCGTCTCTTTCTCTTCGTGGCGGGACCAACCCGTAAATCGACATTTCGAAAAAAAAAATTTCCGCAGCGTATTGCATTCAAAAAAATCCGATAATAGAAGGTTTTTCAGCAAATTTCCCGGACAGTTGTCTTTTGAAATTGGAAACTTTAGCATCACCGGTCACTTCATCGAGTGCAGTTGAACACTTGACGGATTCGATCAATCGACTCATCTCCGTCATCGATCGATCATCCGAAGAGCGAAGTGTCCACGCGATTCCACCGAATCACTCCGACCTCGTCGATTATCTGATCACCTTCTTCGATAAGGTTCCGAAAGAGAAACATTTGGAATACAAGTGCAAGATAGTTCTATTTTTAAACTCACTCCAATAGATTTTTTTCGAATTTTTTCCATCAATTTTCAGCAGAAAATCCGTATAAAATGATTCAAAGCAATGAAATTCTGAAAAGTTCTGGGTTTTTTTACAAGTCAGCTACGGTACTAAAGGTGCATATCAAATTTTGGTCTCGGGTCTCGCCACGAAACCGCCCATAATACCTCAGCAATTTTTTCTTTTCTCGAATTTTTTTTCAATCACAAGACGTTTTTTCTTCTCGTGTTTTCTATACATTTTCACATTGAAATCTGTTAGAAACTTGTTAAAAGTTAGTTTATTATCCTTTTCAGTTCAAATAACGCAAAAATTGCGCGAGCACCCGAAGAAAAGCTGAAAAACCAAAAAATATGTGTGAAAAACAATCAAAAACGTGAGATTCTTCACACGAAATCATTGAAAAATGTACATTATTCACGTAGACCAAACAAAGGCACGTGGGGTAAATATCCCAGCGAGCGGCCCGCGACATCGATGTATGATGCAATTTGCCGGAAAAGTCTGGAATTTCAGTGTTTATAAAGCTTTTCCAGTGTTTTTTCTTTCGGAAAAGTTCAAAAAACACTAAAAAATATTCAGAGCGAATCGAAGGCTCCCGAAAAGCGCACCAGAAACCAATTTTTTGCTGTATTTCGTTGATGTGTAGTTTTCTTGAAGTCTTCCTAATAGAAATTTAGCGAAATCCGAAAAATGAAAAAAAAAACAATGTGTTTTTTATGTGCGCTCTAATTTCCCTATAGATATTCGCCCTAAATATCTATTTCACCGGCTCGAGTCAGTAATAATAGTTTGTGAGATTAGTCTATTAATCGATGTTTCCAGAATTTCGCACGTCCCTATTTGAAAATTCCATGTCTTTCTGGCAATTTCTTTCATACTCGAAATACCAAAAAAAAACAAAGAAAATAATAAATATCTTAACCAATCACGAATCTCTCAGCTTCCTTCTTTATATTTCCGGATAATATTTCACCCCTCGTTGCCTTCCGGAAATTTCTTCGGGACGCTAATCCCATGGCGCGCAGCCCGTTCATCGAAGCATCCATGTGTTGCAATCGCGCTCCGCCGAACAGCGGGGGGAAAAGCTCAACGGTAAAAGAGCCCTCCCCGAGCAACGAGACGGAGTGGGCTCTATCTCGCGTTTTGCACGTCCTCGTCCCAATCGCTCGCTTTACTCTACTCTGTCGTGTCGCGGCCGCGGTGAGGCGCAGAGAAAAGCGAAGAGGTCAGAGAAAGATCCGTCCGTTTCCACTTTCTCGTCTATCTGTCGACGGAAAGACGATTGATGAGCGGTTCTTATTGAATTTTGATACGAAACGTCATCACGAAAAGAAAAATAATTTCCATCTCCCACTTCGCTTCAAACGTGGTTTCGCATGAAAAAAATGTTCGAAAAAAGCGAAAAGAATTTCTTCTCTCTCCTCTGTCGCGAAAAAGATTTTTGATTCCGCTTCCCTTTTTTATAGTTACCAAGACGTTGAAAACCGAAAAAATCTCCGTTTCCGCACGTCCGCCCTCAGTTTTCGCAGTTGCGGCCCAATTTATTGGCGACCCTTCCATTCTCTACGGCTACTGGTCAGAAACACGCAGTGCGCTCGTTTACACTTTTTCCGATCTTCCTGGTCTCCACAAAGGACACCTTTCCGTACTTTTTCTTCTTGTTTCGCTCCTCTTTTTTGTCCCCTCTTTGTTTGCCCAATTCTTTTATTGTATGTTGAGATTACTCGAACGAATTGCCACGGGCACGCAGCGTCTTCATTCGTTTTTCCAGGCGGGCCCAATGGGTCTCGCGGCCGAATTGATTTTTTTCGAGGAAAATGGTTTCCATAAAATTTCCGCTTTAAAATCACATTAATATAACATTTTCTGGTGTTTTTTTCGTTCTCTTTCTAACTTTCGTCATTGTTCATTCACAAAACTTCAAAATCTTCTCAAATCCTCGTTTTCCGTGCGATTTCCCGCTGCCAGAATCCAATAACCTCTGTTGCAGTACAAATATGATACAACTACCTCTGGACCTCGATCCGACCACATCTATCGTCAATATCACGCTGGAGCAACTGAAAGAAGCGTGCACAACGAATGCGTTGAATGTGTTCGAGGTGGTCTCGACAACGACAACGTTGCCCGTAACCGATATTTTGGAGGAGAACGGCGGTCATAAGGCTTCTGGATGGGACGGTGAGGATTTCTTTCGGAAGTTTTGCAACAATTATTCAAAATTGCAGTCTGGCTGATTGGACTCGCATTCGTCACTCTTATTAACATGTGCGCCGTCGTCGGAATCGGAGTTATGCGGTATTTGACGAAGAACACTTATAATCAGGTACGAAACTAGTGAAATAACTGAACTTTCATGTATTTTCAGGTCATCACACTGTTTGTTGGTCTCGGAGTCGGATCACTTTCGGGCTCCAGCTTCTATCATCTGCTACCACAGGTTCGTGTCGATTTTCGAATGAAATAACGTTCAGCAGTAATCTTTTCATGAACAATTCGGAAAATTGCGTTCGTTTTGTCGAGTTTCAAAGCTTTCCAGGCGCATCCGAGTCTGGTCGAAGGCGGCTCCCATGAATACCTTCACATGGCACACGTTTCGATTCTCGGCGTCTACGCGTTCTTCTTCTGCGATAAACTCATCAAAATCATTCTGGAAATAAGAAAAGTGAGTGATTTTCGACCCACAACCGCAGGCTTTCCGTTAGGATTCTGCTATTTGACAAGAAATAATGCCGTTTTGCGACGGTTTGCGACTCGGTGTCTTGAAAATGATGGGGAAAAGTTTACAGAAAAGCCAACACATCGCGCACCGCCGAATGTCGGTCGAGAACGGAGGAATCAGCACGGAGAGAAGCGACGCAGCTCTGGTGGCCAATAATGGTGATCACGAGGAAGATGTTCTTAGAACTGTCTTACAGCGGGTACTTTTTTATTGAAAGATTTATGAAATTTTGAAAAATTCAGGGAATCCTCAGCAAAGCTGACGTTGACGAAACCGAGATGATGGCGTTGGAGGACAAATCGGCGAAAACGATGGGAAATCAAGTGAGTTTTTTCGGCTTATTGTTTCTCTCGTTTGAAAACGTTTGGAAACTTACTTGGTTGAAAGATGGAAGCTAACGGCGACTACCAAGAACTACCGGCTTTTCGTAAATATTTGTCTGATTTGGCTGAAAATATATGCGAAATGTCCCTGATAGATGTTAATGTGGTAAATATGTGTACATATCTATGGTTTTCTCTGTTTTGGTTGTCGTGCTTATTCTCATTTCTAATTGAGAACACTGTTTTCGCTTGTTAGCCCCACGAGTATTGTAGATCAAAAATCAGTCGTCGCATTTGCTTTCGGCCAGAAAATGCCTTTCCAAAGTGATTTGCACATTCAAAGGGAGACCGGGAGAGGTAAATGGGGAGCGATACAACACGTTCATAAGAGTAAATAACTTCAAAAACTTCAACCAGCTAAAAAAAAACAGACAGTACAGTTCTAATTCTGACACTTTCCAGGCTCATGGCATTTGCGTTCACGATCACTCGATTGAATTCCGCGCCGGCGACTCTGCGATCGCCGCCGTCGCCTGGATGATCATTTTTGGTGATGGACTCCACAATTTCATCGACGGCATCTCGATCGGAGCCGCTTTCGCCGATTCTATCCATTCGGGACTTTCGATCTCGGTCGCTGTGCTCTGCGAGGAGTTTCCGCACGAGCTCGGAGACGTTGCTATATTGGTGGCCTCTGGAATGTCGCTCAAACAGGCGCTCATATACAATTTGCTCTCCGCTATCACTTGCTACGTTGGTGAGTAGTTCTACGAGCCGCGGCGTTCGCCGGCGACGTCAATTCAGAAGAAATTCCCAGTTATTGCTCTTATTCAGGATTCGGAATCGGCGTACTCATCGGAGATCTCGGACCGGACACTGCTAAGTACGCGTTCGGATTGGCTGGTGGAATGTTCCTGTACATCTCGCTGGCTTGCATGGTAAATCATAACTTTTGAAACATCCTCATTATAAAAATCATATTTTCAGATGCCGGAAATGAAGAAAGCAATGGAAGAAGCCCTGAATGTGTCACTCCGACACGGAATCTACGTTCTTTTCCTGCAGTCCATCGGTCTCTTCTCGGGACTCACTTTGATGTACGTTATGGCAAGATACGGAGGAGACATAGTGATTGGAGATGGCCCACAAGCGAATATCTAGTTCACGATAACAAGTTTCAAATGTCTGTTTTCTTTCAAAAATGCTGTGAAATTTTCAATATTTCGTTCTTTCGCCCCCACCCTCTCTCTTTTTTGTTCTCCTCATGCAGATCAATCAGTTCATATACCTAGGTAGTTTTTTGAGTTTCAATGTTCCTCTTTTTTGTTTCACTTTTAATAACAACTCCTGCATAATCTGCGAATACTGAAATTTTTAAAGTTTCGGACATGCTCCATTGCTTCTAGAGCTTCCCTTTTTTAAAAACCCGATTCCCCATCCCTCATACCATCGTAATCGATCTTTTCCCGTGACCCACAAAACCGTGACCATCTTATCCCTGTCTAATTTATCCGAAAGTTAACCTCCACTGCACCCAGCTACCCCCACCTCATGTTGAAGTCATTATCCAGAAGACATCGACGATGTGAAGACATAACGATAATAATAAAAAGTTCAAAACGATGTTCATTATTTACTGCGAACAATGAGGAACAGCGCATGGATGATTCCGGGAATGAAGAAGAGGCAGGTCAGGAGCACACTGAAGAGCAGCTGACATCCGCATCCGTCGGAGAGCAGCACCGAAAGTGGCTGAAAATTGGATTTACAGACACGGATTACGAAATCGGAGGGGAATTTGTGAACTTTACCTACCGGGAATAGAATCGCGAAGATGATTTTGAAAATCGTACACATTTTCGCGTTTTTGGAGACGATTTCGAGACTTCGTGAATATATGGAGGGTTCTGGAAAATGGAAAACAAGGAGAAGGTGGAAAAATCCAATCTGACACTCACATGATTATTTTCCATTTTCTTCTCTCCATTTTCAGTGTAATTCCGGCCGAAACCAGGTGCATTTGGTGTAGTGAGGCCGGAGAGAGTCAGAAGACGTCGACGCCAGCAACAACGTCTTCTTCACCTGATTACAGCATCGCATTGCCGAGATTCGCTCGGCTTCTGATGGCGGTGTGCAGAGAAGCACGAACTCGGCGTGACATTGGTTTGGAGAAGCGGTGTAGACCAGGAAGTGACCGCCGAAACGGGTGCCGTCAGCGATGAAGTACCTGGGGAATTTGAGAATGACGTCGTGGAGAGCAATTTATGAAGCAGCTCGCAAAACTGCCCCCAACAAAATATCCCAGCAGTCCGCAAAAAACTTTCAGCAGCTCGCAAAATGTTCCCAGCAGCCCGCAAAAAACTCTCAGCAGCTCGCAAAATACTCTCAGCAGCCCGCAAAATTTCTCTCAGCAGTCCGCAAAATGTTCCCAGCAGCCCGCAGAATACTCTCAGCAGCTCGTTAAAATTATTTCACCAGCTCACAAAAAAAACACATCAGCCCGCAAAAAAAGCTCCGAACAACATTCACCCTCGCTTCCAAAAGTCCCTAACCGCGAGTCGTTTCGTCCGGAATTCGACAGAGTCATCGAACGGAATCTCCTGCATCTCCATCAGCGTCTTCTGAACGTCACCCGCCTCGGTCGTCTCGATTCGGAAGACGTCGACAATGCCGAACTCGACGAGCACGGCGACGAGTTCGTCGAGAATTCGACATAAATTCGAGTTGAATTGCCAGTTTTTGTCGTCAAACTCGGTGCGATTCACACACACGCGCGCTTCTCTTTCCAGATAGTCGGCATCTGAAAATTGGATTTTCAGTTGAATGTTTAAAATTTTGAATCGAAAACCTGATTTTGAAGCGAAAAATGTGCCGTTGACGTGGCAAATTTCAACTTTCGGCTTTCGAATGCAAATTTTCAGTGTTTCGTGTTGAATTGTCGTTTCCATCGATTCGTTTGTCATTTTCTGAAAACACAACTCCCCGATGTTATTTTTGAAAAAAAATCAAAATTGCAGTATTCGGAAGAAAACAAGAATCTCTGCATCAAAAAATAATTCAAATTTCGTTGGGAAATTTTATTCGCTAGGGGTGGATTAACAAAAAAGCTCTACATGGACTAGAAGTTCTCACAGGCAAGCTCGATGCTCTAATTAAGACCCAATTTGGTGTTGACCGTATTTTTGAGCGAGTAGAGATAGGTGAGCCGTCCGATGACGTCACGAGCTTCTCGAATGTTCTTTGCCTCGAAAAGCACCGCCAGTTTCTCGAGCTGCGTGTCAATTTCCAGCTGAAAATGAGGTCTTACTATTGAGAGAAGCGTCGACGTCTTCTGTCCACCTCAATCCGTTGTTTCTCCTCTTTCAGCTCTGCCTCCGTGCTCATTCCATCGATTTCCTCGTTTCGCTCCAACATTTCCATCAGAATCTCGGCACTCTGCTCCTTTTCTTCCTCTTTCTCACCCTCTCCGTACTCCTCTTTCATCACATACTTGGCTCGTCGGAACGGATCCGCGAGCTCTTTGTAGGCGTCATTCAGACGACGTGAGTGCTCTTCCGACAGCTTTTTCTCTTCCGGCGTTGCCATGACAAACTTGTCCGGGTGCAATTTTGATTGAAGTTGGCGGAATCTGGAAATCTACGAGGCTGAAAATTGTTGGATTCCTTCTGAAAACCTCTTTTTCAAGTCCTCCTGGTTTATCCGAAAATCAAATTTGACTCCCATGTAATTGAAATAATCCTGACCACTTTCCACCGGCTGAATGACGTTGCCTACAGATTTGAAAAATAATTTCAGCCAAATTTCTGAAATCCCGTACATTTCTGACAAATAATCGGGTCGGTGACGTCTTTTTTGCAGTTCCAGCAGCTCGGATGCTTCGAGTCGCCGGTTTTGAAGCGAATTTGCGCCAATCGAAGGGCGACGCGTTCTTTTGTTGTCATCTGACATGCCACGTTTTCAGACTTTTCAGATTTTCTACGTCTTCAGAAGATACACGGGCTCTGGAACCAAGAACGAGAGAAAACGCGGCGTGGATTTGAGATTATTAACAATATTTATGTGAAAAATTGAAAACAAACGAAAAGAGCAAAGTGTGTCGTAGATGAATAACGCGGGGGAACATAGAAGATGAGATGCAAACAGAATCAGAATTCAGATGAGAGCAATCAATCAATAAATACGGAGAGGACACGTCAAGACGATTACTTGTTCGCGAATTTGACTTTGATCTGATGAGTCGGAGTGATGCGGAAGTTGTCGAGAGCCTGACGAGCTGGCTCCGAGAATTCTTCCGATTCGAACTCGACGAACGCGAACTCCTTGCTGTTCGGCATCCAACGGACTTCGCGAAGGCCGGGGAATCTGAAAAAGTAAAATTTGGAACTGCGCGTCCGATCGAAAACTTACTGGCTGAAAATAGTCTGAATCTGCTCTTGTTCGACCCCGTCCGGAATATTGGAGCAGAAGAGGATGTTGTTCGGCTCTCCCGGCCCCTCGTCGCTGTCTTTCGGCCCTTCTGTTTCCATCGCATCCGCAGATTTTCCGTTTGCTGCCGCCTTCTCGTGCGGCTTCTTCACACCGCTTCGCGTCACAGTTTTCGAACGCTTATCGACGTAGGTACCCTTGGCACGAGAAATCACGTCGGAATCCTCGCGTGCGTACTGAATACGCATCGGTTTACCGTAGAACGGGAATCCTTGAAGGGCGCGGAGCGCGTTCGACGCGGCGGACACCTCTTTGAAGACGATGTGGGCCTGTCCGCGCATCCGCTCCTTCCGGAATGACATCAGTTGGATTATCTCGCCGAATTGCGTGAAGATCATGTGAAGCGACCGTTTTAATTCTGAAAATCGAAAGATTTTTAGAATTTCTCGACAAAAATTACGCTTACCTTCTTTCTTCACCTTCTCGTTAAGATTGTTAACGTAGATGGTGTGATTCGGCTTGATATCCGCCATTTTCCTACAACTTCTGTTAAGAATAAAGCATAGAGAGGAAGAAACAAGTGAGGTAATTGAGAAACTGGATAAAACCCCAGTAACGCCAAAGCGAATAGTGGAAAACTGCAAAATAACGGAAACTTTATGCAATAAATATAAAAAGTTTGACTGAAAAGATGAAAATTTGAGACTTTTGAGATTCTTTGTGGAAATATACAAGATCCCGATCATTTTTTGGCGTAATCGACGCGCATAACATGCTCCGCAGTGATTCGGAAGTTGTTGAGTGTGGTTCGAGCTGGGATGGCCAGCGAGTCGGTGTCGAACTCGACGAACGCGATTCCTGGACGATTCGGCACCATTCTGATGTCTTTGAGACCAGCGAACCTGCAAGAAACATTCTGAAATCTACCTTTGAGTTTAAAACTGACTGATTGAACATAATCTCGAGCATTTCGGCGGTGGCCGTGTCCGGGAGATTCGTGCAGAAGAGGATCTTGTTCGGTGGCGCCGGTCCGTCGCCGCCGTTGTCTCTCTTCTTACTTTTCGGCTTCTTCACAACCTTCGTCGCCAAATACTTCGGTTCGCGTTCCACGTAGGTGCCCTTCTCCTTTGCAATGACGTCCGCATCTTCCCGAGCGAATTGGATCTTCTGAAACACAAACTCTATTTGCTTGTGAAACGACCGATACTCATTTCAAACCATTGGCTTCTCGTAGAACGGGAATCCGGTGAGCGCCTCCTTGGCGGCGACTGCCGCCGAAACCTCCTTGAAGATGACGTGCGCCTGTCCGCGCATTTTCAGAGTCCGGAAACACATAACACTGACGATTTCACCAAATTGTTTGAAGACCGCAACAAGAGACTTGCGCAGCTCATCGATTTTGATCTTCTCGTTGAGATTGTTGATGTAGAGCGTACTGTTCGGCTTGATTTCGGTCATTTTCTGCAGAATAGCGATAAATTTAGAATTTTTTATAAAACGATTTACGGAGAAGCTGGATAAATTGTTAAAAACACGTTTAATTATAGAGAAACAGAAAAGAAAACCTTAAAAACGGCGAAAATTGACAAATGTGAATACGAAAATTTGCTTAGTCGCAATGGGGCGCGTTTGCATATCCGCATGGAAAACTCGTCCGCGAGTTGTCTTTTTTAATTTTCAACCGATAAAAAGGAAAACAGGTGACGTCTCGAGGCCATGATTAAACATTTAAAATCCCCAAAATAAGAGCGTGAACTAAGAAAAACAAAAAAAATTATAACAAAGACAGAAAAAGGAATTAGATCAGAAAAAAAAACAGTATTATCCGAAAATTCCACAAAGCAATGCAGTTTCCATCTCAAATCGTTGTTTTCTGGCTTTGCACGGTTTCTTCACTGGCCAATGAATTATATTTGAAACAATGGAATGAGATGCGAAAAGTCTATGCCGACAGAGCGAATTTGGCGAATATGTGTGAGCTTGTAGGTCAAAAGTTTCGATCAAAACTTTTAGGTCTGAAAATTCCAGACTTGGGACGAAAAACTAGCCGAGAGAGCTGAGAAATCGAATTGCAAAGAGCTGAAGCACGGCTCCGACTTTCGATTTTTCATTCAGGACGACGAAAAGGATCTGAAAGGCGGTCTGAAGACGTACGACGCCTTCAGAAGACGTCCAGACGACGTTGAGAAGGAGAAGGAGATGATGTTGGAGTTCGAAAACTTGCTGAACGCGCTTCCGACCGAGAACTCGACGTCGCGCTTCGAAGCGATCAATCCGGCGCAGTCTAGAATCGGTTGTGCTGGAAATAAGTGCACCGACGGCAGAAAGCTCATGAAATCCGGAAAGTTTCGAGGACTTTGCTTGATTGGACCTCTGTAAGCTTTTCATCTGAAAAAATCTTTAAAATAAAGTTTTTCAGTGGAATCTCCGACAAATCGAACTTCGAAACCGGAGAGCCGGGCAGCGCCTGTGAGCACGGAGCATCGGAAAACGGATTGTGCAATGGAGCCGCCGTGAGCACCACGGAGCCAACGTTCCCATCGCCGGGGCTCTTTTCGTTCGAAACGCTCATCAAATCCTTCTTCATTTGTGCCGCTGTGTATTTCGCTTGAATGAACTCGTATCGGCGAATTTCAGCAGGCTTTCAGCAATAAGTTTTGGTTTTTAGAGTGTTTATGGAAATCAGAATCGAATGGATCGTCTTTCACTAAATACAAAACTTTTCGACCGGACCAATGGGCAGACGGGTTTTTCGAGGCTGAAAAATTCCAGAAAAATGTTGGAGACTCAGTTGATCTCTTCAATTGTAGCTATGACATTTTTGCGCCGTTAACGGCCGATTTGAAGCGACGATACCATCATAACGCCTACAATTTAAGCTGCCGACTGACTCATCCACTCATTTAAGAAGTTTTTAAACTCGAAAAACCATCGCCTTACCGTTGTCTTCTTCTTTTTCACCTCCCCTTTAATTCTGTCCTCATGAAGACAAAAAAGTGACAAATCGTGACATTTGGAGGAGGTTTCCAGCAATTGCAGCCCCCTTCTCTTCCCGCCTCGCTGCCACATAAATACATTGATATTTGTTCAACTTTTGGAGCGAGAGGAGTGAAGGAAACGAGGCGGCCGCATTCCAGCTGATAAGCCGTCGTCGTTATCATCTGAAGTGGAATGCAGGGGCGCTCTTTCCACTTTCTCTCTCTGTATCTCTGCCAAACCTTCCGATGTGCACACAATTCCTCCCACTTCTACAACAATACGCTAAAAAGAAAGTGTGGCGGAAACTTTTTATCGTCCTCTCCCACTTTGCTCCGGCTCCGGCCTCTTTGATTCTCGCTCCCATGGAGACGCCACGTAGTTTGTCTTCTTCCAGATCATAGATTTCTGAAAATTATACTTTCATTCTGGAAATTAGAAAAATTTCCAATTCGTTCAACTTTTCCAGCATGGGAGACCTA
This sequence comes from Caenorhabditis sulstoni, assembly GCA_963966605.1. Taxonomy (NCBI): domain Eukaryota; kingdom Metazoa; phylum Nematoda; class Chromadorea; order Rhabditida; family Rhabditidae; genus Caenorhabditis; species Caenorhabditis sulstoni. The sequence continues at coordinate 9,098,860 of OZ016478.1, forward strand.
CAAGTCGATTTGAACGCGGCGCTGGTGGCCGTCAAAAAAAAGTGTGTGGACTTGGGCGAGAAGGTGAAACTCGAGGATGAGGTTGGTTTACTGCCGCTGAAATTGTCTGGAAATGTAAAAATAATCAAAATAATTTCCAGAATCCGGGTAACCGCGGTCGCGGGTATTTGGGTGTGAAGCGGTACATCTACGCATTGACAACGCGGCAAAAAGAGGTTAGTCATCATCATTGGAACTTTTACTTTTTGTTGGAATTTTCTGAAACTCTTCCGACCTGACTCATAGTGATTCATAAAACCGCACTGAATTCTGCAACTCCCCTCACCCTTTTCAATTTTCTGATAAGACTGAAAATGGAAGACTTTTTACTACGCGCCAATGAAATGTTTGATAAACAACTGAGACGGCAAAAATGTTATAAAAATGGGGAATTTGGAATTTCAGAGTTCGTTGAGTCGACGTGGACGATCGTTGACAAGGGTCTACATGGAGCAAAAGTTCTATCGATCGGTATGAGCCACGCTTGAACGGAGCAAAATACGGCACTTAGATGAAACTCGCCCTATCTTTTTCGTGTTGAGACCTATAAGAATGGTGTAGTGACCGAAAATATGGAGTTTTTTGAGACCTTTCGATTGGCTCAACGAGAATTTGAAAGTCTTGATTTTGAAGAAAGTTATGCAGGTTTTTGTGGTTCTTGATGCGAGATACGTATGAGTTCCGGACACTTTGGAATAGAACGCGACGCGAGGGAGACGCGTCGCGGTTCTTGGTTCTGCGAAAAGAGTTTTGATTCGATTTCTAGACGTCTGTCCCGACACCGGATCAAGTGCAGCGGCTGGAAGACTGCACTCAGGACTACGGGCCGAACGATGAGGAACGTCTGGAATTCGTGGAGACCATTACCTCGCCGTTGGAAGAGCTCATCAAAGAGGATCAGTCGCACCATCACATGGTCTCGCAACGACTTCCCGATGGGCACGCCGAGTGGGATCACGAGCTGGCGCTGTTCGAAAAAGACGGCGCCTCCGGCCTTTTGGAGGATCGGACGTTGAGTTTGCGAGCCGGCGACCATCCGTTCGGAATGAATCAGTTCAACGAGGCGGAGCACGTCAGCTCGCGAATCGCCGCCTTCTTCGGCCAACAACAAGAGGAGACGCTGCTCCGAACGCGCGAGCTCTCGCTCTCAGTCCATCCCGTCTATCATCAAGCCAACGGCGACGCGTACACCTCGTTCGGCATGACTCGCTCCAAATCGATGGGCTCGGTGGCTCCGGTTGCTCCGCAGCCGAGAGAGTCGCGTCCGCGACTCGAACAGATTCAGAAGACCACCAACTCGTTGAGAGATCTGTATTACGTCGAGACTCGACACGACCATCACTCTCGGTACGGGGACTACGTGTCGGGGTCCGGACGGTTCGGAGCCCCACCGCCGCCGCCCGCGAATCCCGAGGTGATGCCGAAGATGCCGGCTCCGCGAGCCGAAGAGCCTCACATCTACGATCAGCCGATCGTTCGTGGAGCCAGCCTTCACAATCTGAGCACTGGAAACGTTGTGGCGAGTACTACCAGTACCGTCACCGAGTACGATTCCGCCAGAAACTATGAAAGGAAGTATGATTTCAAGTAAGCTCACTCGATATCAATGTTACAGTAACCCCAACCATTCTCCTTTTGCTTTGCAGGTCGACATTCCCGCCGAACGTCGAAATGCCGGAGGGCTACCACGCCTACTACGATCCCGCGCAATACCTATTCTCGAGCTCTCAGAGCTACTACAGTGGAAATATCACGCGCCCGCTTCACTACAACTACTCGCAAGGGTACTTGGAGAAGTACTCGGACTACTCTCGTCGGGATACGCCGAGCCCACTCCCTCCGCCGGCTCCTGAACCTGAACCGGAGCCGGAGCCCGTACCCGAGCCCGAGCCCATCCACTACACTGTACTCCAGAAGACCGAGGAGTTTCCAGCATGCTCCACGCACTTGCAGTTTTCCTATCCGGACTATTACGACGCTAGCTCCAGAATCGCTCTTCAGAGGGTTGAAGACGTGCCACATCTGGAGCTCGACCGGAAATTCCTCTTCCCCGATTACTATGATAACGCGGCGCGGATCATTTTGAGCCACACGCCGGACTTGGAGCATCAGAAGATTGAAATCGTTCAATTCCCGGAGTATTACGATCTGGCGACACGTTATCCGGTGCTCCATCGCACTGAAGACATCTCACACGATCCGATTATTGTGCAGCAATGGCCAGAGTACCGGCCCTATGAGCCCTACGAGGTGCAGGAGCTCATCGAGACTTTCGACGATGAGCCCATCTATGAGGAGGTGTATGAGCCGGTGCTCCCTGTGCTCCACTACCATCCGGACCCGGAGTACATTGCATTCATCCCACTGGCTCCGTGGACTCCGCCACCACCCCCTCCGGACCTCTACATTGCCACTCCGGTTCAAGTCATTGAGGAGCCCGAGTCGGAGCCGGAGCCGGAGCCAGCTCCACCACTTCCAGCAGTTCCAGTCCCGACTGAGCGACATTACGATGAGATCTATGTGGGTCAGGAGGCACTCGCCGTTTCGGTTTCCCCGACGTTCGGACAGACCACCGATCATCAGAAGAGCCTCGGACTCGAGAAGTCTGTGCAGGATCGAGTTCGCGAGATGCACGAAAAGTTGCGTGGAGATGAGGAGGCGCGGTGGCGGGAGCAGGAGAAAATCGAAAAGTACGAGCGGCTGCAGCTCGAGATTCGAGAGGCTCGCGAGAGAGAGCTCGCCGAGCAAGAGCAGCACCTCGCCTACAACGCCTATGAGGAGGTCGAGCAGAGTGAGTTCTTGGTTTTTGCTCGAGTTTTATGACAGACGCGCGACATTGTGTCAGTTCACGGGTCTCGCCACGAAAAGACTAACTCACATTGGTATGCGCCTTTAAAACCGTCTGTTAGGATACGGTACGCGATACTTTTAATCGCTTTTCGGGTCTAAATGACTGACAAGAAGGAAACCGGCTTGATATGTTTAAAGGCGCATACCTTAACTTGCGTTTTCGTCGCGAGACCATCCAGCCGATTTATCTGCAAACTGACGCGACGTTGGGCGCCGCCCATAGTTAGATAAGGAATTAGTGTTAAGGGGGTAATTCATGGATTACTGTAGGGTTATCCGCACCGTCTTCACCTTGCAAAATCAAGTGTGATAAGCGAAAGAAGCCGAACCGTGAGTGGTAGAATACATAGTTGTAGTTGACGATAGACTAGATTTTCAGATTTCCAGATGTTCTGATTTTCCTTCAAGCGCAGAATATGTAGCTGCTTTTTCAGGCAAGGACACGCCGGCTCCTCTGCCCCAACCTATTCTAGTTCCCGACGTCTTCGTGATTCCGCAGCAGGTAGAAGTTGTGCCCGAAAAGCCGAAACGCACGTGGCAGCCGCCACCGAAGCCTCTGGAGTTCTTCGACGAGCACGATGAAAGTGAGCTCCACTGATTCTCCATGAGCTCTTGGGTCATAAAATGCTCCGATTTGCAGAGCCGCTCGGTCCGGTGATCTTCCACGAGTTGATCTACCGCGATGGCGTCCTTCGCCGAAAGTTCGAGCAGGATCACATCGCTGCGGCGTCTCGCCCCGTCTGTAGTCCGGTCTCTCGAGCTCACTCTCGCCCGAGCACACCTGGACTCGAGCTGAAATCGATCGATTTCCCACGAATTGACGGGTCGGGAAATCCGAGAGATCACAGTGACTCGGCTGGAAATGTCGACTATGTTCACGAGCGCATCGAACGGTACAATGCTTATGGCGGTGAGTGTGACAGGGTATTTTTCGAACAACTAAAAACTGAAAAACAACATAACCCTTCTAGTTTCAGAGATATTTCAGTTTGAAGTTTGAACTTTCAGCTGCATCCCAAGATTCTCATCAACACGTCGAGAAAAGCGTCAGTTCGCATGTGCATACCGTCGCTCATCACGAGCATCACGAGCATCATCATGATCGTCATCACCGCGGAAGTGTTGTCTACGATGAGCCGAGTCGCGAGATCGTCTACGATGTTCCACACGATGAGCAGGTGGACGCCTCCGGTGAACACCACCATCACCACCACCACCATCATCATCATCACCATCACGATCAGAAGCATCACGAAGAGCACCATCAGTACCAGGTGGCTCATGCTCAGGCCAACCAGGCAATCCGTCACATGAGCAAGAGCAACAAGTGGGAGGAGCACGCGGATGTTCCGGCCGAGAAGCGGGCTCACATCGAATCGCACGTTCCGGCCAACAAGCCGTTTGTGAAAGTGAGCTCGGAGGCTCATCACACACACACCACCACCGTCCTTCACCATTCGAACTCGCTGAACCGTCAGAACATTCCACCGCCGCTGAAAATCCAGAACGGAAACTCGACGTCCTACCACGACATCCGTCATCATGTCCACTATGACGATGCGGAGAATTCGGAGAATATTCATAGCTCGAAATCGGTGACCGATTTGCAGTACACTCCTGTCAACGTCGGGCATGTGAAGAATTTGGCGAAGAAGTTTAAGTGAGCCTCAAACTCGAGTTCCATCTGAAAATGATTTTCAGCAAGCCCGACGAGAAGCCGATCACCACCGAGCAGGTCATCTACCGAGTTCGAGCTGCTCCGCCAGGTCATCACTTCCAGCAAGGTACACCATCTTCCTACTAAATTTCTGGTTGCAAAACTCTGAAAATGGATGGTTCCAGAAGTGAAGCCACGCCCTCGGTCCCTGCCACGAATCCCGATGGACGAGGTGGAGCTGCACGAGCACGGCGAAAAGGACCACTTGAGCCGCCATCATCATCCTCATCATCACCACGACAGAAATGCGAATGGCGCCGGAAGCGAGACGACGACGACGACGCACTCGAGCGAAGGAAACGCGATCGGGCACGGAGTGGAAGTGGAGATGAACGGAAATCGTCACGTGACCACCGAGAAGTGTAAGAACCAATGGGACTTTGAGTTTATTTGATTATGCCACTGATCTGAAACTTAGTAGAACACAGTACAGGTCGTAAAGAAAGTCTGAAATACTTCCAGAAAAAAATCTGGAAGCAGGTTTTTGGAGTCGTCAAATACGCGTAACTTTAAAAACCCCCGGTTTTTAAAGAATGGTCATTTTCAAGTTCGGTTTCGAGGTGTCACTTCCGCTCATAAGAAAACACATTTTAACAGACATCTAGGACTTTCCCTGAAAATTCCTCTCTAAGACCAGTTCCACCCGTAAAACAACCGAAAAATCTGGAAACTTGTTTCTTGTTTTTTGAAAATCAGAAAATCAGCTCGGACCTTATCTGCCATTCTCTAGTTCCAAATCGTTTCAAGACCTTCTCTAGCAGTTTTCCGACTTCCAGCGACCACTGTCCAACTCACCCACCAGCACAACTCTCCGGCCCACCACAACTCGCACTACCATCATCAAGCCGATGAGCCGACGATTCGAGTCCGTCGCGTGTACAAGGCTCTCGAGGACACTTCGATGCTCTCTCCGGTCTCACTCACCGCCGACGAAATCATGTACGATGTGCCCGCCGACGCGCACGCTTGATAAAAAACATTCCATCACAATTCAACCAGCAGTTTTTCACTTTTGAATTTTCATTTATTTAACAGTTGCTCTCTACTCTTGCTTTACCTATTTTCAATTATTCTAATGAATATTCCGTATTATGGTTGTGTAGGTTTACGAAAATAAAAAAAAGAATAATCTAAAAAACAGAACAACTTTCCGAAGAGCAGCCCGTTGATTCAAGAGAAATGTCATTGTGCCACGTCATCGGATATCTCAACAAAACAAAAAGCGCGACACAACCCACTCCATCCCATCCGTCGCATAGAGAAGAGAGAAAGAGAGAAATGTTTATATAAATACATTGTTAGTCTCTCTCTCTTTCTCTGCGTCTCCTCGCATCCCGTACTCTCTCTCTCTCCTCCTCCGGCGGCTTCGCATTTTGCGCGCCGTCAACAACGACCGCGCGCGCTCGCATTTCTCTCGCGCTTCGAACTCTCTCGGGTCGCCGTGAACTCTCTTTCTTTTCTCTGTGGCCGCCTGAGGAAGAGAGGAAGAGAAAAAGAGAGAGAGAGAGAGAGAGAGAGAGAGAGAGAGAGAGAGAGGGAGAGAAAGGGAACCGAACAGAAACAGAAACATACGCCTGAAAATGAAAGAGAGACGGAAAAAGAGAGAGAGAGAGAGGTTTCTCTCTTTCTCTCTCTTTCTTTCTTTCTTAGTTTCTGAGCGGAGCGGCTTGATGAATTGAGTGCATTCCCCCTTTCTCTCTCTCTCTCTCTCTTCCTTCCTTCCTCTCTGTTTCTTCGTTTCCACTCTCATTACGAAAAGGACATAATCCTCTTCTACGCTTACGACTCCTCCTCGTGATGGTCCCTTTCCCCCCATTTTCCTTCCTGGGTGGTCCATTTTCCAGAAAGGTCGGTGAGAAGTGTGAACTTTAACTTCTAGAAGACTTCCTTTTTCCTCTTGGGGGAAAGAGGGGAACATGCACTTGACAAAGGGCGTTTGTTTACTTTCTACTTTCTTGCCCTGCCCATAGATGGTTGAAAAGGAGAAAGCGAGCCAGTATCCTAGCAGCTCCGGCATTTTCAATGCATAATTCAGCACCTGCCAAACTCTCCTTCTTTCCGAAATTAGTGTAGCAGCCCTCAAAACCTGACCGAGCAGCTCCCAAAACTATCCTCAGCAGCCCCCAAAGCTACTCTAAGCAGCTCTCAAAAAATGATTTTCCGATCTCCTCGACTTGAAGACTCCTAAACTTCCAACAAAAGCGAGAAAAAGGTCAATGACTTCTTGTTATTTTCTTTTTGCCTCCATGGTCTCGCCACGACAACAAACTTGTCGTCATAAGTACCTCTTTTCTTTTTCCTCCTCCCAATTGAACGCTTTTCTTTCTTCCCGTTTCGCCTCGTCTTCCTCTCCTTTTTTTTCTCGTCTTCTTTTTCCGGCGAAAACTTCCTGCGCGCTCTTGCAAGTTGATCAAAAGCTCATTGATCCGGAAGATGAAGAGAAGAGCGTAAGTGTTGGGAGGTCAAAAATTGAGAAATTTTGTATACTTTCTATACATTTTTGCATATATTTTGTGATGCGAAGACCCATAAAAATCACTTTTATTTGTTGTTTCTATCACACTTTTGTTGTCTGCGTCTCCGCGTTCCGCGCAGTCTCTCGTCTTTTCCCTCTCGCTCGTTTCCATTTTTATTTCTTTTTCTCGCCTCCCCCCTTCTCACACACTCTGAACTTTTTCCAAAGTCCCATTTCGATCCTCCGCAAACTTTTTTTCTCCTACTGGACCACCCCCCAAGAGACCCTTTTTTTCGGAAGTGACTACCCATAAATCAGTCACCAAATCAATCTTTCCTCCCGACCGTCCTCCAGAAAAAAATGTTCTGCCATTCTAAAAGCTGACGTTTTGGGGCCGAAAAAACAGAAAAAGGAAGCCAACAAAAAGTTTTTTTTTTTGTTTATTTATCCCCCCATCCAATCCTTTCTCCTCGTTTTTTTTTGTGCGTGCAATGAAATCGCTGCTCATTATTTATAGACGAGATTGAAAAAAAAGTTGGGATTCTATTTTCCCTCCGAGGCTCGTTCGGGTTCCCACAGAATAACAACACAAAAGAGAGTGAAGGAAAAAAAAAACACGAAAATATTTGTATTTTTTTCCGAGTTAACAGTGCCTAAAAACTTGGTTTTTTCTCGCGTTTTTTTTTTGCGAAAAGACCACTGAGCACAAGTTTGACGAGTATAACAAGGCTGGAAAAAAACATGCAGGGAAAGAGAAAAATTTGTTTTTTTTTTGGAAATCAAAAACTGTGACTTTAAAAACCTCAAACTGGCGGGCTCAGAATTTATTTTTTAAAAACATTTTATTGGTTTTTGATTTCTCAAAATCAGACTTTCCATTTCCAATACCCATTTTTTTTGGACAAGAATCAATTCAAAAGGAAATTTTGTAATTTTTGGCTGAAAATCTTCTCAGAGAACAAATTTTTATAAAAAACTGTGCTGTGGAGCAAATGCTCTGAGTTGCCCAATCATTTTCCAATTTCAGACAGTCTGAAATTTCAAAAAAAAATGTGCGAGGTTTTGGGATAGACTGCAAAAGAATGGAGAAAATGGGGCGGGAAAAAAGAAAAATAAAATTTTTCTGTTATTGCAGGCCCAGATTATTTTCAAATTTTTTCAAAAAATTTTAAAGCATTAGGTGCAAAATTAGGGAATTTTGAAAAATGCGATTTTTTGGACCAACCTTCCAAACTCAAAAAACGATTGCCACTTCTCGCAATTAGCGGATAGTTTCCCAGAGTTGCAAATCACGGGCCGACGAGCTTGCGGTTTTTCGAGCATAAAAATTTTCAGAAACATGCTGGAAAATCAGTCGACCTCTTAAATTGTAGGTGTTTTGAAGGCCGATTCGATAGAATTCATCGAAATATTGTTCAATTTTTCTGCGCTCCAAAAATCTTCATCCAGTTATTAATGAGCCGGGACGGCGATTTTTGGAGAGGAGAATAATCTCGCTTTCTCCGGGTAAATTTTCTCGAATAGCCCGGCAAAATAGCTACAATTTAAGAGGTCGACTGGCTTTCCAGCATTTTTCTGAAATTTTTCATGCTCGAAAAACCGACACTCTAGTTTCCGATTCCGTATTTCGTGTTATTACTCGATTCGTCGTCTGCGTCTCTCTCTCTCTCTCTCACTTTTTCACTTCGAACCCACCGGATTCCACGTGTTTTAATCTCCGATCGGGTGAAAGTCGCTCGGAGAATTGTGTATCTCGGGATCCGATTTCCGATTTCCGACGACCCGATTCACGATTTCCACTGGAGAGACAACATGATTTATGCGCGATTTATTAAAATATTTCCCCTTCGCACTTCACAAACTCCTTCTTTTTGTCAATGGAGCGCTTTTGCAGACTTGCGATTTTCGGGCTGGGCCCGGGCTCAGCCCGGGCTCGGCCCGGGCCGGGCCGGGCCGAGCCGTGTTTTTTTAGAGCCCGGGCCCGGCCCGGGCCCATTGAGCGAAAACTCGGCCCGGCCCGGGCCCAGCCCGTTTTTGAAAAGCTAAGTAGGGGCTCTCCAATTTTGAGATTCTGCTTCCGCCCATCAAAATCGGAGCCCTCCGATTTCAGAGTAATGCAAACGCGCCCCACTGCATACATTTTCTTGAAGTTTTTTCCGAATTTTGTCCCCTTTATTTGAAAAATGATCAGCAAAAATTGTCTTAAAAAATTACTTTTGAAAAAGTTAGTACTACCACGGGCCCAACGGGCCGGGCCGGGCTCAGCCCGGGCCGAGAAATTTTCCATTTGGGCCCGGCCCGGCCCGGCCCGGCCCGTCGCAAGTCTGCGCTTTTGCATCATCTCGGATAAAAACTGGCTCCAGCTCCAAAAAAAGCGATGTTTACTCGTGCTCACTTTCTTTTCTTTCCCGCTTTTTTTCCTATTTGCACATAATCTTATTACGGAACAAAGAAGGAAGCGAAAAAAAGGGGGACAGAAAATGCGAGAATCGATCTCCCTGTCTCTATTTCGAAACCAAGATCTTTCAGTGTTGGAAGTGCGCTCCAATGACAAAAGTCTTGTTTTCCAATCATTGCAAGTGCGCTATACTGAAATTCTCAAAACTCGCATTTTTCTATATATTGCAAGTGCGCTCTGATGCTAACTCCCGTAAAAGATCGAACTTGGGTGAAACATCAATGTTTTCCAAATATTGCAAATGCGCTCTAATGCGAATTCTCCGAAAATCGTTGTTTTCTAGGTGTTGCAAATGCGCTACAATTCAAATTTTCTGAAGAGATTGAAATTCTCTGAAATATCGTAGTTTCCTGACTGTTGCAAATGCGCTCTGATGCTAACACCCGCAAAAGATCGAACTTGGGTGAAACATCAATGTTTTCCAAATATTGCAAGTGCGCTCTAATGCGAATTTTCTGAAGAGATTGAAATCCTCTGAAATATCGTAGTTTCCCAACTATTGCAAGTGCGCTCCAATGCGAATACATCAATATTTCGCAATCCGAGCTCTTCCACATTCCAAATTGCGTTCTCGTCAAGAAATCAGCCGAAAAAAGAGGAAAAAAGGCGAAAAAAGTTGTGTCGCCAGTCAAAAATGCAACCGGAAACTCTCCGTTTTCTCGACCCGATCCCTTTTCTTTTCCTTCTCTCTTCCCGAACCAAAAAACATTTTTCGATTCTTTCGGAACGCGCACTTTTACACTTTAGTACGATTCTCCGGGCTCCTCTCTCTCCCCCAAAATAAAAATAAAAAAACGAAAATTGATACTTTCCCCCCCCCCCCCCCCCCCGCATCTCTTCCGTTCTCCCCGTCGGCTTCTTGTTTATTCTTCAGAATTCGTCCCCCCCTCCATCCCTATCCTCTTTTTTTTTATTGCCGTCTTCTTCTTTTTTTCTAGCAAACAAACATCTCTCTCTCCTTTCTTTGGAATCCTTTTATGGCATGTTTGCCTTACAGCTATTTTCTCTGGTGTTCTCTAATGTGTACAATTTTCAGCATTTTCCATCGTTTCCACGGAAAACATGCCCGATTTGGATGTGAACGGTGTCCAGATGGAGAACGGCGCCGGAAGATCGGACAGTCTGAAGGCTGAGGAGGCCAACGCACTCCGGCAATGGGATCCGAAGTCGTTGCTCAAGGCGCTCTACGAAATCTCGTATGAGCCGCGCGTCGAGACCAAACGCAACCGTTTTGTAACCATGGAGGGACACGTTGAGGTTTGTCAGTGATACTTTTGTCCCGCTTTTTCAAGGGGACTTCAAAAATTGGCTGTAATACTCAATATTTGCTCCTTTGCACGGAAATCTTTAGTAAAAGGCGAAAGATTTTCACGGTCAAATGCAGAGGAACCAGAGTTAACGAGACGGTGCGCGGCCGTTAGGTCATGCAACCCATGTACCGACATCTCGCGGGTTCCGCTGTCCACTGTGCGCAGCATGTAGAGTGGGCGGAGCCTGATGACGTCACGCGTTATACTCTCGGAATTCGAACCAAACTGAAACCTCTTGCAGGTTCCCGCAGATGACGTCACAAAAGCGGACGGACTCGACAACGAGGGATGGATGAAGCAGTACATTCGGATGAAGGAGGGACGCCTTCAGATTTTCGCCACGCACTACGCCGGCGAGGCTCCCGCCCAGGAGCTCATACTATCCGGAGCCGACGTGGACGCGAACAAGGAGGAGAGAACGCTGACGATTCACGGCGGAAGGGAACACGTCAAGTATTACTGTAGGTCAGTGATTCGGCTCGGAAATTGAGTGGAAATACGAGAATGTGACGAATTCGGAAGGAAATTCAGAAACAAAAAACTAATTGATCCGAAAACATCAGAAAAACCGCGCCGCACTTTTGAGAAAAACCGCGCCGCACTTTTGCAAAATAGACTCCGCCCCTCTTCTGGCATTCTTTGTTTTGATTTCTCGTTTTTTTTCTTGAATCTGCACGAAAACTAGAGAAGAAAAAGAAAAACGCTGTAATTTTCAGAGTGCCCTCGGCGGTTTTCGACAAATGGCGTCAGTCGTTTCTCTCGCACTGCGCCTCGTCGCTCATCGACGCCTACGTCAAACCGATCCCGCGAGCCTTCCAACACCTCACCGAGCGTGTGCTCATTCTCGAGCTCGGCTCGTGCTCTATCCGCGCCGGCGTGCTCACCACCGAACCGTCGCTTCCGCAAAGCTTCTTCCCCGCGATCGCTGTGCGCACCGACTCGGGAAAAATATTCGTCGGCGAGGAAGCGTATCAGCCCGACATTCGTCACAACGGCGACTTCGTTCGACCCATCTCCGCCCAGGATCCGTCCGTTGAGCGGTATTCGATCGACCGGGAAGTGCTGCGCGCGACGATCGATAAAATCGTCCGCGAGTTGCGAGTGGAGCCGTTCAAGTACAAAGTGCTCCTGTCGATCCCGCAGAACATCCCGACCGCCCTGATCGGAGAGCTTCTTCAGATTTGTCTAGAAGACGTCAAGTTCCAGGTGAGTGCCGTGAAGCGCGTTTGCCGGTCTAAGACAGTCTAAAAGTTCAACACTTTTCCAGGCGGCTGCGATCACGCGCCAACCGTCGCTGATCCTCTACGCGTATGACGTGACAACGGGAGTCGTCGTCGACATCGGCGAACGAGTGAACATCGTGCCAGTGATCGACGGATACGTCGTCGAATCGGCGATCTGCTCGATTCCGTATGGATCCCAACAAATGGGCGACGCGCTGAGAACCTCGTTGAGCGCCAAAAACAAGGGACTCTTCGCATTCCAAAGCCCTGTGGAGAAGCTCATTTTGAGATATGCGCTGGAACATGTAGGTCGTCAGAAATATCGCAAAACTTGAAAATTCAAACTCTTGACTGACCGACTGACTTAAAACAGTCGATGAGGCAGTTGGAACTTTGAGAAACGACTGTTTATAGCGGTTAAAGCAAGAAAATGTGGGGGAAAAGGAATGAGTATCTTATTTTCTGGCGGCCGCCATGTTGTGAGCGTGGAATCCGAGCACCAAACTTGTGCCACCGTCGGCGATGATGTTCTGTCCGACGATGTAGGAGGAGGCGTCGCGGTCGGCCAGAAACGCGATCAGCTTGGCGATATCTTCTGGAACACCATACACTCCTTGCGGAATGCACTCCGGATACTTGGCGGCGTTGGTGTAGAAGTTAGCAGCGGCGTCGTCGTTCATTCCGGCCGCCTTGGCGAATCCGGTGGACACGAGTCCCGGAGAGACGGTGTTGACGCGGATGCCCTCGCCGATGAGGTCGATCGCGGCGCTGCGAGAATATTGGTTCAGCGCGGCTTTGGCGGTTGCGTAGTACGGGTTTCCGGTGTTCTGAAAGACATTCTCAGTAGAGCGCACTTTCCAACCTCTCTTTTACTCACAGCAAAAGCGCATCCAGCGATGCTCGAGATATTGACGATCTCTCCGCGAGTTTTGGCCAGATAGGGGCGGCACTTCTGCGTCATTTCAATGACACTCTGCACATTGAGCTCGAGAGTCTCTTGAAAGTTTTCGACTCCTCGCGAGGTTCCCTTGCGCCCCTGAGCGTCCGGAATCGCGGCTCCGGCATTGTTGACGAGAATGTCGAGCTGCCCGAACTTCTGGATCGTCGAGCTGATCACCTCATCTTGTCCGGAGCCCTGCGTGATGTCGGCAGCGACGACGTTCAGGTTGGCCGCCGGAATTCCGGCGGTGAGCAAGGCTTGACGTGACTCCTCGAGCCGCTCGGTGTTTCTTCCGGTCACAGTGACACGGGCTCCTTCACGAGCGAAAAGGAGAGCGGTGGCTCGGCCGATTCCGAAGGAAGAGCCTGAAAAGGCGACGGTTCAATCGAGCGCACTTACAAACCAACAAAAACAACTCACCAGTAACGATAGCGACTTTGCCGGAGAAGCGAGCCATTTTCAGTATTTTCCGATTTTGATTTTTCGACAGAATAACAGAGTCTGATGAGATTTCTCTTCTTCTGCCTGCCTCTTTTATACTAGGCCCCTAATAGCATAAACATCTCTTCCGAATCAAGCGAGTCACAAAAAAGTGTGGTTGCCCGCTGCCGCTGCGTCTTTGCGGAGACGGCAGACAGCACGAAAGGGAAGGAAAAAAAAAGAACCGAAGACAAACATCAAGTATGTATTCGGGAAAAATTGAATTTCGAAACAAGTCCAGAAGTTGTTCTGCTGGTTTCTATATATCCTTCTCTTTTCAGACCACCTATGTGCCGGAAGACTACCAAAAAGAGGAGAAGACCGAGAACAAGGAAGCGCGAATCTCGCTGGATTCGTTCTCCCCTGTGCCTGGAATGCAGACTCGATTCGACATCGACAGCTCGAGATTCCTGTGCACGGAGGGGTTGTTCAAGCCGAAAAAGTGGGGTCTTGACACGAAAGGACTGCACCAGCTCATCCACGAGGCGATTCTTCAGAGCCCAATCGATAGCCGACGCACACTTTACAGGTAAAAAAACGAGTGTGAAACTGGAAAGGCTATGAAATCTTTTCAAGAAACATCTACCTGGCTGGTGGAGCATCGCTGATGCCTGGACTCGCTGAGAAGCTCGAACAGGAGCTGTCCACAGTGGTTCCGAACACCATCCACACTCAGGTCAACATCAGCCCGTGGAGATACAATGCGGCGTATCTCGGAGCACAGGTAATTTTCTGAGCTCCCATGCAGAACGTAATTCCTCTATTTCAGATCGTTGCATCAGCGTCTACATTCGAAGACTCATGCATCACGCTTCAACAGCTTCCGAAGTTTCTCGCACAACTTCAGGCATCTTCGTTCTAAATTTCCACATTTTCTGACCAAAGTCTCTCCTCTGCTTCTTCAAATTCCATTCTAATATTCACTATTTAGAAGCCCTATCGCTATATTTTCCGTGCTTTTTATTATTTTTCAGAAATCGTGTACTCTCCGCTTTTTGTATCGTCCCACACTCGCTAAGAAGTTCTCTGAGCTCTTCTTTACATATTTTGTGATAACTCGTTTCTTCTCCCACCTTCCCGCAGTTACTTTCGTCACAGAATTTCCCTTTTTCTAAGAGTCGGCTAGCAGTTTTTAGCTAGACTTGAATTATATTGCATGATGATGAAAAATGAACTTATTCAAAATGAATCAGTGTTTTTAACTGGCGATACTGGCTAAAAGTTATAGCCTATAATCTTATTTTAAGCAGGAAATTGCACAGTCAGAATGTTCTGACTGAAATAGTATACTCAGGAATGAAGTGGACTTACAATTATTTAATAAACTTAAGAATCAAAATCAGTCATTTTATGTTTGGTTTCTTTGAAATATTTTTCGCTTTGATTTTTAAAATTTTACACTTAATGCACCTGAACAATGACAGTACTTGGCTTATATTTTGATATTAATTGTTTTTTTTAAATTAAAACTCATTTTATTAATTAAATTTGACCTGAAATCACGCGAAACACGAGAAACTGCGCTTAAAATTGATGGAAATCGGCAGTTGCAGCTAAAATAAAACGCAGGTTTAAAGGGACACAGCATTTTGCGCGCGGCGGGTCTCGCCGCGATTCCCCCTCCAGGGCAGCTAGCGCGCTCCACCGTGCGCCGAAAATTTTAGGCCCGAGTTCTCTTTTTTTATATTTTTTCCCCTATTTTCCATACTTTTTCAGGTAAAAACTCACTGAAATGTTTAGAATTTCGAGATTCATTAGTTTTTCCAACAATCATTTCTCCCTACAGAGTTTTTCCTCGTCATTTTTTTGTTTTTCGAAAGTTTAAATTTTAGAAGTTGTTCCGCTGTCGCCATTTGGTTTTTCAAACCTCTTCACATCGGTTTCGATAGTTGTGTTTATTTTCAGCATGGGTATCTCGCGCGACTCCTGGCATAAGCGCTACAAGACCGGAGCTACTCGCCCGGTCCCACACAAGAAGAGGAAGTTCGAGCTCGGACGCCCGGCCGCCAACACCAAGGTATTTCCGCGTATTTTTATCAAAATATCCATTTTATGCATTTCCAGATTGGAAGCCACCGCGTTCGTCTCGTTCGCACTCGTGGAGGAAACCTCAAGTACAGAGCCCTCCGCCTTGACGCCGGAAACTTCTCCTGGGCTTCGGAGCGTGAGTTCATTCGAAAACTTGAGTATTTTTTAATGTGATTTATTTCAGAGACCACTCGCAAGACCCGTATCGTTGATACCATGTACAACGCTACCAACAACGAGTTGGTCCGTACCAAGACCCTTGTGAAGGGAGCTATCGTCAGTGTTGATGCTGCTCCGTTCCGTCAGTGGTATGAGGCCCACTACGCTCTTCCGCTGGCCAGAAAGAAGAACGCCAAGATCTCCGAGGAGGACAGCGCTATTCTGAACAAGAAGAGATCCAGAAACACCCTGAAGAAGTACGCCGAGCGCCAGAAGACCGCTGCCGTTGATGCCCTCCTCATCGAGCAATTCAACACTGGACGTCTTCTCGGTAATAATCTACGAGTCTTCTTTATCTCTCATAACTTCAATTATTTCCAGCCCGCATCGCTTCCTCCCCAGGACAAGTCGGACAGGCCAACGGATACATCCTCGAAGGAAAGGAGCTTGACTTCTACCTTCGCAAGATTCGTGCCAAGAAGGCCAAGTAAATGCCTTTTTGCTATTGTTTCTTGTTTTGTTACATAAAACATAAACAAATTGTTGCTAGACATTTCTGCAGTTGAGGATGACATCTGAATATACCAAAAAGAGAATAAGAGGTCTTACTCATCCAGTGACAACCAGTTTCAGAGTTTGTTCAGAAAAGATTCGACGGTGATAGTGAGTAATGATGTGCGACGGAATTCAAATGATCACCCGGTGGCCTCTGGTTCGGACGAGGTGCGAAGAAAGGGATGGAAAAGCAGATGACCTTGACGTAAGGGAACAAAGGATGAGTTCACATCTGATTAGCATTATTCAAATCATCGGGAGAACAGTCTAGAAATATTACAGAAAGAGTCAATCTCTTTTCTCAGAAAGTAGATTGAAAACTTTCTCTTCGGAAACCAAAAGAAGAAAGCGAATGATTCAGATTCACCTACCCGTCACCCCCTGTAATTAATATCGAAGCGCCGCGCCACAACGGGCGATGTGACGTAACACGATTACTCATCCAATTCACAGAAGACGTGAGGGAGAAGCTGTCTCGAAAAACGAGGCAAAACCAGTTGGCGAGGGTCAGATTCTTGAGCGCAACGGCAAAAGGGAGAGGCGGTGCCAAGAAGTCAGGGTCAAACGAGGATGGCAGTATAAAAGGTAGTCGACGGGGAGTGAGAGGATGCCATCTTCTCATCTTCTCTTTGTTTCAATATCTGATGGACGGTTTTTGACAACAGCGATAGCTGTCAGAAGACCAGAAACCAAAAATTTCAAACCAAATTTCCTCATCTCACATTTAAAATGATTCTCGAAAACACTGGAACCAAACGTCTTCAACTGAACCGCCCCCTCTCTCAACTTCCTGCGAAAGAAACGATATAAGCCGAAGCAACACTCACAAATCGTCATCTCTTCAGATGCTTCTCCCCGTCTCGATTCTTCTCTCTCTGCTGCCTCTGGCCTCCGGAACGTTCGGCGGATGCTGCTCTATGGGCCCGCCCCCGTGTCCACCGCCGCCACCTCCAATGTGTGCTCCGCCTCCGCTCCCGTGCCCGCCGCCTCCAATCTGTCCACCCCAATTCTGCCCACCACCTCCACCGTGTCCACCTCCACCACCACCGCCGCCACCGCCGATGTGTCCGCCACCACCACCGCCAATGTATTCGCCGTGCCAATCGTACGCTCCGGCGCCCATCTTCCAGCAGTACGCGATGCAGCCGGCCAACGATTGTTGCTGCCGATGCGGAACCCCGTGCAGGTTCATGGCCAGACACAGAACTCACGGATCTAAGGTGAATCTAAAAAACTTCGGTGCGAAAACGCGAGTCGAGATGGGCGGCCTGTCAGTTTCGTCTGCATTCCGCCGTTTCGGTGTTTGCGTACTCTGACAAATTCTACAGTAACCGAACTTTAGAAAAATGCAATGTTTGCAGCTTTTCACTACCGAGGAGCAAGAGGAGGACCCGACCTGCAACAGCAAGAAGCTCAGAAGAGTGATGGAGAATGTAGGCGATATGAATTTTTTCAAACCCTTACAGAACAATGCTCGTTTCAGAACATGAACCAAGACCCGACGATCTCGAAGCGTGCCATCCAAAAGGCGGCCGAGGAGAAGTTGTTCGGCAAGTTCAATGTCATCTGCGCCAAAGGCGACTTCTCCTACGTGGCATACACCGAAACGTACTGCCAGGTGGCGAATGATGACGTCACCTGCTACGCCTTCAGACCAATGTAGACGTTGTCGCTGATTCTCGCCTCCCTCCCACCCAATCCGCCCCGCTTTCTCCTTTTCTGTGTAGTAATTATTGAATACTTCGAGAATACATTCCGGTTTGTGTTGTATATAAAGATATATGTATGACCTTCACTTTCGTCCCAATTTTCCCTTCCCTTTTTGCTACGAAATAAACCGATGATCTCGTTCAAATTTCACATTGTACACAATTTTAAATTGAAAAACGTCTCGTCTTCTCTCGGGCGTCAAGACTGTTTAGTACAGTTTGAAGAAAACGGCGAAAAATTGCGATGCTCTATTTCTCTCTCAAAATGGAAATTGCCTGAAATTTGGGGTCTGACCGACGAGTCGCCGGCTCGCATTCTGCAGAAATGCCACATCGATCGACGTCTTTTTGATGCTCCTTTCGATTTTTCGGCGGTTTCTCGTCGTGATTCTGAACTTTTGCGTGCTAATTCGCGCGCAAACTGAGGAATACGAAGTTGTTGAGACAACGCTCGCCACAACGGTAAAACTAGTTCATTTCGTCTGATTCCCTTAGAAATCTGGAATTTCAGACGATTTCCAGCGTAGAATCGGATGCGATTTGGTGCCCGACGCATCAAGTGGGTAATCAGTGTCCGGAAGAGACCCTCCTGTCTTTCTACAAATGTTGCGGGCACCTGAATAAGGAGTGCTGCTTCCATCTACGAGTTTGGGTGAGCTAAAACGTATCGATCAATTTTAAATTTGTTTTGTTGAAAAATTCAACTTTCGTCAGTGAATCGTCACAAGAAAAAACAGAAAAAAAACTCGAAAATTCTGCAAAAAAAAATGCGCGGTCCAAAGAATCTGCAATTTAGCGGGACGGTGTTTGCACACAGAGGCATTGTGTACCGTACTCCTCTCTCCCTCGAAAAACTAAAGCTTCCAGATCGTCATAATGATCATCGTTCTCCCGATCTGTCTCGTCCTTCCCGCCTCCACTTTCCTCATCCGCCGCATTTTCTGCGCACCGAGCCAACCGCCACGTGGCGGAGCACCATCGACAGCAGATCGAGTCCGTCAGCTCGCCGCCGAAGATTCGACGACATTCCGAAGAGATTCGGATGATATGGTCATGTTGTGAAATTCTCTCTTTTTTGTTTCTTCTTCCCAGAACATAAACGTTTATTTTCTGTCGCAAATCATAGACAATTTGGCGTTCCATTCCAGAGAACCCGAAATGAGATCATCATAGAATTCAGGGCCTAAAGTTGTGTTATAGGAGAAGATGGGAGGGGGAAGCAATTATTTACAGACTGTTCAAATTGTAAGCGTCAACAATTCGACGAGGTGTTGACCGGATTGAATTTCAGCGTGAACTTTCTCTTCTTCTTCGGCGCGTTGTAGATGTGTTTGCGGACGTCGACGTTCAGAAGCGCGTACAGTACCCAGTTACCGGCCGCATTGATATACGGTAGACAATTTGACACGAGGCGACAGTAGATCAAACTGAAAGAAGACATTTGAGTTTGCCGCCAAACTGGTTTCCACTTACAGTATGCTTTCACCGTCGCTTTCGTCGTCTTTCCCGTGCAGAAACTTGTCGATTTGATCGATAAAGTTGGGGAGCATTGTGAAGCCCCAGAACGGAGCCCAGCACACGAAATGGAAGACGGCGATTCGCCAGATGCTCTTCCGAACCTCGCTCATGTACCTCGGCTCTTTGTTCGCCTTCGCCAGCGTCGCGGTTTGCGCTCGCCGAATCTTGTACTTGGCCTTGACGTGGCGAACCAGCATGATATAGCAGCCGGTCATGATCATGAACGGCATGATGAAGCCGACGACGAACGTGTACTGGGCGAAAGTGTTGAAGACGTCGTTGGACATCAGCGGCAGACACACCCAGGTCTCTTCGGGCTCCGAGTAGGAGACATTGAAGTGTTGGAGGTACAGAAAGTGGAATACGGTTGGCACAATGACTCCGAACAAGGTGCCCACTGCCAAGGGCACCAGAGACATCCACGCGCGGTACATGGTTCGAAGTCTACAAAAACTGGCATTGTCTCAAAGTTTATCGATAGAGCGCGTTTCCCACCTAGTGCACACTATGATGTATCTCTCCAAACTCATCACAGTTAGCAGGACGACTGAGAAGAGTTTGGCGAAGATTTCGATGGAGCGAATGATGTAGCAGGCGGCCGAGCCGAAGATCCACGTGCCGTGATAGTTGTAGCTCGCCGAGGCGGGAAGCGTCAGCAGAAGGATCATGTCGGAGCAGGCGAGCGCGAAGATGTAGATACGCGATCGTTGGGCGACGGTGAGCTGCACGGATGCTCCGCTCCAAAGTCTGAAAACTTTCCAGCTCAATTGAGAATGTAAGGGATATGCTCACTTGGCTCTAAAGAGTTTGTAGATGATCCATAGGTTGCCTGGAGTTCCGACGAGGCAAACGACAATGTAGACGACAGTCATGAACCCCTTCGCGAACGACATATCGACGTCTGAAAATTTTCAATTTTCAGATTGAATGGTGAGCATCAAAACTTGGGACAGCTGCTTTTTGATAAAGAAAAGTGTGCTTGCCAAAGATTATTGCTTCTCAATTTTCGCAGAATTCTCTCCCCTCCCTCCCCTAGAATTCTAAAAAAATGAATGCATAAGAAGCCACTTTTTTCTCTTCTCACTAGAAAAATCAGCGAGTATCCGACCATAATTCCTGTTTTTCTTTCATTCTTCTCACCATCAAATAACACAATGGCGACGGAAAGAAAAAGAAAACACTACAGCATGATTCTCCACGCCCCTCTCATGCTCTACCACACTAACAAATAATTGTGGAACTGGAAATGAAAGTCTGGAAATAGAATGACACTTGTGTCCAGGTCCAGGAAGGAAATGGGCGGAGTCAAAATGTGCAAAAGAGAGAAAAATATGAAAATAGAAAAAAACCAGAGTTTGTTTCCGGCGGAAATGCGAGGGAAAGATGATGTTTCCAAATAAGAAACGTTTGAGAGCTGCTGGAAAAGTTGCGAGCTGCACGTCATTTTGGAGATTTTTGGGAGCTGCTAGGGGTCGTTTTGAGAGCTGCTAAGAGTAGTTTGCGTGCTGCTGAGCGAGATTTGACTGTTGCTTGGCATTTTTTGGGTGATAACGGGAGTTGATTTTGGGGGCTGCTGTACTTACGTGATCCTGACTGCTCCTCTCCACTTTCAGCCAGAGAGCTGTTGTTTGATGACGCCTCCGACATATCCCGTGAATGTTAGCTGAAATATGAAATGGTTTTAAATTTTAAAAGATGAAACTAGAGATTCGAAAAAATCACAGGAGAGGTAGGCAAACGTTGAAAACGACCTTAAAAACCCGGAAGTACAAAGGTTTCCGACATTGAGGAGAGCAGAAATCTGTCAAAACAATATGCTTTGTTCGAGCCGAGCACCGTACTGGGAAATAAGAAAAATTTGGGAAATTCATGAATTTCGAATGAAAATTGGGAGGGGGTCAGAAATCTTTCTGAAAGGCAACTCTAGAAAAAGGAACCCCAGTCCGACCGCCGGCGGAAATTGGATCTCTGAAAATGCAAAAAGTTGTCCAAACTTTCGGTTTTTTCAATTTCCTGCCACACATCTAACCTATTACCCCCTCATCAACCCAGAAAAAAACACACATTTTTAGTGGTTGAGGTGACGAAATTTCGAAAAACAAGGAGTCAAGAAGGAGAGAAGAACTGAACATTTTTCAGCAAAAACAAAACCGAAAAAAATGCGCCGTTCTGTTTGCACGTTTTGAGGTTAGAGAGTGAGAAAGACGATAAAAAAAATGAAATAAAAGGTGAAGGACAGGTTCAAGAGCACGCGGGTTCGGTTTTCGGCGGGGAAAACAAATCGAGAAAAGGGTTTCGGAGAAGTCTGGGCAGACACTCTGAAATTGGGAACATGAACTTGTCTGGGCCAGGTTGGGATTACTGTAATGAATAATAGGAAATCAGTCTGTGATGCGGTTCGTCGCAAGCCGCCAAGAAGCGTGAGGGCTGCTGGGACACTTTGGGGGCTGCTGAGAAGTTTGCGAGCTGCTTGGGAGTTTGGGGGCTGCTGCGATATTTTGGGTGCTGCTTGAACACTTCAGAATCTGCCGAACCTTTCAACACTGATGTTTATGTTTCTGATGTTCAGTTTGTCTGGGTAGACAGACAAAAAAATCTCCAGTTCAAACATCTCCAACCCGTCTTCACGCTGGTCTTCTGAGCTTCTGACCTAAAAACAAAGGAATTACGCATTCCCGAGATAAAAGTATCGCAAAGGAAAACACGTCGCTTCCCTTCCCGCTCTTCGAAATTTCCACCCCCGATATTACCCCGCCTAGACTTTTTTCTCGGAAAAATTAAAGAAAAAAAAAACGAATTGGAACTGACGAGCCGACTCGTGAATGTGTGCTCTTGGAAGGACGCCGACGAGGAGGGGGCTCTTCCATTTCTTGGTAGTATCAATACAGAAAAAAAAGAAGAGAAGACGAGAAAAGGGCGCGAACGGGCGAAGAAATCGGCTTAGACTTTGCATAAATTGGCACAAAACCACTCGCCCGTGACAATGATACTAACCCTTTCTCGGTGTGGATTTAGCATTGACAGAGGGGAGGGAGGGGGTCTAAAATGTAAATGAGAAGCGATGAAAACAAGGGATTAGGCTGTACTGAAGGAAAAATGAAGAAGCCTGCAGGCTTTCAGTGTAATTCGGAAGGTTTCAGTCCGCGATAAATTTGTTTTCCTAAAAAGATTGCCAATGGTTTTTGAGGGAGATCTTAGAAAGTTCAAAAACTGGTGTTTGATCTTCAACTTATCTACTAAAAATAAACTTGATTTGATCGAATATTGGTTAGTAGTGATTAGGTCAAAATTTGACCTACTGATAAAACAAACGGTTTCAGTTAATCATTCTGACCAAAAACGAAATATTTTTTGACAAAAAACTGATTTGACATACCACTAGTATTTGAATGTTTTTACCTATTAAAATGTGTTTCTCCTACAGTAATTATTAAAATGTGTTTCTCCTACAGTAATTTTCAAAAACTCGGAAAGGAGAAAAAAAAACGTGTTTAGTTTAGCCGAGTATTTATTTTCCACTCTTTCTTTTTTTCTGTAACGTGTCAACGAGGAACCACTCTTCATCCCTCTCCTCTCTTCCCATTTTTGAATTTCTAATCGTGTGAATTTCGAAAACCACACGCGTTTGCTGGCATTCTCAATGGAGCGCACTTCCTATCTTCTCCACTCTCCCTATTTTCTCACAGACTGACGATGAATAGTGACGAATTTTGTAAATATTTATAAACAAAAACCGAATACCACAATCATCAATTCACAATTCCAGCTATTCCGGCTGAAAAGGAAATGCACTTGACTGGTAAATAAGAAAGAGAAGAAGATGGCCGATGTTCCCACGCAATTATATTCGGCCGCCATTTTCTTTTTTTTTGACGAATTTCAGAGAGAAAAAGAAACGAAGAGAGGAGAAAGAGCATGGAGAAAAAGGTTGGAAAGGAGAAAAGAAAAAACAAAAATAAAGGAAGAGAGAGAGAGAGAGAGAGATCAACAGAAAGTGCGAGGCGCACGGGGGATTCGTGGAAACGGGACTGAGGAATTCCAATTTATTTCATTTACTTTGGGTCACTTTCAGAGTTTTTCAGACGACGAAAAGTGCTTGAAACGTAAACGTCAACACATTTCAAACTTCCAAGAAATGAGAGGGGGGAAATGGAAGTCAGCAGCTCTCAAACTGATTGCTAGCAGCACTCCCCCCTCCTCTGGAAGATTCTTTGAAAACACCTTAAAGTAGGTCACTTCTGGCTGATTTGACCTCGGAAAACAGAAAAATGTGTGAAAACTCGGAAGTTTGTACCCGCGAAACTCAAAGTGTGATGAGCATATGAGAAATCATAATAACAGTCGAGCTGTCTCACCATTTTGGCGCGCCCTATTATTAACGGTAAACAGGCGCACAAATTAGCGTCTCTGTTATTCGAACACCACAAAAAAAAAGTGGGGGGAGAGAAAAGAGAAAGGCGAAAATTGAAGCGATTCGAATGAAAAACATGCTGGAAAAACATCAAATTTGTCTAATAACAGTCCTAATCTGTCTGCGATTTTCGATTGAAAAATGATGAGATTTACGCGGATGGCGCACTTTTGATCATCAAAAACTAGTAACGGGATCAGTGGGATCAGAGTTTTTTTTTCGCTTTTTTCATTCATGGATTCTTTTAATCTGCACGGTGTCAGATTATCCGAAAGTCACTTTTTAAAGCCAGTTTTCCCGTCTGAAAATGAGTTTTGTACGCAAACACCGAATGTGGGCGGGGCGATATGTGAGTCAAAAAGTTTTTTCAAATGAACGTGGCAGTTCGCGTAAATCGACACCAAATCGTCTCTTCCAAGCGAGACCGGTGCAAATTCATGGACCGCCCTTTTTTGATGTTTGGAATTGCCAGTCTAAGCCCGTTTGACCTAAATCACCTGCTCACAATTAGTCACAAGAGTTTTAGGTTAGGCCTAAACGAAAAAATTAAAAATTAATGTATTTTTATGAATAAGATCGAAAGATGATGTAATGGCTAACGGAATTTTGGTGGTCAGAACAGATTGTGGTTTTCTGAGAATTTTAACGGAATTAGAGAAACGGACCAACTCAAAATTTTCGCGGTTGATTTAGAGATCACAAAATCAAGAAGCGCCGCTTCTTTCGGTGGCTTTTCGTAAGTTTCTAGGTCCAAGCTCATTTCAGCATTTTATGATTTTCCAGTTTAGAAAATACAAAAGAAAAAGAGCATGAAATCCTTGTCTTAGCGTGTCCGGGTGCATTCAAATTTACCGCGAAGCGATTAACGGAAATTTAATAAAAATTTCCGTTCTTTTTTTTTCAGAGGAATCCCGAAAAAGAATCTCTATGAGTGTGTTATTTTGGCTTGAAAATGGGCTGGAACAAACAAAAATTACTGAATACCCCGCCCAGATATTTTTTCTTTTTCTTCTTTTTCTTCATTTCCCACGACGATTTTGACGCCGGTGCCAAATAATTAGGCTCCAGAATGCGGTGGCGGAGAGCAGCCGTTTTTTTTTCTCGCTGCAGTTTTTTTTTTCGCGTGCTCTTCGGGGGATGCTCATCTACCCATCAACAACGTGTTTATGGTGGGTTGACGAGCTCGGCGAGCAAAAAACTAGCCCCCCCCCACACTTGGAAACTGATATTAATGACGTTACGAGATGTTAATTTGAGCTGCAGGAAAATGAGCCATGGGAGCTGGTAATCTACAGTAACCGCAAGTAAAAACTTGAAAACTGGGATTCCTGTTAGAAATTCCCAGAGTTTCGTAAAAGTTGGGGAGTACCATAAACTCTATAAAAGACTGTCGCGTTCGAAGTTCAACTTTGACTGGGTTTATCTGGAAAACTGAAATTGTCACAAAAAAGTTGTCAGCTACAAAAACACGGAAAACTTAAAGCTAATCATTTTTGTAGTTGACAACTTTTCCATAACTCTGCAAGTTTCAGTGGTATTTCAGTTTAAAGTTTACTACTTTGGATAGCCATTCTACATACGGTTTACGGTATCCTTCCTGAATTCCAAAAAGGAATCCGAGAGCTACAGTAGGTTTGAAATAGAATTAGACAATTTGACTGGAAATTTCCATCTGGAAAAAAAAATTCGCTGGCAAAAGGGCGGCCTCAAGAATCTTTTCGTGTCGCTATTTGTGCGCGCCGAGCAAGAATATAAACACAATCTGAGACCTCCTCCTCCTCCGAACATGTAAAGAAATGCACCCGGAATGTTGTTTTGCAAGGGGGAAACGTTTACTGGGAATCCGGCGCTCTCTCCCTTCTCTTTAGACGAAAAATTTGATTATGTATTCAAGAAAGATGCGCGAGAGCGAGTGAATTGACGGTCAAGTAGACGCGAGAAGGGGGGCTCTCTTTTCGGGCGTTCTCGGAATTGTTGAACTTTTGTGTGCGTGTGCAGATGGAGAATTAGGATTTTCGGCGGAATAAAAATTGGTAAAAGTACAGTGGCATACCGGAAAAAAAATAAAAATAGAGAGACTAAAATGGGACTAAACTCAGAAATCGAACTTCCAAGCAGCACGCAAGTTTAGCGTGCAGCACCCAAGTTCTCTAGCAGCTCGCAAAATTGTCTAGCAGTACGCAAAACTCTCAGCAGCACCCGAAAAGAGTTTTTTAAAATTGTACTTCCCTTTTTAAATTTTATATGAAACTTTCAAAACTTTCAAATTCAAGTTGTGACTTTTTGAAAGTATGAAATTTTGAGAAAAGTTGAGAGCATTTTTAGGGAAAGAACATCTAGAAAATCTGAGAAAAGCGAAGATTCTTACTGATTTTTCAGCGATTTTCAGACGATGATCACGTCTGAAATTATGGGTTACAGAAAGCTGTAATTTCGAAAACGAACGCGTGTCACGCAATCCGCGATTAATTATAGTTCACCAGGAAGTATACGGTAAGAGGAAAGAATCGGAAGTGAGAGAGGAAAAAAGTGGGTTTTTGAGTGAGAGAGGATAATTCGATTAAAAGTACGGGTGGTCGGGGAACATGGGTCTCGTCACGAAAAACAATTTGAGGACTGTCTGGCCTCACAGAGTATTCTTTTTTCTCGGTCGTTCCCATTTCTCAGTTTTTTGTTGTTTTCTTCTCTAGAGGACTACAGTACTATATCAGTTTTTTCCCAGAATACTGTAGCCAGTGCAGTCACGCGAAATTGCGTACTTTTCTACGAACCTTTGGAGAATGGGAACAAAAAGTGTATGTAGAGAAGAGTGGAGTGAAATCAAATTGAATGCAGAGGAACCAGTCAGGAAAAGGCCAATTTTAATCTGAGAAAAAGCGAGTGTTTCGGCTCAGGAAGGGTTCCCCCCTCTTCCTACACCCGACCAAATTGGCGTAATTCAGAATAGAGAAAAAAAGAGGAAAGGTTCTCTTTATCCTTTTTCGGAATATTTTTCTCCGCAGTTCGGAAAAGGACAAAAAACAATATTCATTAACACATCGACGAGATGGGTGAGAGAGAGAGAGAGAGAGAGAGAGAGAGTGAGAGCGAGAAGGAAAGATCACAAGTAAAGCCATCATCAAATATTCCTATTTTTGCCGAAAATAGCAGTAATTTGCACTGAGACAGCGGATTTTGGTTCGTTGGATTCAAATTGGAATTGTTAAAAATTGGAATCGGAAGACTTTTTTTTTACGAAAAGGGGCTGCTGTGTGAGGTTTTTTGCGGGCTGCTAGGAAAGTTTTTGAGAGCTGCCGAGAATAGGTTCGGGGCTGCTGAGAACAATCGAGGGTGCTGCTATGTAAAGTTTAATGACCTGCTCAGTTTTGAAGGACTTACGGACAATGCTCAATCAAAGACTCTATCATGGGATTGGAAGATTGATTTCTGTTATTATCACTGAAGAATGCATTAGGGTTGCTTGCAAAAAAGAACCGAGAAGTCTGCGACGGCTCTTCTCACCCCGTACTTTCCAAAGTTTATTTTCGACGTCTCAGACACGTTCAATGAGCACACTCACAGGAACACTATCAATCAGAGCACACGTCCACATCATTTCGCGCGCGAGCTCTCTCCCTCTTCCTCTCGCTGAAATCTCATTCTCTTCTCAGCTCTTCGTCTGTTTATTTTTCAAGATTGGGAGTAGAAAAAGGACACTTGTCGGCGAGACGAGATGAGATGAGACTAATTTCAGTCTGCGGCGAGAATTGGAAAAACGAGGAAGAAGAAGAAGGCGACGGAGCGCTCTCTTGAAACGTTGACCTATCGAAATGGAACTATTCGGGTCTCGACACGACGACAGAAACTTGAAACTTTTTTCCCTGAGCTTTTGGTCCGAAATAAATTTTTTTTCAAACATTAACTGAAACCCGATCCGGGTTGTCCGGCTGAAAGAATGTCCCCCCCCCCCTTGCTCGGCTCCCATTCTCATTCGGAAAATGGGCGTGGCCTCGGGGATTGGATTCTCGGTGCTGCTCCGGCTGATTTCTAAAGACATCGCCCCGAGATTTTTGGTGCCTAAAAGGCTGAAAAGTGAAAGACGAATTGACTGTCATTTCAGAAAAGCTGGGAGTTTTTTTTTCGAGAAAAAAGAACAAAAGGGCAAAAGACTGGAAGGATGGCCACCGAGAGAAAGAGAGAACAGGAAAACACAAAATGCCACATTTTTTAGCATGTTTTTTTCATTTTACTCATGTTTTCTTTCTCTCTTGAGAATTTTTGTTTTTTTTTCTTGCCTTTCTCTTTTCATTCTCTACCCTACTCTCTACTTTTCTAAGAAGCTACAGTTTGTCAAGAAATTTGATTATTTCCAAGAACTTTTTTTTTCGCGCGCGCGCGCGTTCCCTAGGCGCCAAATTCAAAACTCTAAGATGGATTTGAAAACTGCCGATTTTACTGCGAAGAAAAACTCAAAAAAAAAACAGTCCGATTCTTATCTCTTTCTCTCGGTTTTTTTTCTGTGTATTGTGCCCCACGCACACACAAAAAACAAACAAAAATTCACTGCGGTTTTTCTTTTTTTGAAAGGTTCGTCAACAGATCGGATGACAAAAAGTGATCACAAACAGAGAAAAATTGGGAGGCGAGAAGTAAAAGTGGAAGCGAATATGTATTTATTTTGTTAACAAGTTATTTTTCTTTGTTAAAAATTTGAAAATTTTTGAACAATGTAAATAAAAAGCGCTTTGAGAGGTTTTTGAAAGCGGCTAGCTAAAGTTTTGGGTGCAGGGGAGTACAGTTTTGCGGGCTGCTGGGGATTGTTTGAGGGCTGCTGAGAGATTTTGCGTGCTGCTGAGAAAAATTTTACGTGCTGCCGGAAAACGTTTTGCGGGATTAGGGGCTGCTTGATAAAGTTTTGGGGGCTGCTTCGAAAAAGCGTATCCAGTTCACCTCAAATCTGAAAATGTTTGATTGTTGGCTCAAAAGGAGGCCAATTTTTAATTGGAACCTACAAAATTCCCGATGATTCACCGGACGTCTTGTGATTTTCTATCGAATTTTAATGAGGACGCTTCTCCGTCACAGGCGCGCGACCCGTGTTCCGGAAGACGTGGGATTTCCGAGTTTTTGAAATTTTCAGACGCAAAAACGAAAAGAAAAGAAGACGTCATGGTACTTGAAGCAGTGCACGCGATATCCTGCACAAAAAGCGAGAAGAAAACATGAGAGAAACATGAAAAAGAAGGGGGGAAAACAAGAAAATTCATCGGATATTCCGAAGAATGACACATGGTTTAATTGGAATTTGCTCGAATGACTTGGACAAAAGTGGGCGTTTGGTGTGACACTTCTGGAAATTCAATTCAGTCTTCTGAAATTCACATCATCAGGGAGAATATATTGTTCCGCTTTATTGGTTTTCAATGGAACGTTCTTCGCATGATTTTTGGGGGCTGCTACATAGATTTTCATTCGGGGCTGCTGGGGGGCATGGTCTTGTGGAGCTGCAGGATAAATATGGGAATAGGAAACAACCGTGAGAGGCCTCTGTTTCCGGCGGAAATGAGAAAAGATGATGTTTCCAAGTATGAAAACTTTGTGAGCTTCTAAAAAAGTTGCAGGCTGCACGTCGTATTGGGAGCTGCTAGAAGGTCATTTTGCGTAGTGCTAAGAGTAGTTTTGCGTGCTGCTAAACATAATTTTGGTAGCTGCCGGGATAAGGGGAGCTGTTGGGAGAAATTTCTAAAATTTTTGATAGCAGAAGTTTCCGAGCTGCTAGAAAATTTGGGTACTGCTAGAATACATACACACATAGTTGGGAGCTGCTAGAAAACTTGCGAGCTGCACGTAGTTTTGCGTGCTGCTACGTATAATCTTGCGAGCTGCTCGGTAGGAATTTTTTTCCAGATCAGACCGGCTTGCCAAGAACTTGCTCCCTCCTTTTCAGCCTTCACGACCAAAAAGTGATTTTGATCTTGGCTCCCGAAAAGACCAAGCTCTGAATTCCTAATGCTCACCTAGCGCAAAACACAGAAGAAAAAAAAACACAGACGGAAACCGAACAAACGTGGAATTTCTGAGAAAAATAAAACACAAAGAGAGGGGGGAGTGAAGAAGCACAAAGGGAAGAGGAAGAATGAGTGTATTTAGAAGCGCAAAACGTCCGTGACGGAAAGGAAGTGTCAGTGGGTCGTGAATTATTGAAATTTCGCGCGGTGCGCCGACACAAACGGAGAGTTTTACATGTCATGTGCATTATTCTGGGGGTCTCGCGCACGGAAGTGACCCTCGCATGTTGATCTGTTTTTCATGTTTGTTCGCTTCTCGGAAACACTGAAAAGTGCAAAAAATAATGAGAGACTGGAGGCGCCGAGAGGCGGAGTGAATTGGTTTCTGGAATGGATACTTCTCGTGCTGAAAATGGAAAGTCGAAAGTTGGCAAGTCTGGAGCATGTGTAATCTGGAAAAAAAGAATTCTCGTTAGGGGGTCTATTACATATTCCTTCTTGAAAAATCTGAAGAATAAGAGAAGTGAGAAACTTATTATTAATTGAAGGGAGTTCCACGGAATAGAAATCGCCACTGAATAGAACTTTTTACTCAGCCCAGCTTATTTTTGAAAAATTTCTAAATTTTATGATATTTTGGCTCGCATTTGCGCTAAACGAAAATATCTTATGAGGAATCACAAAAAAGTCGATACGCGCCCAGCATAGTTGCACGGAATTCCGAGTTCCGAGTTCCGTGTTCGGTGCTCCGTAGAAATTTTTTTATTCCGAGTTCCGAGTTCCGTGTTCCGCAGAAAAAAGTTTCTGCTCCGAGTTCCGTACTCTTTCTTCTGAAAGTGAGCCCTCTTAAAATCAAACCCAAAACAGACAAAACACAGAAATTGTATGACTAAGCCCAGTTTCTGATGTCTAAAATCGTTTCCGAATGCAGAAACAGTGACTAGGGGAATGAAAAACCTCCAGATGAAGAACCTCCAGGGGACGGTGCAGAAACGCGAGGAAATCCGAGTTCCGCGCTCCGAGTTCCGTGTTCCGTAAAAATTGTTCTATTCCGCGTTCCTAGCTCTGTTTTCCGTAGAAAATTTTTATTCTGCGTTCCGTATTCCGAGTTCTGTGGAAAAAAAATTTCTGCTCCGTGCAACTCTAGCGCCCAGTCCACTGAAAACGGAGTTCTATTCCGTAGTACTCCCTATTAGAAACCATGACACCGATTGTATCAGAAAAAGAACTCGAAAACTTCGAAAGAACAGTCTATCGAAGTAATAATCAAAAGTTTGTATATTTCGAGTTTCAAAAATACATATAGAAAAAAAGTTTTTTGTTTCGACTCTTTCATGTTTCCTTTTAATTTACAATTTCATTCCTGATTTTATTCGATGTAATGCCGGTTTTCGTCGACCTCGTCTCGCCCGACGCTCTCGATTTCTCGCTCGTCCGCCTGCGTCTCGTCTCACACTCTCTCGACATGTTTGTTTCGAATCGAAGTATTTCGATGCCGATTGCTAACTCTTATATTCCTGATAAGAAGAACATTTTGGAGAAAACGTCGAGAAAATGCTCTCTCTGACTTCGTTGATTTGTTTTTCGTGCAAGAACAAGAAGAGCGAAATTTCTATTTTCGGTAAGTTATTTCTGAAAAAAAAGACCCAAGAAAAAAAATAGTTCATTTCAGATGACGTCGAAAGAAAACCGTGCTTCGGAAAGTGCGGACATTCGGTCTGCTTGAAATGTGTGAACGACGATGAGCTTCTGAAATGTCCCACATGCCAGAAAGAGGGAATGTTCGAGGACAGAACGATCAATTTCGATGTGCAACACATTATTGAAAGTCACTTCAGGCAGGAATGTGTGGACAGTTACAGACAATGGTGGAATGCCACTGTGGGTTTCTATTTCGAGTTTTCAAGTGATTACATTGCGCTCCGCTAGACTAGGCGCGAAAATTCAAAAAATAAGTTGGATTTCTAGGCCGCGGCCGAGATTTCTCGCTTTGGCGCCGAGCCTTTTTTTCAAACTCCCATGGAGCGCGACGTAGCGCGCGGCGAGTCAGCTTTGTATGTATATTGTAGGTTGACTTAGAAAATTTTCTCTCAAAATAATCCGCCAGCGCGTCTCAAAAATCTACGTATTTTTTCGTAAAAATCCTGCAAAATAACCGATGTAGCCTATTTCTCATGTCTCCAAAAAGTGAGTGTCAAATTTGCATAAACGTCTAAAAGCCCCGAAAATTGAGAAAGACGAATTATATTTGGTCGAATCGTTGCGTGATGCAATCGCGCCCCACTGGACTACCGTCAAGTCTTAAAGGGGTGGGGTGCCCAACTTGAAGCAAGTTTGCTTTAATACAAAGTAGAGGCGTGGGAAATTGCAGCGCACAAGGAGCGACGCTGTGACCGTGACCTAAAATGAAAGGAAATTCTCTTGAGAACAACAAAACTTGGAAAAAGTTGTCCACTACAAAAGGATTAATGGCAAACGGAAAAATTTGAAAATCTATGCCACAGTCCAGAAAACAGTTTGACTCCTAGTAATTTGGGTTTTTTTCAGAATCTGGAAATCGGTAATTGCTCAGAATGCAATGAACGAGGAGACCTTCTCCGAGTTTGTCTGGAATGCGAAAACTCAAGAGAGAGGATGGATCGAATTCTGATGTCTTCAGAAATAGTGGAAAAGAAGCCGTACGAGCGTGGAACGATGTACAAATTGGACTATGACACCTGCGAATTGGTCCCTGACAGTGAGGACGACTTAGAGGAAGAAGGAGAAGAAGTAAAAGAAGAAGTAGAAGACGTCGGAACTCAGAAGAGCAAGATAACCTATCGGCTGTGGAAGCTGAACCCATTGGCAGCGCTACAGCTGTCTCAGAGACTCGTGTGCAATGACTGCCTACTTGATAACCACTCTGATGAGTACGGAACTGACCGACATGAGACCATTCGAATCCGTGAAATTGAGCACGTGGCGGACGATATCAAACAAGCCACTTCACATGTCGCCGCACATCTTCTATGGGGCGAACTGCAAAAGATTCTGGAAAACTCGCACTGTGTTCTTCGCAAAATGCGAGTTTTACGAATGTGCGAGGTGCTCACGCATTTCGCCCAACTTCATGTGTCCTCTGCACTGACCGCCGAAGAAGCGCACGATTCAAAGAACTCGAAACCTTGGAGAGTGACACATTTCCGGAAGGCGTCGCGAGTTTCGAAGTTCTTCGAAGAAATGGAGTTCGAGAACGACGAAACGCTTCAGAAGCATCCGGAAATTTGCGATGCGATGATTGAAAGTTTGGAGGCGCATTGGAAGGAGCTGAAGAGTGAGAAGTTGGCAAGAAATGAAAAGATGCCGCCGTGCCAATGCACAATTTTATGGGAGCAGATGAAAAAGAGCCATTTCGGGAATTACGTGGAGAGGTTGTATGCGGAAATGGTGATGAACACTGAATTGGATCGATTCATCGAGAGGTGCCCTTTTGATTTTGAAACCAGCTCGGCGCAACGCGATAAACTTCGAGTCGCGCAGGAAATCATGGAAAAAGTTGGTAGATCAAACTGGAATCGGTTTAATAAGGTAGATCAAATTCAGGTATCCCATTGGAAATTGCACTTGCTACCTACTGTAATTTGCTGGAACAATGTTTACCCTAAAGGATGTGAACTTTTTGGTAAGGATCTGAAACTGATATACCGTAAGACCTATAATGGAAGCAACTTTACGATGGTATGTCTCTGAGACTAAAACAGTTATGACATTAAAAAAAAAATTATTTGATAAATTTCTTTTAACTCTTTCAGTTTCAGAGGTATTCCAGTTTGAAGTTCACCACCAGGAGGCTTTAATTTCCGTTTCGTTCTTTTGATGTGACTGATACAAAACTCTGTCGTAACGTGCCTTATGCGGAGGAATTCATACACTTTTTTATCAACACGCATTAAGAAATGCTATTAGAATGCATCGTTATCACTCTCAAACACGCTCAAGTTTTGATAAAATGCGAGCAATTTCGTCATACGAGTCACGTTACGGCGGAGTGTCGTTGAGGGATCAACTCAGAAACGGACTATATGAAGA
The DNA here is from genome assembly GCA_963966605.1 of Caenorhabditis sulstoni. Lineage (NCBI taxonomy): Eukaryota > Metazoa > Nematoda > Chromadorea > Rhabditida > Rhabditidae > Caenorhabditis > Caenorhabditis sulstoni. Next base: position 9,132,767 of record OZ016478.1, read on the forward strand.
AGATTCGATTTCAGACCGCTATAATCATAAACCTCTAAATTGTGGACACTGTGAAAACTCGACATGTATGAGTTGTGTCAAATCCAATGGAATGGCGAAATGCCCGGTTTGCGGATGGTACCTCAATCCAATGACCCCGGTAATTTTCAGATTTTAGAAAATTAAAAACTTAATAATGCACTTTTCAGAATTCATCTATGATTTGGGAACAGAGTGAGAATCAAGAGGTTTTGGAGTTGATCGATTTTTATAAAAACAACTGTGTCGCGATTTTTGAGAACTGGTGGAAGTCGGAAACAGTGAGAAAACAGGCGGAACCGGTTCAGGCTGAAAATGAATATTTTCAGCCGATTGACGAAGGATTCTGCATGAGCTGCTATTCCTACTCTGAAAGACTGGAGATTTGTGTTCCGTGCGAGCTCGCTGGAAGTCAGGCATCGATGGAGGAGCTGGAAACGGGATACACCTTCAAACTCGAGAACATTGATCGTCTCCCGATCCGGCTGCAGTGCTCCGATTGTCAAGAACGACAGTCCGCCGAGTGGCAGCACCGAATGTGCGGGGGACGCGACGAGCTGATGAATGAAGCATGCGAAGGATGGACGAGGGGCTGCAACCATCTGATCTTCCGACAGTACGACGAGTGCCGCAAAAACGATCTAACCGCAGACTTGTGCGTCCGCCACGTGCTCCCCCTGAGCAAAATCGGAAAGTCTGAAATTGTGATGAAGGCTGGAACAATGGAAATTGTGCTGCGGCTCCTGCAAACCGGACTGGAACAAGTGGACGCGAAATGCAAAGTTCGACATCTGAAAATTCTGAGAACCCAGTCCGTTTTGGCGTCACTGACTCGCTCATTCTTCGAACAAATCTTCCGAAGCCCTCCTCCATCGAGAAGTCTCACGGAAACGAGACTGGAAATCGAAAATCTGTTGGGAAGGCTGAAATCGCAATGTGAAGCTCTGGAAAAACTGGAAGACCAATGTCACTGTCAAAGAATTTGGGACAGAGGAAGTCTGGAATCGCGTCGACAAATGGAACTTCTCGCTGAACATCAACTAGAAGGCAACGATTTCGAATGCACTCAAATCGAACTAGATGAAATTCCGGAAGTCGAAGAAGTCACGCCTTCTGCAGATGTCACGCCTTCTCCAGATGTCACGCTTTTCGCAGATGTCACGCCTTCTGCAGATGTCACGACTTTTGAAGAAGTCACGGCTCCTTTAGATGTCACGGCTCTTGTAGAAGTCACGCCTTCTGCAGAAGTTACGACTTATCCAGATTTCACGCCTTCTGCAGATGTCACGCCTTCTGCAGATGTCACGCCTCCGGTAGAAGTCACGCCTCCTGTAGAAGTCACGCCTTCTCCAAATGTACCGTCTTCCCCCATCGGCTACCAGAATATCGAAGAATACGTGAAAGTGCTCGAAGAACGTGTGAAGAAGCTCACAGATGGAGTCAATGTTTTGAAAGAGGTGATAATTGCGAATCAGCCCTTAATAAGTGTTGTTACGTACGAAGAGCTGAACGAACTGGTTCCAGACCTTCCAGATATTGAGCCATTCGAAAAACGAGATTAGCTTTGGCTCTACGGAATTTATTTTTTAATCTTCGTCACCCTACTGTTATTTTTTTTAAATCTTCCCCCTCCTACTATTGTTTTTTTTTCTTCTCTTCAAAATTGTGCGTCTACCCTTCTCTATTAAAAAGTCAATAATATCAATAAAATCGTTTTGAAAGTGTGGTTTTTTAAAAAAGCTGAACAAATTCTGCAATTAGTGTTTTTAATATTTATTATTATTATAGAATAAATGAGAAAATTATTGGGTTGATTATATGTAACAACAGTAACTACTATGATTCGAAATAGGTCACAACGAATTTTGTGAAAAGAATGAAACGTTTTCGCTAACTTTTTTGGGAAATCGGATCAAAATGTTTTCAAGTAATGTGAAAATGTGAAGAATGAAAACTTGACTGAAAACTGAACAATTACAGAAAATATGTAGTCGTGAGTAGCCGAAAAGAAAAAAAGGAGAAGTAAGGAGCTCAACTTGAAAGAGAATCAGAATGAATTATTCGAAATGAGACAGAATCTCTCGATGTTGCGCCTCATCCTCAGAGCCGGGATCCGATGCCGCCAACTGCTCCTCCACGATCTTTTTGAGCTCCCGATTGCGGCTCGGGAACCTATCGTGCCAGACCATGAATCCGAACATGTCGCTGCTCATGTGAATCGACGCCAGAAGACCGTCGCCTCGCTCCACGTCAATCGCTTCTTCGGCAGAAGTGAAGAACACTTTGCGCTGACCGCGGTAGCTGAAATCAGAAATATCTCTGAAACTGATTAGCGTAGAGATTACCATGTTTTTGTAATTGACAACTTTTTTATAAGTATTCTAGTTTCCAAGATATGCCCTCTTAAAGTTGAACTTCAGAGGGGCTATGAGATTGAAGCTGTTCCAGATTGATTTTCGGTGAAACGGTTACTCACTCTGAGACAAAAATGTGGTGCATGTCCCGTTTTGTTTTATCCCACGGAGCTGCTGCGGTCTTGCGAATCACTTCGCTTTTCAGCAAGTTCGGCAGCCCGGCTCTGATTCTGACCGCAAACGTTTTGATCTTCGTTTCGTCGCTTTCCAGCCAAAGCCGAATGAATTCGATCACGTCTTCAGTCTCGAATCCGCTCTCTTCGAACTCGCGAAACTCGGAGCTCATCTTCAGAATATGCGACGGTTCCAGCCAACGCGCCTCCTGATGGCAAGTGCCTTTCGATTTGATCAGATGCAGAAAATCGAAATTTCCGGTGATGTTGCAATCGGTGTGGAAGAAGATTTGCGGCGGAAAGCGATTGAGAAGAAACTTGACGTCTTCAGAATCCACAGAAGTTCCCACTAGGAACAATCCGTTCGTTTTCCACTTGGGAAGCTTTTCGAAGAATGTGAGAGGTCTCGGAATATTCGCCGCATCGAGGTTGTAATGAATGTTCAGATCCTTGACGCGGAACAACTTCAGAAGAATCGAAGTCATCACGGTGAAGACTGTCTTCAAGTCCGGGTGATAGCAGAAGACGTGGCCCGGATAGTTTTTCAGCCAACTGAAAGAAAACGTCAATAGCATCTGACGGGGGGGATTCAGAATTCGACCTACCAAATGACGACGTCAACACCGCGAACTCGTATCTTCTTCGTGCTCTCCAAACACTCCAGATCCAGACTTTTCCATTCAGTCTTCATCTCCCACATGCACGATCCGACGGACTCCGATTCGATTTCAAAACAGACGGCGTCCGGACGAACCAATATGTTTCCAACGAGCTCTCTGGGCTCTTTCTTGTAAACAGCGCGCATACGTTTTGAGAATAAAAGACAAGCAAACCTGAAAATTGCTGACTTGAAAATTGTCTGAAACAAGGGCAGTTTTTGATACTGTTAAAACATATCATACAACAGCTCCTACTGGTAAACTCCAAACCTGAATACCTCTGAAACTAGAAGAGTTATGAAAAAGTTGTCAACTACAAACATTATCAACGTAAAATTTCCCTTTTTTCAATAGTTGACAACTTTTTCAGAACTATTTCAGTTTTCGAGAGAAACTTGGTTAAAGTGAAACTTCAGGGTTAACCCTTATAGGTTCAATACGGCACGCACAAAGTTTTCGGTGTCATTTTTTCGATCGTCTTGGTTTGACAAATAAGTGGAAGTGTGTCGATGCTCAGCGAGCTGACAAGCTTCTGAAAATTCGAGCGGAAATTAGAAGACGTCATCTTTTCAGAATTGCCGCACCTTTTTCTCGAACATCGACGTCAGCATTTCCCACGGAATAAGAGAGCCCATGTTGAGACGAGAAGAGCTGCTGAAGGCGTTGGAAGAATGAGAATAATGCTTTTCGGGGGGCTGGGAAGATAAGTGTATGTTTACTGATGGTAGTCGTGGTAACCGCCAGCTTCCGAATATTCCGAGAGACTACATAGTATACTCTCCTGAGAATTGGCACTACAATCTCCTTTTTATCACGACGAGAATGAAAAACGTGATTTGTGTTTGCTTTATAAATATATGTATGCATAATCCATAGATCAAATCAGAAGTGTATCGAAAATAGATTACATTAGGACGAAGATCGCGCGTCACGGTTGCGTGACGTTACATGAAAATTTAAGAAAATAGACAGAGCTTCAATGAAATGATTATTTAAGGGGTTGCCAATTCGAAACAAAAAAGAAAATCGTGGGAGAATCTTGTTCGCAAGGTGGGATGAATTTTAAAAAAATAAATTTTGAACTATTATCTATTTTAGGCCGAAAGAAATATTAATGTGGCCATGGCCGTGGCCTAACTGGCGCTTTTTGCTCAGTATCGATGGACTTGAGAAATTTTTTTCGAATGGAACTTTTCCACCGAATACAATCGGATTTATCGCGTTCTTAAGTCCATTCAAAATATTGGAAGAGTCCTATCGGATATCGATTTATGTAGCGGTCGAGATTTTTCTTAATCTTGTTGTAAACCGCTTCTCTCAACTCGACGTTTCGACTCGGAAATCGATCGTGCCAGACAACGAATCGGAAGAAGTTCGGGCCGAGGGTGAACGTCGCCAGAAGACCATCCTCCCGTTCCACATCGAATCCGTGATCGAGCTCCAGGTAAACCACTTGGTCTTTGCGCGCGTTTCTGAAAACTTGAGAATAGTAAGTGACCTTGAACATACTATTCCGGATTCACCTGTTCAACAGCACCAGGTTCGCATCGCGCTTCTCCCGGCTCCAGCTCTCCGGCTCGAGCTCGACAATCGCGCGCGCCACCTCGATCTCGCTGCCCGGAGTGTTGTGGATGGTCAGCATGCGAGTGGTCCGATCGTCGCCACGCAGCCATCGTCGGATGAATCCGATGACTTCGGAAGTCGTGAACCGCGTGTGTCGGAAGTCTCCGAACCGCACTCTCATCTGAAGCAACGCCTCCATCGTCAACCAGGGAGCCATTATTCGGACGGTGTCCGCGCGAAAGTGCTGGAAGACGCCGTCGCTGTCTGGAAGTGGCCCCGACACGTGGGATGCCATGGTGTGAACATCTTTTGGCGGGAAGCGAGTGAGAAGGAACTTGAGCTCCGAAGAGCGGATCGCCTTTGTGAAGACGAACAGGTAATTGATCGAGAGCTCGGGAATCTGAGCCATCCATTTCGAAGGATTCGTGAGATTGGTGCACATCGAGAGCTTTTTGACTTTGAAAAGTCGGGTCAGGAAGGAAGTGAGCGCGCCGGCGAGGGTGGGAAGATCCGAATGGAAAAGCTCCACTGCTCCGGCCACGTCCTCTTTCCATCTGCAATAAGTCTGAAGTTACATCACGCTCGGCCAGATTAACCGTGAAAAAAACGTCACGTCGTCCACGTGAAAAAAAATGGTCTAGAAAAACCCGGAGTGCGGCGTTTCGGAAATAAATGTGATCTTTTAGTCGGCTCACCGCGCTCCACTGAACTAACCGCGAAAGCACGGTCTCCTGCGCGAGGAATGCGCCAGCGTGTTTTGCTTTCTAAAGGGCAGAAAGTGCGCCAGCGAAACGCTGGCGCGTCTCTCGATTTTTTTAAAAATTTGCCACTTTTTTTTTGAATTTTCGAGCTTTTAGCCGAAATAAATAATTGGAAAACCCCAGAAACTTCGAAGAAAAAAATTGCAAAAATTTTGGTGAAAAAAAAAAATCTGAAATAAAAAAAATTCACTAAAATGGTCTTGGAGCACTGGGTCATGCATCAAATTTGACGTTTTTTACACCAAAATGTTCGCAATCGTTTATTCTATGAATCTACGGTTTCACCGCCGATATATTCTGGCTTTGTGGCTCAAAAATTCAAAAAAACTGCCAAATTTTCAAAAAATCGAGAATCGCGCCAACGGTTCGGTTCCGTTCTTCAGAAAGCAAAATTCGCTGGCGCATTCCTCGCGCAGGAGACCGTGCGAAAGTTAAAAAAATTGAAGTTTTCTAGGCCACGGCCGAGAATATTCACGTTGACAGCCAATAAATATTTATATTCTTCTCGTGCTTTGCTAATTTTTTTCTCTGTTCCCGAAAATAAATATTAAAACGTGAAACCGACAGAAACCCAGTTCCCCATATAAGTTCCGCATAAAACTGAGCGAGAGCACTAGAATATCAAGAACAAACGATGTTCCTCTCCGGAGCTGCAGTCAGTTTCGTCGTTCTTCTGGTCGGGTCCTTTCTTCCGAAAGTGCACCCGGATCCAATGACGTTCGATATGCAATTGATGTGCAATACGAATACGAGAACTCGCTGGTGTGTCGACATCACCATCTTCGAACTCGATCACAAGTACATACATCTGCTCATGAGTCTTCAGTGCTCGTTAACAATGCTTGCAGCGGGCACGATGACGTGTGGCTGACACACTCGCAATGCTCCGACACACCAAAGATTCACGTCTACTCGCGCCCGATTTTCCCGGGTGGAGACGGTTTCCTTCAATCGGGCTACGAGGTCAGCTACCAGATTCAACACAACTGCACCGCTCCGGGACTTCCGCCCAAATGTCACTGTATGGTGCCGGCTTATTACAAAAAACTCTTCGTCAATGATCAGTGAGTTCGAGAACTTCGAAAGCGGTTTTCGGGAAAAGTGGCACAATTTTCAGATATCAGATCGCCTACAACTTTGATCTTCTCAAGGAGAAAACAGTTGACAACTCCCAATGCATTGGACCAAACTCGAACCAACGCGAGTTGTGCACTTGGCCAGCGACCCGATTCCGCGAGGTCATGTGAATGTGATAAATGGAAACACTTCAATGAACATGATATTTTTGATAATGTAGTTCGAGCCGCATACCTGGCACCACGTAAAATCTCCAGCAGCTCGCAAAATCGCTCTAGCAGCCCTCAAAATCTCTTCAGCAGCCCGCAAAATCTCTCTAGCAGCACGCGAAATTGCTGTAGCAGCTCGCAAAATATCTCTAACAACTCAAAAAATCCTCATTTTCAAATATCAACTCATTTTCCACTCATTTTCAAATATCAAGGCTAAAAGTTTGAAAATGTTGATATTTTCGGAGAAGAAAGGAGAGAGAAAGGGGGGGAAGGAATGTTGTGACTAGCCGCGTCGCACCTGCCCTCCTCTTTCTCTTCGGGAAAGGGACAGAGAAATTGGGGAAGAATGTTTTGGAAAGTTTGAAAATTTGAATGGAGAGGGCTTCGAGGCCGTGTGGCCTCGGGGTATTCCTTAAAAGTTTTGGATTTTGTTTCTGGAAGGATGCTGGGAATTGAAGATCTTCTCGAAAGTTATCTTCTGTCAGAAACATCGCCGAGCCCAACAGAGAGCTCGCGGATTAACACGGAGCCTCCTGCCCTCCTCCCACTCACTGAACGATTATATCCTCTCCTCGCATTCGAATCTTCTCCTCCTGACTCCACTCGTGCCACGTCACCTGCGATCGATCCGTGCTCATCGAGAACATGCAGCTGTTTCCGAACTTTGAGGACACCAGCACGAACGAGCCAGTGTCCATCATCTGAATCACTATGTTCACTGCGCTCGAATTGACTTTTTCATAGGTTCGTCGGAATTTTTTTGAGGTGACAAGCAGAAAGAATCTGGAAATGGGGATCGTAAAAATCAAATTTTTAACTGAAAATCAATTTGAAAAATGGCTTACAGCTTCTTGATGGGAAGTTTTTCAATGAACTTTTTTTGAGCCTTCGGGGAAAGCTTTGAAATTTCGAAAGGAACGGTGGTTTTCTGAAAATTACAGTTCTTCAAAACTTTTGACTGGCTCCAGAAAAGTGACTCACGTATCCGGCGATTCTCTTAAACTTGGAAACTTTCTTCAAAAACTTCTTGCCGAGACGGGTTCGCTTGAGCACGTTCCAAACACAAGGCAACACCTTGGAAGCCAACATTCTCACGCGGAAGAGCAAAAGAGAATGCGATTGAGCACTTGGAGCCCTCGACGCGATGATGAGCTCTCCGAGCCGAAGAGGGGGTTATATCGGCTTACTGGGTATCCTTGGTAACCGACTAGAAGGCTAATGAAAATGTGTAGCGGGTTTTGATTAAAATGGCAAGAGAGAGAGAGAGCACGAGTTTTCGATTGCTCGACAAAATCACGAGACCGCATAATTAAAGGGGAGCACATTTTTCGGCTATTTTGTAATTCGAGCCGACATCAAATTATAAAAGTGGAAGTGAAAGGGAATTGGAAACTGAAAACAGACAAAAAATTGTTTTTTTGATTTTTTATTTTTTTTCAAATCTTAACAAAAAAATAAAAGAACAGAAATGAAAACGAGATACAAAACGCACCGCACAAAGATAGAAATATAGAAGACATACATACATTTCCATATTAAAATATAAAAATAAAATGAATATATAAAATGTTAAAAATCATTGTCCTTCTCCTGTCTGGTGAAGCATCCCCCGAAAAGTCTCTTGAATCGCCCGTTTCCCTTGGTCTTTGAGTTTTTGCGCAACTCGAGAAGCTTCTGCTGACGGCGACACTCGGTGAGGTGCTCGTCGATGAGCTCCAGACGCTCTTCGGTCCGACGTTGCTCGATTTCAGTGAGTCCGGAGGCGTCGGAGGCGCGCGCGCGTGCCGCTTCGATGAGGCAGATGGTGACGGTGGCCTGGAAGAAGGGGCGGAAATCGAGAATCTTGTTTTGATCTGAAAGATCTTACCTGATCGGCGACGTCACTGTACAAATGGCAGAGATAGGCGATGTCGTCGAGGATATCAACACGTTCGGGATGATGCGATGGGAAGTGTTTGGCGGTGATGGCGAGAAGTTCGGTGTAGCTGCACTGGACTTGCTTCCAGATGTCGGTCCGACGGAACGACTTCTTATCCTCGACAAACTTGTTCTTGGAGAGACGATTCAACTGGTAGAAGCAGTTGAGGAGGACGTCGGCGAACAGCGGAATCATTGAAACCTGCGTCTCGTCCTGGTCGAGCATGCAGGTGGTGGCGTGAGCACATGACATGATCTTCCGTTTACGCTCCTCGATGGTGTCCTTGGGCGAGATGGTCGAGTGATGAAAGTCGAGCTGAAGGCACATCGGATGCTTGTGCATGAGGCGGACAAGCGACGCGATGGACTCGTGGAAGAGTGAGTCGTCTCCGCGCAGGGAGACTCGCGATTGACGCATCGACAGAGAGCGGTTGAGGACGCGCGACGCGCTCCGCGGTGAACACTCGATCGTCTGATTCATGTTCTCGATGAAGGTCAGCGAGGTGGGCTTGGTGTTCTTTCGCGAGACGAGACTCTTCTCGAGCACACTGGACAACTTCTCGAGACGAGTGTAGTTGTGCAGCTGCTCGTCGCGAATGGTTCGGAGCACCGGCGGGAAGAGGATCGGCGCTGTCTCGATGCGTCGGATGACGTCGTCTATGGAGGCGAGCGTGAAGGTCAGAAGGCTCTGCTTCTCGGCGGTCAACGTCATGCACACGTCCATTCCGCTGTCACGGATCTCTTCGCTGCGACGATCGAACGATTCGGACGAGTCGACGACTTTTTCGCGGATCGAGCGCAGCTCTTTGAGTGTGCGCAATTGATTCTTGTGGAGCGCGTCCTCGGTGAGAAGCTCGTGACCGTTGTGGTGGTTGACGCAGCACTCGAGACACGCGATCGTCTGGAAATTAAAGTTGAATACAGTTGCGCTCTACTAGACTATAACTAGACTATAACTAGACTATAACTAGACTATAACTAGACTATAACTAGACTATAACTAGACTATAACTAGACTATAACTAGACTATAACTAGACTATAACTAGACTATAACTAGACTATAACTAGACTATAACTAGACTATAACTAGACTATAACTAGACTATAACTAGACTATAACTAAGAATTCCTACTCACCATTCTGCTGGTACTCGTGCAATCCACGCAGTATCTCGAGACACGGAACAGGTTCTTCTGCGAGATCTTTCGCTGGCAGTCGACACACTTGAAGTGTTTGCTCTCCTCGCTCCGCTTCGCCAACGCCTTCATCTTCTTGCTGACGTGATGGTGTTGATGACGTGCCGACGACGACGACGACTTTTTGGCGATCACTTCCTTCATGGGCGGCGGCAAATGGTCGGTGTCGTCGGTGTCGGGAACCTCGATGACGGTGACGTTCTGCTCTTTGCGGCGCCAAATGTTCTCGAGAATTTCTACAAAAGAGGAGAGTTTGGGGTTACTGTAGCAAGGGGAAAGGTGAGGGCACTGACTGCAAAGATCGTAGTTGGTGGGAGCTTGACGAGCAGTGTTGGTGGTGTACTCGCGGCGGCAGGTGGGACACTTGATCGAGTCCAGAAGGTAGTACTGAAAATGTGAGATTTTCAGATGATGGCGTGGAATCCGCTTACCTCTTGGTGAAGACACAGGCTGAAGATGCACGACTCGCAAAAGTTGTGTCCACACGGGAGCAACTTCGGGGCTCTTTTGTTATGGTTGAACGGCTCGAAACAGACCTCGCAGGTGATGGGGTAGTCGTCGATGAGAAACGAGTCGATGAAGACGGACGACATCGTTTGGTCGGTGGTTGCGGTCATGGTGACGGCTTGAATAGTCAGATGACGTTGGCTAGGAGAGTCAGAAGACGTGGGGATAGGTAGGCCGATGAAGAGATCGAGAATGAGGCGAACGAATGAGTTGTGGGCAGGAGGAGGAGTGCGCGTGGGAAGGTGGACCAGGAGGGGCGGAGTCTTGAGAGAGGGGCGGGGCTTTGAAGGAGAGGAGAGGGAGACGGGGAGGGAGAGACGCAGAGAAGCGAGAGGGCGAGATGTGTAGATGGAAGAGGCGCGACTGTTGGAGCCCAAGTACCAATTTCCCTTCTTGAACAGGAAGAGCCGAGGTGTCAACTGATGAAAGTGTGAGCGGGAAACCTTTTGAAGAACCGGAAGTGAGGATGCGAATCAAAAAGAGGTGTGAATTGGATGGGGGGTTGGTGGGAAAGAACGCGGAAGAGGTCAGCAGAGGAGAAGAGGATCTCGCGGCTAGGTGATAACGGTAGTAACGAGGATTTGTGCAAGAGCAGCTCGCAGAACCATTCTAGCAGCTCGCAAAAACGCTTCAGCAGCACGCAAAACTGACCCAGCAGCACGCAAAACTGATCCAGCAGCACGCAAAAGTAATCCAGCAGCACGCAAAACTGATCGAGCAGCACGCAGAATGGCCCAGATAGCAGCACGCAAAATTTCCTGCCAGTTTCCGATTCTTTCTTTTGATACCTCCCGTACCGGTATTGCCACCCGCGAATCGGAAAGACAAAAAGCTTCCTTTCCACGGACACCCGATTCATAATCATCACAAATTCCGACCCCCCTCCTTCTCTTCAGCCCGGTTCTCTTGTTTACTGTCACAAATACCATCTGCTCGGACTCTCTCAAAAGCGTCTCCCATTTCAACTGCGGGAAAATTGAAACAGTCCGTGTTCCGTGTTTGAATTCCACTCATTTTCAAATATCAAGGCTAAAAGTTTGAAAATGTTGATATTTTCGGAGGGAAAGGGAGAGAGAAAGGGGGAAGGAATGTTGTGACTAGCCGCGTCGCACCTGCCCTCCTCTTTCTCTTCGGGAAAGGGACAGAGAACTTGGTCAGTTATACTCCTAACTCAACTTTTCTAGAAAGGGGTCCTTCCGGGAGACAGTGGGTGAGGCCCAACACTAGCCTAATAATAAGACCCTCGTGACAAGTGGTGAAATCCGAGACAATGAAAAAGAAGAAGAAGCCCATACTAATGCGGAGAAAGAACATCTGTTGCCCGAACCACCATGTCCGGAACACGGAGAACAGCACTTATTTAGATAAAATCACGCAGCTAGCCAGCTTCCCCCTCAAGAAGAAAGGTAAAAGAAAAGCGGATTATGGAGTCAGTGTGTGTCAAAACGGTCCCACAGCTGGCAGATGAAAGAAGAACAAGTGGGGGTGTTTGAAAACAGATCAAAAAGAGCGGAAACGTGAAGGGAGTGGCCGGGACCTCCCGCTGTGATCACCCGCAAACGCTGATTCAGATGAGATTCGGAAGACTGTAATGCCACTGGGAGGGGAAAGCGATTGGATGATTAGAAGGTGAAGTGGCACGTCACAGAAAGCGAGACTGGAATTCAGAATTTGGGAATGTTGGGGGGTCACACCAGTGAATAGAAGGACACCGCGATGTTTAGCATGAAAAGAGTATATATCCGAAAGGAAAATAATTAAAAAAGAGGGTAATTTAATGCTGATAATTTTTTTAGTTGACAACTTTTCGTAACTTTACTAGTTTCAGAGATAACGCTAGTGCCACGTCATGACCTACCAACCCAGAAAACGGATTATGGATGTTCGATCAGATATCACTTCTTCTCGCTTTCCCGCAAAAAGTGATAGGTCACATGACACTTCTTCTTCTTCTTCTTTCTCTGATCAAAGCCGCTTCCCTCTTTCCGACACTATTTCTGATGGTGGTCTCCGAAATGATAAATGGTTAAGAACACACACAGACACAGGCACACTCTCACACAAAACGAGAAAAGAATGTGTCTGATGAGAAGAAGGAGAAGCAATTAAAACGGAAAAGAGGGGGGGGGGGGGGGGGGGGGGGGGGGAGACATCTGGTCACAGAAAACGGTATTTAGCGCACACACCCGAGAGACACCACATTTCACATTTTGTTTGACGGATTTCGAGAAAATGACTGGAGAGTGGGGGAACCAATTATTCTGGCGGACTAAATTATGGACACGCAATATTGGTTCAAGGCTCTTTTCCTTCCGTATTTGCATAAATCATGTCGTCATTCCGCGAGACCTAAAAGGGGGTCGTTTCCTTTTTTGGTATCATAACAAAATAAACGGTGCGGTGTTGCGCGACCAGACTGATCCGTCTTAATCCACCGTTTTCGGGGGCAAAAAGGCGAAAAGAGAGCGGCCACCTACTTCTTCTTCTTCTTTTTTCTTGTCGGCAAACGTCACGTAACCGGGGGAACACAGTTGTTGCGCGAGAGGAGGAGAGAGAGAGTGTCTCACTGGATTAACACAGAAGAGGTGCCTAACCCCCGACTCTTTGAGGAGTGGGAAAACGTTCCCGGAAGAGGGAAGTGAAAGGGTACGGTACCATGGGAACATGGCGGGAAAGTGGCTTCGGCCCATTCGGTGAGGCACTTGAAGAAAATCCTATTCTGCAGACAATTTTTATGTTGCTTATTTTTTTGAGGAGATCCGATCCGTCAACGAAAACCCGCCGCAGAGGTCTCGTATGGAAGAAATTTTTCCACATGTGTTTTTTTTTTGAAAACACGGGTTTTGATAAAATGCGTGCAGATTCCTCCGTCCGTTATAGCGGAGTGTCGTTGAGGGAATATACTGAACCGGAAGTTGGCCAAGTGCCGAGGTTCATTGTGTCCGACTTTTTTGTTTGTTTCAATGTGATCTACCATAGCAGTCATAATAAACTCGCAAATGTCATCTACTATTAGACCATTCTCATTCTGACTCGTGACAGTTCAATCCATCATTTTCCCTCTGCCCCTTCCCATCTACCTAATAATGATGTAAACGGGTCCCCCTTCTTTCTCTAAAACATCGGAAATGTTCTTCATGTCTCCAGATAACATCACGTCTTCTTTTGATTTAGAGCCGCCCGAAACCGATTTGCGCAAAAAGGTTATAAAAAAAAGAGAGACGAGGAGAAGTACATAAAAACGGATGCGGTTTCGAAGATAGAGAGGGGGAGGACAAGCGGAACATTTGTAACGCTCGTCAATAAAATTGGCAAGAGGAGATTGTTGGGGGGAGGCGAAAACGGAAGCGATCAGAGCGGATGATAAGACAGCTACAGACTCATTCTTCTTCTTCTTCTTTTCCTTCATCGACGCTTCTTGAAATTTCTTTCAGACGACCTCTTCGAACGGTTTGTGTGTCCCCAATAAAAGTCCGTAAACAAGAAAGTCGGTAGTCCTTTTCCATGGAGATTTGAGTGACGTCTTGCAGAGAACCGCAAACACGCCTCGGCCCAGAAAAGGGTTTTCACACGTCAAGCGGACGGGATAACATTTAGAGAGTTCATAGGGGGAGAGCCGCCGCGCAATCTTTCTCGGTCTGTTTACAAAACAGTAGGGGGTCTATGAGGGTCAGGGGACGAAAGAGTCAACTGGAAAAACGTGGGGAAGACGGTGGAAACAACTGAAGAGGTGGGAATTGAGAATGGTTTGGGAGGGTTTTCAGACAACTTCTAGAACGTCTTGATTTTTCAAGATTCAAAGTGTTTAAGGGTTTTGAGACGAAATTTTCAGATGTGTATGAGAAACAACAGACAACTGTGAAGTTTTTTTTTTGGAAAATTGAAAGCGTCACGATTTGAAGTTTTTTCATTTGATTTCTAGAAATCTCGAACATTTCCAATTTTCAAGTTGTTCAGAAAATTTTAGGCGTTATTTCCTTTTCCAATAGGAGCTTCTTCAATCAGTTTCGAAAAAAAAGCTTTGGAAAATTTCAAGGCTTCAGGCAAATCGGAATTTCAGACATACTTTTTGATGTGCGAAATTTTAAATTGAGGACTTGTGAATTTTCAGAAGTTCTCAAGATTTCAAGTATTTGCGAAAGTAAACCAACTCCTATGAGAAAAAATTTAGAGAAACACAGTTTACGCTTAAAAGGTCATGCCATCGTTTAGTGATAAACTGATAGCAAATTAGCACTCAGTTCCACTCCGGTTCATATTTCTGATTGTACACGTATATCCGCTCGTCTTCTCCGCAATGGCGCAATTACGCGTTCTAATCGAATTAGGCACTTTACAAAAATCTCACTTCACCCCCTTTTCTCTTTTTTCGCCCTCCTACACACTTCTTCTCCAGTTTCAGATTCTCAATTCTGAAAAGGCATGAATTCGCACTATTTGTACCCCTCCTCCCCTTCCCCCTGTTTCTACTGAGTGACAACGAGCCACCTGCCCATGCTCCATTGGCACTTGGTTTGGTTATTTACAACCGGTTCCCCTCAGCGTCTCCAAATTCTTCCCAGAGGGTGAGACCACTGTGACAAGTTGGACACTTTCTGAACTGTTTAGGGACAGGATACTGATCGAGATATCTGATTTTTTTTTCTGGGTTCTGGTGAAAATTTATGAGTCAGGGAGTGTGCTTTTGGGAAACGGGAACGCGGTTTCTCCTCATTTTCTGGCTACACACGGGTTTTTTGTTTTTTGTATTCTTGTCGGCGAGGGGTGAAATCAAGTAGAAAGATCTCAAAGAGCGGCTGCCACGTCATAGCTAATTGGTTCTTCCCAGAAGTGAAAACATACAACTGGACAACGTG
Source organism: Caenorhabditis sulstoni (assembly GCA_963966605.1). Classification (NCBI taxonomy): domain Eukaryota; kingdom Metazoa; phylum Nematoda; class Chromadorea; order Rhabditida; family Rhabditidae; genus Caenorhabditis; species Caenorhabditis sulstoni. The sequence continues at coordinate 9,148,063 of OZ016478.1, forward strand.
GGTCACGTGAAGGAAACACGACTGAAGAGAGAGAGAAAAAACTTTGAAAAAAGCTTTCAACGACAGTAAGATTCTTAGCGGTTTTCATGTTAGTCATGATTATAAAAAAAAGGAGGGTGACCATGATTCATACCGGTTGGTTATGGGAACCAACAAGCGATTCCCAAGCGCCGCCGCCGAAATGTCTCATTGCCATTTTTGTATTGAGGGGGGCTGGCTGCGTGCCGACACGGGGGGACGTCTTGTTTAATGATGAAAGGAAAGGACGAAAATAAGCGGGGGAGGGGGGGGCTAATCATCAATGAATAAATAATCAGTACATTTGAATGTGGGTAATAAAGGGAGGCAGAGGCCCGGGAGCCCTTCCTCTTTCCCTTGAATGTGATGGATTGTGAGCGGGGAGGAGGGGGGGAGTTGAATAACAAATTCTTTTGAAAAGCGAAGGGGTGTTTACTAATTTATGCAAAATTTGAAACGTTTGGCTCGATTCGGACAGGAGAGCACCTTTTGAAATCAACAATCTTTTTCTCCGCTTCTGATGCGCTTTAGTGTCGGTAAAATGATCCAGAAGCTATAAATTTCGCGCCAAACTCACCGGAGTTCATTAAAATAAAACACGAAAACATGTGTCGCTGGTCATTACCACTTTTCATTTCTTTTGTGTATGTGTGTGCGCGCGCCCTGCTTCCCTTCCGTTTTCTTTTCATTTTCGCCGAAATTGACACGAATGAAAATGAAATGATGACCGATGGGAAATTGGCACCAATCAGTGAACATTGAGAGTGAATGCACTGAGGGAGAGAAAGAGGGAGGTTGACGTGGCAGCAGACAGTCGGGTGGTAATCGGAACAAGTAGAAAGGCGACACAGCGAATGGGTTAGTTTAGATACGCATCTATGACGGGAGACACCGACAGAAAGGAGAGAAAACACTTTGAAGAATGAGGGATCACTCGGATAATTGGTAATTAGTACGTGGTTTTGGAGTGAGAAAACACTGAGACTCTTGCCAAGGTGTCCGCCAAAGAACAATGCCTGAGAACACAGAGCTCATAAAATTAGCGCCGAAAATCACAATGTAGCACCCAATTTTATCGGAGCAGCACGCAATACTCTCCCAGCAGCCCTCAAAACTGTCCCAGCAGCACTCAAAGTTCTTCCAGCAGCACTCACAATTCTCCAAGCAGCACGCAAAGCTTTCGCTGCAACCTTTTAAACTCACACCTATTTAGCAGCTCCAAAATATCTCGGTATTTAAACGGTACTTACTCACTTAATCAAGCATGCCAGTCCTCCAATCGTTCTCCATCACAATTCCGAGTACCTGACGCAACTTCCTCCTCTTATTCCCAAAATCTGTCAGTCTTCGTGCTACCTTTGCGCAATCTCCTCACAAAAAACACTCTGAAGAGTGTGTGAACAACTGTCCGGATGAGGGGACCTTGCCGATTGAAATAACGAGATAATAAAAGAATACAAGGGATGGACACAAGTGTTCTTCATTTCTTTTCTTTTTTTTTTGGCGGCAACCCGCAAAGAAGGTCAAATCACTTGAAAAGGTAGCAGCAAAAAACGTCTTTGGAAAAGTTTCAAAGGTGTTTCGAATTGAAATTCAATTCAATTAATCAAATGATCCGTGGAGAGAGAAAAAGAGAGTTGTTATTGAAATGCGGAAAAAGAAAAGGGGGGGGGGGGGGTACGATTCGAAAAAGAGGAGGAAGTTTCGAGCGAAAGGGGCAAACATCCCTTTTCGTCTCACTCCTTTTGATAGTTATCTTCTCTCAATTGCCAATTAATTATGTCGGAGGTGGTTTCTCTCTCTCGATATTAATCTCGAAGTTTCAATTTTCGACTTTTGAGATGGATTGGTTTTCGGCCAACTGATCAAAACCCATGGAAAGAACACTGGTTGCGGGGCGCTTGTGAACTTTTAGGGGGCTGCTAGTGGAATTTTGGGAGCTGCTGGGTAATTTTGGGGGCTGCTAGTGGAATTTTGGGGGCTGCTAGTGGAATTTTGGGGGCTGCTAGTGGAATTTTGGGTGCTGCTCAAAAGTTTTCGGGAGCTGCCTGGGAACTTTTGAGGCTGCTAGAATAGTTCAGGGCGCTGCTAGTGAAATGATTTCCAGACTTTCTGAATAGTTATTCAGCTGTAAAACTAGCGCACTTCCTTATTCAGTCTCATTCCGATTACCAATAAAATTATGCAAATTTCCATTCAGTTTCCCATAACACTTGATTCAAGTTGAAGTTGCAACTGTCATCACTGTTGTATCATCCATTTTGGATTGGTTTTCCTATTTGCATAATCGCTAGTTTATCGCTTTTTTGACGCAAGCATTTCTAATTTGTTTGAGAAGCCCATTGAGTGCAGAAGATTTAGTATTGTATGCAAATGCGCTCTACTGAGAAACTTAATTTTCCAAGATGTTCATTTTTTCGTGGGAAATTATTTTTTTTTATTATTGTTATCAGTTTCAGAATACCAAAATCGCAATTTTCAGTAAAAAGCGATGGCAGCTGGTGGCGGCGGGGGTGGAAGCGGCGGAGTGTGGCTGAAATTTCCAGTAAAGTTTCAGATTCTCCCTAATTTCAGAGCTCTGCTGGGAACTCACATGTATCTAGGCGGTGGCGGGATCAAATTGGGCGACTTGTAATAGCTTCCCGCACTGGAATTGCAACGCATTCTCTCAGTTTTCTGTTTCAGGTATCTCTGATATCTGGAAACGCAGCAGACGAAAACCAGAAGAGCGACAAGCGCGATGATGAGAAGTCCGACGACTCCGATCAGAATCAGCGTGTTCAGAGGGATTTCCGTCGACTGATTTGAAGACGTCGATTCACTGGTGGCTCCGCCAGTTGCTCGCGGAGCACACACATCAATGTTGACCACTTTGAAGATGTGATGAAGTTTCGCAATATGTCCATTAGACGCCGACACCAGCGACGTCATCTGCTTGTCATCCAGAATCGCGTTATCCCGAGTGAGATAGAAACACACCGAAGTCCTAGAAACCGATTGAATTCACGCTACCATGCTAACCCGTTTCGACTCACCATGTGGAATTCTTTTTGTCCATCGTCGGCTCATCGAAATAGATTTCCAGCTGCTTTCCATTCTCTTTTTCGCCGATGGCGTCGAGAATTTGACGACGTAGTTTTTCAGAGTTCGCTCCGAACTCGTTACGTGACATTGCCAACACGTAACGCAGTTTTCGATCGTTTCGAATGTGGTGGAGCTGAAATGAAACCTAGTGCCACGTCATTCAAACTGCCACGTCATACCTGTTTCACCGCTTCGTTTCCTTGTCCTTGCTCGATTCTAGCTGTGTAGACGCCTTGTGGTGTGTCCAGAATACGTCCGTTCGCCACCAGTTCACCCGTTTTCTTATTCAACTCCACAGATCCTTCCGGCGAAATCATGTCGCGACCCAGCTCGTAGTTAGCTCTGAAACCTCAAAATCTTGCTTAAAACTTCATTTTCAGAATACTTACGGAACAAACTGCAAATGTTTCAGGGAAAACTCCACGCTCGGCGCCTCATTGAGAGAAATCGGAATCTCGATTCTGTCGAGAACGTCGCCAACTCGAGATATCGATTGATTTCCAGAAATGTGCATCGCCTTCGTGTTTGCCATATTTTCATCCACAAAATAGACCATCACTTTCCGCATATTTGGTGCGGTTCCATCGAAGAACACCTCCGAAACATCCTTGTCATTTTGTGACGTGGCAAGGAAGCACAACTCGATCTTCTTCTCGTTGGACGCTTTTTTCGGATGGTAGATCACTTCGCCAAACTCCGGATCGATTGTGAAATTGGCTGACATCTCGGAGCCACAAGTTGGGAGCAAGTGGTAGTAGATTGGTTTTCGATCCGGATCGAAAGCGGTCAAACGCCCGATCGCTGTTGGTTTTGAGACATTTTTGTCAACTTGGAACACTGGGAACGAGCTCTGAAATTATGTTTTGGCTGTAACTACTCGCTTTTAACCAGGAAACAGAATGGTGAGCTTCAAAGCGAGATACCTCTGAAACAAGCATAGTTTTGAGAAAGTTGTCAACTACAAACATGGTTAACATAAAATTTCCCATATTTTTGTAATTGACAACTTTTTCATAGCTATTCTAGTTCGGGAGATATATCCTGCTAAAGTTAAGGATCCTATGTTATTATGAAGGTTACGGTATTTTTTCTTACTTCCAAGAACTTGGGCTCATTATCTTCCAGATTTTCCACGTGGATCTTCAGAATTGCTGATGACGTCAGTGACTCGTCTTCAGAATTTGTAGCCGTTATCAGGAGCTGAAAACTATTTTTGTTGCAACTTTCTGAAACTCGTGCTGTACATAATTGTGATAATAGTATGTTTTTCAGAAGAAAGAAGAGAAGTTAGAAACCTTTATTTTATTAACATTCAAAAATATTTACAAAAAAAAATACCCGGGGCAACCGTCCTTTTTAATTTTTTTTTATACAATCGACACTCTTCAGAAGCAAAAAGTTCAGCCGAAAAACAGCGAATCAGACGATTTTCGCGAGTTTCCCAAAATGCTCAATCCGATGATGTTCAGCGAGATCAGCGAGTTTTTCGAGAGCACATCGGCCGGCTCCGAGTTGAATAGAAACTGTTGGGGGCTCGGCTGGACGGCAGTGCCACGTGGCTCCTCTTGTTGAATGTCCTGTAGGGTCCAGTACTGCGAGTGCCACTCCGGTGTCTCTTTGTGAAGGTACGGTAGGAGGCGAGTGTAGCTCCGCTGGTAGATTCCTGAATGCGTTCGGTGAAACTAGGTCAACATTACAGTAACCTTCGCCTTCCAAACGAACCTCTAACCGAGTCGGTCTCCCGATCCCTCGCGATATTCTCCACCGTCTTGCTCTCGGCCAACTTGATCGGCGTCTTTCCCTTGCCCATTCCACGTAGGTACAGTAACCGCTTGTTGTTCTCCCGTAGAGCATTCAGCAGTTTGTCTTTGAGCCTCAACAACTATCCGGTCTTAAAGGGGAGCCCACAGGACTACGGTACCTGCACTCCATTTGACGGCTTCTTTTCTCGCGTGGCACTGACCAGTGCATCTCGCACGCCACTGCCATCATGTTCTTTGTTTCGAACCACCGATCGATCTCGTGCATCACATCCGAGCAAATTTCCTGGAGAGCATTTTTTTTCTAGTTTTTCCAGAATTTTTCAGATTTCCAGATGTCCAACCTCAAAACCGCCGTCCTTGGCTTCAAAAACCGTCGTGATCATTTTGGTCTTGTAGATGCTGCTCCTCAAAAACCGCTCAATCGGGTCCTCGGGCTCACTGGCCAAATCGGAAAGCGTCGCGGATCTTCCAGTTATCTTCGGCACTTCCAGAGTCTCTTGAGCCAACGCCTGACTGCTCTTGAACATTGGCTCATCTTTCTTGAGCTGATGGTGCCGGACATTGATCCGCGGGTACTCCTGGCACACTTTTTTGTAGAGTGGAACCCGCGGAGCCATTGGGGCCGGAGCCTCCTCCTCTTCGAGCACAATTCTCGGAATGGGCGGAGTCTTGGGATCTTCGCGTGGCGAGAGCTCGGCTGTCGAGTAGTAGCCCTGCGATTCGCTGTAGTCCACACTCGTCCGTTTCACATCCAACGGGCTCAATGAGCTCAGTGCAGTGTCGTCGGTGGCGTAGCCCGCCGATCCTTCGTCACTCGCCGCTGAAGACTGACTTCTGACGACTTCTTCCACTTCTGGTGATTCTGGAGACACGGGAACGTCATCTGGTGGCACCACTTGAAACTGATGGATGAAGCCGGCTTCAGCAGCGGCGCTTCTAGACGCTGGGGGCGTCAGAGTGACCGAATCATCGTCGGATGATGATGATGAAGAGGATGATGATGACGTGGCATTGATGACGTCACCCGCCCGACGTCTTCGGTTGGTTCCAGCGCCAAGTTTCTTGAGAATACTCCTTCCCAACTTCTCGAGTTTGCCCATTTCTCAGTGAATCTGAAAACAAGACGCAATCTTAAACTTCAGATGTGAATTCAGAAGACGTGAGGTGTGTGGAGGGTGAGTAAAAAGTGTGAAGGTGTTGGGTGTACTAAAGCTAAGCATGGCAACGAAATGTGTCACAAACACACTGGTATGATCCAATTGGCAGTATTACCAACACTCGCACACAACAAACAATCCGGAATCATCACACCGCCGATTCCGGATTCCCGCTTCCCTCCGCCCCCCTTCCCTTCTCACATTTCCGCGCGGTAGGGTGTCCGCGCGGAAAGAAAGCAAAAGAAAAAAAAAGAAACAGACGACGACGTCTTTTCACCGACGCCCCAAAGTGACTTTTTTCTGTGTTCGAAAGTTGTCAACTAATTGCAGAACGGTCAGTTTTACGGCGCTGATAATTGGTGTGTCTAGTGGCGGCGGAAGGAGGTGTTTACATGTGGTTTTTCGTGTGTGTATATATTCATCTGAATTGTTATGTATCCTGGGAATCTTTCATTCCGCTTATTGTGGGAAATTGAAAGTTTCTGTTTGTTGATGGGGTTTTCCCTGCTTATGGGCACGTGCCAAGGGGGGGGGGGGCTGGAATTTCAGACAAGCGCTTTTAGAAATGTCAAAATTCAACGGTCAGAAAAGCAAAACTTCTCCCGGAAGGCTCAGAATCATAGTTCAAGGAAAGTGACCCCCGGAAGTACAGACGGAACTCGCACTAAACATTTCGTGGTAGGATCTACATATAAGGATGGTTTCAAGACAGAAAATTTAGATCGTTTTAAGTTCTCTTGAACGAGACAAAGAACGTCTGAAAATATTGTTTTTTTTTGTTCTTTGCAGAAAAAAATTATGAAGGTTTTAGTGGCTCATGATCCAGAACAGATAGAACACTACTAAAACTTTCTTTCTTCAAAATTTTAATTTTCAGATATTTCTTGAGCCATTTGGAAGTTTTCAAAACGTTCTATATTTTGCGTGACAAGAAGAATTTTGAAAAACAACGTCAGTAGGAAAAAGCTAGAGTGAGTTCCGTCTTACTTTTTTTGAAAGTGCCAAAAAAAACGTTGGGAAATTTTCCAAGCTCCAACATTTAAAATCTGCCACCTAATGATCTAAAATCAAAAAACGTACCCAAGAAATAGAGTGAAAAGTGAATATGAATACAGTGAAATAAAGTGAACGTGTGTGCACTGTGCAGTGAAACCAACACAAAACGGTCAAACTTTCTTTGAGCTCCGAGAAGTTTCTCGAATGGGTTTTTTTTTTCCGAATTCCGCTTCCAAATTTGGTATGGAAGATGGTTTAGGAGGGGGGAAGAAAATCAAGGGTTCGACTCCTCGCCGGGGAGTCTTTCTGCCGCTCGACTGACACTTTTCTCTGCGAGATTCGAGTGTTCGAATGGGAGGTTGTGATCCAGAGGCACGAGTGAAATTGAGAAATGAAATGAAAGAGACAAGTTCTCGACGTGTATCACTATCAATTTTTCAAGTGGATCAGGGGGATAAAAGACAAAAGAAAACGAGGGAACGGGTGGAGGGAGAAGAGGAAATGGGGAAGGAGTAGGAATGGTGAAAAAGTGAATGCAAACAAAACACTTTCTTGCTTTCTATCTCTCTCTTTTTTCTTGCAACTTTTCAACTTTTCTCTAGCCATATAATTCCAAATTTTGTTTTTTGGGTCCGGCGAAAAACTGAAAATCTCACGGCCAAATATGGCTATTCGATGTGGGAAACACGGTGCTACGTAACAAAACTGGGCGGGCGCAATGATCAGTGACGTGGAAGAGGGCGCGACGACATCGGCAGAATCAGCGGGTAATTATGGTTTGAAATTGGAGTTTGCCACTCGATGCCATGAACTTTCTAGATTTGTTTCGCGCAAAGCTCCGAAGTGACATCATAACATTGTGGCATCGCTGATGTGTCAGAGAATGAGCAACGCCACACACCCTCGACACTTTTTTCTTTCTCGAATTGGAAAACAAACATGCTCCACTGTACTGTATCAGTGTCATGTCACAGTGGGGGCAGAGAAGAGAAAGAGATAAAGAACGGGAAAAGGAAGAGAAAAAGAAGTGGGAAAAAAGAGCGGGAGGGCTCCAGTGAGCACACTGATGCACCGAGACTTTTCTTGAGAGGGTGCCAGCGCAGGCGGCGCCTAGAGAAGAGATCACACTTGAGATTATGTATATATCCCCCCCTCTCTTCCCGAACCTGACGAATCATCGACGGACATGTTGTGTTTGGGACTCGAGTGCGCAGTGGAGCGCGCTTGTAATGATGATGATGAAGATCAGTGAAAATGTCGGACAATCATTTTGGAATTTCGAGTGCATTCTGATAGACAGGTCACTATGGCCAATGCGAACAAACATATGATATGCATGAATTGGAAGACTGACGTGGTAATGGTTTTCCAGCTATGCCATGGTTTTACAGTCAAAGTGACATAGCATGAAATTTGCTTAGCACTTCACAGAAACAATCTGAAGGGAATACAAAAATCTGAGGTTCTTTTAAGTTATCCGAACAGTATTAAAAAATGACGTGAACTTGAGTTTTCTTATGACGTGGCATTCAATTTCAAATTGATGCGCCGCAAATCCAAAAACAACAAAGAGATAAAAAATCACTTGTGAAAGATTTTTCTTCAAACTTCTAGAAAACACGTGAACTTTGAATTGAAATTGAATTGACGTGGAGGATGCTTATGACGTGGCAATATAAGGCTAGGCTTAAACTCCAGAAAAGAACGTGCCAAATCGAATTTCCACCGTAAAACCACCCACAAAGTTCACAAAATGAGACATTTCTCGTGCGCGATTCGGAAAAAAAAACCACTGTTCACCGCCACCTAGACAACAGAGAAACACACATACAGAAAACAGTGTGAAAAACGAAATGAGGCGGAAGAAAACGTGATAATTGGCGAGGTGTTCTAGTACCATTTCACTCCGTTTTCCACACTTTTTTCGCTTTTGTTCTTGGTGCGAGATGTCACTCTCTTCTTTTTTTTAGTTGGTTCTTTTTCCCCCAATGATCAATGTTCAAAGGAAATTAGCCGACAGTTTTTGAGGGAAAAAAATGAGAGTTTGGGAAAGTTTGTGATCGATAAAATCGTCGAGTTTGCACTTCGGTTCTTGTTTTGGTTTGCCGCGTTTTATGCAAATTTAGTGTTGCGGAGAGAGGAGTGAAATGGAATGACTGGAAATTTTCAGAGCTTTCTAACCACCTGGAAACCTTCTTTTGTACTTTTACGGGAAAAGTTTTCAAATAGAAAAAATAAACCAACAACACTTTGACTAGTTATATAAGGTTTGATGAGTCATTCTGGACGAGGAGAAAGTCAGAAGACTCTTCTTCTCTTCCATTAGAAAATGACATGGGGATGGTGGGGGATGGTTGGAGAAGGCGGAAAAAAGTGGCAAAGAGAACGAGAATTCCCTCACTTCTCGTTCGAAAGGTTTGGTTTTGGATTAGATGACGTCGCTCCGGAAAAAGGGAAAAAAAGTGAAGATGTTCGAAGTTCGAACAGGCGGAACGAACGAGGATTAGAGACAAAGAGAGGTACTTGAAGCAACATTCGATTGGAGAAAAAGAAAGAATGATGGAACAAGGGGGGGGGGTCTAATGGGTTTAGTGAGATGAGATGGATTTGTGGGTTGGTGGAGATAGCTTCAGGTACATATCCAAGTTTGGGGGATAGAAGTGGAGAGGGTTTCGGGAAAATTGGGAAAAATCTGAAACACAAAGTTCAAGTTGAGCCCTAAGTCGAAGATTCCAAAGTACTGAAGGTTTCAGCGAGATTCTGTTCGAATTGCCAAGTTTTGATAAAATTTGGAATGCTTGATCTACTTTATAATTTTGATCTACCAGCAATTCTAACGGTTTTTGGAAGGAGGACGAAAAAGTATACGGTACTTTATACTTCAGTTTCGTTGATGTCGAGTCTCGAATCCAGAAAAATAACTTTAAATGACATGACAGTACGGTAAGGAAATGCGCAAATTGCACACATGATCAACATTATTTTCAAACTGATGTTGGTTTACGGTGGTTTCATAACTTTGATCTACCGGAGAATTGAACGGGTTTTGGAAGGAGGATGAAAAAGTATACGGTACTTCGTACTTCAATTCTGTTGACCGACTTTCCTCATTTTTTCACCCAAAAAACTTCCAGAAACCGCCACAAATGTTCGGCCTCCTCATCACCATTCGAATTTTCCCGCCCATAAAAAGTTAGCGTCTGCGCACCCGCCCATCCCACACTATTTCACATTTCCGTTCAAGTGTTTGATTTAATGCAGCTACCCTCTTTTCAAGTGCCACATACACATATTGTCGACGTGTTTCGGGAAATTGGGAGGGGGGGGGGGGTAAAATGAAACAGAAAATGGGGGAGAGAAATGGATACACACATAGCGGGAAACATACCTAGAAACAGGGGTAAAAAGTATGTAGTATTCGGCGGGTTGAAGATGAACAAGAAGACAAGTTGTTTGTTGGTTTTACTCACTTTTGTCGCGGAATGGATGGATGGCAGAAGGCGAAATGAACTGCAATCTCTCCTTTTTTACTTCCAAATCGGGAGGGTGTGAGAAGTGACACGACGAATTAGGTGAACATCTGTCACATTTTGACGGTCAAAGTGTGATAGGTGTTCCAGAAAATGAACGAATGCGGAACGGAAATACAGGGAAACTGGGAGAATACAGAATTGGTTCGGATCATATTTTCTGTAGATTTGGTGAATCGAATTAGAATATCTACTTAGAATAAGGTTGGATGGAGCTGAAACTTATAGTGAGAGTGGCAGTTACATAAGTATAGAAAGTTTTGATTTTGTTGCTCATTTTCGAAAAGGATGTGATATTCTTTTCAATTCAGTACGAAATTAGAGCCATGGACGCCAAACAGAAACTATTTTAAAGTGCAGCTCAATGATGAGGACGATGGAAATATTTTGTGATATTTCAGTGAAAACAGTAAAAGAAGATGCCACGTGGCCCATCAAGAACTAAAATTTTCAAAAATTTTCGAAAATATCTTTAAAAGAAGCGAGTCTTATCATTAACTATCACTCTGTGCGCATTGTGATATGAGCTTGAAAATCACAAAAAAACTATTCAAATTATGACGGATATTCTCAAAACTAACTCAAAGTTCCAACCGGCTATGTATGGAAAACGCGCGTCCTATTCTCAATTACCACCTTGTATGCGTGACGTGGCAGTACGGTAAGGATGGTCGAAAAGCACATTCCCAACAATTTGGAGCACAAAGATCTACCGTAAAGCTGACGTGGCACCACCTGGAAGATCTAGAAATACGGATTCCCCGAAGGTTCTGTCGGCTTTTTCTAGCGTTTCCTCCCCGAGTGTTCCACCTCGAGCGGAACACCTTTTCTCTCCACCTTTTTTTCCAACCTCTTCCCCCCCCCCCCCCCCCCCCTCCCCCCTTTTCAAGTGTTTATTTAGACGACGGATCAGTGTTATTGGCTCTCTCTTTTTCTCTCACTTGCCATTTTATTTCAAACCTGTCCTAGGTCTAAGTCTGTGACGTGGCACTCGTCTCACAATCAACACGAACAAAATAAACTGGGGAAGAGGAAGAAGAAGGGATGACTAAGGGAAATTTAGCAGAGAAGAGAGACTTTTATAGCCGTATGACCTACAGGTTTGGCTATCAATATTTACTTAGGTGAGGTTGCGAGATGGAAAAAAAGTGGAGAAGAGCCGTAAACACGAACAGTTTTTGCGATGGCTTTTCATGCAAAATAAACATTAAGTTTGCGAAAGGTTGAAAAAAATGGAGCATGGTCAGGGAGAGTAGGGAAGAATGAAATGAGAAAGTGAGGTGGGGGAGAGATGAGGCTAAAAACAGTAGTTTCAGAAAATATGAACAGCAGCCTCCAAAACGGCATTAAGCAGCTCCCAAATGGTATCTAGCAGCACGCAAAACGACACCTAGCAGCACTCAAAAAAGTTAGCAGCCCCCGAAAAAAGGTAGCAGCACGCAGAATGATAGTTTGCAGCACTCAAAATAGTGACTAGCAGCTCCCAAAATATTTCCCAGCAGCTCCCGAAAACTGCCTTTCAAAAGGAGAGAAAAAGCTAAAAACCATTCTGAAACCGTTCTGAAACTAGATCGAACCGCCTAACACCCTATTAACCCATTTTCAAACAGAAAAAAGACACAAATTGTTACACTCTATCAGTTTAATCACTAATTGATAGGAGAGTGCCCAGGAGAGAAGGAAGAGGAAAAACAAAAGGTGATAGTGTTTGCTTTTTTGCTTGTGCTTGTGCTGCGTCACCCACACAAACTGGGTTGTCATTGCAGCTGATGTCTTCTCCGGATAGAAAAGTTGCCAGTTTGTGGTCAGAAGAGAGAGAGAGGAGGCGGTTAAATGGTGTGGAAAAAAGGAACCGAGGGGGAGAAGTGACCTTAGGAATCTCAAGGGGGAACAGCAGTTTGTGTGGGGGTGGACAATAGGATTAGGGGGCAAAGAAAGGGGGAATAGGAAGGAAGGGAAGAGGGTTTCGGCAAACTTCACCCCCCCCCCCCCCCCCTTTTTTTCACACTTTCTACTTTATTGTGTGGTAGATTAGAAGGTGGTCACACTTGGTATGTGAGTGTATGATCTGGTTCTTCAAGTTTGATCTACTTCTGAAATTCAGGGATCCAACTGAAAGACCGTGAACCTAATAATTGAAGAGCTCCCTGACGTTTAACTTTGGCAATTCATAATCATGTCGAAGTTGACAACTTTTCATAACTCTGCTAGTTTCAGGTATATCCAGGTTTGAAGTCTCTACTTGGGGTACTTTTCATTATAAGCTCCACGGTGGTTTTATTACACGAAATGGTGGTAGCGCTTCACCTAGGTGTGGTATCAAGAAACAATCATTTACTTAAGGTTCTGATCATTTACCTAGGTGAACCGTTTACCACGTGTATATGTACTTCTGATCGGAGCATCGTTCGCAATTTGTTTACCCCGGAATGACCTCACTAATCAGTTCTTTATTTGTTTTTTTTTCTGTCAACTGTAAGCCTACAACTTCTCATTTCGTCACAAGTTTGGTTAGTTTTTGGGGTGGAGTAGTAGTACAAACCAAACCCCCAATTCTCGAACAAAACCTTCCCCAACTGACAATGTCATTTCGCAAAGAAGAGGGGGGATAAGCGGAATGGCAAATAGAACGCGTCGACAAAATTGGGAGAGAAAAAGTGCAAAGATTGGCGACAAAATGGAAAGTTTACGATGAATTTGGATGAAAAAACGAAAAAAATGGGGGGAAAAAAAAATAATTTTTCAGAAAATTTTTGGAGCAATTTCTCTCGAGTTCGAGGCTCCGATCATCTCCAAACCCGGTTTTTTCGGCTTACCGTATACTCGCTTTGTTCCTCATAATCAATGGGTTTCACAGCGAAAATCTCGCCGGATTTTTTGTCGATCGCAAATCTCGCTTCTTTTTCGTCATTTAGAAGGTCCTTCAGAGAGTAGGTCACAACGCCACGTGTCTTCGACGCGATACCGCGGAGCTCTGCTTTTGCCGTGTAGATTTTCGAGTCGAGTGGAATGTTCTACAACATAATGAGAGGGGATTAGTGGGCTCTGCGGGGTTACTGTACCTCTTTGAGCATCACTTGTGCTCCGTTCTTTGGATCCAAAAACACAATTTTCGTCTCGGTCATCATTTCGTGTTTTCCGCGAATTCGTAGACTCAAAATCGCCGTCGAGTTCATCGTCGGCGCTCCAGAATCCGTCGCCACGACGTCAAACTTGTAGGGCGCGTCTCTGGCCATTCCCCACAAGTCTCCGGAGACCGTCACGACTCCAGACGTCGAATTCACACTGATGACGTCAGGCGCTCCTTCGATACTATAGCGAACTTCAGAAGCCGCACCAATGTCGGCGTCTCGCGCTGAAACTCGTTCCAGCACGACACCACGTGGCCAATCCTCGACGGCTTCCACGTCGTACATCTTCTTCTCGAATTCTGGAGCGTTGTCGTTGACGTCGAGAATTCGGATGGGAAGAAGGATGGTGTCGGAATTCTCGGAGACGTCGGATACTTTGACGAGCAGCGAATGAGCATCCTGAAGCTCACGATCGATGTGAGCAGTTTCAGAGACAAAAATCGACAATGTCCCCGAGTCGGTCTGAAATTTTCAGGTTTTCATAAGACTTTGAGACTTTCAGGGGGAACTCACAATGTTGGCTCGGTAATTCTCGCTTCCTTTTCCAGACAAAGACACTTGGTAACTGGAAGAGCCATCTGGATCCGTGACGTCAAACTCAGCGATTTTTGTTCCAGCCGGAAGATTTTCAGGCAAAGACACTGTCTCCAAGTCTCCGACATTGATAACCGGAGAGTTGTCGTCGACGTCAAGAACCTTCACCTTCAGAATCGCCACACTCTCGAACCCGACGTCTCCGGAAGTCAGCGTCAACTCGAACGTCTTCTGATTCTCGGACAACGACTCGAAATCGATTCGCTGCTTCACTTTCAGCTCTCCAGTCTTCTCGTCGAAATCGAATGCCTCTCTCATCTCACCGTCAATTCTGACCGGCGAGCTCTCGGAGCTCATCGGAGCCACCGCCGGAAACACGCCGACGACTTGACCCGGTGTGAGCTCCTCGTTCATCTCCACGTGGATGACGTTGTCGTCACGACTCCACGGATCCGGGTAAACGGGTCTCGCCGCGTTTTTACGCACTGTCTCAAGGTATTCTGGAGACGAAACTAGACGGATCAGAACGGAAATCTTCTGTTCGGGACTCTCGGATGACTTTAGAGTTAGGCCCAGGACTCGAAGACTTCTCAGAGACGCTGGCTCCAGTTTCAGCATGTTTTTGGAGATTTCGATGGAAATCTGAAAGTCGGGGGAAGATTATGACGTGGCAGTGCCATATTGGAAAACTCACCGGCTCCACGGCAACTCTCTTGCCCTTCTCATCGATTCCGAACAAGGATTTCAGATCCAGTTTCAGTCTTTCCGACTTCAAATCGATCTCGAACTTGTCTTCCTTCTCTCTGTCAAACGTCGCCTCGATGACACGACTTCTTGGCGCTTCTGGAGCCTTTTCGACTTTGTCCTCGCCGTTTTTGACGTCCAACTCCAGAAGTGTCTCCGTCAAAATGCTCCACGTCTTCTTGTCGACGGCTCCAATTCGAATCGAGAACTTTCCATTGTAAATCGATCCATGGTACACGCCGACTTTGACCCGACCACCGTAATCTTCTACAGTAACCCATCCAGGATTCCCGTCGAGAATCATGATCTTGGCTTCGTCAATCGGCACTCCTTCCAGCTCCACCTGCGTCAATTTCAGATCTTTTCCATTCTTAACGTCTTCTGCATCCACCACGACTTCATATTTAGTCTTTCGGAAATGCGCGTGAGACAGCGAATTCTCAACAAAAACGTCCACCGAAACCGACGGATTCTGAACGTCTTCAAGAGTAATTTGAAGGTTATAACGACCGGAAGCGGCCGAATTCACGACAATCACTTGATACAGACCGTCCTGCGCTTTGACGAATCCCAAAAACTTTGAAGCCGTCCCCTCCAACTTGATACTTTTCGACGTTCTCTCCGTGATCACCGCGAACGGACTGATGATTCGATTGTCGGAAATGCGGATGACGTCGTCGGACGTCCGAAGATTCGCGTGTTGTTGGACACGAATCGTGACTTGCAACGGTGCCAACGTCCCGTTTCTCGGCATTAACATCAAAATGAACGTCTTCCGATCGTCCTTCTGAAGACATTTGTCGGTGTCAAACTGGCCGCACGTCAGGATGATGTCGTATCCGACCAGCGAAAATCTGTCATGTGATCCGAGAATCTTCATGTCGCCGTCCACCGTGCCGATAGTTCTTCCAGACTCTGCGGATTCCATGACTGCCAGCTCGATTTCGCGAAGAGAAAGCATCTCGGAACCCAGCGACTCTTCGTGATCGCGAGGTGCTCGAATGTGGACTGGAAGACGGATGACGCTTCCAGCATACTTTGCAACTAGCTCAACCTTCTGAATCTTTTCCAGGGAGTCTGGAGAAGCGATGAACAGCGAGGCTTGCTCAGATGCCAACATTCTGGAAGGTCTGATCGAGAGTGATCCTTCTGGTTCCGTTGAAAGCTCCACAAACTCGTCGGAGCCAATCTTTGAGCCATTCTGGACTTGAAGTGCCACGTGGATGTTTCTGATGACGTCACCGGGTCTTGAATCAGTTGGAATATCGATCGATGATCCAGATGCTCCTAGAAGTTGCAGATGGGCTTCCAGAGCCTCGATCTTGCCCTCATCGCTGGCTTTCAGTGGAAGAATGGTGACTGGACCATCGATCGGACTCTCCTGGTCTTCTGAAGTGGATGACGTCAGCAGCTCAGCGGACGAGGATGGTTTGACGTCTTCAGAATCTCCAGATGACTCGTCCACATCTTCTTGGGCGGGCTTCGGTACTTCCGCAGATCCATCGACGTCTTCAGGGAGTGTGGTAACAACTGTTGTTTCGCCAGACGACTCTTCGTCGTCATCTTCAGAAGAAGTAGGGGTTGACGTCACCGGTTCGGAATCTTCAGAAGACTCAGAAGATCCTCCCAACGTCAGAATTTCCTCAGTGACTTCGGGCTCAGGAAGCTCAGATGTCGTCGTCGATGGCTCAATTGTTGTCGGAGCTCCAGAAGTGCTTGTCAAGTCCTCATCTTCAGATGGCGTGACAACTTCCGAAGGCGTGGTGCTACTTTCCATCAACTTTGGCTCTGTGGGCACAGTAACCACACGAGTTCTCTTGGTCGTCGGAGCCAAACTGAGCACATCCACAGAAATGTTCGTCGACGCCAGAACGACGTCTTCTTGCTGCGCCTCCACCACAAACTTATAGAGGCCTCCGTCGGTTTTCAGAATGTTGACGTCAGCTCCCGCCTTCAGAATCACTGTCGCCTTGTAGACGTCCGCATTGTCCGCCTTCGTCTTCTCGACGTTTCCGATGTCGAACCACTGATTCTCATCGAAATTCACGACGAACGTTGGTTTCACGTTGTGCTTCTTCGTGATGAAATCGACGACGGCGAGAATTGTGGATTTCTGAAATTACGAACGTTTTAAGAAAATTGCAGATTTTCAGAAAGGCGCAATAAACGTGTGAAGTTTCTTATATAAGTTTGGTCTAAAAGTGACACATCGAGCCATCGAGCCGTCGAGGAAATCAATCGATATCGTCGTTCTAAGCTCTTGCGTGACCTCTGCCAATTCGAAGCTCTCCGGCAATTTTCTCTTTGCAGATGGAATTCATCTTTTATGTTTCTTGATTTTTCTGTTTTTTTGCTATTGAATGCCGTAATGTCGAAACGAGAACGGGAAGGTTTGGCTCTTGTGCAGTGAGTTGCATATCGCCATACACACTTCTTCATCGCGCCGAATAGGATTCCTGAATGCAGAAAAACTGCGGATTCGTCGACGGCGGCGCTCGTCTCGTCGACCACCAGTTTGAACGAACGCACCGAGGACGATGTGAGTGGTTTGGCATTGGAGCGCACTTTCCGAATTGGATATAGGACACTATCGATTAGTTTTACATATCTAGGTCGGGGAAGAGATGGACGTATGTTTGGTGTGCGACGAGTGTAACAAGCTGATTGGCGGGGTCGGCAGGAAGGGTATCGATATGTACGAGTGTTGCCATTTCTTCTGCGAACAGTGTGCGCCGAACCATCCGAAAGGTTAGCCGCGAACCGCGACGCGACCGCAACGCGCTTCTTCTAGAAAAGCACACATCGTGCAAACTGATAACCCGTCGCTCGACGGCCTTCGTCCGCGAATCGTCGCCAACACAACGTGCGGAGCACGACGGTGAGCTCTCCGGAGATCAGGTCGGCGTCGAAAAAAAGTTGGGAAGTATTCGCCGGACACGAACTCCCAAACGGCCGCCACCCGACAATGTCAGCGGCAGCGCGCGGAAACGGAAACCGAAGGCCGAAGAGCAGATCTGGTCGTTTCTTCATCTCGGGCGCCCGATCGTTGTGGCCATTCCGCTGGAGGCGACTTATGGTGAGAGGAGCTTGTTACGGGTGCTCAGTTCGCGAATCTTTGGTCTCGCAACAAAAATGCGAACCCAGGTATGCGCCTTTAATCGAATCCCAAGTCCCAGCAGCACCCAAACTAGACTAGTAGGACTAGTAGCTTCTAAACGCAGCAGCCCTCAAACCTCAGCAGCACGCAAAACGTAGCAGCCCCGAAATTCAGCAACCCGCAAAATGAAGCAGCTCGCCTCCTTACACCAGCAGCCCCCAACTCGTTCTGGCGCACGTGATCAATTTTTTTTTTCGTCGTGAGACCAGTAAAATGACGCGGTGTCTCGCGCATTTTTAGGTTTGTAGGGAAGTGCGCTCTAATGCGAAAGTTTTCAGCGGACCTTCTCCAACGTCTTTATACTTTACTCAACGTGAATCAGGCCACCCACTTTATTCGCATCAAGAAACAGAAGACGTCGACCGAAGAGGACGCGGATGATAATTTCGATGCACCCGGAGAAGCGGTAATCTTTGATCATCCATAGAGCGCACTTTCTTTCTTCTTTTCAGGTCGCCATCGAGGTTCCCGACGAGACCAAACGACTTGTGGATCTTCGCATTTCGCGAAAAAAGATGCTCATTGTGGAGGTCAACAAGATTCTGACACCCGAGGAGATGTTCCTGGACTCGTCGAAAAGTCCGCTGAGAAGCAGCAAAGAGCGGAATAAGGTTTGCCGTTGCATTTTCAAAATTTCAGCCACAGTTATTGGTTGATTTTTTTGCCAGAGCCACGACAAGGATGATGTAACGAGTATGACTCTGAGCCGAGCCGAAGAGCCCAAATCAAATTGAACTTACGCCATTATTGGAGAAATAAACGGGTTAATTTCAAAAGATACCTCTGATTTTCCTTCTGGGAGCATGAAGTCGTATTGGATTTGATCGAATTTGTCTGGAACCGAATTCGAGTCGCCGACGACTTCTGTGGAAGAATCCGAAGTGTTTGGAGTCTCGTCGCGGCGAACTACGAACTGAGAATGGAATTTCAAGTTGTATGACGTGGCACTGCCATGTCATACTAGTTTATTGTGAATGTTTCCACCTACCTTGTCCGACGACAATCTTTGCACACCCATCAACCCGTGCTCTTTCTCCGGTCTCACCGATCTTCTGATATCGGAATGTTCGTGAGAGTTCATAATGAACTCCAACGGGATATCATGGCGTTTCTGGACATGCTTCAACTGAAACAAATCAAAAATTTTCAGATTTTCCAGTTTCAGACGTACCGAATGATCGTGAATTCCCTCATTGGCAGAAGAGCCGGACAAAAAGAAAAAGGGAATGAGAAAGAGAGACAACTCTCTCATTTTCTGAAAAAAAAATGAAGAAGTTAAAAATAAAGTTGTAACGAATCTTGCAATAAAGGTAGGTCAAAATTGAATGATACCGTCGAGAATGACGAAAAAAAGAGGTTAAAACTGTTGTTAGTGTGTTCCGCCGACAAAATGTCCTTCACAAATCCGCCGCGCCTTTGCCGATATGACCTAATTTTCGACGAATTCTACCCGTTATCTTCTGGCGCAATCATCCGTTTTTCCGTGTTTTTTTTCTCCGCTTTTGTGAAAATGTCTTGCGAAACGCATCTTTATCTTTATCAATCAATTCGGAAGGTTTTCTATGACACTTTTGCAATCCTTTTCTTCTCGAAGAACCATGTATTTTAGAGGGGATCTTTTCAAGACAACCAAAGATAGCAACAATCAGTTCGTTATGGCTTTTTGGGAGTTGATGGGGTCCAACTTGGTGAGGTACTTTTTCAGAACGTCTCCTTCGTAGTACGGACATTTCCGTTCGTAGGTCGGGTACGGGAACACGGCGAGACAGTTGATGAACTCTTTGTCGCAATCGCAAACCGATTGGAGACACTTGTTCTCGTCTGAAAATGGGTATTGGGAAAGAAAAGGAAATAGGTACTGCTGAAAAAAGTGGGCGCGGTTTTGGTGCTGCGCTGAGGTTTTGAGTGCTGCTACGTTTTGGGGGCTGCTGGGTTTTGAGTGCTGCTAGGTAATGTGATTTTCTAGATTTGGGTGCTGCTGAGGCGCGGTTTGCGGCCTGCTAGAAACTGTTTCTCGTGATCTACAGAAGGTGGTGCCGAAATTTCAGCCACTCACTGCTGCAAGATGGATACTGATCCATGCACTGCCATTTGTAAAGACAGAAAAATGGAGCGTTCGAGTTTTGACATGTTCCGCTGTTGATCACCCGATTATAGCATTTATTGTGTTCCTGACAGCATCTGAAAACAAATTCTTGAACTTTTCCAGAAGTTTCAAAAAGAACCATACAGGTCGATTCCATCCAACGGTTTATCCGGACAGATTCCCGAACACGCGCATCCGTAATATCTGTAAGCCGAGAAAGGTTGTCCAATTCTACAGTAAGACATGTCGTCGAGTTGATAGAGCACATTGCAAGACGCCGAAAAAACGGCGCTTGGGAGGAGCAACAGAAGCAAGAGAATAACCATCACTTTGTCTGAAAGTTTCTAGCTTCAGTCTATTTCAGAAATCAAAATCAAAGGCATGTGAGCAGAAAAGAAAAGGTAAAACAAGTCATTTTATGTGTCCATTTCGAAATGCAGATAACACGTTCTTGAGCCATTTTTAGGGGCAGCCCGAAGCTCGTAAAATCAGCGAAAATTGACAGAGTGAGGCGCCGGGTGACGCACGTTTCTGCGCTGTTGTTGGTGGGCGGACAGAACAGATTCTGGTTAGTTTTGGGGTTTCTAGCGTGATACGTGCACCAAATCGAAGCAAATATCGAAAGAAGCACGTGTGTCACATGGAAGTGAACTGTTTGAACTACCAAATACCATGATGCTTCTGAAATGACGGAATGTCTTCTGATTGGGTGTTAAAATGCAAGCGTGCTCAAAATGGATTTATTCTAGCTTCCGATTGAACATACTCACCAATTTTAACCTGAGGTTTGCAAAGTTGATGAAATCCAAACCGCAGGAGGTTTTTTTAAGCAGCTCGCAAAACTTTCATACCAGCACCCATAACTAACACTGCAGCACGCAAAACTTTCAAAGCAGCACGCAAAATGGCTGAAGCAGCGCGCAAAACCATCCCTGCAGCCCGCAAACTCTTCCCAGCAGCCCACAAATCTTTCCGAAGCAGCGCGCAAAACCATCCCTGCAGCCCGCAAACTCTTCCCAGCAGCCCACAAATCTTTCTGAAGCAGCCCGCAAAACTTGCGAAATCGCCAGTCACTTGCAACTTCTAACTGACAATTTGTGACTACTGTGTTTTGTGCGTTTGACCTACCGGCATCTTATGATCTAGATCATTATGACGACTTGAAGTTCAAACACGAAATGCTTCACTTCCGATGAAAGTTTCCTGTTCAACACCTTTTACCTCCGCTTATCTGACCGGTGATAGTGAGCATTTTAACGACTTGCCCCCCTCGCGCCCTCTCGCCACCTCATTTCACACTTTGACTCTTGCGGTCCTCCAAAAAAAGAGCATTCCTATCGAACTATCGGGAGTTTGACAAGAGCACAGACAAAAAACATGAGACCGAGGCGCCAGATTTGACACATTTCGATCTTCCGAGTGCACACTATCTTCCCTTCTCGTCCCTTCTCGCCGCGAAGAAAAAGCGGGAGACGGTTCGAAGCAAACGGTCAAGGGATGTTCGGAAGTGTTTGCACACCACCGCCACCAGGAGGAAAGGGATAAACGGGGGAGAGAGAGAGAGAGAGATTCGATACTGTTTGAGCACGTAATCGAGCACACCCCCTCCGAAGAGCCGCTCGATGGGAAAGAGTGTGGGATACGAGGAGAGGGTCGGAGAGATACTGAGACGTCTATTCACACAGATCGTGTATTTCAGAAGTGGGTGGAGGGGGAGAGGAAGTGAGAAAGGGAACGGGAAACGGCGAGAAGAAACGAGAAGCCGCGCATAGTCATCATTTCGATTGTTTTCCAGGCTCCAGGATGGTCAGTTCGGCTGATGATCCAAGTTTTGATCTGGGATATGATCCGACTGATCTGAACTTTCTCCTTTCTCAAAACATCACTGTTTCAACTGAGCTCCCTCATTTCTGACCTATCCATGTTTAATTTGATCCACTTCCCTTGATTCGAACCATTTTCATCAGATTAGACATACTTCTCTCAGATCTGACCCACTGCTATAATATTTGACCTACTTCACTTAGGATTGACCTACTTCCCTTAGTATTGACCTACTTCTCTTAGAGCTGACCTCCGTCTTTCAGATTTCAGGTTTCACCACCAATATCAGTTAGTAATCGGAAAATTATACGTCCGTAATCCCGCCCATCACAAATTTGGTTCTCCGTTAGGCTCCTCACACTGTCAAGAGGTCATTTCGAGGCGGTTTCGAGTGTTTTGCGAGAAACTCGAGAGATTTTTCACGCCTCGAGACCCCCCCCCCCCCCACCTCTCTCATCTATTTGCGGCTCTTTTGGCTGTGTTGGTCACTCTTTATCACCACTTATCTTTCTCATTTTCAATACGATTCACGTTTTGCAGGTATGATACCGTACCTATTGCTGGTGTGGGTCATCGGGACCTGTTTAGGTTGGTTTATAACAATTCCTGAAGTTTGTCTGAAATTCCTACGATTTCCAGCTCTACCCGAATGTCAGATCGACAATTTCTGCTCGAACTGCAGTCTGAAAGCGGAGCTCTCGACGAAATGCGTAAAAGTGACTGGTGACGTGGAAAAAGAGGCATTCTTGTTTTGCAATCCGAGGACGAAGTGAGTTGACCTAAAATGTTGAAAACCTGAAAATGATCTAAATTTTCAGAAAAATCGATATCGAGCACAGTTCATATTTGACATGTACCAATGGAACATGGAAACAGGAGATTTGTTCGGAAGACGGAAGAGTTCATTTCAGTCTCTCGAACAGAGAATGCACTGATCCAGCGATGCAACTGTTCCATTCACAGGGAACCTCTGGTAAGATTTGATCTACCGAATTGACCAACTTATTTTTTGGTTGATCTACCTATTTGTTGAGCATTGATTGAACTACGGCGTGAAGCCTATGACTGTTAACTTGAAACTGAAATATCTCTGAAACTAGTACAGCTATAAAAATAGTGTCAACTACAAAAATGATCAATGTAAATTTTCTCATGTTTTTCTAGTTGACAACTTTTCCATAAATATCTCAGTTTTCGAGATATACCCATACCCTTTCAATGTTGAAAGTTTCAACTTGAAACGTCATCAAAAATCTGACACTTTCCCAACTATTCCCACTTCCAGGATCGGGTCGTGTCGGCGACGTTTGCTCGTTCAACACGGACTGCCTCGGCGGAATGTACTGTGCCATCGGCCAGTGCCGTTGTCTCTCCACCTACGTGGCAGTCGACGCCTACTGCTACGAGAAGATCTCGCCGTCCGACTCCGGCTGCTTCTACGACATCCAGTGCTCGTCGGTGTGGCCCGATTCCTACTGCAAAAGCGGCGCGTGTATGTGCCCTTCCGAGGATATGATCGCTGTGAAGACAAAGTATGAATGCTCATCAGGAATACAGGAATGATTTCCATCGTTTTTGTAGAGATGGAACCCTCTGCGTTTGGTCGACGAATTCAGAGCCATCGTGCCCACTACCCTCACTTCCACCTCCAGACTCTCCGTCCAGTTTAGTGGTTCTTCCAGCTGCTGCAGGTGGTTCTTTTCTGAAATCCACCAGAATGCGTAAACTTCCAGCTCTAGGTAAAACGAGCGTCACGATTGCACCGTGTAACCCGCACAGCTCGGAGACTCCGAAACGCGAAGAGGATCTGCTCAACAAGCAGCACGACTTCAAGTGCTCTGTGAGGGGATTCGTGAGTTTCTTTCAGCGTCAAACTGGGCTACGTGGCTTTTCAATCTGAAATTGCAGCTCGGCGATGAGCCGGAACCACAAGACGTGTCGGATCTTTACGATTGTATTGACAACTCAAAGTTCTGGAAGGATCAAGGAATGGACACGAGTTCGCATC
Source organism: Caenorhabditis sulstoni (assembly GCA_963966605.1). Lineage (NCBI taxonomy): Eukaryota > Metazoa > Nematoda > Chromadorea > Rhabditida > Rhabditidae > Caenorhabditis > Caenorhabditis sulstoni. The sequence goes on from OZ016478.1 coordinate 9,172,095, forward strand.
CGATCGGAGTATGTTGCATGAATCGAGCATTCACGTGCATGCAGCCTAAGAAAGGAGAGTCCGACGCTCTTGGCTCCGTGCCAAGATGGTACTTCAACTCGGTCATGGGGTCCTGCCAACAGTTCCTCTTCGATCCCACCGGATCCGAGGTCTCGCCCAACAACTTTGAAACCCTCGACCATTGTGAGAGTTACTGCAAGGACAGTGAGTACTTTATCACTTTCAGACAAATTCTCAAACTTCAATTTCAGCTTGTCCACGTGGAAACCCCGCGTATCTGACGACCAAGGGCTCGCCGAGCAACGCCATCCTCCCACAAACCGGATGCTCGACGGCGAACCCGTGCACGGATCCATTTGTGTGCACAGAAGTTGCCAGTCAATCAATGTGTTGTGCCAGTAGAAGTGAGTTCAAAGTTTGATCTACCCTTTAGACCTAGCAATCCGTCGCCCATCATTTCCTGAGATAATTCCATTCAAATCTTCAGAATCCATCTGCAGTGAAGCTGGAGCTCGCTTCAAAGAGCCACTAAGAAGTACCCCGTACGATGCTGGCCATCGATTCGACCAACTGACGGGTGAAACTGCCAACTACGCGGTTGGCATCAGCACTCGGTACTACTACAATCCGACGGACGGACAGTGTCACCCATTCACGTTCAACGGATTCCTCGGAAACTTCAACAACTTCCAGAATCAGGCGGACTGTCAATTGTTCTGCGCGAGATGTTAGTTGAATCGGAGAGCTCGGAGCTCAAAATTGCTCCATTTTTCAGTGCAATGCCCTCACGGAAGTCCGCTGACCAACGGCAACGGATCGCCGCAAAGATGCGCCAGAGACACCGACTGCCCCTCCACCCACACGTGCGCCATGGAGCATCAAGTTTGCTGTCCGACACCACGTAAGCTACAGTAACCCTCAATTAACTGAAAATGAAACCTGAAAACAATGTCAGAGACCCTCTGCACTGAGCCACTTCGCGTCGGCGACTGCAAACAGAGCGTTCGTCAGTTCTGGTACAACGCGGAGACGAAGACCTGCGAGTCATTCCTGTACACCGGATGTCAGGGAAACAACAATCGGTTCAATTCGCTGAACGAGTGTCAGAGCTACTGCAAGAATATTAATGGTAGGTGGGGCGGGACGATTTTTCGTGGCGAGACCGGACAGCTACGAACAGTTTGGCTTTTTCCAAGCGATCCGAAAATATAAGACTGTCTTGTTGCCACGTGTCACATGAGGAAAACTGTGACGTCTTGGGAACTGGTTCAAGCCTTCGGTTCTGAAAACCGGACTTTTGAATCCTGGAAACGGGTGTCGGGTAGGTCTCACGACGAAACTCAAACCTCGCAACTTTTCGTGGCGAGACCCGACAGTCACTGTTTTTGACGTTTTCAACAAAAAGTGACAAGTCACCCCGAACAAATTTGAGACTTCACGTCTTCAGAATCAATTCTCTTATCTGAACCTATTGCAGCCGAGCCAAAGTGTCCGCAAGGAAGAGCCTACGTGGACTTCTCCGGAAAGTTCATGCAATGCGGCGAAGGGCTCGGCGGAACGGCGTGTCCCGCCAACTACGAGTGCACATTCGACGGACTGGTGTACGGATGCTGCCCGAGCAAGGCCTACACTTGCTCGCTTCAAGTGAACAAGGGAATCGGGTGCGGCTCCGGGTCCTCCTACCGCTATTATTATAACAATCAAGCTAAAGTTTGTCGAAAGACACAGTTAGTTGACTGAAATTCGCGAGTTTTCTAGGAGTGCCAATCGTTCCTTTTCCTCGGGTGCGATGGAAATTCCAACAACTTCCCGTCGATTGAAAAGTGCCAAAACTATTGCGAAATCGCCAGTAAGCCCAGCCCGTCCCAAGGACTTCTAGATTTCAGACATTTCGTTTCAGTCTGTCCGAATGGAGGAAGTCCTCTTCGAGCCAACTCAAAAGTACGGTCTTGCTCACACCAGGAGCCGTGTCCGTCTGGCTACGATTGCAGCATTGTCGAGGCGAATGGAGTGATGCAACGACGTTGTTGCCCTTCTAAAGGTTTCTATTCGTTCGACGACGTCTTCTGAATCTCGGGAATTTCAGTTTCCATCTGCTCGAAGCCTCCGCAAATGGGAATGTTGCCAAAATGTAGCAGTGGAAGCGGTCAGATCAGGTAAATGAACGAAAATAAAGTGGGCGGGGCCTCACCGCACGCAAACTATAGTGTAGCGCGGAACCCGCGAGGTGTCGGCCGCTGCGTGGAAACGGGTGCGCGTGCCTCCCGTGATCAGTTGGCTGTGATGATTTCCTACTTGCCGTTTACCCGTCTGAGGAAAACCGTGCTTGAGACGTCTGGAATAGGCTGAGCCGACCAAAATTTTTGAGATACCGAACTTCCGTGAAGAGAATCAGAGAACAAAGTGGGATGTTAGCAGGTACTACTTCAACATGGCACTCCAAACATGCTCCTCGTACACCTCGAATGGATGCGACACCTCGCTGAACTCGTTCAACTCGATAACAGAGTGCGAGGACTTCTGTATGTCGGCCGGATGCTCGCTCGGCGACACCGTCTACAAGGATCCCAACACCAACAAGCCGTTCATCTGCAACACGGCCCTCCAGAACAACTGCCCGGTGAACTACGAATGCACTCTGAATGCTCTGACTCAAGAGCACACTTGTTGTGGATCGGACGGAATGGGAGTGTGTCCATCCGGTGAGAAGGCGTTCATGGATCCGCGCACCAACACTCCGAGACAGTGCGCGATGGCGGCGGACGGAAAGTGTCCGGGTGGCTACCTGTGCAGATTCTCGCAAACTAACCACAAGTATTACTGTTGCGGCAACATTCAGGGCGCTTTCTGCCCCGCCGGAAGGTCGCTCTACCGATACTCGGCCACACAACTGCCAGTCCAATGCCACATCTCGCCGCTCCAATCCTCGTGTCCCAACGGTTTCGCGTGCATGTCCGACGTCTCCGGAGCGTTCCAGGGATACTGCTGCTCGCATAATCGTGAGTGACGCGGTCGCGTCGCGGCTCTCTTCTCCAACCCAACCGTCGATTCTTTCAGCGATCTGCCCGGGCGAGGTGCCGTTCCACCAGGACGAGAAGACGCTTCTGCCGACGACGTGCACCAACGAAGGCTTCTCGTTCTGCCCGAACGGCTACACCTGTCAGCAGCAACCCGAAACGCTCAACTTCTACTGTTGTCAAGGCGAAGAGAAGCACGGCATCAACGACGGCTGCCCGCCCGGACAGTACGCCTACGTTCAGGAAGAAGGCGTCGTCAAATCGTGCGACCCATTCAATCTGGACGAGACGACGTGCCCGATGGAGTTCACGTGTCAGTGGTCGTTGACGAACCAGAAGTATCAGTGTTGTGGCACACGCCCGACGCGCGCCGTCAAACCGATGATCTTCGACGACGGATGCCCGACGAAACAGTTCGCGCTCATCGACAAACGCACGAATCAGACGAGAGCGTGCACCGCCGGCGAGGCCAAATCGTGTCCGACCGGCTTCTTCTGCCAGTTTTCAGCCAAGAAGGGACAGTTCCAGTGTTGCGGACAGAGTGGAGGTCAGTTATTCGGAATCCACTAGTAACAAGGCTGAAATTACATCTTCAAGGCTGCCCAATCGGTCGCGCCGCGTTCATCGCCATCGACGGAAACGCGCAGGAGTGCCTGCCGGGACCCGACATGTGCTCCGACGGATACGAGTGTGTGAAGAGCACCACGCACAAGAACAAGAACATTTGTTGTAGTCGAGAGGAGGGCGGTATGGCCACACGAACTTTTTTCCCCTTTGCTCTCAAAAAAAACCATCAAAAATTGGTCAGGTTGCGGCGACAACGAGATACTCGTCGACGGAAATTGTGTGGTGCGGGTGAAGGTGGGCGGCGGATGTCATACGAATGAGGAATGCGTCGACGGTGCGGATTGTGTCAAGAATGTCTGCTTGTGAGTGACAGTGACTCGAATACAGTGGTCAGGACGTTTTGCGCCAGGGCTGGCGGGTTTCGGGTAGCCGCCTGACATCGGCCAGTCATCCGCTTATCATACGCCAATGGCGCCTTCGAACCCGCTAGTGAACATTTTCAGATGCGGCGAAAAGAAGACGGAATTCAAGGGCGAATGCGTCGACGGCGAGTGTTCCGACGATCAAATCCGGCTCGACGGCAAATGCGAGAAGCGCGCGTCGATGGGCGAGGCGTGCAAATCGTCGCTCCAATGCATCTCGAACTCTCGCTGCATTTCGGGAGTGTGCGGTTGTGCTCGCGGCGAGCTTCCCGACGGAAACTCGTGTGTCAAAGACGAACGCGAGTCGGCGATCGTCAAATCGAAGCCGGGAATCGATAAACCGATATGTGTCATCAAAACCGAGCAGCCCTACTACAACTCGGATCAACTTGTCTCGTGTATTCTGACGAACGACGACTGCCCAACCGGCTTCAAGTGTCAGTTTAGTGACGTGGCAGGACAGAATGTGTGTTGTGGAAAGTCGACGACTACCACCACCGCACCGAAAACCACCGTCACCACGACTCCAGAAGCCACGACGACGGCGACGACGACGACGACGACCGTCGGAAGCGTCGTGGTGACGAAGAAGTCGAAGGGGATCAAAGTGGCCGCCCAACACTGCCCGCCGGCGATGAGCCCCTATCTGGTCAACGGAAGAGCCAAATCGTGCGCCACAACCAGCTGTCCCTACGGTTATCAGTGCAAGTTTTCGAACACGGCCAAAGACTACTTCTGCTGCTCCAAACAGACCAAAAAGAGCAACTCGAATCGGTTACGAGGTTCGTCGCCGTCAACTTTTTCTTACCGAAAACCACCGAAAAAATAACCGGGAAAACATGTTCCGCCTGATTTTGATAACGACGAATTTCAGATAATGTTCGTATTTTGGAACGGAAAAGGTGAAACCTAGTGGAAAATTGAGTTTAAAACAGCAGAAATTGATTAATTTACTTCAAGCCGCGTCTTGCGTGGAAGAGACGGTTTTGTGTCGATTTACGAACAACTGCACAAAGCGAAGGTGCTCGTAAATCGACACAAAGTCGTCTCTTCCACCAAACGAAACCACAAATATATCTCGGCAGGCGGCGGATGCGAACGCGGCAGTGCTCTCCTCTACCCGAGCACCCAAGAAGCCGTCCAATGCGATCCCCTGGCCAGGGGCTGCCCTCAAGGATACCTCTGTCTCCCGCACGTCATCACCAAAGTAATCGTGGCGTCTCCCCGCATTTCCGGCTCAAAACTCATCGAAACATTTCAGAAATACCAGTGCTGCTCAGTTTCAGCCAATCGCGACCCGTCGGAAGACGCTGAAATCGAGTGTCCCACCTATATGGTGAAAGTGGTGCAGGAAATCGAGGGGAAAACTCAACTCAAATGCGGTAGGTCGCAAAAAAACTTTTTTCTAATTGCTTAAATATGTTTTCTTGCAGTGAAAAACTGTCCGGCGGGTCAAAAAGCGGTGGACGGCTTGTGCACGGTGGCCTAGAAAACGCGTTCCTCTTCCATGGAAATTTCAAATTTTTTTCAAAAAATCGTCTTTCATCGTCCTTTTCACTTTCACTTTTTCACACTCTGGGGATGTTTTTTTTCTATTTCGACCTTTTCGAATTTTATTTTATTTTTCTTTATTTTTTGAATTCGCCCCCCATTTGGTAATAATTGGCGGGGGGAATTCGAGCCCGAACGGTAGATCAAATTTGATCAGTCAGACAGTAAACATGTTTTTTTTTCTCCTCTGTGTCTCTCTTATTCACTTATCAATCTTCATGATGACCACATACAAATTCAGATTCACGTCATTCACCGCACAAAACGTGTCCATTCCGGCCGCCCGATCGTCCACGTATCCGGTCAATCGATGGTATGACGTGGCACTGACCAGCCACGTGCCACCCGACGTTTCGAACGTCGGCTTCAACGCGACCTGCAAAATACGTTGTGTTTTCTTTTATCGGTTGGAAATGACACGCGACGCGACCGCGCCGCACCATGACTCACCAAAATCGCCGCCTGAATTTGATCAATCGAAATGGCGTACGGATTCGAAATGTTTTGCAGCGCGGAGAAAACGATCCCCCTTAACGTCAAATTGCTGCAGTAGACGGCGTTGACTGAAAACATTTTGAAATTGAGGGAAAAACTGTAATTTTCAGCCAAAACCAAAAGGAGACTCACTATTCGGTAAAACGGCACGATCGGTGACGGGCGGCGCCGCTGTTGTGTGGATTTTCAGCAGAAAAATGAGGAGAAGAAACGAAGGCGTCAACAAAAAACGAAATCGACGCATAGTTTTCCCCCGTTTTTTGAGCAGTTTCGGGAGTGAGCACTCTGTCAGGTGGTATACGGGGAGCACATATTCGCGAAAATTAAGAAAAGATAAGGGGGAGAGGAAGAGCGACAATTTGCCGGTCGCGGGAGAAGCGGGTGGCTGCGATAAGACAATTCGGCTATAATATAACCGAAACGGATGGTTTTGTGGTGTTGGAAGCGCGCTCTATGGAGAAGGGATTGCGAAATCGGGTGGGCGTGGCTTGTTTTTCTGTTTGTTTCGTTTTTCTCCCGCGTGTCTCATTTCGAAACCCGAAACTCTGCATCCCAGTTTTTCCTTTTTTATGGGACGAAAACTTGCTATTTTTGCTGTCCTTATTGCTTTCATCTATTTTAAGAACTTGCCAAGGTAATTCTTTACAATTTTCAGACTTTCTAATGGTTTTTTTGAAGAGAAAAACGAAAAACGCTAGAGAGTAGGGGTGAAGAAGAGAGAGCGCAGAGAAAAAGAGACGTACGACACTCCGAAATAACGCACGAGTGTTGATTTTAGCGGATCGTTCAAATTATTATTTTTTCTGGCTTTTGAACGATTTTCATTGAAAAATGATTTTTTCCATAGAATTTTTCTATTTTTTTCAGCAAAATGACAGAGTCGCCAGTTTTGGAAGAAGATGGACCCGTCTACGTGGCATATTCGATGGAAGATATGGTAAAATCGCCGAGAGAACTGTACAAGTGAGTTTGAATCTATTTCTTGCGGAAACTTCATTTTTTTATGATTATTCAGAAGCGTAAAAGACGTCGCAAAGTTTGTGAACTCGCCAGAAGGCAAGAGCATCTCAGCGCGATTCAAAAAATTCGGAACGCCGCGGCAAGCGCTCGACTTTTTGGCCTACGGCGACGGGGCTGCCATGTCAGGCACTCCGAAAAGTTCCACGCCGGCTCCTGCCGAGCCAAATTCGCCATTTTCGGGTGTAAACCGAATTCAGATGAATGAATTCAAGAAGTACGTCGAGAAAGGCGACATGGAGAACTTTTTGTTAGTTTCTTTTTTGCAAAATGCTGAGATTTTTAATGGAGACTTGCAGACGATTGATCGAAACGAATCCGAGATACTTGGTAAACACGGGCGGTGACGTCGCGTCTATCGTGATGGAAGGATTCCGATATAATGCACTTCATATCGCCGCCAAAGCCGGTCAAGACGCTATAGTTCGGAAAATACTTGAGCTTCTCTCCGATATCGATTTTTTGACGCGTCTCTACGGAACCAGCCGGAGTGATGTGGCGAATCGTCAACAAAACATAATTGATTCGTATCTGAACACGCCGGACAAAGGAAATTCCGATACTCCGATGCATTTCGCCGCGAAGTTCGGAAGACTGCCGGTAGTACAAGCTCTCGGCGAGCAACCGCTTATCGACAAAAAAGCGATCAATAAAATGGGAAAGACGGCGTTGGAATGTGCGTGCGAGCGGTATTCAGAAGCCGATAAACAGGATATCGTAAAGAGGATGGAGCTCGCTATTGAGGTTTGTGACATCAGGCTCAAAAACTCAAGAATATGAGATGGGAAAAATTTACACTATTCTTTAGAAAATATTTCAAAATGGTGTTTTCAGGGTTTCTACGTGTTCCTTTCACGCGATCTGGACGGTATCTCACAGTTGACTGTGGCTCAGTCCTTTTCAAAGAGACCATCAGCCATAGCCGGGCCATTTTTCACCGAATCACAAGCCATCGACTTCCGATCGAAGTGGATCGCAGTGGGAAAAGAAGTAAAACGATCCGACTTCGACAAAGGATACGAGAGAGTCGGACGTCTTTTGGCGGAAACGCATGAGCCGAGAGTTGGATGGACAGAGACGTGGAACTTTCTCGGAGAAGTGGCGCCGCCGATCGATGTCACTTCTACGGAAGGCCTGGCGATTCTGGAGTCGTTCCTCGGAAGACGCCGGAAAGATGAGGCGATATTAAGATCACAGCCCAGAGCTCCGTTGACTAATCGCATCAGAAGCGGAGCTTTCCGCGCTCTTGATTTCAACATTCTCAACGATGAGGACACGCCGTCAACGTCGTCAGCTTCTTCTGATGCTGATTCAGACTTCAATTCAGGATCTCCCCCAGAAGAAGACGACGAGGATGAATTCTACGACACATTCACAGAGCAACCCGATGAGCAGAGCCTTCTTGATGACACTCTCGGAAGTTTGACTGATCGATTCGCGGCAATGAGCGTGGTCTCGCCAAAAAGATCGATGGCAGAAACGAAAAAAGAAGAGGATGTAACCGAAGTGTTTTCTGACATTGAAGACGAAGACGCGTTTGTGACACCGCCGACGACTCCTCCCCCGACCTTCGTGCTTGATGAAGCGCCGTGCAAGGTAAACAACAGAATTAACTCCAGTTCTGGGAGCTTGTAAAATTTCTTGCCACGCCACTATAATTCAAACTCACAATTCCAGATCGACAACGACCTCTTCGAAGTTCTCTCAAAAGTGCCGCTCCAATTGCTTTCCCAGTTCCCGCTCACTCATCAGTACGTCCAGAAGCTCGCCCGACTCGCGCCATCCGAACGAATCTGCTGGCCATCGATGGACTCACCGCGTCGGCTCGCTCTCAAACATCGGAACACTCATTTCGACTTCTAACTCTGCTCAAATCTCTTTTTCTGTAATTCGTGTAAAATTCGCATCTGTTGTTTCCCAAAATTTTTCCAAATTTTCCACACCACTTACACAATAAAAGCACTCGTTATTGTTGAGGAACTCTTTATGACAGCCAATCAATTTTTTTCCGCTCGCCTCTGTCATTTTATGTTTGTGCAAACGCTCTTTTGTGACATGGTTTGGGGCAATGATCTTCGTGTCTTATCAGTCCAACAGCGATAAAAACGACAGAAATTGAGAGAAAAAGAGCAATTTGCGCCACTTTTTCCAGGGTAGTTAACTTTTTCGAATCAAGTATTTATCAATTTTATCGCCCCCCTTTAAAAGCCCCTCTCGGAGACTGGAAATTTCAGCCGAATTTCAGCCAAGGCTCAGCTGGAAAGGTAATCGATCGATAAATGTGGTTCTACGTGGCATTATTGATTTTGGCGTTCTGTGCCGCAAAACTCATCGACAATTACGTGAGTTTCGGGGTGAAAATGGCTGAAATTGGCTGAAACTGACAATGAATTCAGAATCGAAAGCAGAAGTTGTTGACGGCGATCAAAGGACGACAAGCGGACCGAAAAGTGAACTTTGACTGGGCGAAAAACGTGATTTTCAGAGATTTCAAAGTATCTGAAAATCTGGAACTCTTGCAGAACTTCGAGAAGCTCGATGAGCAAAAAGCTCAGCAAATCGGCTCGCTTGCTTTCAAGGAGCTCCAAAACGCGCTGCAATCCGGAGATTTTCAGCCGGTCGAAGTGCTCCGAGCGTTTCAGAGAAAGGCATTCGAGGCGACCGAAAAGACCAATTGTGTCTGTCTCTTCATTCAGGTGACTACTATTCAGAAAAAAGTCTGAAAATCTGAAAGCCAATTCAGGATGCGCTCGAAATGGCTGAAAAGCTGGAACTCGACGCATCTGACCCGGGCTATGTGAAACCGCCGCTTTTCGGAGTTCCGGTCAGCATCAAAGAGTCGATTCACGTGAAGCACATGGACTCGACGCTCGGTTATGCCGGAAATCTGAACAAACCGTCCGACTCGCACTCGACGTCTGTCGAGCAACTCATCCGTCTCGGAGCTGTTCCCTTCGTCCACACCAACATTCCCATCGCACTTCTGAGCTTCGGATGCACTAATCCCGTTTATGGATCGACATCGAATCCGATGGATGCGGAGCGGTTCGTTTTGCGCGCTGCTGAGAACTGTTTTGCGTGCTGCTGCAGCGTCCGTTGGGTGCTGCTAGAATATGTTTTGCATGCTGTTAAATTATTTGGGGGCTGCTACGACGCTTTTTGCGTGCTGCTCGAACCTGAGTTGGGTGCTGCTTCGGCGCCCTTTGGGAGCTGCTGAGACTTGTTTTGAGTGCTGCTACGGCGCTTTTTGGGGCTGCTACAGCGTTCTTCGATACCTTTTTAGCCGCCTATTTCCTTTCGTATAGTTACTGAAACTTATCCCGTTGAAACTTAACTTATCCCGAAACTGGAACTTAACTTATATGACCCTGAAACTCAAATTATCCCGCGCTGCTGAAACTTATCCCGTTTCAGTGTGCCCGGTGGATCGTCTGGAGGAGAAGCGGCTCTCGTTTCTCTCGGTGGAAGTGTGCTCGGCATCGGAACCGATGTGGGCGGATCCATTCGGACTCCAGCCGCGTTCTGCGGAATCGCCGGCTTCAAAAGCTCATCGGATCGATCACCGCAACTCGGAAAGACCGCCTCGATTCCAGGTCGTCAACTGCTCCTATCAGTCGAAGGGCCGCTGGCTCCGAACATTGATGTTTGTGTGGAATATTTGAAGTTGAAGTGGAATGATGAGAAGATCTACGAGAAGGACGTCTACATGCCGCCCGTGCCATTCCAACAAAGTCAGTACGACTCGAAGGAGAAACTGCGAATCGGATACTACACTTTCGACGGATACCAACAAGCGTCGCCGGCCTATCAGAGAGCAGTCCGCGAAACTGTGAAAGTGTTGAAGGAGGCTGGACACGAGCTTGTCGAGTTCCAGGTTCCTAGACCAGACCACATGTACAGTGTCTTCTGTGCTGGTGCCACTTCAGATGGAGGACTCTATCTTATTAATAGCTTGTACAATGTGAGTAGCTGCTGGGAGGGGGCTGCGAAGAGATTTGCGAACTGGTGGGAGGTTTTGGGGGCTGCTTGAAAATTTCCGAGCTGCTAGTAAGGCTTAGGGGCTGCATAGAAGTTTGTGAGCTGCTGGGAAATCTCGAATGCTGCGAAGATGTCGACGTTCAGGACATCCTTCCGCCAGAGTGCAATATCGGATTCCCAGTGGCAAGACTGCCTCATTTCGTTCAAAGATTGCTGAGAAAGTACTGGCACAACCGAAGAGAGCGTCAAATCATTCAGGAACTTCCACACGACACAGAAGGTACTTTGAATGATGAAAAGACCACAACCGCCCAGTAGATGCAACTGAGTTCATTCAGAAATGCGTCTGATGCACGAAAAGATCGAAGACTACCGTCACGAGTTCGTCGTGGCGATGCGCGCCAAAAAGCTCGAGGCACTCGTCTGTCCGGCCTTCGGATGTCCGCCGCCACGTCACGGTGCGCCGAACAAGATGATGTCGGCGACCAGCTACACGGCTCTCTTCAACCTCATCGACTTCGCCGCCGGAACTGTTCCGATCAGTGTGCAAAAGGTGGAGGACGAGGTGGCGCTGCGCAAAATGAAGGCGGAAGACTCGTGGGACCGTCGCATCATCACCGAATCCAAGGATTGTGTCGGAGTGCTTCCCGTCTCCGTTCAAATCGCCGCGCCGCCGTACCGAGAGGAGATGTGCTTGCGTCTTCTGAAGGAGGTGGAGAGCAAGATCGGATTGTGGGCCAGAAGATGAATTCGTCCCATTTTTTCCTGTATACACTCAATAAACCATCTAATTCGCAATGCGGGCCTTCTTGAATTTGAGGATTCCTTAAGGAGGAGAAACCTGGATTATGGTACTTGATACAAACATTAAAGGGGCAGTAATATGGTTACGGTACTTGCGCTGAAATGTCTTGTCATTGATAGAAAATTCGAGTTTGTCAACTAGAAACTCGAAAATCGAAAAAGGGACTTCTTCCGTTGCGGGGAATCGAACCCCGGCCTTATGGGTGAGAGCCATAAATCCTAACCACTAGACCACAACGGAGATGGAAAGGCAAGTGAAAGAGGCAAATAAAAATTCCGCACTCTTTTTTTCTCTCGGTCTCCAGCGCTGTCCTCCAATGTATATGACGCACCCCCGTATCACACTGAGGGCCGCGGCCGAATGGCCTAGAAAATGCTACTGCTAGAAAATATCTCATTCTTAGTTTGATCCATTTCGATTCAAAACAATGATTTCGCCAATGTTTCTGATATGCACCTATTGCGAGCGACTTTTTGGTAATTTGTTCGAAATGAGGAATCGGATCGGTGACTTAATGTGCATAAATTTCCAGACTCGACTAGAAAACCGGTGACTGGAAGTTGTGGTCATACTTTTTGCATGGAATGCTCTCAAGAAAAGATGTCTGAAAAATGCTTGAAATGTGAAGAAAAAGATGCATTTTCAATGTCGAAACTAGTGCTCAACTATCAGGTGCTCGACGTGGTGGAGCATGTGAAATTGAATATTTTTGAGTATTATGATAATGTTTGGACAGATGAAGAGGTGAGTTTTCTAATTCCAAAAATAAATGCAGACAAGATTCGTTTCAGACATTCTCCAGAGGAATATGCTCAAACTGTCACGAGGTTTCGGAAAAAGTGCGAATTTGCGTAGACTGCGGTGTCAAGTCGAACATTCTGAAACGAGACAAAGAGAGCCGAGGGGTCATTTGGATCTGCCGATGGAATCTGGAAGTGTGCGGGAACTGGAGAAAGAACCTCCGCCAATTTTGTGTGGACTGTGTTCTCGACGGCCGGACGGTGCACTCGAATCACGAGACGATCGCAATGGACCGACTCGCCGGAGACTCGCTGTTCTGGCTTCAGAAGGCGAATCGAGAGGCGATGTACACCATTTTGAGACAAGTCATCAGCGATATCTGCTCGAAATTTGAGAATCTGGAAGAAACGCAGGAAATGAGATGTATAATGGGAGAGTTGAAGAGCAACTTCAAATTGTGCATGAGCACGTTGAGCTCCAATCCGATTCATATTCCGAGATGGATCGAAGAAGAGGAAGAAGAAATGGAGAAGCGAATCGAGAACTCGCGACGGTATGTGGCCGAGAAGAAGCGACACGAATGCATCAGAAAGCTGGAGTCAATGCTCAATTCTCACTGTGGAGCCAGTTTTTCGAGTGTGCTCAAAGTACGGTATCCGTATCAAAAGAACGTTTCTTATTTTTGATACTATTAATGTTACTACAGTAGGTGAATGAGTCTAGATATATATACTGTAGTAAAACGGTTTATAAATGATTCAAGTTCATACTGTTTACGTTTGGAAAAAGTTACCCTAGAACCTCTGTATTTATGATAGAATTTTCAGTAAAATTTTAAACTTGAAAACAAAAACTATGATTCTACATGATTGAATTCTAGGTCGTTTTGAATATCCACAATAATAATATTGAAAATGCCGATTTCAATGACCCTTTTTCACGTTTTCACTTTTTTCTCCGCACGTCTCCCCAGTGTCCGACCACACTATTTTACTCCAGTTATTTCTCGCCATTTCCTATTTTTTGACCATTTCCCATTGGAATCCGTTTGGCAAAAGATTGCACTTCAAAAATGGGTACAAAGCAAGACGGTGTGCCCACGAAAAAAGCGACTGGAAAGCCGATGACGCCTGGAAAGTTGTTGAACAGCAAGAGAGGCGCTCGCAGTATGCTGCTCAAAAAAGGGACGAGCAAGAAAGGACAGAGGACCAAGGGAACGACCGAGGTGAATTTGGAAACTGTCTATGGGAGGAGGACCTAGGAAAGTTCTGGGGGAAAACTTCGGCCATTCTTTTTTCAAAGATTTTCCCCCTCTGGCGTGGCGATAATCATCAAATTCTTGCGATCAGTTCTTGCGAGCTGCTGAGAAGTTAGAGGGCTGCTCACAAAGCGTTGCGAGCTGCTGAGAACCCTTTTCTGCGAGCTGCTGAGAAGTTTGAGGGCTGCTCACAAAGCGTTGCGATCTGCTGAGAAACTTTGAGAGCTGTCGTTTAAATTTTGCGAGCTGCGAGAAAGTTCGGGGCTGCTGTGAAAGTTTTGCGTGCTGCTGTGACAAAAGACGCGGTGCCGAACAGCAAAAGTGCCGCTCGAAGCAAATTCTGGTCACTCTGGTCACCCAAGGCTCTTTTCAGGGAATGTCGGTCCAGAAGCCCGACGCAGACATTCTCACACCGAAAACGTCGAAAACCAAACAGGAGACGGCGACTCAAGACAAAGCGACGAGCAAAAAAAGCGAGACGTCGAAACAGAAGAAGCAGGCGAAAAACGCGGCCAAATACTCGTTTCCGAATGGCGAGATGATCGACGGTGTCAACCAGTACAAAGTGTCGAGCCAGATCCGAAAAGGCACAACAGCTCTCGAGCTCGATGTGTACATTGTGAAGGATGTGGAGCAGGGCGACGAGTTTCGCATGAAGACGAGCCAACAAGATCTCGGCATGCTCAAGATGGAGGCCGCGTTGCTGCGAAAACTGGAGAAGAAGCCCGGCGAGAAGTGTTTTCTCTCGATGGCCGAGTACGGGACGGTCGCCAAAAACAAGATCGAGTTTCTGATCGTCACTCCGTTTGGCATGACTATTTACGACGTCATGAAGAAGGTCACCAATGGACCACTGACTCTTGATTGCGCGTTTTCAGTCGGGATTCAGATGCTGAAAGCCATCAAGGATCTTCACTCGATCGGGTACCTCCATCGCAACATTCGACCGTCGGCGTTCACAATCGGACTGGGAGAAGAGGAATCGGCGGTCTTCTTGCAAGACTTCCGAGCCGTCCGCAAATACGAGGAGAACAAAAAACACGTGACAGCCAGATCCACGGTGAAGACGTTCGGTACACTGAGATTCTGCTCGCGAGCCAGCCAGAATCAGAAGGATCAGGGCAGAAGGGACGATCTGGAAAGTTGGCTGTACACTCTGTTCTACATGATAGACCACGACTCGTTGAGCTGGACTAAGGAGGAGAACAAGGAAACAGTGGCCAGCGGAAAGGAGGCTTTCATGAAGGGAGGTCAGTAAATTGTTCGAGAATAATGGTTTCGAAGAAAGTGGTGGCAAGGAAAAACTTGTCTTACTGAGAATTTCAAATATTTCAGAAGGAAAAAATCAGTTCTCAAAAGTGCCAAAGTCGCTCGCCCCGGCGATCTCTGTCATCTTCGCCTACGACTTTCCCACCGAGCCCGACTATGACACGATCAGAAAAGTGCTCACCGATTATCAGAATGAGAAGCGAATGGTGCTCAAGGCTTGTGATTGGCAGGGAAAACCAAAGTTGAACGAGTTATACGGTGAAACGGTGGGTTACGGTAGCTTCCTTTTTTCTAGATGGCACCTGTATGTATGTTTTTTTCTTGCAGAACTACAGTGAAGACTGCAAAGTGACAGGGGAGAGAGATGCGGTTGTGCGGGGAGCGGCGAAGAAGAAGAAGGGCCCGCGGAAGAAGTTGTCGGCTGGAGACGTCATTCAGTGTCAGGGAGCGAATTCGGGGTCAGTGAACAGTTTTAAAGTTTGCTAGACTAGACGGAAAACTTGAATTTCAAACAAGACTGCGTTTTTCAAAAATTAAAATATTGCGCCAGTTATAAACTCTTCAGTAGAAAGACCATTCTGATGTTAAGCTTTGTCGGAGTATATATCGGAAACTAAAATAGATAGGAAAAAATTGTCAACTACAAAAACATGGGAAATTTTAGGATGATCATGTTTGTAGTTGACAACTTTTTTGTATCTCTCCTAGTTTCAGAAAAATTTTTAAATTTAAGTTTACTATTAGTAGGAGGTTCAGCAGAGCTTGATTAACTCGCTGAAATACAATTTCAGATGGAAAGTGATCAACTTGCTCGGCTCGGGTGGCTTCGGCGACGTGTACAAGGTTCACAGGGACGGTCAACCGCCGACCAAGTGTTACGCGCTGAAAACCGAGGGAGAGGACGGCGAGAAGCGTTTTTTGCGTCTGAAAGTCGAGGTGACCGTGATGATGAAGACGGCCGAGAAGCGGAAGGAGGGCAAGTTCGAGCACTTTATCGAGTTTGTCGACCGGGGAAAGTGTGAAGAGCTCAAGTGCAAGGTGGGCTTGAGAGCGTGCACTTTAAGAGTTTACAGCTGTTGTTGCAGTTTGTGGTGATGGGATTGGTGGGACCATCTCTCGAAGACATTCGTCGAAAGTATCTGCTCGCCGCGTTTTCAAAGCACACGGCGTTCAACGTGGCAGTTCAGACGGTGAAGGCGGTGAAGGATCTGCACTCGATCGGCTACCTCCACCGCGACATCAAACCCGCCAACTACGCAGTCGGTCTCGGCGAGACCGAGTCGACGGTCTACATGCTCGACTTTGGAATCGCAAAACTCTACGTGGACGAGAACGGTGTTCACAAAACGCGCCGCAAAAAAGTCAAGTTTCTGGGTACACTTCGCTACGCCTCCCGCGCTTGTATGCTTCAAATCGAGCAGGGGCGAAAGGACGATCTGGAGACGTGGATCTACATGGTCTTTGATTTTGTCGACGAGTCGGAGGGAATGCCGTGGCGAAAGTTGTCGGATGCGAAAGAGATTCTCAAGTCGAAACAGGACTTCTTCGCCTCGTTCGACGCTCTCAAATTCTCACGCCTTCTGAGACGTTTGAAAGAGCTGGTGTTGTACATTGACAGTATGCAGTACGAGACGCCGCCCGACTACGACTACATTATCCAGTTTGTGCAGAAGACGGCGGAGGATGCGGGCGCGAAACTCGCGCGCAAACTGGATTGGATCGGAAGGTTGAACAAGAAGGAGTTTGAGAGCGATTCGGACAAGTCGGACAAGAAGGGAAGTGGCGACGAGTCGGAGTAGAATTGCCATTGACTTACTTGAAAATATAAAGTTTATTGATTTTTTAAAAAGAAACTTATGTATATGTAACCCAATCACAAGTTAGCACTCGCTTCTTCTCTTTGTCTTCGGAGCCATCTTCTCCCAGTCGCCCTTCAAATTGTTGAAGTAGATGTCGGTCTCTTTGACGGCGTCAAAGTTGCGCGTCTTTCGAGACTTTCGAGAAGATTCCTCATCCTCGTGGAGTGGAGTAGTTCGAGACACGCAGAACATCTGAAAATGTAGAGCTTCCGATTTTCACCGACTGACCATTCAACGACACTCCGCCATAAGCGGGATGGAAAAGTCGGAACGGCGGGAGCGCCCTAAATCGGTACTAAGTCCTCTTTTCCGTGCGAGACCCGTTACGACGGACTGTCGTTTACAGTTAACTGTTAAAGTGAAACAGATTTAAGCAAGCTAAAGAAAGAATTGTTTTCAGATTTTACATACCACACGAAGATATCTGATAAGCTGCTTTTGAAACTTCTCATCATAGTAGAACATGGCCGCTGGAAATCCGATTCCATATCTGAAAATCCCTCAAATTTCAGATAAGACTCTCCTCTCTAAAACATCCTCAACTTGGACTTTGAGCCGAAAACAACACTCCCGCACTCACAAAATAGCCGCGTAATTGAAGCCAATCAGAATCCAATTCATCGACGAATCATGCTCCTCGCTGCTCATTCGCACCAGAAAAACGCCGCAAATCACCGAGAAAATGATAATCGAGATGATGCCACGCTTGAAAAGCTGGAATACCAACATGTGTTTCTTTGATGCTTGAAATTGATTTTCAGACTGACATAGGCGGTTTTCAGGTTTTCCACTATCTGATATCGTTCCGAGAGCGAGTAGGTCACCGATTTTCTTGTGGCAAAGTTTTTTTGCACAAACTTTTTCGAGTTGTAGCTTTCGTTGAGAAGGCACACCTGAAAATGTTCAGTTTCAGATTTTTTTTGTATGAAATTTTAAAACCAACCACAAAGGCTAGCATATTAACCGATACTAGGCATGAAACATGGATATAAGTTGGGATCACTTCTGAAATTATTTTCAGATTCAATTCTCGCTGAAGTCAATTGCAGCTCACCGAATGCGTAGGTTAATCCGATCATCAAGGACCACAAGTACAAAAAAAGTGATAAAACGTATCCGACGTAGTGTCTCGGTTTGTGCTCGTAATCTGGAACACAAAAAAAAAACTTGACATCATTTTCAGACAAAATACGATACCTCCGATGTGGACAGAAGCGTATAATCTTTCGATCATGACGAACGGCGAAAAGTAGAGAGCAGTGAAAATGAGGCAGTTACGGCTGAAAGTGACGAGAATGAAGAGCCAGTTGGTTTTGAGGCTGGCTGAAAAAAAATGGCTGGCTGAAAATAATTTTGAAAGGGAAACGCACTTTCATCATCTATCCCGTACTGGAAATAAATCTGAAATAGGCGACAAGCCATTGAAATGAAATACTGAGCGACGAGATTTTTGAGAAGCCACGTCAAATTCGGATGATATTGACTGTTGGTGCAGAGGACGTAGAAGAAGACACCGCATTCCAGGTAACTGGAAATTACAGACAATTAGAGATGACTGCGAAGAAGCTTGCTTTTAGGGGGCTGCAGCAGGAATGGAACAGGCAGCTCGTTCGCAAAAAAATAGGAGTTTTGCGAGCTGCTAGGAAGCTTTTGGGGGCTGCGAGAAAAAATGAGAGCTGCTGTTCCATAGTTGCGTGCTGCTGAGAAACTTGGGGCCCCCATGAAAGTTTTTGGGTGCTGCCAGTAAACTTTCGGGGCTGCTATCAAAATTTTGCGAGCATCTGCGAAACTTGAGGGCTGCTAGAAAAGTTTAGTGGCTGCTATCAATGTTTTGCGAGCTGCTTCGAATGACATGCACTCACCTCCACAACAATAGAATTGTCTCCACAATATAAAGATTGTCAATAATACCAGAAGTCATGTCCAAGTTGGAAGCAGTCCGATTGATAAGCGAAAAGAGTATCATGTCCACCGACGAGTGTCCGAACTCGATTTCAATCGACGCGGACCGCAAAAACATTCACACTAGAATCAGGCATGAATGAAAAGATTGAGAGCAGAAACTGATGAGACGGCCCTCCAATACGGAAGGGGCGGAGCGTGGGGGATGAATGTAAATGAGTGTGTGCTCTGAGATGAGGAGCAAGCGGAAGTGGGCGGAACCACGACGAGATGCACTAGGGGCAATGAGCAATAATAATGGGAGCGAGCGAGCAGAAAGAATCAATTATCCGACGGAGAGAGAAAAAAAACGGACAAAAAAGAAGGAGGACTTCGAAATTGAGGCTAGAAGCGCTGGTACGTGCCAGAAAACAAAATGAGAAGACGAGACAAAATGCGAAAAGAATTCGAATTTCTGTTCGTTCGTGGGCGCCTCACTTTCCCCATATTTTCAAGTAACCCGACAATTAATTCATCCTCTTTTGTGAAGAAGAAGTACGCGCTCCGTTTTTCTGGGAATATCGTCTAGAACTTTGGTCGAATTGGGAAAAACAAGGAAACACTTGGGAGTGTATAGTTATCTGTTTTTTTCTGTGTCACGTACATGAATCTCGAGCTTGTAATCGGAAGTTTAGTAGTGGGAACAGTTTGAAAAGTTGCGGGCTGCTGGGTTTGAGGGCTGCTGGGTTTGCGGGCTGCTGGAAGATTTTGAGGGCTGCCGAACTTGCGAGCTGCTACGAATGGGCCAATTCGATTTCAGATTGATTGTTGCGTATCGAGGTCAGACAAATTAGCTAGCTAGAAATTGAATTGATCCGCCATGTTTCTGATCGAATTCAGAAAGTTATTGGTGGGGACAAGAAGTGTATAAACCAATATAAAAATAATGGGAAAATTATTCCGATGTTTGTGTTTTTTCGCGTTAAGCCAGGTGATCCGAGGGCTAAATTCTGATCACTGGAAAAACAAAAAAATTACGAATTTCACATGACGAAGTCCTAAACTTTCCAGAAATCAAAAAAGATAATAAGGGAATCCTTATTAGAAATCAAAAAAGTTGGAGAGGATCAGACGAATTTCAGATAATTTCAGATGACGACTAGTCTAGCAGAAGATGCACAGAAATGAGTAAAAGAAAGTGGGCGTTGCCGCCGGAGCATCCCGAACGTAATTAGCACGATCTCTGTTTTATTGTCGAGTAGCAACTCGAGTTCGTAATTTCATAGAATACATTAATCTTCTTCGCTTTCTTCAAATTTCTCTTGCCAACTTGAAGCGAAAGGGCTTCCTTTCAATTGGAAAAAAGAAAGAAAAAGGAAGCAAGCAATTTGTGCTCTTTCCACACAAGTTTCTGATGCAATTACTCGACAAACATCCCTCCCGTCCGACATACAAATTTGTCTTCTCTTCTGCTCAGAAGGAGGAATCCCTTCTTGAAGAAGAGGTCGAGTCCAAAAGGATCCTTTTCATTGATCTCTGGAATGCCTACGTGACTTTCAACAAGCTGCTGAATGCTTCTGAGAGCTGCTGAGAGGAGTTTTGAGAGCTGCTGGTTCTACTTTTGCGAGCTGCTGGTTCAAGGTTATGCGGGCTTGGGGGCTTCTCGTTAGAGTCTTGCGGGCTGCTTTGGGTTTTGCTGTTGCCAGGCGTTTTGCGGGCTGCTGGCTCAAGCCTCGGGGATTGCTGGCCCGAATTTTGCGAGCTGCTGAACCAAGTTTTGCAGAGTTGTCAAATTGCGGGCCGGCCCGCCGGGCCGGGCCGGGCCGGGCCGGGCCGGAGGGCAAAGTCTCCGGCCCGGCCCGGCCCGGCGGCCCGGAAGAAAAAAAATTAATTTTTTTCGAAATTTTTTTTCCGTTTTTTCGGGAATTTCAACTTTAAAATGCGTATAAAAATCATAATTTGCAGTAAAAAAATCATATTGCTGCAAATTGAGCGTTTTCGTTGTTTTTTTTGTGTTTCTTTTTTCTCTTTTAACAGTAAAAGGGTTTCTCGAAGTATTTTTTTCGCTTCGAAGTACAACTAGCCTCAGTTTCTATAATTTTTGATACGAAAACATGAATTTCAGTGATAAAATGAGCACTTTGAAAATTTCACTGAGATTCCGGGCGGGCCGGCCGGGCCGAGCCGGGCCGAGCCGGGCCGGGCCGGTGGGGTCATATGGTCGGCCCGGCCCGGCCCGTGACAACCCTGAAGTTTTGCGGGCTGCTTCGAAGCATTTCGCGAGCTACAGTTTCAGGTTTGCGTGCTGCTATTCCAAGTTTAGCGAGCTGCTGCCCATTTTCAAATAAGCGAAAGATGAGATGATAACGTGACATTCTCGAAACTTTCTATCTATTGTATGGTTTCACCTGCTCTCACAAACTGATAGATATATCGCCGACAAAGTTCCAGAGATTAGAGTTCCTACAACATGTTTTCGCAAACTTTGGCTGTTGTCATTCCAGAACAACAGTTATATCGTTGAGGGAATCCCTCGGGATCTCTTCTACACTAAGAATTACGTAAGAAACCTGTGAGATTTGGGAGTCTCTTCACTATAGTAATGCTCAGAAAACAGTCGGCGCCAGACTAGAACTAAAAGTACGGGGGTTGCTCCTAATTTCCTATGGACCTTTTTGCAAATCCTCTCTGAAAATGATTACTTCAGAGTATGCACTGATATTTTCAAAAAAAAAACAAGTCATAATAATAATAATAATAATAGAAATAGAAATATGTTATGCGGGTTGGAGCAACATTCGGAGCTGCTGCAGAGCTCGGACCCATTCTTGGGGGCTGCTAGACTAATTTCGACCATTATTTTCTCAATTTCCCGGTTTCTTTGTAGTTTGAAAGATTTGACTTTTGATTTTCGCTAAATCCACGCCGCTTCTCATTGAAAATTCATGCACGGCACTGGGAGAGAATCAGGAGAGTATTCGAGTCAACAACTTTTTTTTTTGCAACTTCATTACCTTTTCACCCGTTCATTTGAAAAAGAAATGTCACTCAGAGTCAAAGCCATGCTCTTTTTTAGTTCCTGGTCGGTAATTAATTCCAAACGAGAGCCGAAGCCGAATGGAACGTCATCATCGTCATCTTCACCAAACTCTGAAGAAAAGAGAAAAGGGAAAAACGAGAGGCAATGTTTTGTTTTTCATCTAGAACAGGGCTGGAAATGGGGCTACGGAGGTTGAATTAAGTTAAGAATTGTTATCCGCTTGCTTTGTTCTGCTCTGTTGCTCTCTGAGGGTTGATGACCTAAATTCACTCAACAACATTTTATTTTTAGATTCCGCGCACGCAAATCAGACGCACTTTTCTGACTTGAAATCGTAGTGCCACGTCAAATGGAAAGCGATCACTAGGACCAAGCCAATTCATTTTTTGAACCGGAAGGTACAAAGTGTCTTCTGTAGGTAGACACACTGCTGTTCAACGAACACAAAAATCGTACAAATGTACATATGTATCAGGAAATGAAAAAAAAAGATGATCTCGTTGGTTGGAAGGGACTGACTAGCCAAGCGGATTAGTTTCTGAGTCATGTGCAGAAAAAAAAGGAAGGAAAATAGAAGAAAAGTGATAGGGATCGGAGGAAGGGAAGAGAAATAAGGAATGGATGCGCGGGAGGGATGTGCTGATGAATTTATTCACAATTTTCCCTTTTTTTCTTCCACTGGGGCACAAAAACACATTTCTTTTTCGAGAAACTGTAAACTAATTATGGTACGTCGGAGATGGTGAGCAGTGCAGGAATATTTCAAGTATTCCATGAAAATATGTACGTGTAGCGGAGTTGCATCAGAATGAAATTCTTTCAAATTTTTGGGTCTTCGAAAATGGGGGTGGAACGTCAGGTGCGCTTTTTTCAGCTAACGTGACACCATTAAGCGGAGGGCTCCGATGTGGTGAACCTCAAACTGAAATATCTCTGAAACTAGCTGAGATATGAGAAAGCTGTCAACTACAAACATAATCAGCGTAAAATTTCCCGTGTTTTTGTAGTTGACAACTTTTTCCTAACTATTCCAGTTTGCGAGATATATTCAGTCAAATGTTAACTTATACAAAGGAGGCCTCTCTGTTTCAGGGTTTACTGGCTTGATACTGGAAATCAGGTATAATATCGAACTTTTAATAAAGTTTATCAACTAAAAGGAATAATTCAGGCAAAAAAAAGGATTTGGAATTCCGTGAGTTTCGATGTGTAGCCAACTACAGCGGAGAGCTGGACGCATTGGAAATGGATCTGGGAGAGACGGTGGTGCTCGGTTTGTCGACTCTGCTCTTGTCGCCCTTCTTCTTCCGCTTCTGCTCATTTTCAGCCGGCAGATTCCAGTCGGCGTTCAGTTGTGAGAAGTAGATCGTCGTGTGCTCGCTGTCGTCCACATAACAATTGTTTCCGAAGGTGTCCTTGACGCGCGTCGTTCGCTTTTTCCGGCGACTCGACTCGTTTGTGATGCGATTCGACGCGCAGAAGCAGCAACAGAATCGCCGTCCGAGACGTTTCAACTCTTTTTGCCATAATCGATTGTAGGCCAACATGAAGAACGGGACGAGTGTGCCGTAGGACCAGCAGCTGAAGTTGAACGCGATGTAGACCCAGTTGCGGATGGTCTGCGATTCGGTGTACTCGTCCACGTGGAGCATCGAGGTGCACAGCGAGGCGAAGAACGCGATCGAGAAGCACATCACTTTGAATGGCTGGAAATCTTTTCGTTGGTAAAAGTGACATCATACAATCTATGTATTTAGCTACAGTAATCCTTATTCAATATTTTGTGTCTGAAGTTTGAAAGGTAGGCACTTCAAACTATCATCTTTTAAAGTTCCGGAACCCGTAAAATGAGTTTGAAAACTCGTTCAGCTCTGGGTATGCGGTTCTAGGAACGTTAACTCGCGCTCCACTGCACTTTCTCAGCTTGTTGCATCATACAACGAAATTCATCGAGCCTAATGCATGCGGTGGACCGTTTGTGTTTTTATTCTATTGATACTGTGTGACGCCACCCTACAAGATATGTATGTAGCTACAGTAAACCTGGAAGAACCCCTTATCTCTTGCGTCAAAAGTGATGTGTTAGCTGTTTCATGAAGAAGGTCGCGTTCAGTCGGTTCTAAAAGTTCTAAATCGCGCTCCACTGCATTTTCTACCCCTCGAAGCCAATGTGCGGTGGAGCGCGATGTACATAGCCTACCATGAACAGACTCTACATCAAAGATCTTATGAGTACAAGTTCATCGTTCTTTTGTTATTTTCCCACGAGATTCGCCTAGGCCCCCCCCCCCCCCCCCAACCTACCAAAGTGCTATTTATGTTTTCCGACAACTGTGTCCGGGCGCTGAGCGTATACTCGCAGTTCGTGTTCCTCCGCAGATTACTGTACCTTTTCCGGTTA
Source organism: Caenorhabditis sulstoni (assembly GCA_963966605.1). Classification (NCBI taxonomy): domain Eukaryota; kingdom Metazoa; phylum Nematoda; class Chromadorea; order Rhabditida; family Rhabditidae; genus Caenorhabditis; species Caenorhabditis sulstoni. The sequence goes on from OZ016478.1 coordinate 9,196,396, forward strand.
TAACGCTCCATGACGAATGTCAGCTGAAAATTGGCTTTAGTGATCTTTAAAAAGGATGAAGAAGACGTTGAACTTACAGCAAACGCCAGCAAGTTCATGCCAGTGATCACGAAAATGTGAATTTCGCGGTTCGATGAGCCGAAAATGAAGAATTGGGCGGAAGTGAACGCGACAATGTAGAGGATGGCGCTGAGCAAATAGGATATCCAACGACGTTTATGAGTCTCATAGTCCTGGAAATTTCAGAAAAGTTTTCTGAAATTTTGGGGAGAAACAAGCTTACATGCATATAAATAGTGGCGAAACAGCGCTCGAAAACTGGAAACGGTGCAAAATAAAAAGCGACGAAGAGTAACGAATTCCGAAGCCAGACGGCGAAAAGGAACGATTGGTCCTCGATGAGAGCTGCTGAAAATGCAGAAAATGTTCACTGGCTCGAAACATTCCAGAGTTTGACCTACCCGTATTAGGAATGGTCAGCTGTTTGTAGATCATGTACATTCGGGCGAGCAACGACGGAAAGTACTGGTTCGGGAGCTGCTCGACAATCATCGCCAGATTCCGATGGTACTGTTGAGTGTAGCGGAGCAAGTACCACAGAAGCATCGTCTCGCCGAAGCCGACGGTGATGAGAATCCACTCGAGAATCAGCGCCGCCCGAAATATCGAATCCGTCTCCTCGATGGCCGCCGTCGTCATGTTCATCACTGTCAGCTTGTACATCGCGGACGGGTCCAACATTTTCTCTCGCTCTTTTTCCCTGGAATACAAAAGAGAGCCTGAATCAATGTCCCGTCAGAATTGACAGAGTTTCAATCCAAAACGTTTTGATACCTAAGTCAGTTGACCTCTAGAAATGGTATTCAGGCAGTCTGATGATCGATTTGAAGAAAATTTGGGAAGTTCGCCCGAAGTCGCGAAATTTTTTTTTTGGAAAAAACAAATATTAACCTCTTAATCTGTAGCTATGGTCGATTCTAAAGAAACTAATAGAATTTTCCTAAAAATTCACCGATCCAATCCTATACGTCAATTCACTAATTTTCTGGCGTAGGAACAACCTAAGTTAGACGATTATTCCTTTAGGCCATCAAAACGCCTATAATTAAAGCGGTCAACTGACTAATAAGAACTGCTTTCAGAGTTCTATCTGAATCCCGGAAAATCGAGGAAAAAAAGTTTCCGGAAGTCGAAGGAAACGGATAACAAGTAGCGGATAACAAGAAAACTTGTGTAGTGTTTGCCAAAAGTGTTCAGTTTTTCGGTATCGTATCGTACGTCTCCAGAGACAAAAAGAGCCAATTAAGAGGGTGAGGAAGACGAGCAGGAAGCAGAAAAAAAGAAGAGAAGAGAGAGAGAGAAGATCGGGGGCGCGTGAGATCTCATGTGGGGGGGGGGGGGGGATAGATACAAAGAGCGTCGACGGGACTCGAGTGGAGAATGTGTTTAGGAGGCGGACAGAATGGTGACGTGGCAGTGGGAAGGAAGAGAGTCGGATATTGGAATTGAAAAGAAACGGATGAGAATAGGATGAAGTGGGGGGGGGGGGGGGTATTGGAATTGGAATAATGAGACCTAGTTAGCTGAAAACGGAGGGCGGAAAGTTGAGTCAGGGAAGGTCTTTGAAAATAAATTGAAAAGGGAATGGAAAATGAACTTTGATCTCGAAAAATAAAAGAAATTTTTTCTTATCATAACTCAAGCTTTTCAAAACTAGGTATATGTTCATTTTTCAGCCGCCGTATGGTCTATAAAAGAATGGCCCCCACTTGTGGTAAGCTTTAAACTGAAATATCTCTGAAACTAGAAAAGTTGTGAAAAAGTTGTCAACTACAAAAGTAATCAGCATCATGTTTCTAATGTTTTTCTAGTTTACAACTTTTCTATAACTATTTTAGTTTCAGAGTTATACCATCTCAAAGTTGAAACTAGAAAACATCAAACTTCAGATCAGAAACGCGTGCTCTTCAAAAATGTGTATAAGAATTATATTCTTAATATGGAAATAAGAAAATTTTCTTCAAACCTCAGATAACCAATGTTCGCCACAAAAATGAACGAAAAAGAAGATTGGTTTTCTGAAAATCTGAAAACCGTATTTCCGTGGCGAGGAAACTGGAAGGAAATTGGATATAAATGAGTGTCTGTGACTGTTTTTCCCGTTTACTTTTTCAGATTGCGTAGACGAGCAGAATGAAGCAAGTCCCACCTCGAGCTCACACTTTGTACCCCCCTGAGCCTATTACATACTACCACCAGTCATAATAAAAGAAATACTGAATGAGGGGCTGATGAAGAGAGGAAAAAGGAAAAGTTGCGATGGATATTGTCAGAAAGCATGAGAAAAAAAGTGATCTCACCTGAAAATTACACTTTTTTTTTGGTTTTTTTTTCTGTCTTGGCTTCTACGGGGTTCAGACCAGTAATCAAAAAAGAAAAAAAAAATTTTTTTCAACCATACCGAAATAGCAATATGTAGTGCAACTGTAATTTTTCTAGTCAAGGCAAGATGAAATTGGCAAAAAAATATTTTTTTTTTGGCGGGAGTTTGAAATTTCAAGAGAGAAGTTGTGATTCTAAATTAGATAAAAATTTAAAAATTTTTTTTTTTTTTTTGAAATGATTATTTTCAAGTTTGAGTAAAAGAAACTAGAAATTGTGAATAATTTAGTAAATGCAAAAAAAAGTTTTTTTTTTTTAATTTTTTGCTTGGAATTTCGAAAGTGCAGTCGTGGTTCTATGATAAAATTATATAAAATTATTATTTTTTTAAATATTAATTTTCAAAAAAAAGTTTCAAAGTTCAAAAGTTTGAAAATATAAAACTATCGGTCATTGCATTGCAATTTTTTTTTTAAATTTCAAGTTTTAAAAATTAAAATCCGCAAAAATGAAAAACAAGTTTTCTACAGCGAGCCGAGAAAAACTTCCGTAGTATAATTGCAAGTCTGAAAATTTTCCAGATTTTCAGATTTTTGAGATTTGGAAGTGAACATCCAAATCTCGAAAATTGTCTTCGGTGGGAAGAAAAATATATGGAAAACAGAAGGCTACAAATTATTTGGAGGGATTCTGAATAGGAATAGAATACGTCAATTCTTTTTTTCTCGTCCAAATTCGGAATCGGTTGGACTCGTTGAACCCTATGATTTATTTTTTTTTTTTTCTAAAAAAAATAATCACAATTTCCAAAACCAAAAAGTTCTCAATTATCCGAAAACCCGGGACCAAAAAACCAAAAATAATTTTAATCTCGAAATTTTGGATTTTCAGAATCACCTGTTCTTATTTCACCTCTAGAGAATCATTGAGTAAACAGCTGAAAACGAGTGTCTACGTGATTTTAGGCTGAAAATCTACCGATTTGGCTGAAAATTGGCTCGGAGGGGGGGAAATGTATTCCGAGTTCTAGACATGTATCTCCATGTTATCACGGAGTATGAGTAGGCCGGTGAGTGGTTGGGAAATTCGATTTACTCGAGGATTGACCAGTTTTTGAGGGGGGGGGTTATCAGTGGACTCGTGACGTGACATCGGACCGCTTCATTATGGACAATTACGTTTTGTTATGACGTGGCACTACAATATTCAATTAGTATGTAGTTTCCATTTTTCATGACAATGTGGGAAAACATTGGTTTCGCAACAAAATGACGAAATGCAGAACTCAGTTCAAGCTGAAGTGTAACATCGGCCAATTGGCGGATGTCTGGCTGTTCGCTGGCCGCGAGAAAATGTCACCCTGTGGCGGGAACGAGAACCTGGCGGATGTCATGCCGATGTCTGGCGCTACCCGCCAATGGCCATGAACCCCCGCCAGCGATGACGTATATCGAAGCTTTCAGTTGTCACGTGACAAAAGACATTGAAAAGCAAAACCACAAAAAAAAGAGCAAGTTTCAAGAATCAGAGAGCCGGAACGCGTCCGACCGGAAATACTGTGATTATGCTACTTGTTATCCCCCCGAACACACACTAATTTTCTCAATCACAAGGGACTGTCTGCCGTCGTGACGTCTTCTGCGAACAGAAGACGTGACGGAGTGTGACGTCGTCGCAAAAGCGATTCGGACGACGTCCTCGAAAAGAACAACATCTTGTAATCTCTGAGTGTGTGTGTGTGCACCCTATCTGAAAATTTCAGCTTGTTTTCGTTCATTTTCGTTTTTCACTTCTCGGGTTCTAATTATAATTTCATTCAAAAAGAGAGGAGGAACTCTGGAATTTTCCGAATAACACTGAAAATTTTCAGCCAACGATCTTTGAAAAAACACAACATTTTCTGCTCCCTTCTATTACGACCACCGCAAAAATAATCATGTTACATTCTCCGTCGATATAATTTTTTTATTACTTTTCACGCGACTTGCATCTCGGATCAACGAGTTTTTCGTTTTTTTGGATCAGGGCTCAAAGAGCAAAAAAAAAAAACGTTTTGGAAAAAAAAATTGGAAATTACAATGGGATATAATTTTTAAAAGTTGTTTTTTTTTTCCAATTGGTTATCTGAAATTAATTAATTTCATATTCAAATTTCTCTCAAAAATTTATTTTTTTTCAAATTTTCAGTCCAAACTTTTTTTGGAAAAAAGTTTTGAAATAAATTCAAAAATTTCCAGAATAATCTTGATTTTCAGAAAAGTGAATTTTTAAAATTTAAAATTTAATGAAATATTTTCTCCACGTTTAGTTCAAAAAATAAATTCTCAAGAACTTGGAAAATATTTTTTTTTAATTTTAAAAAATTTACATAAAAAAGCAATTTCCACTAAGCTTTTCAAAACAAAAAAAACGAAAATTTTCTTTAAAATGCCACCAAAAACTTTAAAAAACCATCCTAAATAAATATATTTTATTAAAAATCAAAAGTTAAAGGTTTAAATGAGATCGGCTAAATATTTCTGGTTGAGAATCTGATTTGGAGCGCGGTTTTCATTGTTTGAGATACTTGGCGTCGATTGATTCGTTTTTAATTGATTTTTTTTTTCAGAAACGTCATCAGAGTGATCTGCAAATGGATTGAATTCAGGTTTTCAGTTTCAGAACGGCCCACGCTAGTACATAGTAAATTTCAAACCCGGATACCTCTGAAACTAGGAGAGTTATAAAAAAGTTGTCAACTACAAAAATAATAAGCGTAAAATTTGCTCTGTTTTTGTAGTTGACAACTTTTTTCTAACTCTTTTAGTTTCAGAGATATTCGCTCTCAAAGGTGCACCTTGGTCATGGGCCCTTCTACTGTAGAATTCTCGGTCATTTGGCAGCTTACCGATTCAATCATTGAAAAACTCGGTGTTCTTGTAGACGTCCATAATCAAATTGAAGTATTTCCTCTCGACGGGACCCTTCTCCGGATCGAAATGCGTGGCGATGACTCGTTCGGCGAAGAACTTCGAGTACGCGAACTTCTCCAACATCATCATCTTCTCGTCGTGCCCGATCAGGAAGTCGACGATTTTCTCATCGTTCCTACGACACTCGTCGAACAGCTTCTCCTCGAGCTCCTCGCCGTCCTCGACGTTTTTCAGCTCGGCGATCTTGGTCTGGAGCTCGGCGAGCCGCGTCTTGTACTCGCCCACTTCCTTCTCTCGCTTCTCGGGCGCTTTCAGCGATTGGATCTTGACGGCGACAAAGTTGGCGGCGTAGTCCTTCAGAATCTCGACGACGAGCCGCATTTTGAAGTAGAGCCGCGGGTCTTCGCCACGTGGCACTGGGGCTCGCGCCGCCAACCGCTTCTCCGTCTCCTCGCGTTTCGTGGTCAACTCGCGGCTGATCTCCTCGCAAACCTCCTTCTTCAGCGAATACTTCCGAATCACCTCGTTCAGACCCGTCACTTCCAAAAGAGCCGCCTCGGTGTGCTCGAGAACTCTCTCGTCGGAAGCGAACGATTGATAGAATCGCAGCTCGTCCATCAATTTCATCGCGAACTCTCGAGTCATTTGGAAGTTGAAAATCCGAATCTGCAGCCCTTTCCGGATCCATTTCGCGAGCTGCCTCGTCGATTCTCTCATCCGATTGTGCAATATCGGATCCTTGAATGGCAGAAACGGTCCGATTTCCAGGGTCGAGATCCTGAACGTCTTCTTCATCAGAATCAGACTGTGCACCGACTTCCGCAGCTTCTCCACTCGCTTCTTCCAGAATCCGAGCTCGTTTTCAGTCGACTCGGCTTGAAATGAAACGATTTCCTGCTCATTTCCACTTTCAGACCCGAAAATCAGCGTCGAAATGTAGCCGAGCACATTCGGAACAGCCACCATCCGCACAACTTTGTGCCCCTTGTGCTTCTCGAGCGCGCACGCACCACAAATCGCGATGCCTTTCAGCCGTTCCAGAGTTTCAGCCTTCTTCTCGGCGCCGGCTGTCAGTTTCAGACAAACCGCGCCTTTCGACTTGGTGAACAGCTTGGAAAGTTTGTTGCAGTCGACGCAGATCTCAAGCTTCTTCGACCACATCCCGCATTTGATCGACGAGCACTTTCCGTTGTCGGGCTCCTGGAAAACAAAAGTTTCAGGGGGGAATGCTGAGAATTTGTGTTTTTGTACATAGCCACGCCCCTTTTGGGTCTTGAACCGAAAAAAAAAACAGGCGCCTCTTTTTGAAAATTGAACCGCCATCATAAATCTATCGGCTTCCGGTTTTTTTTTAATCTTTTGGGAGGGGAGGGGGGCCTAAAATTGAAACTAGGGACTCCGAGAATGATCAGAAGCCTTAAAACAGGTGCATAGTAATAGAAGTAAACTTCAAACCGCAATATCTCGGAAACTAGGAGAATCCATAAGAAGTTGTCAACTACAAATATGATCGGCGTAAAATTTCCCATGTTTTTGTAGTTGACAACTTTTTTCTAACTATTCTAGTTTTCGAGATATAGACTCTCAAAGTTAATAAGTTGTATTGAACAGTTCTGGCGATAACTCTATGAAAATTCACAATAACACCGATCAATCGATAATTCTGACAGTAAATGGCACTCGTCTCCACCATATTCAAGGACAATCTCACTTGTCTTAGTAGTGGTTCTCAGAAACATAGGCTCCGTAACATCATGTGCTCACCCCCATATCCTTGTGAAAATCGGCAAGTGACAGCCCGTAGGTGATGTTCTTCCGCAGCATTCGCAACGTCTTCTCGAGTTGCAAGTCGATCTTCTTCTCGTCGGCCGAAAACGAGCTCTTCGTCTTGCAAATCGGACATCTCGACGAGTCGAGAGCGTCGTAACAAGAGGAGCAGATCGAGTGACTACACGTTCCGACGCACGGTCTACGCTCTTTTCCATCTGCGGAAAAAAAAACCGATTTTGTAAAATTTCTAAAAATTGATAACAAGTTCAAAAACTCCGCTACATAGTTTTAACTCTTTCAACGGTCGAATATCATAGTCTATACAGTAAACGTGTTCCTAAAAAAAGTATTAACAGATTTTGCACATAAAAGTTGGGGGTCATCGCTGAAAATTTTTCACGATTATTTCATGAATTTTGACGACCTGGTGTAAAAAACCGCATCGATAGATTTTCGTTTAGAAGGCAAAATCCATTTTCTTATACCATACTTTATCAGAATCTCTTGCCAATTCCAGTTTTTCGATATTCATGCGAAAAATAATTTTTTCTCGGACAAAAGCTTATTGCCATTGGATTCTTCGTACTCGATTACTTATGTTTTCATTTCTAGATTGGTACTTTTGCATTTTGGGGCCGCGCTATGGGCGCCCAAACACGGAAAAATGAAACTTGAGAGAATAAAGTGGAAGCTCCGCCCTCTCTTATTTCGACCTCTAATTATACATAATTAGGGAAAAAAAAACATTAAGAGTCTGAAGAAAAAAACGGGCGGCGGGTCTCACCACGAAAATACAGGTACCATAAACTTTTTTCCAAATAATCTCATGCGCCTTTAACCTTATTATCATGAATTATCATTTTATGAGAACTTTGATACGAAAATATCATCTGCGCCTTTAAACAACTTTTTTTTTCAACCACGCTGTCTCATATCAAACTTCTCATAAAATGATGACAATTCGAGAAGATGATGTTAAAGGCGCAGATGATTATTCGGGAAAAAAGTTTATGGAACCTCTGACATTCGTGGTGGGACCCGCCGCCCGTTTTTTTGTTGGACATGTTTTTCAACTTTATAAAAAAAAAAATAAAAATCAAACAAAAATATTTTTGCTCATCCGTTTCAAGCATGTAAATGCAAATAGAAGAAGCGTACCATAGACTTTACCGCATTGCAAGCAGCGAATACACGGGGACAGTGACATTATTTCAATAAGTGTTTAGGCCCGTCTTCGATTGTTTCGAAGCGCGGAGCAGCAAAAAGACGGGCTCCCTCTCTCTCTCACTCGCTTCGATTTTTTATCCTCCTGGAGCGTCGTACTGGACGTCTTCGCGTGGTTTAGCGGCTTGGCGTCGTGCCAAGGGACAACGAGAGAGAGAGACGCAGAGAAATGGCGCACAACTGCGCACAACTGCACGCTTTTTCGAGCATTAAAAATTTCAAAAAAACTGTTACAAGTCAGTCGATGTCTCAAATTGTAGCTATTTTGATTGGCGATTTGAGAAAATTTACTAGAAATCTTTCAGAATTTTCTGCACGCTTCAAATAAAAATCGCCGGAGATTCTTGATTTTCAAAGATCATAGAGGTGAATTTCGGCGAGTTCACCATTTAAACGATGAAAATTTGAATTATTAAATCATTTTTTAAAAATTGTTTTTGAATTATTGCATAAATGCAAAGTTTTGCGCGATACTCTTAAAGGGGGTCGAATGGAAAACTTTTTTTTTTTTTTTTTTTGAATTTTTATTGGTTTTTTTCACAGAAAACATAGGTAACTTTTGGAGAAGAAACTTTAAAAAAAGAAAAAAACAAAAACATTGAAAAAAAATAATTGCGAATTTTTTTGGGGGAATATTAGTTAAATCAAATCAATCATGTGACGTTGGCTCAGGAAAAAGTTAAAAAAAATTTTTTTTTTTTTGAAAAAAGTTTTTTTGGGGGGTTTTTTTGAAACATCTCACTGAAAATAATTTCAGATTGGGCAAAAAAAATATGTGAATGTTAAATATCACAAGGCTCGTCAGAGAGGAAGTGGGCGGAGCCTATTTTGTCTATGTGTGATATTTCGAAAATTAGAATCACTTTTTAGATGGGTGAAATCAAGAGGAAAACAACGGGAATGGGTGGAAAAAATTGAGGAGGGAAATTGGAATTTGATGGGGGAAAAAAGTTAGGAGAGAGGAATGGAAAATGACGAGGGATTCGGGTGGGGGGAAATCGAAATGACAAGGGAGAGACGCGATTCAGAAAAATAGTATCTTGAAAAAAAATAAGAAAAAAAATAAAAATAAGTATCACACGATCAGGAGAGGCTCGCAGTCCGTTTTGCGTTTCGAACGGACCCCAAAAATCTATCAGGTAAAAAACGAACCAAAACTTTGAAACAAACCGCGAAGACTCAAATTCAACACAATAACTTTAAAGGGACACGCGATTTCACGTCGCGTGACATGACGTGACGTGACCCATGAGCGAGGCGGCCTAGCGGACGACTCCGAGCTTCTTCGCGCTATCGTGTAATATTGGGGGATTGGGGAAAATTTGGAGCATTTTGGAGGTGAGAGAGAGAGAGAGAAAGAGAAATAGAGGGAAAATGAGTGTTAGTAGTGAAAAAAAGAGGTTGGGAAATGACGGGAGTTGGAATTGTTTTTAGGAAGTGCAACAAGAAAAAAAACACTTTTTTTTTGGGAATTAGCGGAAGTTGACAAATTAATGCGTTCTGTATGTGGGTGGGTGATGAAGATATTGTAGCTGGGAATTCTGAAAATCTGAAATTGAAAAGAAGGCTAACTCGAAAAAATTTTTCTAAAATTATTTTTTAGGCCTAAAATTGATGTTCTTGTGCTCGTGGCCTAGGAATCCGAATTCTGACCAATTTCATTTTATATACAGTTTTTAGGGCAAATAAATCTGGAAAATCCATTAATACCGGACAAAAAGCGGAAGCTAGGCCACGGCCATTTAAATATTTATAGTTTTTTTAAAGCTTCGAATTTTGGGTTCTTAATATTTTAAAATATTACTTTTTTTTTTGAGAATTTCGAGACAAAACTACACGTGGGCTCATTTTGGGTCTTGAACAGAAAACAGAAAACACGAGCGCCGGTTCGACTGTTGCCGCCTCCCTTTAAATTCGAATCTTCACAGTTCAATTATTTAAAGGGAGGTGCTAATCTTTTCCGTTCGAGACCCAAAATGTTTGCTGGTGAAGCGGCCGGAAGGTCTCGCAACGAAAAGTTTAACTCAGGTGTTTGCCTTGAAACTCAGTTCGAGCACCCGCCACTGGCTACTCGCTGGCCGCCTGGCGGATGTGATGCCGATGTCTGGCGCTACCCGCCACCCCCCTCCTATTCACAGCTCACCACTCACTTTGTCGTGTCTCCAGTCTCACTCGTCGTCGTCACAGTTCTGGAACAACTCGAGCTCACGCGAGCGAGTAGCCACGTATTGTTTGTCGATCAGCTTCCCGTATCGTCGCTCGTCCTTCTCGCTCGACGTGTGAAAGTGTTTGATGATGACGAGCTGCACGAACTGCTTCGTGTAGTCGCACTCGTACATCCCCTCGGCCGCCTCGATCATCTCCGCGATCGCCGTCTCCATCGCCGCCACGTCGCGCGCCGTCGTCGGAAACTCGTTGTCGTTCTTCGACTCCACCTCGGCGAGCACGTCGACCAGCGCCTCGTGCTTCTTCAACGCCGTGTCGTGAGCGTTGGCGATCTTCGCCGTGTAATCGTCGATCTGCTCGACAACGACGCGGTACTTGCGGTAGAAGCGCGGATTCTCCTCGGGCGCCAACTGCGACGTCGTCGCCAGCCCGTTCTCGAGGGTCTCGAGACGATCGGCCACCTCCTCGTCGACGTTCTCGAACTCTTTGTCGTTCAACGCGTTCGTCGGCAACAGTTTGTGCAAAGCGCGCAGCTCGGCCAACGCCGCCTGACACTGCGCCTTGAAGCTCTTCTCGGGAATCAGATACATCGAGACGCTGATCAGACCCATGTAGTCCTCGATGTCCATTTCGATGCATCGGATGAAGCGGTACTCGAGCCGCTCGTTGCGCATGCTCAGCTCGGCGATTCTCTCCTCGGCGCGCTTCAACGACGCCCGCACCTCGGGATGTTTGGCGATCCAGCCCGCGAACAGACGCGCGCTCCCCTTCCGCGTCTCCACCGGCGACTGCCACCACTCGAGCACGTTCTCCACGTCCTTCCGATGCACCGCCACCACGTTCGCCCACATTCCGTGTCTGCAAAAACCGAACGTTTCTTTGTTTTTTTTTTTAAATTTTTAAAATCTTGAAAATCAGTGTTATTAGAGGTGAAAAATTTTTTAAATTGAAAAAAAAAATTTTTTTTTCGAAAAAATATTTTTTTTTTGGAAAATTTTTTTTTCTAATTCATCAAAATTTTAAAATTATTGCCATTAACAGTAGAAATAAAATTTTTTTTTTTTTGAAAAATTTCGACTACTTCGTAGTGCCACGTCACATCGATGTGACGTGGCACTGCGAGGTTGTCAAAGAACAAATTTTCTGAAACGAATTTTCTGAACTGAAAATTTTTTCCGAAAAAAAAAAATTAAAAATTTTTGAAGAATTCGTAGTGCCACGTCATTTACCTCGCATTGAAAAATGCTGAATCAGAATTAAAAAAAAAAAAACAATTTCTTGGAAGAAAGGTTAATTCTAAGCGAATTCTCCCCCCCATTCAATTTTCAAATTTCGCGATATTCGCGCCAATTTCAGTGGAGCGCGGTGTGCATCGACGACGAACCGTTTGTCGAACTTGGGGCTGATGCCACGAATCTCGTTGAAAGTGTGCGTCATTCCCTTGATCATGTGATTGAGAATGTTCTCGATCTGATTGACGCCGATGATCTTGTGGCCGGCGTGTTGCGAGTGCGCGCACTCGCCGCACACGAACATCCTCTTCACTTCCAGAAACGGATTCACGTTCGCCGCCTTCGGCACCACCTTGTAGCCGTCGTTGGTTTGTTGGACGTCGTAGGCGTTCTCCTTGTGCACACAGTCCACACACAGTTTCAGACGCCGCTCGTCAGGCCGTCTGCAGCCCGAACACTCGCCGCCGTCGAACCACTGAAACGCGAGTCGATGATGTACTGAGTTGGTCGCGCTCACCTCGGCAATGTACTCGAAGCTCGAATAGTGGTTCGAGGCGAGATAGTTCTTGAAGCGGGTCGCGGTGTTCTCGAGTCTCCGATTGAAGTTCTTCTTCTGGAACGAGTCCTCTCGGAAGCACACGGAGCACATCGGCGATTTCAGCGCGTCGAAACATTTCGAGCAAATGTTGTGCGCGCACCTTCCCGCGCACGGTTTCTTATCGGGCTGCTCTGAAATTTGCGACGGGTTGGAAGTGCGCTCTAATGGACTAACTGCTTTGAATGAAAACAGCTTCTAAAGTTTCAAGTGCTCACCGAAAATGCTCCGACACTCGATACAAAACACCGTCAGAAACATTGTTGAGCACACGAGCGCACAACTTTTCGAGTTTCGACTGCTCGGCGAGCCGGTGAAAAAGTGAGCTCGACTGAGTTAAAGCTCTGACAACGACGACGACGACGTCTCCTTGAAAACGAGGGGACGACGACGATGGTGATGATGATGACGTCAACGACGGCAAGTTTCTTCTATTCAGCAGAGATGACGTGGCACTACCAAAGTTCGGTTTCGCCGATCGATTCTGAAATGGAAAGAGCCACGGAGATGAACGAAACCGGAACAATCACAAGAAAAATCGATAATTTTCAGAGGCTCAAAAGGTTTGGATGGAACGAGAGAATATAAGTTTTTCTCAAAAAACCTGTCCTCCAAATGTTTCTGATTATTTTATATTTAATTTCGCCGGAAAAATCTTTTAAAAAATTGTTTTCGGCGCGAAAAACGGTGACAAAATAGGGGGGAAACGGGAAGCCGACGGCCGATATCGATTGATTTTCGAAAATGTCGTCGAAGTTGACGGCGGCTGTGGCGGGGGGGCAGCGACAGAATGGGAGGAAAACCGGGCGATGAGAGGCAACTGAAATGGGGAGAAGAGGAAGGGGGGTAGAGACGCAGAGGAACCGAGGGGGGCAGGGGTCTCTCTCTCTCTCTCTCTCTCTCTTCGTAATACACACTTCTTCTTCTTCTTTCTCTTTCTCACCTTTCCCTTTTCCTTTCTCTCATTCGATGCAAAGAAGAAGAAGAAGAAGAAGAAGAAGGCGAGGAAAGGTCGATGGAAGCGATAGATAATGAATTGGCGACACCGACGACGATACATAGGAGAGAGGGACACACCGAAATGACGTCGTCCGACCGACCGATCGACCGACTGACAAAGAAAAAGGAAATTGAGAAAATGAAAAAGGAACTAAAAGGTTTCCATAGAGTCACATGATTTTTTTTCAATGCGATGAACATTGACGGAAGGCGCCGAGAAAACGTGCCTGTAATTTTACAAGGAATATCTGCGAAACTAAAATAGGTACAAAAAAGTTGTCAACTAAAATAATATGGGAAATATTACGCTGATCATTTTTGTAGTTGACAACTTTTTTGTATCTCTGCTAGTTTCAGAGATATTTCAGTTTAAAATGTACCACCGGAACACGTTAAAATTGCTTGCGTTTCGGAAGTCCAAAAAAATTTGTGATTTTCAGAATTTAGTTCTGCTACATGTAAAAATAGTAAAAACCTTTGAAATGTGACTCGCGAAAATAAAAAAAAACGAACGGAAATGGGAAAAAAAGAAACAATATTTCGCATCGAAACACTCAGCCATCGGATGATTTTCCCTTCCGGTTTTGTTGAGAACTGTTTTTGTTTCTCGAAATAATCGATTCCTTTCTTCGAAATTACCCTTCAGAATGTGTTGAGAACTCGCAGAGCCGTCCTCAAAAAACCAGAACTCTTCCGAACTTTACCAGATTTCAAGGGAAAAGGAGTAATATGTAGTTCGATTTGGAATTGAAATTTCTTCGGATTATTCGAGATGAATAAGAAAAGAGAGTATAGGATATTATAATATTCTCGAGTGCTCAATGAGCTCTCGGAAAGAGCAGCTTTCACACTGCCACGAAGAGATAGACAGGGAAGGAGGGAGTGTGTGAATGAATGAAATGAATGAATGAAGTGAATGAATGCGCGGGTCGCATCACAAGAACACAGTGTCATGTGATTGATTTATGTTTATTGCTTGAAGGGAAAAAGACATTTCCTCTGACACAAGGCAAGAACAAAAAAAGGTGATATACTTATTGAGAACCGGGAACACATAAAAGGGAGAGAAAAGGGGGGGGGGGAATAAAAAAAATAGAAAACATGGCAAATAAATTAGAAGTTATAAACGGATAACCGGAGAAATTCGGATAGGTCAATCCGGTTGATGTTCGAGGCAAAGGTGGTTCTTTAGAGGAAACGCGTGTAGAGGAAGCCAATTCCACGGGTTAAGGATTCGTAGCGCGAAACTCTGATACGATATCTTGTATCATTCCTCTCTTTCTCTCTCTTTTTTACACTTTTTGGCCTTCTCTTCTCTTCTTTTTTTCTTTTCTTCATTTTTTCTTTCTCTTTTTTCTTTTTTTAAACATTTATCTACAATTAGTGTGGTCAGACCATTTTTTTGGGTGAGAAAAAATTTTTTTTTTTTGTTTTTAGTTTTTAATTTTCCTCTCTATTTCCCTGCAAATTGGAGCTTTAAATAATATGTATATGAACGAGTTCATACATTTGAAGAAGTTTTTAATTTTTAAAGTTTTTTTTCGTATCGCTAAATTGAACGCTTCTCTCGGCATTTTTTCCAAAAATTTCAAAAAAAAATTGAACGGGTTTTAAAACTTTCTCTGGTCTTAATTTTCATTGTTATTTTTTAAAAAATCAGTGTTGCGACGGCCCGGGCCGGGCCGGGCCCAAATGAAAAATTTCTCGGCCCGGGCTGAGCCCGTTGGGCCCGTGGTAGTACTAACTTTTTCAAAAGTAATTTTGTAAAACAATTTTTACTGATCAATTTTCAAATAAAGGGGACGAAACTCGAAAAAAAATGAAGAAAATTTGTGCAGTGGGGCGCGTATGCATTACTCTGAAATTGGAGGGCTCCGATTTGGATGGGCGGAAGCGGCATTTTAAAAAAATCGCAAGTCTGAAAAAATACAGTTTTAGTGTAGGCCCCCTTTAATAGCCAGCTATTCTTCGAATTTTTTATTTAAAAAAAAACGAAAAATCGATGTGCGAGAGAGAGAGGAAAGAATACAACCGAAAATGGCTCACAAAAGAGGGGAAAAAGTGAAAAAAAAATCTCGAGATTTTTTTTGAACAGTAAATGTAATGTGCGCTCCACTGGACTAGGCGCGAAAATTCAAAAACCGTGTGTTTCGCGCCAAACTTCAGTGGAGCGCGATTTGACACGCGCGGTGCGTAAATAGATCATATCAATTTTCGAGAAAATAAAAAAACAAATCGGAATCCGAAAATAGGCTCCGCCCACAATTTTTTGTCGATTGTTTTGCGCGCCAAATTCAAATTCCCAGGGGCGATAAATTTTCGGTCGAAATTGATAAAAATTGACTGAGCGTTTAGATTGCTTGGTGATTCTGGGAAATTTAGGAGAATACCGTAAAACCTCTATTATAACGGCACCTCTATTAGAACGGCACCTCTAATAGAACGGCACCCCGAGGGGGTTCTCGAACAATACAAGGGCACCCCCTATTAGAACGGCACCCCTAATACAACGGCACCCCCTTGCAACTCTGGTTATCTAGTTTCACTTTTCATTCAACGTGTTGTTTCGAAACGTAGAGAGCATTTTCCAGGGTAAAATTGAACTTTTAGGTAATTTTCCGGTTTTTCCGGGAAAAAAGTTCGGAAAGTTTTCGGAAATCTGATTTTCCGAAAAATAATATCGGAAAATTTTCTCGCATTTCCGATTTTCCGAAACACTTTCTCCGAGCAAACCTGGTGCGGAGCACCTCTGGTGGTGTTCCCGCTGAGCCCGGTTTAAGACAAAAATCTAAAAAATTGCGCTCGAACAATACAACGGCACCCTCTATTTGAACGGCACCCCTAATACAACGGCACCCCGAGGGGGCTCTTGAACAATACAACGGCATGCCCTTATAATAGAGGTTTTACGGTATGTGGTTTTCGAGGGAAGATGGTTTGTTGAAAGATGACGTGGCATGTGGGCGATATCTGAAAATGAAAACAATCTGAAAGATTTGAAAACTTTGTGCGACGATTGGCGGGTGGAAACGGCCATTGGCGGGTGAGATGCGGGCAGCCGCCAGACATTGGCCAGTCATCCGCTTGACATACGCCAAAATACGGCTAGTGGCGCCTTCAAACCGCCTGTTTTTTAAATACTCCACCCGCCAATGGCGCCCACGAGTTCGGCCAGTGGCGCCGCGGGTCCGCCAAGGCTGAAACTGAACTGACCTATGAATATCGCAACTTGGCCACCTTGGTCACCATCTTCAGCACCTTATCCAGATACTCGTTCTCCTCGAAAGTCCGCCGCTTCCCGAAATACAAAAACGTGAGCAGATCGGCGCTCCACTTTGTGAGAAACGCCTCGTCCGCCTGCAGGCACGCGGTGTAGAACGACGTGATGGCGGTCTTGAGGATGGTCTCCGTCACGGCGTCCGCCGCCACCGGACCCACCATCTCCCATGCCTCGTAGGCGTCGGACATCGCCTGCCGCGCGTTCAAGTACGGACGGATGAACTCGTCGTGCATCTTGCACATGATCTTGAACTTGTGATGAACCACACCCGCACCGTTCGGCACCGTGCTCCCCTTGGCGATCCGCTCGGCGACTCTCGCTTCCACCTCCGCCTCGAGCTCGTCCACAGTCTCCTTGTAGTCGCGCGGCAACAGAAGCTTCTTCGAGCTCGCCAACAGTTTGTAGGCCTGGTCGAAGCCGAGAGCCACGCGAGCCAAGTGCTCTCGCTGAGCACCGGAAGCCGTCACCATCTCCTGCTTCACTTTCAGCGTGCACTCCAGAGTGAATCTCGCGCGCGCCGTCATCAGTGCCGCCTCCATCCGATCGCGTTTCTCGAGCGCCACCTTCGATCGAGCCGCAATCTCGTCGACGGCTCGCCGGTTCTCCGGATCGGTGAGTGTGCTCAGTGCGGCCAAGTCGGCTCGCGGCTTCTCCATCCGCGCCTTGTGATCGATGGAAGCGAGGTAGGTGGTGACGTCGGCGAGAAGACGGCTCCAACGATCGCCGGTCGGCAGGATTTGATAGCCGGTGCCCGACATTTGGCTGAAATTGAAGCACGTTTCATAGTGTACGAAGGGGAAGGCCGAATACAGAGAGAAAAAGGAAAAAAAGACGATGATGTTGTTCTTGAAGGACGCGTCGGCTCAACGAGGAAGAGGAGCAGACAGAGACAGAAAAGGCGCGCGACTCGACGGCGTCTCCTCGCTTCACACACTATTTCCACTCACTCTCTCTCTTTCTCTCTTTCTCTTTCTCTCTGTTCACTTCTTCTTCTTCTTCTTATTCTTCGTGCTCACGCCTACCACTTCCAACGTCGAAATGGCACGAGCCGGCTCGCCGCAGAGCCACCATACATATAATCAATTGTGAGCGGCAAGGGGGAGCCAACCCCCTCTCTTGTTTCCCGCCTGCTCCGATTATACCTCTTTTTCTCTTCTCGAACTGCCTTTCTTATTAGAGAGAAGAAAACGGGGTTTGAGATGGGAGATGGAGCAGATGTTTTGGAGCCGAGAATCAGAAACATCTGCCGCCCGGAAGTAATTTTTTCCTTTTGAGGGGAATCATAAGGGAAAACGGAAAATTGAGAAAGGATGGGAGGGATCCGAAAAAGTCTCTGATGGAAATCATTAAGAGAAAAGAGTGGCGTTTTCGTGACGTGGCACTGGAATCTATGGCACAATCAGTGAAACTAAAATATCTCGGAAACTAGGAGATTTATGAGGAAATTGTTAACTACAAACATGTTCAGCATAAAATTCCCCATGTTTTTGTAGTTGACACCTTTTCCGCAACTATTTTAGTTTTCGAGATATGCCTTATCAAATTTGAACTAGACTCCAGGGGAGGGTTTTTATGACGTGGCATTGAGGGTTCTAGATATAAAAGCAAAAAAGTGTATCATCTCTCTGCTGATGCAAACTGTTTTTCCTCTTGAATTTTCCCAAATGATTCAAGCAATTTCAGTGTTTTGACTATGTTCATGGGAAGGTTTCCTAACAAGTCGTAAGTTTTCCGAAACAATGAAATCCAAATTTTCAGATTTGACGGTCAGTTTCAGACAAAAAAGAGCATTCACTGTGAGCTCAGGAATAAGAATAATTAGGTGCAAAAAAAAAGAGAAAGGTCGTAATTTAGGTTGAGCAGGTGCTCACGAAAGACCAATGTTGGGGTAATTGAAAAGAAAAAAGAGAGCTCAGTCGAGTCTGAGCGTTTTTTCGAGCTGAAACTCGGCTTGAAAAACTCGAAAATTGTCTGAAATTGCAGTTTTTGATGTAAGGAAAAGGCTTTTTCCCAACTGGCGAATCATTTTTTTCTTCCAAAAAATTCTAGTTAAAATTTTGAATTTTACTGATAAAATTAACATTTCAAAATTGAAATTTTATTTTATTTCGCCTATTTCTTATTGTTAGTCTATTTAATTTAATTTCTCAAATTAAAATTGCTGGCTAAAACTGATAAGAGATTGTGATAACAAAGTGTGTAGAACCGGTCGAGGGCCGGGGGCCGTGGCCTAGAAATTGCAAGACGTTAGAGAGAAAGGGACGCGAGAGACGCAGAGGAGTGTCTGCGTCTCCACACACTCGTGCACTCTCTCTCTCTCTCTCTTCCTTTTCTCTTTCTCCCTCTCTTTCTCGTCATTTGAATCGACTTTTTTGTATTTCCACTCATCGTTCGTCTTCTGAATCCTTTTTCGTGTAATATTCTGAATTCAAGGCCCAAAACATGTCAGTGAAACGCGAGTACGGAATGAAACAGGAAATTAAAGGGGAGCCGATTGAAAAAATGAGGTAAGTTGGTGGAAAACATAATTGAACATTGAAGAACAAAAAGTTTCCTTCTCAGAACATTTTCCGATCAGCACCCGGAACAGTCGGACGAGTCGGAGCGAAAGTTCCGGAATTGGCAGCTGAAAGCGGAAGTTTCAGAGTCACGTCATCAGATGGAAGAAGACGTCGACGACGACGATGAGGACGAGGATGGTGTGGAGCAAATGGAGCAGGGTCCAAGTGCCGGCGGTGAGTTGCTCTTTTCTTAGAGTTGGCTGGGTGGAAAGACGCCTGGCATCGGCCAGTCATCCGCCTGACATGCGCCAAACTGGGAGCCTACCGCCAGTGGCGCCTGTCTTTGAAATCTGAAACTTTCAGCGCTCCTGAAAGAAGCCATCGCATTGCGAAAAGAAATGGAGCGTCGCGAGAAAGAGGAGCAACGCGCGAAACTGGACGGCGTCGGCGAGCTGGTGCGCCTGATGCGCGGCGAGATCGCGCCGCCGCAGAAAGAGCGAATCGTGCTCGACGAGCTGGGTCTCCGCCAACGTCACTACACAAAGTTTCCGTTGTGCCGGATCGCCGAGGTGCAGCAGACGTTGACTCTCACCGATCACCAGGAGGGCATCGATCTGCCCGCTCCGACGGGCCCGACCGATGTTCGCATCGTGCGACGCATGATTCGTCAGAAGATGGTGCGATGCAAGAAATGCAAGAATCGGTTCATCGAGAAGAACATTTACGAGAGACACCTGCGCGACAAGCATCCCGATCTCTACGAGGAGTACATTCGCGAGCAGGAGGAGGAGGTCGAGATTCAGCGGCTCGAGGAGATCGAGTCGAATCGCATCGAGGAGCTCCAGACGGGCGGCTTCATTCCGCCGGAGAACGAGATCTCGCAGCCGTCCGAGGATCCCAATCAGTTCGTTTTCTCTTTGAGTGACGTCGACATGGTTTTGTTGGTGCTTCACCGATTCTGTCGTTTCATCCACCCGAACGTCGTCGATTTTCAGACTCTAGGGATTTCAAAGTTTCTGAAATCTTCAAACAATCTGTGTGAAACTTGCAGCATTCCACTGCCCGGCGAGAACAACGGCGGTCTGATTCCGCGCTTCGACTACTACGGTCGCATCAAACAGCTGAAGCGTCCGTACAAGAAGAAGGTGTCGCCGCAGTGTCCGTTCTGCGACAAACGCTTCCGCAACGAGTTCTCGCTGAAGAAGCATTTCGCGAAGAAGCACGAGGAGATGGTCGAGTTCAAGCAGTGTCTCAAGTGTTTCAAGTGTGTCGAGAACGAGCAGGAGCTGTACGCGCACGACTGTGAACTGGTGACCAATACACATACACACGGAAAATCGATAATCGATTGATTCCAGACGTACGTCTGCTTCGAGTGCGTGCCCATCCGAAACCTCTGCACCGACCAACGCCTTCTCAACCATCGCAAAAAGTTCCATCGCGGCGCCAACTCGGGCTTCCGTTGCTCGTTCTGCAACATGAAGTTTTTGACGCCGCGCAAACTGCGCAAGCACAAGAAGATGTCGCACGTCTTCACAAAAACCTATCAGTGCCACTTCTGCGACGAGATCTTCATCAGCGAGGTGGCGGTGATGACGCACGAGCGCGTCCACACCGGCATCATCAAGTTCGAGTGCAAAGTGTGCGAGTTCAAAGCGAACCGATATGTGACCATGGAGGTTGGTTGGACTTTTAACATCTTTCTCATCTAGCATTGAGTCGAAAAACATCGGTGGGTCTCACCACGAATGAGAGAGGTACCATAAACTTTTTTTCCGAATAATCATCTGCGCCTTTAACATCATCTTAGAAAGCGCGGTTTGAACAAGAAAATTGTTTAAAGGCGCAGATGATTATTCGGGAAAAAAGTTTATGGCACCGGTTTTTTCGTGGTGAGACCCGCCGCCCAACTCTATAATAGATCAAGTGTCGATTTACGAGAGCGGCGTGTCGACTAATCGATAATGAGTGTCTGTTTTTTTGTTTCGCAGGAGCACAAAAAAGAGGAGCACGGCTACGTGTGTGCCATCTGTCAGAACAAGTTCGTCGAGTACTCGGAGCTGCAGCATCACGTCTACGAAGAGCACGGCGGGTATATGGCTGCCGACGCGCCCACTGGTCAGTTCGACGGGCTCTTTGGAGCCGACATTGTAATTGGCTCAAATTTCAGCGTACGTCGAGACTCCCCGAATGTGGATTCTCTACAAAGGCGAGTGATTCGACTGAGAAAAAACAACGCCTACTTTTCATCTTTTCCTTCTTCACAATTTCACTCATTTTTTATTTTCGCTGATTGCATTTTTGGATTCATTGCTTAGTTTTCGATGCGAAACTTTAAAAATGGCGCAGCTGAACAATTATTCTCATTGAATTTCATGTATTTTTCTCCCTTTTTCGTAGAAAAAATGGTTGATCTACTATCATTTTTGACGTGGCATGACGTGGCACGACCGGGCATTCTCATTTTTGACGTGAAATGACCGGCAAACATTTTTTGACGTGGAATTGTTGCGAAAAAAATTTTTCGACGTGGTTATGACGTGGATTAACCGGGAATTAATAATTACGACGTGGATCGGCGTGTAATAACGTGACACATCATTTTGTGACGTGGCATGACGTGCCATGACCATTCCCATCGTTTTTGACATGGAATTTCCGGGCGAAAACATATTTTGACTTCTTTCGCAGGCGATTTCTGGAGACTAATTTTTTGACGTGGTATGACGTGGCATGAGATGGCATGACCGGTTACATTCATTTTTGACGTGGCATGACGTGGTATAACCCGACGACGCTACCCTTCTTGCATCAGTAAGAATGTTTCAATAGTGTACGGCCTTGCCACGTCATACCACGTCTAAGTGTTTGTCGCGACATGGCATGACGTGGTCACATTCATGTTTGACTCGACACTCTGTCGAAAAGTTGTCGCTGATAAGAAGTTTGACACGAAACGACTCGAAAGTGTGCCCCAACTCGTGATTCTCATTTCTTCCTGGTCAACAAAGTGCAAAAAGAAAACAAAAGAAGCCATGTCACTGGCGATTGCAATTTGCTGCCTTCACTGCGGAAATATCTGTATGTCCTCAAACTTTTTCCTTATATTTGTGACCACATGGTTCCAGACAAAAACTCGAATCGACCGTGCATCGGCACATGCACTCATTCGATTTGCGAGACGTGTCACGTGACACAACAAAATGCGCCGTGTCCAGTTTGTCAGAGAAACGACGCGTTCGTCGACAAGAACATCAATTATCACTTCATCGACATGATGAGAACTGTCGGAAAACAAAATCTCGATGTCAATTTTTCGGTTGCTCAACAACAATTGGAGGTAACGAAGTGCTCAAGAAATTGTACGCAAACACCAAAAAGGGGCGGGGCTTCCGTGTTCGCTCGATTTACGAGAATTCGATGCAAGTTTCAGCAAATCTACGACGGGACATGCGTCGAATGTGGAGAGTTCTCGAGTCGGCTCCGCTTCTGCACCGACTGTCATCCGGGCATATTTGAGAGAGAGCGCGACGGCCGATGGCGTCTCAAGACGATATCCGGACTACGGAGACTCCGAAACTTCATCACAGCGAAGTGTGTGTCGATTTGCGGAAACTGTGCACTCGATAAACACGATGGACACGAGATAACCAGTTTGAAAACCGACGAACGGTTTTCGGAATACGCGGCGTTTCGGCTGGAAATGGTGCTGAAATATTTTATAAGCCAGAATATCGACGTGGTGAGCAATACGGATTTCGGGCATGTGATCACCGACATCAAGAAAGATTCACTGATTATGAAGGGCCCGCTTCCAGTAGTCGATGAATCGATGCTCGATTTACAGTTTCGGAGCCTTCAGAAAAAGTATGAACGTTTCCGAAAAAAGAATATCAAGAGTGACAAAAAGTACATCAAAATGTTCGCAAGAAACATTCTGTTACACGTGGAATGGATCGAAGAAACTCTGATCTGCATCGATGAAGCTTTGCGGACTGGAGAACTTCCGGACTCTGAGGAGGTGGTGAGAGAGGCGAAACGAGATCTCGAGAAGATATTGGCTGAAAAGCCGAACGACTTGGAGACGTACATCAGCTCAGAAGACGTGATCGCTATCGATTCGGAACTAGATTGGAGGATGGAACGTTTGGCGAGTCGCGACGATCTGGAGGCACGTCTTCAGAGTCTCAACATCGGAATCGAGTCCGAGGAGCTGCGAACTCACCCGAACTACTCGAAATTCAATGCGCTCCTATCGGAAATTCACGAGAGCGCACGAGCATTGGAATCGGCAGAGTCTGAATTCAAGCGCCGCTCCGATCTTCTCGCCAAACACCGTGCGAATCAGAAACTGTTGGTCGAATTGGATGCGAAATTGATAAAAATGAAAAAGAAGCGAAAAACGATGACAACGTTTGTCTACAAGAGACTTCAAAAGAGGATCTACGATGCTGCGACTGTCTGGAAGCGCAAACTGTTCAAGTTGAAGTACGACGAGCTGAAAGCCAACTGGCGATGGGAGGAAGCGAGACGAAGAAGAAGTTGGACGAGTTTGATGGACTCCAAGTTCTTTCGGAATTCACTGCGAAAAAGCGAAGTGGACGATGAATTCATCACCCAGCTCAAATTAGGTTGGGCCAAATCTAATGCCTTGAAGAGCGGACATTTTTAGTTTTTTTTTTGTCTTTCTGTTTTTCTTGTAGTTCTCAGTTTTTGTTTTTATACGTATGCAAAAAAAAAATTTTAATTTAAAAAAACGGTATTAACGTTAGAGCTTGAAGACAATATTCAGACGCCCGCGGGAAGCCGAAAATTAGATGTTTCAAAAATTTATGAAAAGTTTGCTTTTTCAAAAAATTCCCGGTTAAATGTATTTTTAATATTTTTTCTATGATATCACTCAGAATTACAATTGCCTGTTCACTATAAAGTTTTCACTGAATATGATGGAATTTTAAGAGTTGACAGTTCAATTTTCAACTTCAAACTGAAATATCTCTGAAACTAGGAGAGTTATGGAAAAGTTGCCAACTACAAACATGATCAGCGTTAAATTTCCCATATTTTTCTAGTTGACAACTTTTCTCTAACTATTCAGGGCACCCCACGAGGTTCAGGGCACCCTACGAGGTTCAGGGTACCCCACGAGGTTCAGGGTACCCCCACGAGGTTCAGGGTACCCCACGAGGTTCAGGGCACCCCCACGAGGTTCAGGGTCCCCTCACGAAATTCAGGGTACCCCCACGAGGTTCAGGGTACCCCCACGAGGTTCAGGGTCCCCTCACGAGGTTCAGGGTACCCCCACGAGGTTCAGGGTACCCCACGAGGTTCAGGGCACCCTACGAGGTTCAGGGTCCCCTCACGAGGTTCAGGGTACCCCCACGAGGTTCAGGGTCCCCTCACGAGGTTCAGGGTACCCCACGAGGTTCAGGGCACCCTACGAGGTTCAGGGTCCCCCCACGAGGTTCAGGGTCCCCTCACGAGGTTCAGGGTACCCCCACGAGGTTCAGGGTACCCCACGAGGTTCAGGGCACCCTACGAGGTTCAGGGTCCCCTCACGAGGTTCAGGGTACCCCCACGAGGTTCAGGGTCCCCTCACGAGGTTCAGGGTACCCCACGAGGTTCAGGGCACCCTACGAGGTTCAGGGTCCCCCCACGAGGTTCAGGGTCCCCTCACGAGGTTCAGGGTACCCCCACGAGGTTCAGGGTACCCCACGAGGTTCAGGGCACCCTACGAGGTTCAGGGTCCCCTCACGAGGTTCAGGGTACCCCCACGAGGTTCAGGGTCCCCTCACGAGGTTCAGGGTACCCCCACGAGGTTCAGGGTCCCCTCACGAGGTTCAGGGTACCCCCACGAGGTTCAGGGCACCCCCACGAGGTTCAGGGTCCCCTCACGAAATTCAGGGTACCCCCACGAGGTTCAGGGTACCCCCACGAGGTTCAGGGTACCCCACGAGGTTCAGGGCACCCTACGAGGTTCAGGGTCCCCTCACGAGGTTCAGGGTCCCCTCACGAGGTTCAGGGTCCCCTCACGAGGTTCAGGGTACCCCCACGAGGTTCAGGGTACCCCACGAGGTTCAGGGCACCCTACGAGGTTCAGGGTCCCCTCACGAGGTTCAGGGTACCCCCACGAGGTTCAGGGTCCCCTCACGAGGTTCAGGGTACCCCCACGAGGTTCAGGGTCCCCTCACGAGGTTCAGGGTACCCCCACGAGGTTCAGGGCACCCTACGAGGTTCAGGGTCCCCTCACGAGGTTCAGGGTACCCCCACGAGGTTCAGGGTCCCCTCACGAGGTTCAGGGTACCCCCACGAGGTTCAGGGCACCCTACGAGGTTCAGGGTCCCCTCACGAGGTTCAGGGTACCCCCACGAGGTTCAGGGTCCCCTCACGAGGTTCAGGGTACCCCCACGAGGTTCAGGGCACCCTACGAGGTTCAGGGTCCCCTCACGAGGTTCAGGGTACCCCCACGAGGTTCAGGGTCCCCTCACGAGGTTCAGGGTACCCCCACGAGGTTCAGGGCACCCTACGAGGTTCAGGGTCCCCTCACGAGGTTCAGGGTACCCCCACGAGGTTCAGGGTCCCCTCACGAGGTTCAGGGTACCCCCACGAGGTTCAGGGTCCCCTCACGAGGTTCAGGGTACCCCCACGAGGTTCAGGGCACCCTACGAGGTTCAGGGTCCCCTCACGAGGTTCAGGGTCCCCTCACGAGGTTCAGGGTACCCCCACGAGGTTCAGGGTACCCCACGAGGTTCAGGGCACCCTACGAGGTTCAGGGTCCCCTCACGAGGTTCAGGGTACCCCCACGAGGTTCAGGGTCCCCTCACGAGGTTCAGGGTCCCCTCACGAGGTTCAGGGTACCCCCACGAGGTTCAGGGTACCCCACGAGGTTCAGGGCACCCTACGAGGTTCAGGGTCCCCCCACGAGGTTCAGGGTCCCCTCACGAGGTTCAGGGTACCCCCACGAGGTTCAGGGTACCCCACGAGGTTCAGGGTACCCCCACGAGGTTCAGGGTCCCCTCACGAGGTTCAGGGTACCCCCACGAGGTTCAGGGCACCCCACGAGGTTCAGGGCACCCTACGAGGTTCAGGGTACCCCACGAGGTTCAGGGTACCCCCACGAGGTTCAGGGTACCCCACGAGGTTCAGGGCACCCCCACGAGGTTCAGGGTCCCCTCACGAAATTCAGGGTACCCCCACGAGGTTCAGGGTACCCCCACGAGGTTCAGGGTCCCCTCACGAGGTTCAGGGTACCCCCACGAGGTTCAGGGTACCCCACGAGGTTCAGGGCACCCTACGAGGTTCAGGGTCCCCTCACGAGGTTCAGGGTACCCCCACGAGGTTCAGGGTCCCCTCACGAGGTTCAGGGTACCCCACGAGGTTCAGGGCACCCTACGAGGTTCAGGGTCCCCCCACGAGGTTCAGGGTCCCCTCACGAGGTTCAGGGTACCCCCACGAGGTTCAGGGTACCCCACGAGGTTCAGGGCACCCTACGAGGTTCAGGGTCCCCTCACGAGGTTCAGGGTACCCCCACGAGGTTCAGGGTCCCCTCACGAGGTTCAGGGTACCCCACGAGGTTCAGGGCACCCTACGAGGTTCAGGGTCCCCCCACGAGGTTCAGGGTCCCCTCACGAGGTTCAGGGTACCCCCACGAGGTTCAGGGTACCCCACGAGGTTCAGGGCACCCTACGAGGTTCAGGGTCCCCTCACGAGGTTCAGGGTACCCCCACGAGGTTCAGGGTCCCCTCACGAGGTTCAGGGTACCCCCACGAGGTTCAGGGTCCCCTCACGAGGTTCAGGGTACCCCCACGAGGTTCAGGGCACCCCCACGAGGTTCAGGGTCCCCTCACGAAATTCAGGGTACCCCCACGAGGTTCAGGGTACCCCCACGAGGTTCAGGGTACCCCACGAGGTTCAGGGCACCCTACGAGGTTCAGGGTCCCCTCACGAGGTTCAGGGTCCCCTCACGAGGTTCAGGGTCCCCTCACGAGGTTCAGGGTACCCCCACGAGGTTCAGGGTACCCCACGAGGTTCAGGGCACCCTACGAGGTTCAGGGTCCCCTCACGAGGTTCAGGGTACCCCCACGAGGTTCAGGGTCCCCTCACGAGGTTCAGGGTACCCCCACGAGGTTCAGGGTCCCCTCACGAGGTTCAGGGTACCCCCACGAGGTTCAGGGCACCCTACGAGGTTCAGGGTCCCCTCACGAGGTTCAGGGTACCCCCACGAGGTTCAGGGTCCCCTCACGAGGTTCAGGGTACCCCCACGAGGTTCAGGGTCCCCTCACGAGGTTCAGGGTACCCCCACGAGGTTCAGGGTCCCCTCACGAGGTTCAGGGTACCCCCACGAGGTTCAGGGCACCCTACGAGGTTCAGGGTCCCCTCACGAGGTTCAGGGTACCCCCACGAGGTTCAGGGTCCCCTCACGAGGTTCAGGGTACCCCCACGAGGTTCAGGGTCCCCTCACGAGGTTCAGGGTACCCCCACGAGGTTCAGGGCACCCTACGAGGTTCAGGGTCCCCTCACGAGGTTCAGGGTCCCCTCACGAGGTTCAGGGTACCCCCACGAGGTTCAGGGTACCCCACGAGGTTCAGGGCACCCTACGAGGTTCAGGGTCCCCTCACGAGGTTCAGGGTACCCCCACGAGGTTCAGGGTCCCCTCACGAGGTTCAGGGTCCCCTCACGAGGTTCAGGGTACCCCCACGAGGTTCAGGGTACCCCACGAGGTTCAGGGCACCCTACGAGGTTCAGGGTCCCCCCACGAGGTTCAGGGTCCCCTCACGAGGTTCAGGGTACCCCCACGAGGTTCAGGGTACCCCACGAGGTTCAGGGCACCCTACGAGGTTCAGGGTCCCCCCACGAGGTTCAGGGTACCCCCACGAGGTTCAGGGTACCCCACGAGGTTCAGGGTACCCCCACGAGGTTCAGGGTCCCCTCACGAGGTTCAGGGTCCCCCCACGAGGTTCAGGGTACCCCCACGAGGTTCAGGGTCCCCTCACGAGGTTCAGGGTCCCCTCACGAGGTTCAGGGTACCCCCACGAGGTTCAGGGTACCCCACGAGGTTCAGGGCACCCTACGAGGTTCAGGGTCCCCCCACGAGGTTCAGGGTCCCCTCACGAGGTTCAGGGTACCCCCACGAGGTTCAGGGTCCCCTCACGAGGTTCAGGGTACCCCCACGAGGTTCAGGGTCCCCTCACGAGGTTCAGGGTACCCCCACGAGGTTCAGGGCACCCTACGAGGTTCAGGGTACCCCCACGAGGTTCAGGGTATCCCCACTAGGTTCATGGTACCCCCACGAGGTTCAGGGTACCCCACTAGGTTCAGGGCACCCTACGAGGTTCAGGGTCCCCTCACGAGGTTCAGGGTACCCCCACGAGGTTCAGGGCACCCTACGAGGTTCAGGGCACCCTACGAGGTTCAGGGTCCCCTCACGAGGTTCAGGGTACCCCCACGAGGTTCAGGGTCCCCTCACGAGGTTCAGGGTACCCCCACGAGGTTCAGGGTCCCCTCACGAGGTTCAGGGTACCCCCACGAGGTTCAGGGTACCCTACGAGGTTCAGGGCACCCTACGAGGTTCAGGGTACCCCCACGAGGTTCAGGGTATCCCCACTAGGTTCATGGTACCCCCACGAGGTTCAGGGTCCCCTCACGAGGTTCAGGGTACCCCCACGAGGTTCAGGGTACCCCACTAGGTTCAGGGCACCCTACGAGGTTCAGGGTCCCCTCACGAGGTTCAGGGTACCCCCACGAGGTTCAGGGCACCCTACGAGGTTCAGGGCACCCTACGAGGTTCAGGGTCCCCTCACGAGGTTCAGGGTACCCCCACGAGGTTCAGGGCACCCCACGAGG
This sequence comes from Caenorhabditis sulstoni, assembly GCA_963966605.1. Lineage (NCBI taxonomy): Eukaryota > Metazoa > Nematoda > Chromadorea > Rhabditida > Rhabditidae > Caenorhabditis > Caenorhabditis sulstoni. Next base: position 9,225,300 of record OZ016478.1, read on the forward strand.
TTCAGGGCACCCTACGAGGTTCAGGGTCCCCTCACGAGGTTCAGGGTACCCCCACGAGGTTCAGGGTCCCCTCACGAGGTTCAGGGTACCCCCACGAGGTTCAGGGCACCCTACGAGGTTCAGGGTCCCCTCACGAGGTTCAGGGTACCCCCACGAGGTTCAGGGTCCCCTCACGAGGTTCAGGGTACCCCCACGAGGTTCAGGGTCCCCTCACGAGGTTCAGGGTACCCCCACGAGGTTCAGGGCACCCTACGAGGTTCAGGGTCCCCTCACGAGGTTCAGGGTCCCCTCACGAGGTTCAGGGTACCCCCACGAGGTTCAGGGTACCCCACGAGGTTCAGGGCACCCTACGAGGTTCAGGGTCCCCTCACGAGGTTCAGGGTACCCCCACGAGGTTCAGGGTCCCCTCACGAGGTTCAGGGTCCCCTCACGAGGTTCAGGGTACCCCCACGAGGTTCAGGGTACCCCACGAGGTTCAGGGCACCCTACGAGGTTCAGGGTCCCCCCACGAGGTTCAGGGTCCCCTCACGAGGTTCAGGGTACCCCCACGAGGTTCAGGGTACCCCACGAGGTTCAGGGCACCCTACGAGGTTCAGGGTCCCCTCACGAGGTTCAGGGTACCCCCACGAGGTTCAGGGTCCCCTCACGAGGTTCAGGGTACCCCCACGAGGTTCAGGGTCCCCTCACGAGGTTCAGGGTACCCCCACGAGGTTCAGGGCACCCTACGAGGTTCAGGGTCCCCTCACGAGGTTCAGGGTCCCCTCACGAGGTTCAGGGTACCCCCACGAGGTTCAGGGTACCCCACGAGGTTCAGGGCACCCTACGAGGTTCAGGGTCCCCTCACGAGGTTCAGGGTACCCCCACGAGGTTCAGGGTCCCCTCACGAGGTTCAGGGTACCCCCACGAGGTTCAGGGTCCCCTCACGAGGTTCAGGGTACCCCCACGAGGTTCAGGGTCCCCTCACGAGGTTCAGGGTACCCCCACGAGGTTCAGGGTACCCCACGAGGTTCAGGGCACCCTACGAGGTTCAGGGTCCCCCCACGAGGTTCAGGGTCCCCTCACGAGGTTCAGGGTACCCCCACGAGGTTCAGGGTACCCCACGAGGTTCAGGGCACCCTACGAGGTTCAGGGTACCCCCACGAGGTTCAGGGTCCCCTCACGAGGTTCAGGGTACCCCCACGAGGTTCAGGGTCCCCTCACGAGGTTCAGGGTACCCCCACGAGGTTCAGGGTCCCCTCACGAGGTTCAGGGTACCCCCACGAGGTTCAGGGTACCCCACTAGGTTCAGGGCACCCTACGAGGTTCAGGGTCCCCTCACGAGGTTCAGGGTACCCCCACGAGGTTCAGGGCACCCTACGAGGTTCAGGGCACCCTACGAGGTTCAGGGTCCCCTCACGAGGTTCAGGGTACCCCCACGAGGTTCAGGGTCCCCTCACGAGGTTCAGGGTACCCCCACGAGGTTCAGGGTCCCCTCACGAGGTTCAGGGTACCCCCACGAGGTTCAGGGTATCCCCACTAGGTTCATGGTACCCCCACGAGGTTCAGGGTCCCCTCACGAGGTTCAGGGTACCCCCACGAGGTTCAGGGTACCCCACTAGGTTCAGGGCACCCTACGAGGTTCAGGGTCCCCTCACGAGGTTCAGGGTACCCCCACGAGGTTCAGGGCACCCTACGAGGTTCAGGGCACCCTACGAGGTTCAGGGTCCCCTCACGAGGTTCAGGGTACCCCCACGAGGTTCAGGGCACCCCACGAGGTTCAGGGCACCCTACGAGGTTCAGGGTCCCCTCACGAGGTTCAGGGTACCCCCACGAGGTTGAGGGTCCCCTCACGAGGTTCAGGGTACCCCCACGAGGTTCAGGGCACCCCCACGAGGTTCAGGGTCCCCTCACGAAATTCAGGGTACCCCCACGAGGTTCAGGGTACCCCCACGAGGTTCAGGGTACCCCACGAGGTTCAGGGCACCCTACGAGGTTCAGGGTCCCCTCACGAGGTTCAGGGTACCCCCACGAGGTTCAGGGTCCCCTCACGAGGTTCAGGGTACCCCCACGAGGTTCAGGGAATCCCCACTAGGTTCATGGTACCCCCACGAGGTTCAGGGTACCCCACTAGGTTCAGGGCACCCTACGAGGTTCAGGGTCCCCTCACGAGGTTCAGGGTACCCCCACGAGGTTCAGGGCACCCTACGAGGTTCAGGGCACCCTACGAGGTTCAGGGTCCCCTCACGAGGTTCAGGGTACCCCCACGAGGTTCAGGGTCCCCTCACGAGGTTCAGGGTACCCCCACGAGGTTCAGGGTCCCCTCACGAGGTTCAGGGTACCCCCACGAGGTTCAGGGTACCCTACGAGGTTCAGGGCACCCTACGAGGTTCAAGGTACCCCCACGAGGTTCAGGGTATCCCCACTAGGTTCATGGTACCCCTACGAGGTTCAGGGTCCCCTCACGAGGTTCAGGGTACCCCCACGAGGTTCAGGGCACCCTACGAGGTTCAGGGCACCCTACGAGGTTCAGGGTCCCCTCACGAGGTTCAGGGTACCCCCACGAGGTTCAGGGTCCCCTCACGAGGTTCAGGGTCCCCTCACGAGGTTCAGGGTACCCCCACGAGGTTCAGGGCACCCTACGAGGTTCAGGGCACCCTACGAGGTTCAGGGTACCCTCACGAGGTTCAGGGTACCCCCACGAGGTTCAGGGCACCCTACGAGGTTCAGGGTCCCCTCACGAGGTTCAGGGTACCCCCACGAGGTTCAGGGTACCCCCACGAGGTTCAGGGTCCCCTCACGAGGTTCAGGGTACCCCCACGAGGTTCAGGGTACCCACGAGGTTCAGGGCACCCTACGAGGTTCAGGGTCCCCTCACGAGGTTCAGGGTACCCCCACGAGGTTCAGGGTACCCCCACGAGGTTCAGGGTACCCCCACGAGGTTCAGGGCACCCTACGAGGTTCAGGGTACCCTCACGAGGTTCAGGGTACCCCCACGAGGTTCAGGGTAACCCACGAGGTTCAGGGTCCCCTCACGAGGTTCAGGGTACCCCCACGAGGTTCAGGGTCCCCTCACGAGGTTCAGGGTACCCCCACGAGGTTCAGGGCACCCTACGAGGTTCAGGGTACCCTCACGAGGTTCAGGGTACCCCCACGAGGTTCAGGGTACCCCACGAGGTTCAGGGCACCCTACGAGGTTCAGGGTCCCCTCACGAGGTTCAGGGTACCCCCACGAGGTTCAGGGCACCCTACGAGGTTCAGGGCACCCTACGAGGTTCAGGGTCCCCTCACGAGGTTCAGGGTACCCCCACGAGGTTCAGGGTCCCCTCACGAGGTTCAGGGTACCCCCACGAGGTTCAGGGTCCCCTCACGAGGTTCAGGGTACCCCCACGAGGTTCAGGGTACCCTACGAGGTTCAGGGCACCCTACGAGGTTCAGGGTACCCCCACGAGGTTCAGGGTATCCCCACTAGGTTCATGGTACCCCCACGAGGTTCAGGGTCCCCTCACGAGGTTCAGGGTACCCCCACGAGGTTCAGGGTACCCCACTAGGTTCAGGGCACCCTACGAGGTTCAGGGTCCCCTCACGAGGTTCAGGGTACCCCCACGAGGTTCAGGGCACCCTACGAGGTTCAGGGCACCCTACGAGGTTCAGGGTCCCCTCACGAGGTTCAGGGTACCCCCACGAGGTTCAGGGTCCCCTCACGAGGTTCAGGGTCCCCTCACGAGGTTCAGGGTACCCCCACGAGGTTCAGGGCACCCTACGAGGTTCAGGGCACCCTACGAGGTTCAGGGTACCCTCACGAGGTTCAGGGTACCCCCACGAGGTTCAGGGCACCCTACGAGGTTCAGGGTCCCCTCACGAGGTTCAGGGTACCCCCACGAGGTTCAGGGTACCCCCACGAGGTTCAGGGTCCCCTCACGAGGTTCAGGGTACCCCCACGAGGTTCAGGGTACCCACGAGGTTCAGGGCACCCTACGAGGTTCAGGGTCCCCTCACGAGGTTCAGGGTACCCCCACGAGGTTCAGGGTACCCCCACGAGGTTCAGGGTACCCCCACGAGGTTCAGGGCACCCTACGAGGTTCAGGGTACCCTCACGAGGTTCAGGGTACCCCCACGAGGTTCAGGGTAACCCACGAGGTTCAGGGTCCCCTCACGAGGTTCAGGGTACCCCCACGAGGTTCAGGGTCCCCTCACGAGGTTCAGGGTACCCCCACGAGGTTCAGGGCACCCTACGAGGTTCAGGGTACCCTCACGAGGTTCAGGGTACCCCCACGAGGTTCAGGGTACCCCACGAGGTTCAGGGCACCCTACGAGGTTCAGGGTCCCCTCACGAGGTTCAGGGTACCCCCACGAGGTTCAGGGCACCCTACGAGGTTCAGGGTACCCTCACGAGGTTCAGGGTACCCCCACGAGGTTCAGGGTACCCTACGAGGTTCAGGGTACCCCACTAGGTTCAGGGCACCCTACGAGGTTCAGGGTCCCCTCACGAGGTTCAGGGTACCCCCACGAGGTTCAGGGCACCCTACGAGGTTCAGGGCACCCTACGAGGTTCAGGGTACCCTCACGAGGTTCAGGGTCCCCTCACGAGGTTCAGGGTACCCCCACGAGGTTCAGGGTACCCCACGAGGTTCAGGGCACCCTACGAGGTTCAGGGCACCCTACGAGGTTCAGGGTACCCCCACGAGGTTCAGGGTACCCCACGAGGTTCAGGGCACCCTACGAGATTCAGGGTCCCCTCACGAAGTTCAGGGTACCCCCACGAGGTTCAGGGTACCCCCACGAGGTTCAGGGTACCCCCACGAGGTTCAGGGTCCCCTCACGAGGCTCAGGGTACCCCCACGAGGTTCAGGGCACCCTACGAGGTTCAGGGTCCCCTCACGAGGTTCAGGGTACCCCCACGAGGTTCAGGGCACCCTACGAGGTTCAGGGCACCCTACGAGGTTCAGGGTACCCCCACGAGGTTCAGGGTACCTTCACGAGGTTCAGGGCACCCTACGAGGTTCAGGGCACCCTACGAGGTTCAGGGTCCCCTCACGAGGTTCAGGGTACCCCCACGAGGTTCAGGGTACCCCCACGAGGTTCAGGGTCCCCTCACGAGGTTCAGGGTACCCCCACGAGGTTCAGGGTACCCCACGAGGTTCAGGGCACCCTACGAGGTTCAGGGTCCCCTCACGAGGTTCAGGGTACCCCCACGAGGTTCAGGGTCCCCTCACGAGGTTCAGGGTACCCCCACGAGGTTCAGGGCACCCCCACGAGGTTCAGGGTCCCCTCACGAAATTCAGGGTACCCCCACGAGGTTCAGGGTCCCCTCACGAGGTTCAGGGTACCCCACGAGGTTCAGGGTACCCCACGAGGTTCAGGGCACCCTACGAGGTTCAGGGTACCCCCACGAGGTTCAGGGTACCCCCACGAGGTTCAGGGCACCCCCACGAGGTTCAGGGTCCCCTCACGAAATTCAGGGTACCCCCACGAGGTTCAGGGTCCCCTCACGAGGTTCAGGGTCCCCTCACGAGGTTCAGGGTACCCCCACGAGGTTCAGGGCACCCTACGAGGTTCAGGGTACCCCACGAGGTTCAGGGTACCCTCACGAGGTTCAGGGCACCCTACGAGGTTCAGGGTCCCCTCACGAGGTTCAGGGTACCCCCACGAGGTTCAGGGTCCCCTCACGAGGTTCAGGGTACCCCCACGAGGTTCAGGGTACCCCACGAGGTTCAGGGCACCCTACGAGGTTCAGGGTCCCCTCACGAGGTTCAGGGTACCCCCACGAGGTTCAGGGTCCCCTCACGAGGTTCAGGGTACCCCCACGAGGTTCAGGGCACCCCCACGAGGTTCAGGGTCCCCTCACGAAATTCAGGGTACCCCCACGAGGTTCAGGGTACCCCCACGAGGTTCAGGGTCCCCTCACGAGGTTCAGGGTACCCCCACGAGGTTCAGGGCACCCTACGAGGTTCAGGGTACCCCCACGAGGTTCAGGGTATCCCCACTAGGTTCATGGTACCCCCACGAGGTTCAGGGTCCCCTCACGAGGTTCAGGGTACCCCCACGAGGTTCAGGGTACCCCACTAGGTTCAGGGCACCATACGAGGTTCAGGGTCCCCTCACGAGGTTCAGGGTACCCCCACGAGGTTCAGGGCACCCTACGAGGTTCAGGGTACCCCACGAGGTTCAGGGTACCCTCACGAGGTTCAGGGCACCCTACGAGGTTCAGGGTCCCCTCACGAGGTTCAGGGTACCCCCACGAGGTTCAGGGTCCCCTCACGAGGTTCAGGGTACCCCCACGAGGTTCAGGGCACCCTACGAGGTTCAGGGTACCCCCACGAGGTTCAGGGTATCCCCACTAGGTTCATGGTACCCCCACGAGGTTCAGGGTCCCCTCACGAGGTTCAGGGTACCCCCACGAGGTTCAGGGTACCCCACTAGGTTCAGGGCACCATACGAGGTTCAGGGTCCCCTCACGAGGTTCAGGGTACCCCCACGAGGTTCAGGGCACCCTACGAGGTTCAGGGCACCCTACGAGGTTCAGGGTCCCCTCACGAGGTTCAGGGTACCCCCACGAGGTTCAGGGTCCCCTCACGAGGTTCAGGGTACCCCCACGAGGTTCAGGGTCCCCTCACGAGGTTCAGGGTACCCCCACGAGGTTCAGGGTACCCTACGAGGTTCAGGGCACCCTACGAGGTTCATGGTACCCCCACGAGGTTCAGGGTCCCCTCACGAGGTTCAGGGTACCCCCACGAGGTTCAGGGTACCCCCACGAGGTTCAGGGCACCCTACGAGGTTCAGGGTACCCCCACGAGGTTCAGGGCACCCTACGAGGTTCAGGGTACCCCCACGAGGTTCAGGGTACCCCACGAGGTTCAGGGCACCCTACGAGGTTCAGGGTACCCTCACGAGGTTCAGGGTACCCCCACGAGGTTCAGGGTACCCTACGAGGTTCAGGGTCCCCTCACGAGGTTCAGGGTACCCCCACGAGGTTCAGGGTCCCCTCACGAGGTTCAGGGTACCCCCACGAGGTTCAGGGTACCCCACGAGGTTCAGGGCACCCTACGAGGTTCAGGGTACCCTCACGAGGTTCAGGGTACCCCCACGAGGTTCAGGGTACCCTACGAGGTTCAGGGTCCCCTCACGAGGTTCAGGGTACCCCCACGAGGTTCAGGGCACCCTACGAGGTTCAGGGCACCCTACGAGGTTCAGGGTACCCTCACGAGGTTCAGGGCACCCTACGAGGTTCAGGGTACCCCCACGAGGTTCAGGGTATCCCCACTAGGTTCATGGTACCCCCACGAGGTTCAGGGTCCCCTCACGAGGTTCAGGGTACCCCCACGAGGTTCAGGGTACCCCACTAGGTTCAGGGCACCCTACGAGGTTCAGGGTCCCCTCACGAGGTTCAGGGTACCCCCACGAGGTTCAGGGCACCCTACGAGGTTCAGGGCACCCTACGAGGTTCAGGGTCCTCTCACGAGGTTCAGGGTACCCCCACGAGGTTCAGGGTACCCCCACGAGGTTCAGGGCACCCTCACGAGATTCAGGGTACCCCCACGAGGTTCAGGGCACCCTACGAGGTTCAGGGTACCCCCACGAGGTTCAGGGTACCCCACGAGGTTCAGGGCACCCTACGAGGTTCAGGGTACCCTCACGAGGTTCAGGGTACCCCCACGAGGTTCAGGGTACCCTACGAGGTTCAGGGTCCCCTCACGAGGTTCAGGGTACCCCCACGAGGTTCAGGGCACCCTACGAGGTTCAGGGCACCCTACGAGGTTCAGGGTCCCCTCACGAGGTTCAGGGTACCCCCACGAGGTTCAGGGTACCCCCACGAGGTTCAGGGTCCCCTCACGAGGTTCAGGGTACCCCCACGAGGTTCAGGGTACCCACGAGGTTCAGGGCACCCTACGAGGTTCAGGGTCCCCTCACGAGGTTCAGGGTACCCCCACGAGGTTCAGGGTACCCCACGAGGTTCAGGGCACCCTACGAGGTTCAGGGTACCCTCACGAGGTTCAGGGTACCCCCACGAGGTTCAGGGTACCCCACGAGGTTCAGGGCACCCTACGAGGTTCAGGGTACCCTCACGAGGTTCAGGGTACCCCCACGAGGTTCAGGGCACCCTACGAGGTTCAGGGCACCCTACGAGGTTCAGGGTACCCTCACGAGGTTCAGGGTACCCCCACGAGGTTCAGGGTACCCCACGAGGTTCAGGGCACCCTACGAGGTTCAGGGCACCCTACGAGGTTCAGGGTACCCCCACGAGGTTCAGGGTACCCCACGAGGTTCAGGGCACCCTACGAGGTTCAGGGTCCCCTCACGAGGTTCAGGGTACCCCCACTAGGTTCAGGGCACCCCCACGAGGTTCAGGGCACCCTACGAGGTTCAGGGTACCCCCACGAGGTTCAGGGCACCCTACGAGGTTCAGGGTACCCCCACGAGGTTCAGGGTACCCCACGAGGTTCAGGGCACCCTACGAGGTTCAGGGTACCCTCACGAGGTTCAGGGTACCCCCACGAGGTTCAGGGTACCCTACGAGGTTCAGGGTCCCCTCACGAGGTTCAGGGTACCCCCACGAGGTTCAGGGTCCCCTCACGAGGTTCAGGGTACCCCCACGAGGTTCAGGGTACCCCACGAGGTTCAGGGCACCCTACGAGGTTCAGGGTACCCTCACGAGGTTCAGGGTACCCCCACGAGGTTCAGGGTACCCTACGAGGTTCAGGGTCCCCTCACGAGGTTCAGGGTACCCCCACGAGGTTCAGGGCACCCTACGAGGTTCAGGGCACCCTACGAGGTTCAGGGTACCCTCACGAGGTTCAGGGCACCCTACGAGGTTCAGGGTACCCCCACGAGGTTCAGGGTATCCCCACTAGGTTCATGGTACCCCCACGAGGTTCAGGGTCCCCTCACGAGGTTCAGGGTACCCCCACGAGGTTCAGGGTACCCCACTAGGTTCAGGGCACCCTACGAGGTTCAGGGTCCCCTCACGAGGTTCAGGGTACCCCCACGAGGGTCAGGGCACCCTACGAGGTTCAGGGCACCCTACGAGGTTCAGGGTCCTCTCACGAGGTTCAGGGTACCCCCACGAGGTTCAGGGTACCCCCACGAGGTTCAGGGCACCCTCACGAGATTCAGGGTACCCCCACGAGGTTCAGGGCACCCTACGAGGTTCAGGGTACCCCCACGAGGTTCAGGGTACCCCACGAGGTTCAGGGCACCCTACGAGGTTCAGGGTACCCTCACGAGGTTCAGGGTACCCCCACGAGGTTCAGGGTACCCTACGAGGTTCAGGGTCCCCTCACGAGGTTCAGGGTACCCCCACGAGGTTCAGGGCACCCTACGAGGTTCAGGGCACCCTACGAGGTTCAGGGTCCCCTCACGAGGTTCAGGGTACCCCCACGAGGTTCAGGGTACCCCCACGAGGTTCAGGGTCCCCTCACGAGGTTCAGGGTACCCCCACGAGGTTCAGGGTACCCACGAGGTTCAGGGCACCCTACGAGGTTCAGGGTCCCCTCACGAGGTTCAGGGTACCCCCACGAGGTTCAGGGTACCCCACGAGGTTCAGGGCACCCTACGAGGTTCAGGGTACCCTCACGAGGTTCAGGGTACCCCCACGAGGTTCAGGGTACCCCACGAGGTTCAGGGCACCCTACGAGGTTCAGGGTACCCTCACGAGGTTCAGGGTACCCCCACGAGGTTCAGGGCACCCTACGAGGTTCAGGGCACCCTACGAGGTTCAGGGTACCCTCACGAGGTTCAGGGTACCCCCACGAGGTTCAGGGTACCCCACGAGGTTCAGGGCACCCTACGAGGTTCAGGGCACCCTACGAGGTTCAGGGTACCCCCACGAGGTTCAGGGTACCCCACGAGGTTCAGGGCACCCTACGAGGTTCAGGGTCCCCTCACGAGGTTCAGGGTACCCCCACTAGGTTCAGGGCACCCTACGAGGTTCAGGGTCCCCTCACGAGGTTCAGGGTACCTTCACGAGGTTCAGGGTACCTTCACGAGGTTCAGGGCACCCTACGAGGTTCAGGGCACCCTACGAGGTTCAGGGTCCCCTCACGAGGTTCAGGGTACCCCCACGAGGTTCAGGGTACCCTACGAGGTTCAGGGTCCCCTCACGAGGTTCAGGGTACCCCCACGAGGTTCAGGGTCCCCTCACGAGGTTCAGGGTACCCCCACGAGGTTCAGGGTACCCTACGAGGTTCAGGGTCCCCTCACGAGGTTCAGGGTACCCCCACGAGGTTCAGGGCACCCTACGAGGTTCAGGGCACCCTACGAGGTTCAGGGTCCCCTCACGAGGTTCAGGGTACCCCCACGAGGTTCAGGGTACCCCCACGATGTTCAGGGTCCCCTCACGAGGTTCAGGGTACCCCCACGAGGTTCAGGGTACCCACGAGGTTCAGGGCACCCTACGAGGTTCAGGGTCCCCTCACGAGGTTCAGGGTACCCTCACGAGGTTCAGGGTACCCCCACGAGGTTCAGGGTACCCTCACGAGGTTCAGGGTACCCCCACGAGGTTCAGGGTACCCCACGAGGTTCAGGGCACCCTACGAGGTTCAGGGTACCCTCACGAGGTTCAGGGTACCCCCACGAGGTTCAGGGTACCCTACGAGGTTCAGGGTACCCCACTAGGTTCAGGGCACCCTACGAGGTTCAGGTCCCCTCACGAGGTTCAGGGTACCCCCACGAGGTTCAGGGCACCCTACGAGGTTCAGGGCACCCTACGAGGTTCAGGGTACCCTCACGAGGTTCAGGGTACCCCCACGAGGTTCAGGGTACCCCACGAGGTTCAGGGCACCCTACGAGGTTCAGGGCACCCTACGAGGTTCAGGGTACCCCCACGAGGTTCAGGGTACCCCACGAGGTTCAGGGCACCCTACGAGGTTCAGGGTACCCCCACTAGGTTCAGGGCACCCTACGAGGTTCAGGGTCCCCTCACGAGGTTCAGGGTCCCCTCACGAGGTTCAGGGTACCCCCACGAGGTTCAGGGTACCCCCACGAGGTTCAGGGTCCCCTCACGAGGTTCAGGGTACCCCCACGAGGTTCAGGGCACCCTACGAGGTTCAGGGTCCCCTCACGAGGTTCAGGGTACCCCCACGAGGTTCAGGGCACCCTACGAGGTTCAGGGTACCCCACGAGGTTCAGGGTACCCCACGAGGTTCAGGGCACCCTACGAGGTTCAGGGTCCCCTCACGAGGTTCAGGGTACCCCCACGAGGTTCAGGGCACCCTACGAGGTTCAGGGTCCCCTCACGAGGTTCAGGGTACCCCCACGAGGTTCAGGGCACCCTACGAGGTTCAGGGCACCCTACGAGGTTCAGGGTACCCCACGAGGTTCAGGGTACCCCACGAGGTTCAGGGCACCCTACGAGGTTCAGGGTCCCCTCACGAGGTTCAGGGTACCCCCACGAGGTTCAGGGTACCCCACTAGGTTCAGGGCACCCTACGAGGTTCAGGGTCCCCTCACGAGGTTCAGGGTACCCCCACGAGGTTCAGGGCACCCTACGAGGTTCAGGGTCCCCTCACGAGGTTCAGGGTACCTTCACGAGGTTCAGGGCACCCTACGAGGTTCAGGGTCCCCTCACGAGGTTCAGGGCACCCTACGAGGTTCAGGGCACCCTACGAGGTTCAGGGTACCCTCACGAGGTTCAGGGTACCCCCACGAGGTTCAGGGTACCCCACGAGGTTCAGGGCACCCTACGAGGTTCAGGGCACCCTACGAGGTTCAGGGTACCCCCACGAGGTTCAGGGTACCCCACGAGGTTCAGGGCACCCTACGAGGTTCAGGGTCCCCTCACGAGGTTCAGGGTACCCCCACTAGGTTCAGGGCACCCTACGAGGTTCAGGGTCCCCTCACGAGGTTCAGGGTACCTTCACGAGGTTCAGGGTACCTTCACGAGGTTCAGGGCACCCTACGAGGTTCAGGGCACCCTACGAGGTTCAGGGTCCCCTCACGAGGTTCAGGGTACCCCCACGAGGTTCAGGGTACCCTACGAGGTTCAGGGTCCCCTCACGAGGTTCAGGGTACCCCCACGAGGTTCAGGGTCCCCTCACGAGGTTCAGGGTACCCCCACGAGGTTCAGGGTACCCTACGAGGTTCAGGGTCCCCTCACGAGGTTCAGGGTACCCCCACGAGGTTCAGGGCACCCTACGAGGTTCAGGGCACCCTACGAGGTTCAGGGTCCCCTCACGAGGTTCAGGGTACCCCCACGAGGTTCAGGGTACCCCCACGATGTTCAGGGTCCCCTCACGAGGTTCAGGGTACCCCCACGAGGTTCAGGGTACCCACGAGGTTCAGGGCACCCTACGAGGTTCAGGGTCCCCTCACGAGGTTCAGGGTACCCTCACGAGGTTCAGGGTACCCCCACGAGGTTCAGGGTACCCTCACGAGGTTCAGGGTACCCCCACGAGGTTCAGGGTACCCCACGAGGTTCAGGGCACCCTACGAGGTTCAGGGTACCCTCACGAGGTTCAGGGTACCCCCACGAGGTTCAGGGTACCCTACGAGGTTCAGGGTACCCCACTAGGTTCAGGGCACCCTACGAGGTTCAGGTCCCCTCACGAGGTTCAGGGTACCCCCACGAGGTTCAGGGCACCCTACGAGGTTCAGGGCACCCTACGAGGTTCAGGGTACCCTCACGAGGTTCAGGGTACCCCCACGAGGTTCAGGGTACCCCACGAGGTTCAGGGCACCCTACGAGGTTCAGGGCACCCTACGAGGTTCAGGGTACCCCCACGAGGTTCAGGGTACCCCACGAGGTTCAGGGCACCCTACGAGGTTCAGGGTACCCCCACTAGGTTCAGGGCACCCTACGAGGTTCAGGGTCCCCTCACGAGGTTCAGGGTCCCCTCACGAGGTTCAGGGTACCCCCACGAGGTTCAGGGTACCCCCACGAGGTTCAGGGTCCCCTCACGAGGTTCAGGGTACCCCCACGAGGTTCAGGGCACCCTACGAGGTTCAGGGTCCCCTCACGAGGTTCAGGGTACCCCCACGAGGTTCAGGGCACCCTACGAGGTTCAGGGTACCCCACGAGGTTCAGGGTACCCCACGAGGTTCAGGGCACCCTACGAGGTTCAGGGTCCCCTCACGAGGTTCAGGGTACCCCCACGAGGTTCAGGGCACCCTACGAGGTTCAGGGTCCCCTCACGAGGTTCAGGGTACCCCCACGAGGTTCAGGGCACCCTACGAGGTTCAGGGCACCCTACGAGGTTCAGGGTACCCCACGAGGTTCAGGGTACCCCACGAGGTTCAGGGCACCCTACGAGGTTCAGGGTCCCCTCACGAGGTTCAGGGTACCCCCACGAGGTTCAGGGTACCCCACTAGGTTCAGGGCACCCTACGAGGTTCAGGGTCCCCTCACGAGGTTCAGGGTACCCCCACGAGGTTCAGGGCACCCTACGAGGTTCAGGGTCCCCTCACGAGGTTCAGGGTACCTTCACGAGGTTCAGGGCACCCTACGAGGTTCAGGGTCCCCTCACGAGGTTCAGGGTACCCCCACGAGGTTCAGGGCACCCTACGAGGTTCAGGGCACCCTACGAGGTTCAGGGTACCCCCACGAGGTTCAGGGTCCCCTCACGAGGTTCAGGGTACCCCCACGAGGTTCAGGGTACCCCACTAGGTTCAGGGCACCCTACGAGGTTCAGGGTCCCCTCACGAGGTTCAGGGTACCCCCACGAGGTTCAGGGCACCCTACGAGGTTCAGGGCACCCTACGAGGTTCAGGGTCCCCTCACGAGGTTCAAGGTACCCCCACGAGGTTCAGGGTACCCCACGAGGTTCAGGGTCCCCTCACGAGGTTCAGGGTCCCCTCACGAGGTTCAGGGTACCCCCACGAGGTTCAGGGCACCCTACGAGGTTCAGGGTACCCCACGAGGTTCAGGGTACCCCCACGAGGTTCAGGGTCCCCTCACGAGGTTCAGGGTACCCCACGAGGTTCAGGGTACCCCCACGAGGTTCAGGGTACCCCCACGAGGTTCAGGGCACCCTACGAGGTTCAGGGTACCCCACGAGGTTCAGGGCACCCTACGAGGTTCAGGGTCCCCTCACGAGGTTCAGGGTACCCCCACGAGGTTCAGGGTACCCCCACGAGGTTCAGGGTACCCCCACGAGGTTCAGGGTCCCCTCACGAGGTTCAGGGTACCCCCACGAGGTTCAGGGCACCCTACGAGGTTCAGGGTACCCCACGAGGTTCAGGGTACCCCACGAGGTTCAGGGCACCCTACGAGGTTCAGGGTCCCCTCACGAGGTTCAGGGTACCCCCACGAGGTTCAGGGCACCCTACGAGGTTCAGGGTACCCCACGAGGTTCAGGGTACCCCCACGAGGTTCAGGGTACCCCACGAGGTTCAGGGCACCCTACGAGGTTCAGGGTACCCCCACGAGGTTCAGGGCACCCTACGAGGTTCAGGGTCCCCCCACGAGGTTCAGGGTACCCCACGAGGTTCAGGGTACCACCACGAGGTTCAGGGTACCACCACGAGGTTCAGGGTACCACCACGAGGTTCAGGGTACCCCACGAGGTTCAGGGCACCCTACGAGGTTCAGGGTACCCCACGAGGTTCAGGGCACCCTACGAGGTTCAGGGCACCCTACGAGGTTCAGGGTACCCTCACGAGGTTCAGGGTACCCCCACGAGGTTCAGGGTACCCCACGAGGTTCAGGGCACCCTACGAGGTTCAGGGCACCCTACGAGGTTCAGGGTACCCCCACGAGGTTCAGGGTACCCCACGAGGTTCAGGGCACCCTACGAGGTTCAGGGTCCCCTCACGAGGTTCAGGGTACCCCCACTAGGTTCAGGGCACCCTACGAGGTTCAGGGTCCCCTCACGAGGTTCAGGGTACCTTCACGAGGTTCAGGGTACCTTCACGAGGTTCAGGGCACCCTACGAGGTTCAGGGCACCCTACGAGGTTCAGGGTCCCCTCACGAGGTTCAGGGTACCCCCACGAGGTTCAGGGTACCCTACGAGGTTCAGGGTCCCCTCACGAGGTTCAGGGTACCCCCACGAGGTTCAGGGTCCCCTCACGAGGTTCAGGGTACCCCCACGAGGTTCAGGGTACCCTACGAGGTTCAGGGTCCCCTCACGAGGTTCAGGGTACCCCCACGAGGTTCAGGGCACCCTACGAGGTTCAGGGCACCCTACGAGGTTCAGGGTACCCCCACGATGTTCAGGGTCCCCTCACGAGGTTCAGGGTACCCCCACGAGGTTCAGGGTACCCACGAGGTTCAGGGCACCCTACGAGGTTCAGGGTCCCCTCACGAGGTTCAGGGTACCCTCACGAGGTTCAGGGTACCCCCACGAGGTTCAGGGTACCCTCACGAGGTTCAGGGTACCCCCACGAGGTTCAGGGTACCCCACGAGGTTCAGGGCACCCTACGAGGTTCAGGGTACCCTCACGAGGTTCAGGGTACCCCCACGAGGTTCAGGGTACCCTACGAGGTTCAGGGTACCCCACTAGGTTCAGGGCACCCTACGAGGTTCAGGTCCCCTCACGAGGTTCAGGGTACCCCCACGAGGTTCAGGGCACCCTACGAGGTTCAGGGCACCCTACGAGGTTCAGGGTACCCTCACGAGGTTCAGGGTACCCCCACGAGGTTCAGGGTACCCCACGAGGTTCAGGGCACCCTACGAGGTTCAGGGCACCCTACGAGGTTCAGGGTACCCCCACGAGGTTCAGGGTACCCCACGAGGTTCAGGGCACCCTACGAGGTTCAGGGTACCCCCACTAGGTTCAGGGCACCCTACGAGGTTCAGGGTCCCCTCACGAGGTTCAGGGTCCCCTCACGAGGTTCAGGGTACCCCCACGAGGTTCAGGGTACCCCCACGAGGTTCAGGGTCCCCTCACGAGGTTCAGGGTACCCCCACGAGGTTCAGGGCACCCTACGAGGTTCAGGGTCCCCTCACGAGGTTCAGGGTACCCCCACGAGGTTCAGGGCACCCTACGAGGTTCAGGGTACCCCACGAGGTTCAGGGTACCCCACGAGGTTCAGGGCACCCTACGAGGTTCAGGGTCCCCTCACGAGGTTCAGGGTACCCCCACGAGGTTCAGGGCACCCTACGAGGTTCAGGGTCCCCTCACGAGGTTCAGGGTACCCCCACGAGGTTCAGGGCACCCTACGAGGTTCAGGGCACCCTACGAGGTTCAGGGTACCCCACGAGGTTCAGGGTACCCCACGAGGTTCAGGGCACCCTACGAGGTTCAGGGTCCCCTCACGAGGTTCAGGGTACCCCCACGAGGTTCAGGGTACCCCACTAGGTTCAGGGCACCCTACGAGGTTCAGGGTCCCCTCACGAGGTTCAGGGTACCCCCACGAGGTTCAGGGCACCCTACGAGGTTCAGGGTCCCCTCACGAGGTTCAGGGTACCTTCACGAGGTTCAGGGCACCCTACGAGGTTCAGGGTCCCCTCACGAGGTTCAGGGTACCCCCACGAGGTTCAGGGCACCCTACGAGGTTCAGGGCACCCTACGAGGTTCAGGGTACCCCCACGAGGTTCAGGGTCCCCTCACGAGGTTCAGGGTACCCCCACGAGGTTCAGGGTACCCCACTAGGTTCAGGGCACCCTACGAGGTTCAGGGTCCCCTCACGAGGTTCAGGGTACCCCCACGAGGTTCAGGGCACCCTACGAGGTTCAGGGCACCCTACGAGGTTCAGGGTCCCCTCACGAGGTTCAAGGTACCCCCACGAGGTTCAGGGTACCCCACGAGGTTCAGGGTCCCCTCACGAGGTTCAGGGTCCCCTCACGAGGTTCAGGGTACCCCCACGAGGTTCAGGGCACCCTACGAGGTTCAGGGTACCCCACGAGGTTCAGGGTACCCCCACGAGGTTCAGGGTCCCCTCACGAGGTTCAGGGTACCCCACGAGGTTCAGGGTACCCCCACGAGGTTCAGGGTACCCCCACGAGGTTCAGGGCACCCTACGAGGTTCAGGGTACCCCACGAGGTTCAGGGCACCCTACGAGGTTCAGGGTCCCCTCACGAGGTTCAGGGTACCCCCACGAGGTTCAGGGTACCCCCACGAGGTTCAGGGTACCCCCACGAGGTTCAGGGTCCCCTCACGAGGTTCAGGGTACCCCCACGAGGTTCAGGGCACCCTACGAGGTTCAGGGTACCCCACGAGGTTCAGGGTACCCCACGAGGTTCAGGGCACCCTACGAGGTTCAGGGTCCCCTCACGAGGTTCAGGGTACCCCCACGAGGTTCAGGGCACCCTACGAGGTTCAGGGTACCCCACGAGGTTCAGGGTACCCCCACGAGGTTCAGGGTACCCCACGAGGTTCAGGGCACCCTACGAGGTTCAGGGTACCCCCACGAGGTTCAGGGCACCCTACGAGGTTCAGGGTCCCCCCACGAGGTTCAGGGTACCCCACGAGGTTCAGGGTACCACCACGAGGTTCAGGGTACCACCACGAGGTTCAGGGTACCACCACGAGGTTCAGGGTACCCCACGAGGTTCAGGGCACCCTACGAGGTTCAGGGTACCCCACGAGGTTCAGGGCACCCTACGAGGTTCAGGGTCCCGTCACGAGGTTCAGGGTACCCCCACGAGGTTCAGGGTCCCCTCACGAGGTTCAGGGTACCCCACGAGGTTCAGGGTCCCCCCACGAGGTTCAGGGCACCCTACGAGGTTCAGGGTACCCCCACGAGGTTCAGGGCACCCTACGAGGTTCAGGGTCCCCCCACGAGGTTCAGGGTACCCCACGAGGTTCAGGGCACCCTACGAGGTTCAGGGTACCCCACGAGGTTCAGGGCACCCTACGAGGTTCAGGGTCCCGTCACGAGGTTCAGGGTACCCCCACGAGGTTCAGGGTCCCCTCACGAGGTTCAGGGTACCCCCACGAGGTTCAGGGTACCCCACGAGGTTCAGGGCACCCTACGAGGTTCAGGGTACCCCCACGAGGTTCAGGGCACCCTACGAGGTTCAGGGTCCCCCCACGAGGTTCAGGGTACCCCACGAGGTTCAGGGTACCACCACGAGGTTCAGGGTACCACCACGAGGTTCAGGGTACCACCACGAGGTTCAGGGTACCCCACGAGGTTCAGGGCACCCTACGAGGTTCAGGGTACCCCACGAGGTTCAGGGTACCCCCACGAGGTTCAGGGTCCCCTCACGAGGTTCAGGGTACCCCCACGAGGTTCAGGGTCCCCTCACGAGGTTCAGGGTACCCCACGAGGTTCAGGGTCCCCCCACGAGGTTCAGGGTCCCCCCACGAGGTACAGGGTACCCCCACGAAGTTCAGGGTCCCCTCACGAGGTTCAGGGTACCACCACGAGGTTCAGGGTACCCCCACGAAGTTCAGGGTCCCCTCACGAGGTTCAGGGTACCCCCACGAGGTTCAGGGTACAATTTTTCTCGAATTTTTGCAATTTTTCTCGAATTTTCGCAATTTTTCTCGAATTTTTGTTTTTTCAAAAAAAAAAACTCTCTAAAAAACGGAAAGATTCGAGAAATAAAACCATTTAATCAATGAAAGAAAATTTTGAAAGTTCACTTCATCTGAAAGCCTGAAACTCATTTTGGAATACTATTTTTTTTTGCCAGAAAGAGAAGTCGAATTTCGAGAAGGCTTTTGTTGCTCTGGTGTTAGGGTGCGTCATCTCCTGGCGCCAGTAGGAGGCGCCTATACGGCGCCCACCATCCTGGCGCCTGGAGAAACCCCTATATATTCCCCGCTTCAAGCCTGATAAGGGAAGTGAGTACCAGAAGCTTTGCAATTAGCTCAAGATAATAAATAGATTCTTTTATCTGAACTCTCACTCCGCCCGTTCTATGAAAGTCCTCGCTCCGCTAACGGGATGGAAACATTCCGATTTATATGGAGGTCCCACCTACGACTCAAAATACCTTTTGAGTTGGAACTCGTGGGAAATTATTCAGCCGAGTAAAGAGACTAACATAGACGCTGAGTTTTCGAAACACAGCGAGAGTTCTAATCAATGACGTAGAGAGTTTCAACACTCCGTCACACAAGTCTTACGATGATTATCAAAGACCGTAACTCGATCCTAGGTTACCAGACCTAGTAACATAGATTATTCCTTGCTACAGCAGGCGAATAACTCGCTCCCCGCTCCGGTTGAGTAAAAACTCCCGTGAAGTTTTCTTCAGCTCTTTTAGTTATAGTGTCAGTCCACGTAAGAATAACTATTCCAAACGAGGTGCCGTCATTCCGGAGACCAGTGCCAACCAGAATAGATCCTCTTAACCAATATTGAGGAGAAACCTTTCTTACAGAGGTGTGTGTAGTTTATATTGGTTACAGCTAGAGCCCTTTTTGAAAATGCATGCATAAATTTTCCGCCCCGAGTTCACCCTACACACCTATCTTAGACCCCAGGAGGAAGGTAAACCTCTAAGATTACCTTGAGACTGCTAACACAGGTGAGCTCCGATGATAAACTAGTTGCCAGGTCATCTGTTGACCAAGTAGCCAGTTACGTCATCCCCATTGAGCAAGTCCTGAGCCCATGTTACAAATAGATCGAGACCACGGATTAGAACCCACGAGCCAAAAACATCCACACCAACTGTACAAACACGGACGGATGTCTGATACCTGTACTACCGCGTCGAGAGTTTTCTCCGTGAGTAGCAGAGCACTCGGAAGAGCAATCTTCGAGTGGTTCGGGTCAGAAGTCGTTGAGTTCGCCTCCGACACGAACAAACCAAACCCAGGAAGTCGAAAAGATGACAGAGAGAAAAACAGTCCGGAGTAGTGGAAGTGATTTTCCACATTTTCATTCACGTCAATGAATACGATGGGAATCAGCCCTACTTGAAACCAGACGGCTCTCGAGAAATCTCAAGACAATAACCTGAAAAGATTTCAAATGATCCCAACAAGTACGAACCGTACTATCCTATCAACAATACAATTGATAGCCGAGTTCCCATACGCTATGTACTGGTCGTAAAACACGCCGCCATAAAACTATGAGTGATAGGACCACGGGAGACTCCTGTGCAAACAGAAGTGTGATGACATACCAACCATGGCATGACGCCAGAACTTGCGTCATACATGAGTCACCAACAGTGATAAGATTTTGCATAAAAGAAGAGCCCGAAGTAGTGATAAACCACTCAATGCCTCTTCGAGACATCGAAGGACGCCCAAGGATCTGGCAACGCCAACGCCAACCCCCTGCACCACTTCAACACCCTGTTCAACAACTTCCCCAATCGGATTCGGAATCTGATATGGAAAACCCCCAAGCCAACCCTCCACCGATGGAGGTGAGACCCATCGTTGAGCGAGCTCCGATACAACCTGGTGAAGGTGCCCTAGAAAGGTACACCTTCAAGGACATCAAGGTGGCCACCGATGCCATGATGTCTGTCTGTCCGAAATTCTCGGGCGAAGAACCTCGCGAAGCCTTCGGTCCATGGGCAACCAAATTTGCTCATGAGGCCCAGGCCCTAACGCTGAGCCGCACCCTCAGTTCTCTCGTACTACCGAGACTACTGATTGGAAAGGCCCAGGTGAAATACCGAGGCCTATCTCAGGCCGAGAAAGCCAATGCCACACTGGCATTGGAGAGACTCGCACCTCTTCTACGACCCACGGGAAGTAGAAATACGGCGATGAACCTCCTCGCATCAATCCAGAAGAAAGAGACCGAAAGCCTCTATTCTTTTGGAAAACGAGTCGAGGAATGCGTAAAATCCGCCTACCCAGGCTTATTGCCGGGACAGCGCGAAGAAATCGCCGTCAACCGCTTCACGCAAGGATGCCCGGGAAGGATCCGACGGAAGCTGAAGGAAGAGGACCCCGCACCAATCCTCTTGGCGCACGCCATCTCGATGGCGGAACGGTTCGAAGACATCTTCCACGAAGAGGATGACGAAACAGTTAACGCGATTAGCGCTTTTGCCAAGAGCGATGACGGAGTCCGCCTGGACCGCCTGGAAAACCAGATAAGCGGTATCCAGAAGAGCCTGGAGCAACTCGCCCTTGCCTCCCAAAGAGGAAAACAAGTCCACTTCGAGAGAAGAGGCGAGCGCAACAGAAGATGGAACGGCCCAAGGCCCCAAGAACGCAACATGGGACGACGCGAACGGAACGAAAGGCAACCACGATGGTTTAATCAAAGCCCCGCGGCTGGACTGAACGTCATCATGCTAATCGCTCTGATCTCCGCCATCATCCCCAACTGCGTTGGACAGATGCAAATCTGCCCCAACCAGAAGTCGGGAGAATACTTCGCAGCTCCCACTGCATCAACATGCAGTCTGGACCCAGAAGAGACAGTTCTCAAAATCAAGGCTGGCATCTATACGGAGTTTGGAGCCTCAGTGAGGATCCCAGCTTCCCGATGCGCGAAAACCAACTAGTCATCAGGAAGATGACTGCACGGAAACTGGAAAACCAGTACTACGGGCCAGTCACCGTCCTAAGCCAAACGAACACCACGGTTACTGTACACACTCCCGAGGGAAAAAGGGAAACAGTACACATTAACCGCGTCAAGAAGTTTAACACGACCACGAAGGTCACCGGACGACTGCTGCTTCCACGACAAACTGGTCGACAGATCAAGAAGAGTCTACTCCGTGCCTACCGCAGCAGACCTACCTCCGTCGCTCGCAAAACCTTCCGCTCCCTGCCAATCAACCGATCGTACCGTTACCAAGCTCGCCTACCTGGCCAATTCGTGCGACCACCCGTTCGCCGCGAGCCAAGCCGCTACACAACCTGGAACATGGGACGATGGGCTCGTCGCCTGCCGATCAACAGAATGCGCTGCCCCAACACTCGCCCAACTGGCCATCTGGTTCATCGACCCATTCGCCACGAGCCAAGCAGCGTCATTTCCCGCACCTGGAGACGACGCCCTCGTATCCCACCAAGTCCACCAAGGCACAACTACAACCTTCGTCCAAGGAAATAACCGAATAATTCCATTAACCTTTTAATTTCTTAGTTGTCTGTTCTCCAAAGCTCAGGGACGAGCTTTCCCGAGGGTGGGGGATGATAGGGTGCGTCATCTCCTGGCGCCAGTAGGAGGCGCCTATACGGCGCCCACCATCCTGGCGCCTGGAGAAACCTCTATATATTCCCCTCTTCAAGCCTGATAAGGGAAGTGAGTACCAGAAGCTTTGCTATTAGCTCAAGATAATAAATAGATTCTTTTATCTGAACTCTCACTCCGCTCGTTCTATGAAAGTCCTCGCTCCGCTAACGGGATGGAAACATTCCGATTTATATATGGAAGGATCAGAAGGATCAGCACCGTCACTAGAAGCATCGTTCCCGAGAAACAGAGTGGCGGTGCCGGTGGGAAGAGAGGGATGGAAGGATCACAAGGATCAGCACCGTCACTAGAAGCATCGTTCCCGAAAAACAGAGTGGCGGTGCAGATGGGAAGAGAGGTATGGAAGGATCAGAAGGATCAGCACCGTCACTAGAAGCATCGTTCCCGAGAAACAGAGTGGCGGTGCAGATGGGAAGAGAGGGATGGAAAGATCAGAAGGATCAGCACCGTCACTAGAAGCATCGTTCCCGAAAAACAGAGTGGCGGTGCAGATGGGAAGAGAGGTATGCAAGGATCAAAAGGATCAGCACCGTCACTAGAATCATCGTTCTCGAGAAACAGAGTGGCGGTGCAGATGGGAAGAGAGGTATGGAAGGATCAGAAGGAGCAGCACCGTCACTAGCAGCATCGTTCCCGAAAAACAGAGTGGCGGTGCAGATGGGAAGAGAGGTATGCAAGGATCAAAAGGATCAGCACCGTCACTAGAATCATCGTTCCCGAGAAACAGAGTGGCGGTGCAGATGGGAAGAGAGGTATGGAAGGATCAGAAGGAGCAGCACCGTCACTAGCAGCATCGTTCCCGAAAAACAGAGTGGCGGTGCAGATGGGAAGAGAGGTATGCAAGGATCAGAAGGAGCAGCACCGTCACTAGAATCATCGTTCTCGAGAAACAGAGTGGCGGTGCAGATGGGAAGAGAGGTATGGAAGGATCAGAAGGAGCAGCACCGTCACTAGCAGCATCGTTCTCGAAAAACAGAGTGGCGGTGCAGATGGGAAGAGAGGTATGCAAGGATCAAAAGGATCAGCACCGTCACTAGAATCATCGTTCTCGAGAAACAGAGTGGCGGTGCAGATGGGAAGAGAGGTATGGAAGGATCAGAAGGAGCAGCACCGTCACTAGCAGCATCGTTCCCGAGAAACAGAGTGGCGGTGCAGATGGGAAGAGAGGTATGGAAGGATCAGGAGGATCAGAAGGATCAGCACCGTCACTAGAATCATCGTTCTCGAGAAACAGAGTGGCGGTGCAGATGGGAAGAGAGGTATGCAAGGATCAAAAGGATCAGCACCGTCACTAGAATCATCGTTCCCGAGAAACAGAGTGGCGGTGCAGATGGGAAGAGAGGGATGGAAAGATCAGAAGGATCAGCACCGTCACTAGAAGCATCGTTCCCGAAAAACAGAGTGGCGGTGCAGATGGGAAGAGAGGTATGCAAGGATCAGAAGGATCAGCACCGTCACTAGAATCATCGTTCTCGAGAAACAGAGTGGCGGTGCAGATGGGAAGAGAGGTATGCAAGGATCAGAAGGAGCAGCACCGTCACTAGAAGCATCGTTCCCGAAAAACAGAGTGGCGGTGTCGGTGGGAAGAGAGGGATGGAAGGATCAGAAGGAGCAGCACCGTCACTAGCAGCATCGTTCCCGAAAAACAGAGTGGCGGTGCAGATGGGAAGAGAGGTATGCAAGGATCAAAAGGATCAGCACCGTCACTAGAAGCATCGTTCTCGAAAAACAGAGTGGCGGTGCAGATGGGAAGAGAGGTATGCAAGGATCAAAAGGATCAGCACCGTCACTAGAATCATCGTTCTCGAGAAACAGAGTGGCGGTGCAGATGGGAAGAGAGGTATGGAAGGATCAGAAGGAGCAGCACCGTCACTAGCAGCATCGTTCCCGAGAAACAGAGTGGCGGTGCAGATGGGAAGAGAGGTATGGAAGGATCAGGAGGATCAGAAGGATCAGCACCGTCACTAGAAGCATCGTTCCCGAAAAACAGAGTGGCGGTGCCGGTGGGAAGAGAGGGATGGAAGGATCACAAGGATCAGCACCGTCACTAAAAGCATCGTTCCCGAAAAACAGAGTGGCGGTGCAGATGGGAAGAGAGGGATGGAAGGATCACAAGGATCAGCACCGTCACTAGCAGCATCGTTCCCGAAAAACAGAGTGGCGGTGCAGATGGGAAGAGAGGTATGCAAGGATCAGAAGGAGCAGCACCGTCACTAGAAGCATCGTTCTCGAAAAACAGAGTGGCGGTGCAGATGGGAAGAGAGGTATGGAAGGATCAGAAGGAGCAGCACCGTCACTAGCAGCATCGTTCCCGAAAAACAGAGTGGCGGTGCAGATGGGAAGAGAGGTATGCAAGGATCAGAAGGAGCAGCACCGTCACTAGAATCATCGTTCTCGAGAAACAGAGTGGCGGTGCAGATGGGAAGAGAGGTATGGAAGGATCAGAAGGAGCAGCACCGTCACTAGCAGCATCGTTCCCGAAAAACAGAGTGGCGGTGCAGATGGGAAGAGAGGTATGGAAGGATCAAAAGGATCAGCACCGTCACTAGAATCATCGTTCTCGAGAAACAGAGTGGCGGTGCAGATGGGAAGAGAGGTATGGAAGGATCAGAAGGAGCAGCACCGTCACTAGCAGCATCGTTCCCGAGAAACAGAGTGGCGGTGCAGATGGGAAGAGAGGTATGCAAGGATCAAAAGGATCAGCACCGTCACTAGAATCATCGTTCTCGAGAAACAGAGTGGCGGTGCAGATGGGAAGAGAGGTATGGAAGGATCAAAAGGATCAGCACCGTCACTAAAAGCATCGTTCCCGAGAAACAGAGTGGCGGTGCAGATGGGAAGAGAGGTATGGAAGGATCAGGAGGATCAGAAGGATCAGCACCGTCACTAGAAGCATCGTTCCCGAAAAACAGAGTGGCGGTGCCGGTGGGAAGAGAGGGATGGAAGGATCACAAGGATCAGCACCGTCACTAAAAGCATCGTTCCCGAAAAACAGAGTGGCGGTGCCGGTGGGAAGAGAGGGATGGAAGGATCACAAGGATCAGCACCGTCACTAGAAGCATCGTTCTCGAAAAACAGAGTGGCGGTGCAGATGGGAAGAGAGGTATGCAAGGATCAGAAGGAGCAGCACCGTCACTAGAAGCATCGTTCTCGAAAAACAGAGTGGCGGTGCAGATGGGAAGAGAGGTATGCAAGGATCAAAAGGATCAGCACCGTCACTAGAATCATCGTTCTCGAGAAACAGAGTGGCGGTGCAGATGGGAAGAGAGGTATGGAAGGATCAGAAGGAGCAGCACCGTCACTAGCAGCATCGTTCCCGAGAAACAGAGTGGCGGTGCAGATGGGAAGAGAGGTATGCAAGGATCAAAAGGATCAGCACCGTCACTAGAATCATCGTTCTCGAGAAACAGAGTGGCGGTGCAGATGGGAAGAGAGGTATGGAAGGATCAAAAGGATCAGCACCGTCACTAAAAGCATCGTTCCCGAGAAACAGAGTGGCGGTGCAGATGGGAAGAGAGGTATGCAAGGATCAAAAGGATCAGCACCGTCACTAGAATCATCGTTCTCGAGAAACAGAGTGGCGGTGCAGATGGGAAGAGAGGTATGCAAGGATCAGAAGGAGCAGCACCGTCACTAGAAGCATCGTTCTCGAAAAACAGAGTGGCGGTGCAGATGGGAAGAGAGGTATGCAAGGATCAGAAGGAGCAGCACCGTCACTAGAAGCATCGTTCTCGAAAAACAGAGTGGCGGTGCAGATGGGAAGAGAGGTATGCAAGGATCAAAAGGATCAGCACCGTCACTAGAATCATCGTTCTCGAGAAACAGAGTGGCGGTGCAGATGGGAAGAGAGGTATGGAACGATCAGAAGGAGCAGCACCGTCACTAGCAGCATCGTTCCCGAGAAACAGAGTGGCGGTGCAGATGGGAAGAGAGGTATGGAAGGATCAGGAGGATCAGAAGGATCAGCACCGTCACTAGAAGCATCGTTCCCGAAAAACAGAGTGGCGGTGCCGGTGGGAAGAGAGGGATGGAAGGATCACAAGGATCAGCACCGTCACTAAAAGCATCGTTCCCGAAAAACAGAGTGGCGGTGCCGGTGGGAAGAGAGGGATGGAAGGATCACAAGGATCAGCACCGTCACTAAAAGCATCGTTCTCGAAAAACAGAGTGGCGGTGCAGATGGGAAGAGAGGTATGCAAGGATCAGAAGGAGCAGCACCGTCACTAGAAGCATCGTTCTCGAAAAACAGAGTGGCGGTGCAGATGGGAAGAGAGGTATGCAAGGATCAAAAGGATCAGCACCGTCACTAGAATCATCGTTCTCGAGAAACAGAGTGGCGGTGCCGGTGGGAAGAGAGGTATGGAAGGATCAGAAGGAGCAGCACCGTCACTAGAATCATCGTTCTCGAGAAACAGAGTGGCGGTGCAGATGGGAAGAGAGGTATGGAAGGATCAGGAGGATCAGAAGGATCAGCACCGTCACTAGAAGCATCGTTCCCGAAAAACAGAGTGGCGGTGCAGATGGGAAGAGAGGTATGGAAGGATCAGAAGGAGCAGCACCGTCACTAGCAGCATCGTTCCCGAAAAACAGAGTGGCGGTGCAGATGGGAAGAGAGGTATGGAAGGATCAAAAGGATCAGCACCGTCACTAGAATCATCGTTCTCGAGAAACAGAGTGGCGGTGCAGATGGGAAGAGAGGTATGGAAGGATCAGGAGGATCAGAAGGATCAGCACCGTCACTAGAAGCATCGTTCCCGAAAAACAGAGTGGCGGTGCAGATGGGAAGAGAGGTATGGAAGGATCAGAAGGATCAGCACCGTCACTAAAAGCATCGTTCCCGAGAAACAGAGTGGCGGTGTCGGTGGGAAGAGAGGGATGGAAGGATCAGAAGGAGCAGCACCGTCACTAGAAGCATCGTTCCCGAGAAACAGAGTGGCGGTGTCGGTGGGAAGAGAGGTATGGAAGGATCAGAAGGATCAGCACCGTCACTAGAAGCATCGTTCTCGAAAAATAGAGTGGCGGTGCCGGTGGGAAGAGAGGTATGGAAGGATCAGAAGGATCAGCACCGTCACTAGAAGCATCGTTCCCGAGAAACAGAGTGGCGGTGTCGGTGGGAAGAGAGGTATGGAAGGATCAGAAGGATCAGCACCGTCACTAGAAGCATCGTTCTCGAAAAATAGAGTGGCGGTGCCGGTGGGAAGAGAGGGATGGAAGGATCAGAAGGATCAGCACTGTCACTAGAAGCATCGTTCCCGAAAAACAGAGTGGCGGTGTCGGTGGGAAGAGAGGGATGGAAGGATCAGAAGGATCAGCACCGTCACTAGAAGCATCGTTCTCGAAAAATAGAGTGGCGGTGCCGGTGGGAAGAGAGGTATGGAAGGATCAGAAGGATCAGCACCGTCACTAGAAGCATCGTTCCCGAGAAACAGAGTGGCGGTGTCGGTGGGAAGAGAGGTATGGAAGGATCAGAAGGATCAGCACCGTCACTAGAAGCATCGTTCTCGAAAAATAGAGTGGCGGTGCCGGTGGGAAGAGAGGGATGGAAGGATCAGAAGGATCAGCACTGTCACTAGAAGCATCGTTCCCGAGAAACAGAGTGGCGGTGTCGGTGGGAAGAGAGGGATGGAAGGATCAGAAGGATCAGCACCGTCACTAAAAGCATCGTTCCCGAGAAACAGAGTGGCGGTGTCGGTGGGAAGAGAGGTATGGAAGGATCAGAAGGATCAGCACCGTCACTAGAAGCATCGTTCTCGAAAAATAGAGTGGCGGTGCCGGTGGGAAGAGAGGGATGGAAGGATCAGAAGGATCAGCACTGTCACTAGAAGCATCGTTCCCGAAAAACAGAGTGGCGGTGCAGATGGGAAGAGAGGTATGCAAGGATCAGAAGGATCAGCACCGTCACTAGAATCATCGTTCTCGAGAAACAGAGTGGCGGTGCAGATGGGAAGAGAGGTATGCAAGGATCAGAAGGAGCAGCACCGTCACTAGAAGCATCGTTCTCGAAAAACAGAGTGGCGGTGCAGATGGGAAGAGAGGTATGGAAGGATCAAAAGGATCAGCACCGTCACTAGAATCATCGTTCTCGAGAAACAGAGTGGCGGTGCAGATGGGAAGAGAGGTATGGAAGGATCAGAAGGAGCAGCACCGTCACTAGCAGCATCGTTCCCGAGAAACAGAGTGGCGGTGCAGATGGGAAGAGAGGTATGGAAGGATCAGAAGGATCAGCACCGTCACTAGAAGCATCGTTCTCGAAAAACAGAGTGGCGGTGCAGATGGGAAGAGAGGTATGCAAGGATCAGAAGGAGCAGCACCGTCACTAGAAG
Source organism: Caenorhabditis sulstoni (assembly GCA_963966605.1). Taxonomy (NCBI): domain Eukaryota; kingdom Metazoa; phylum Nematoda; class Chromadorea; order Rhabditida; family Rhabditidae; genus Caenorhabditis; species Caenorhabditis sulstoni. The sequence goes on from OZ016478.1 coordinate 9,253,610, forward strand.
CATCGTTCTCGAAAAACAGAGTGGCGGTGCAGATGGGAAGAGAGGTATGCAAGGATCAGAAGGATCAGCACCGTCACTAGAATCATCGTTCTCGAGAAACAGAGTGGCGGTGCAGATGGGAAGAGAGGTATGCAAGGATCAGAAGGAGCAGCACCGTCACTAGAATCATCGTTCCCGAAAAACAGAGTGGCGGTGCAGATGGGAAGAGAGGTATGCAAGGATCAGAAGGAGCAGCACCGTCACTAGAAGCATCGTTCTCGAAAAACAGAGTGGCGGTGCAGATGGGAAGAGAGGTATGGAAGGATCAAAAGGATCAGCACCGTCACTAGAAGCATCGTTCCCGAAAAACAGAGTGGCGGTGCAGATGGGAAGAGAGGTATGCAAGGATCAGAAGGAGCAGCACCGTCACTAGAAGCATCGTTCTCGAAAAACAGAGTGGCGGTGCAGATGGGAAGAGAGGTATGGAAGGATCAGAAGGATCAGCACCGTCACTAGAAGCATCGTTCTCGAAAAACAGAGTGGCGGTGCAGATGGGAAGAGAGGTATGCAAGGATCAGAAGGAGCAGCACCGTCACTAGAAGCATCGTTCTCGAAAAACAGAGTGGCGGTGCAGATGGGAAGAGAGGTATGCAAGGATCAGAAGGATCAGCACCGTCACTAGAATCATCGTTCTCGAGAAACAGAGTGGCGGTGCAGATGGGAAGAGAGGTATGCAAGGATCAGAAGGAGCAGCACCGTCACTAGAATCATCGTTCCCGAAAAACAGAGTGGCGGTGCAGATGGGAAGAGAGGTATGCAAGGATCAGAAGGAGCAGCACCGTCACTAGAAGCATCGTTCTCGAAAAACAGAGTGGCGGTGCAGATGGGAAGAGAGGTATGGAAGGATCAAAAGGATCAGCACCGTCACTAGAAGCATCGTTCCCGAAAAACAGAGTGGCGGTGCAGATGGGAAGAGAGGTATGCAAGGATCAGAAGGAGCAGCACCGTCACTAGAATCATCGTTCCCGAAAAACAGAGTGGCGGTGCAGATGGGAAGAGAGGTATGGAAGGATCAAAAGGATCAGCACCGTCACTAGAAGCATCGTTCCCGAAAAACAGAGTGGCGGTGCAGATGGGAAGAGAGGTATGCAAGGATCAGAAGGAGCAGCACCGTCACTAGAATCATCGTTCCCGAAAAACAGAGTGGCGGTGCAGATGGGAAGAGAGGTATGGAAGGATCAGAAGGAGCAGCACCGTCACTAGAAGCATCGTTCCCGAAAAACAGAGTGGCGGTGCAGATGGGAAGAGAGGTATGGAAGGATCAGAAGGAGCAGCACCGTCACTAGAATCATCGTTCTCGAAAAACAGAGTGGCGGTGCAGATGGGAAGAGAGGTATGGAAGGATCAGGAGGATCAGAAGGATCAGCACCGTCACTAGAAGCATCGTTCTCGAAAAATAGAGTGGCGGTGCCGGTGGGAAGAGAGGGATGGAAGGATCAGAAGGATCAGCACCGTCACTAAAAGCATCGTTCCCGAAAAACAGAGTGGCGGTGTCGGTGGGAAGAGAGGTATGGAAGGATCAGAAGGATCAGCACCGTCACTAGAAGCATCGTTCCCGAGAAACAGAGTGGCGGTGCCGGTGGGAAGAGAGGTATGGAAGGATCAGAAGGATCAGCACCGTCACTAGAAGCATCGTTCTCGAAAAATAGAGTGGCGGTGCCGGTGGGAAGAGAGGTATGGAAGGATCAGAAGGATCAGCACCGTCACTAGAAGCATCGTTCCCGAGAAACAGAGTGGCGGTGTCGGTGGGAAGAGAGGTATGGAAGGATCAGAAGGATCAGCACCGTCACTAGAAGCATCGTTCTCGAAAAATAGAGTGGCGGTGCCGGTGGGAAGAGAGGGATGGAAGGATCAGAAGGATCAGCACTGTCACTAGAAGCATCGTTCCCGAAAAACAGAGTGGCGGTGTCGGTGGGAAGAGAGGGATGGAAGGATCAGAAGGATCAGCACCGTCACTAGAAGCATCGTTCTCGAAAAATAGAGTGGCGGTGCCGGTGGGAAGAGAGGTATGGAAGGATCAGAAGGATCAGCACCGTCACTAGAAGCATCGTTCCCGAGAAACAGAGTGGCGGTGTCGGTGGGAAGAGAGGTATGGAAGGATCAGAAGGATCAGCACCGTCACTAGAAGCATCGTTCTCGAAAAATAGAGTGGCGGTGCCGGTGGGAAGAGAGGGATGGAAGGATCAGAAGGATCAGCACTGTCACTAGAAGCATCGTTCCCGAGAAACAGAGTGGCGGTGTCGGTGGGAAGAGAGGGATGGAAGGATCAGAAGGATCAGCACCGTCACTAAAAGCATCGTTCCCGAGAAACAGAGTGGCGGTGTCGGTGGGAAGAGAGGTATGGAAGGATCAGAAGGATCAGCACCGTCACTAGAAGCATCGTTCTCGAAAAATAGAGTGGCGGTGCCGGTGGGAAGAGAGGGATGGAAGGATCAGAAGGATCAGCACTGTCACTAGAAGCATCGTTCCCGAAAAACAGAGTGGCGGTGCAGATGGGAAGAGAGGTATGCAAGGATCAGAAGGATCAGCACCGTCACTAGAATCATCGTTCTCGAGAAACAGAGTGGCGGTGCAGATGGGAAGAGAGGTATGCAAGGATCAGAAGGAGCAGCACCGTCACTAGAAGCATCGTTCTCGAAAAACAGAGTGGCGGTGCAGATGGGAAGAGAGGTATGGAAGGATCAAAAAGATCAGCACCGTCACTAGAATCATCGTTCTCGAGAAACAGAGTGGCGGTGCAGATGGGAAGAGAGGTATGGAAGGATCAGAAGGAGCAGCACCGTCACTAGCAGCATCGTTCCCGAGAAACAGAGTGGCGGTGCAGATGGGAAGAGAGGTATGGAAGGATCAGAAGGATCAGCACCGTCACTAGAAGCATCGTTCTCGAAAAACAGAGTGGCGGTGCAGATGGGAAGAGAGGTATGCAAGGATCAGAAGGAGCAGCACCGTCACTAGAAGCATCGTTCTCGAAAAACAGAGTGGCGGTGCAGATGGGAAGAGAGGTATGCAAGGATCAGAAGGATCAGCACCGTCACTAGAATCATCGTTCTCGAGAAACAGAGTGGCGGTGCAGATGGGAAGAGAGGTATGCAAGGATCAGAAGGAGCAGCACCGTCACTAGAATCATCGTTCCCGAAAAACAGAGTGGCGGTGCAGATGGGAAGAGAGGTATGCAAGGATCAGAAGGAGCAGCACCGTCACTAGAAGCATCGTTCTCGAAAAACAGAGTGGCGGTGCAGATGGGAAGAGAGGTATGGAAGGATCAAAAGGATCAGCACCGTCACTAGAAGCATCGTTCCCGAAAAACAGAGTGGCGGTGCAGATGGGAAGAGAGGTATGCAAGGATCAGAAGGAGCAGCACCGTCACTAGAAGCATCGTTCTCGAAAAACAGAGTGGCGGTGCAGATGGGAAGAGAGGTATGGAAGGATCAGAAGGATCAGCACCGTCACTAGAAGCATCGTTCTCGAAAAACAGAGTGGCGGTGCAGATGGGAAGAGAGGTATGCAAGGATCAGAAGGAGCAGCACCGTCACTAGAAGCATCGTTCTCGAGAAACAGAGTGGCGGTGCAGATGGGAAGAGAGGTATGCAAGGATCAGAAGGAGCAGCACCGTCACTAGAATCATCGTTCCCGAAAAACAGAGTGGCGGTGCAGATGGGAAGAGAGGTATGCAAGGATCAGAAGGAGCAGCACCGTCACTAGAATCATCGTTCTCGAGAAACAGAGTGGCGGTGCAGATGGGAAGAGAGGTATGCAAGGATCAGAAGGAGCAGCACCGTCACTAGAATCATCGTTCCCGAAAAACAGAGTGGCGGTGCAGATGGGAAGAGAGGTATGCAAGGATCAGAAGGAGCAGCACCGTCACTAGAAGCATCGTTCTCGAAAAACAGAGTGGCGGTGCAGATGGGAAGAGAGGTATGGAAGGATCAAAAGGATCAGCACCGTCACTAGAAGCATCGTTCCCGAAAAACAGAGTGGCGGTGCAGATGGGAAGAGAGGTATGCAAGGATCAGAAGGAGCAGCACCGTCACTAGAATCATCGTTCCCGAAAAACAGAGTGGCGGTGCAGATGGGAAGAGAGGTATGGAAGGATCAAAAGGATCAGCACCGTCACTAGAAGCATCGTTCCCGAAAAACAGAGTGGCGGTGCAGATGGGAAGAGAGGTATGCAAGGATCAGAAGGAGCAGCACCGTCACTAGAATCATCGTTCCCGAAAAACAGAGTGGCGGTGCAGATGGGAAGAGAGGTATGGAAGGATCAGAAGGAGCAGCACCGTCACTAGAAGCATCGTTCCCGAAAAACAGAGTGGCGGTGCAGATGGGAAGAGAGGTATGGAAGGATCAGAAGGAGCAGCACCGTCACTAGAATCATCGTTCTCGAAAAACAGAGTGGCGGTGCAGATGGGAAGAGAGGTATGGAAGGATCAGGAGGATCAGAAGGATCAGCACCGTCACTAGAAGCATCGTTCTCGAAAAATAGAGTGGCGGTGCCGGTGGGAAGAGAGGGATGGAAGGATCAGAAGGATCAGCACCGTCACTAAAAGCATCGTTCCCGAAAAACAGAGTGGCGGTGTCGGTGGGAAGAGAGGTATGGAAGGATCAAAAGGATCAGCACCGTCACTAGAAGCATCGTTCCCGAAAAACAGAGTGGCGGTGCAGATGGGAAGAGAGGTATGCAAGGATCAGAAGGAGCAGCACCGTCACTAGAATCATCGTTCCCGAAAAACAGAGTGGCGGTGCAGATGGGAAGAGAGGTATGGAAGGATCAGAAGGAGCAGCACCGTCACTAGAAGCATCGTTCCCGAAAAACAGAGTGGCGGTGCAGATGGGAAGAGAGGTATGGAAGGATCAGAAGGAGCAGCACCGTCACTAGAATCATCGTTCTCGAAAAACAGAGTGGCGGTGCAGATGGGAAGAGAGGTATGGAAGGATCAGGAGGATCAGAAGGATCAGCACCGTCACTAGAAGCATCGTTCTCGAAAAATAGAGTGGCGGTGCCGGTGGGAAGAGAGGGATGGAAGGATCAGAAGGATCAGCACCGTCACTAAAAGCATCGTTCCCGAAAAACAGAGTGGCGGTGCAGATGGGAAGAGAGGTATGGAAGGATCAAAAGGATCAGCACCGTCACTAGAAGCATCGTTCCCGAGAAACAGAGTGGCGGTGCAGATGGGAAGAGAGGTATGGAAGGATCAGAAGGATCAGCACCGTCACTAGAAGCATCGTTCCCGAAAAACAGAGTGGCGGTGCAGATGGGAAGAGAGGTATGGAAGGATCAAAAGGATCAGCACCGTCACTAGAAGCATCGTTCCCGAGAAACAGAGTGGCGGTGCAGATGGGAAGAGAGGTATGGAAGGATCAGAAGGATCAGCACCGTCACTAGAAGCATCGTTCCCGAAAAACAGAGTGGCGGTGCAGATGGGAAGAGAGGTATGGAAGGATCAAAAGGATCAGCACCGTCACTAGAAGCATCGTTCCCGAGAAACAGAGTGGCGGTGCAGATGGGAAGAGAGGTATGGAAGGATCAGAAGGATCAGCACCGTCACTAGAAGCATCGTTCCCGAAAAACAGAGTGGCGGTGCAGATGGGAAGAGAGGTATGGAAGGATCAGGAGGATCAGAAGGATCAGCACCGTCACTAGAAGCATCGTTCTCGAAAAATAGAGTGGCGGTGCCGGTGGGAAGAGAGGGATGGAAGGATCAGAAGGATCAGCACTGTCACTAGAAGCATCGTTCCCGAAAAACAGAGTGGCGGTGCAGATGGGAAGAGAGGTATGGAAGGATCAAAAGGATCAGCACCGTCACTAGAAGCATCGTTCCCGAGAAACAGAGTGGCGGTGCAGATGGGAAGAGAGGTATGGAAGGATCAGAAGGATCAGCACCGTCACTAGAAGCATCGTTCCCGAAAAACAGAGTGGCGGTGCAGATGGGAAGAGAGGTATGGAAGGATCAAAAGGATCAGCACCGTCACTAGAAGCATCGTTCCCGAGAAACAGAGTGGCGGTGCAGATGGGAAGAGAGGTATGGAAGGATCAGAAGGATCAGCACCGTCACTAAAAGCATCGTTCCCGAAAAACAGAGTGGCGGTGTCGGTGGGAAGAGAGGTATGGAAGGATCAGAAGGATCAGCACCGTCACTAGAAGCATCGTTCTCGAAAAATAGAGTGGCGGTGCCGGTGGGAAGAGAGGGATGGAAGGATCAGAAGGATCAGCACTGTCACTAGAAGCATCGTTCCCGAAAAACAGAGTGGCGGTGTCGGTGGGAAGAGAGGTATGGAAGGATCAGAAGGATCAGCACCGTCACTAGAAGCATCGTTCTCGAAAAATAGAGTGGCGGTGCCGGTGGGAAGAGAGGGATGGAAGGATCAGAAGGATCAGCACTGTCACTAGAAGCATCGTTCCCGAAAAACAGAGTGGCGGTGCAGATGGGAAGAGAGGTATGCAAGGATCAAAAGGATCAGCACCGTCACTAGAATCATCGTTCTCGAGAAACAGAGTGGCGGTGCAGATGGGAAGAGAGGTATGGAAGGATCAAAAGGATCAGCACCGTCACTAGAATCATCGTTCTCGAGAAACAGAGTGGCGGTGCAGATGGGAAGAGAGGTATGGAAGGATCAGAAGGATCAGCACCGTCACTAGAATCATCGTTCTCGAAAAACAGAGTGGCGGTGCAGATGGGAAGAGAGGTATGGAAGGATCAGAAGGAGCAGCACCGTCACTAGAATCATCGTTCCCGAAAAACAGAGTGGCGGTGCAGATGGGAAGAGAGGTATGGAAGGATCAGAAGGAGCAGCACCGTCACTAGAATCATCGTTCCCGAAAAACAGAGTGGCGGTGCAGATGGGAAGAGAGGTATGGAAGGATCAGAAGGAGCAGCACCGTCACTAGAAGCATCGTTCCCGAAAAACAGAGTGGCGGTGCAGATGGGAAGAGAGGTATGCAAGGATCAGAAGGAGCAGCACCGTCACTAGCAGCATCGTTCCCGAAAAACAGAGTGGCGGTGCAGATGGGAAGAGAGGTATGCAAGGATCAGAAGGAGCAGCACCGTCACTAGAATCATCGTTCCCGAAAAACAGAGTGGCGGTGCAGATGGGAAGAGAGGTATGGAAGGATCAGAAGGAGCAGCACCGTCACTAGAATCATCGTTCCCGAAAAACAGAGTGGCGGTGCAGATGGGAAGAGAGGTATGGAAGGATCAGAAGGAGCAGCACCGTCACTAGAATCATCGTTCTCGAAAAACAGAGTGGCGGTGCAGATGGGAAGAGAGGTATGCAAGGATCAGAAGGAGCAGCACCGTCACTAGCAGCATCGTTCCCGAAAAACAGAGTGGCGGTGCAGATGGGAAGAGAGGTATGCAAGGATCAGAAGGAGCAGCACCGTCACTAGCAGCATCGTTCCCGAAAAACAGAGTGGCGGTGCAGATGGGAAGAGAGGTATGGAAGGATCAGAAGGATCAGCACCGTCACTAGAATCATCGTTCTCGAGAAACAGAGTGGCGGTGCAGATGGGAAGAGAGGTATGGAAGGATCAGGAGGATCAGAAGGATCAGCACCGTCACTAGAAGCATCGTTCCCGAAAAACAGAGTGGCGGTGCAGATGGGAAGAGAGGTATGGAAGGATCAGAAGGATCAGCACCGTCACTAGAAGCATCGTTCCCGAAAAACAGAGTGGCGGTGCAGATGGGAAGAGAGGTATGGAAGGGTCAGAAGGAGCAGCACCGTCACTAGAATCATCGTTCTCGAAAAACAGAGTGGCGGTGCAGATGGGAAGAGAGGTATGCAAGGATCAGAAGGAGCAGCACCGTCACTAGCAGCATCGTTCCCGAAAAACAGAGTGGCGGTGCAGATGGGAAGAGAGGTATGCAAGGATCAGAAGGAGCAGCACCGTCACTAGCAGCATCGTTCCCGAAAAACAGAGTGGCGGTGCAGATGGGAAGAGAGGTATGGAAGGATCAGAAGGATCAGCACCGTCACTAGAATCATCGTTCTCGAGAAACAGAGTGGCGGTGCAGATGGGAAGAGAGGTATGCAAGGATCAGAAGGAGCAGCACCGTCACTAGCAGCATCGTTCCCGAAAAACAGAGTGGCGGTGCAGATGGGAAGAGAGGTATGGAAGGATCAGAAGGATCAGCACCGTCACTAGAATCATCGTTCTCGAGAAACAGAGTGGCGGTGCAGATGGGAAGAGAGGTATGCAAGGATCAGAAGGAGCAGCACCGTCACTAGAATCATCGTTCCCGAAAAACAGAGTGGCGGTGCAGATGGGAAGAGAGGTATGCAAGGATCAGAAGGAGCAGCACCGTCACTAGAAGCATCGTTCTCGAAAAACAGAGTGGCGGTGCAGATGGGAAGAGAGGTATGGAAGGATCAAAAGGATCAGCACCGTCACTAGAATCATCGTTCTCGAGAAACAGAGTGGCGGTGCAGATGGGAAGAGAGGTATGCAAGGATCAGAAGGAGCAGCACCGTCACTAGAAGCATCGTTCTCGAAAAACAGAGTGGCGGTGCAGATGGGAAGAGAGGTATGCAAGGATCAAAAGGATCAGCACCGTCACTAGAATCATCGTTCTCGAGAAACAGAGTGGCGGTGCAGATGGGAAGAGAGGTATGCAAGGATCAGAAGGAGCAGCACCGTCACTAGAATCATCGTTCCCGAAAAACAGAGTGGCGGTGCAGATGGGAAGAGAGGTATGCAAGGATCAGAAGGAGCAGCACCGTCACTAGCAGCATCGTTCCCGAAAAACAGAGTGGCGGTGCAGATGGGAAGAGAGGTATGGAAGGATCAGAAGGATCAGCACCGTCACTAGAATCATCGTTCTCGAGAAACAGAGTGGCGGTGCAGATGGGAAGAGAGGTATGCAAGGATCAGAAGGAGCAGCACCGTCACTAGAATCATCGTTCCCGAAAAACAGAGTGGCGGTGCAGATGGGAAGAGAGGTATGCAAGGATCAGAAGGAGCAGCACCGTCACTAGAAGCATCGTTCCCGAAAAACAGAGTGGCGGTGCAGATGGGAAGAGAGGTATGCAAGGATCAGAAGGAGCAGCACCGTCACTAGCAGCATCGTTCTCGAGAAACAGAGTGGCGGTGCAGATGGGAAGAGAGGTATGGAAGGATCAAAAGGATCAGCACCGTCACTAGAAGCATCGTTCCCGAAAAACAGAGTGGCGGTGCAGATGGGAAGAGAGGTATGCAAGGATCAGAAGGAGCAGCACCGTCACTAGCAGCATCGTTCCCGAAAAACAGAGTGGCGGTGCAGATGGGAAGAGAGGTATGGAAGGATCAGAAGGAGCAGGACCGTCACTAGAATCATCGTTCCCGAAAAACAGAGTGGCGGTGCAGATGGGAAGAGAGGTATGGAAGGATCAGAAGGAGCAGCACCGTCACTAGAATCATCGTTCTCGAGAAACAGAGTGGCGGTGCAGATGGGAAGAGAGGTATGCAAGGATCAGAAGGAGCAGCACCGTCACTAGAATCATCGTTCCCGAAAAACAGAGTGGCGGTGCAGATGGGAAGAGAGGTATGCAAGGATCAGAAGGAGCAGCACCGTCACTAGAATCATCGTTCCCGAAAAACAGAGTGGCGGTGCAGATGGGAAGAGAGGTATGCAAGGATCAGAAGGAGCAGCACCGTCACTAGCAGCATCGTTCTCGAGAAACAGAGTGGCGGTGCAGATGGGAAGAGAGGTATGGAAGGATCAAAAGGATCAGCACCGTCACTAGAAGCATCGTTCCCGAAAAACAGAGTGGCGGTGCAGATGGGAAGAGAGGTATGGAAGGATCAGAAGGAGCAGCACCGTCACTAGAAGCATCGTTCTCGAAAAACAGAGTGGCGGTGCAGATGGGAAGAGAGGTATGGAAGGATCAGAAGGATCAGCACCGTCACTAGAATCATCGTTCTCGAGAAACAGAGTGGCGGTGCAGATGGGAAGAGAGGTATGCAAGGATCAGAAGGAGCAGCACCGTCACTAGAAGCATCGTTCTCGAGAAACAGAGTGGCGGTGCAGATGGGAAGAGAGGTATGGAAGGATCAGAAGGAGCAGCACCGTCACTAGAAGCATCGTTCTCGAAAAACAGAGTGGCGGTGCAGATGGGAAGAGAGGTATGGAAGGATCAGAAGGAGCAGCACCGTCACTAGAAGCATCGTTCTCGAAAAACAGAGTGGCGGTGCAGATGGGAAGAGAGGTATGCAAGGATCAGAAGGAGCAGCACCGTCACTAGAAGCATCGTTCTCGAGAAACAGAGTGGCGGTGCAGATGGGAAGAGAGGTATGGAAGGATCAGAAGGAGCAGCACCGTCACTAGAAGCATCGTTCTCGAAAAACAGAGTGGCGGTGCAGATGGGAAGAGAGGTATGGAAGGATCAGAAGGAGCAGCACCGTCACTATAAGCATCGTTCTCGAAAAACAGAGTGGCGGTGCAGATGGGAAGAGAGGTATGGAAGGATCAGAAGGAGCAGCACCGTCACTAGAAGCATCGTTCTCGAAAAACAGAGTGGCGGTGCAGATGGGAAGAGAGGTATGCAAGGATCAGAAGGAGCAGCACCGTCACTAGAAGCATCGTTCTCGAAAAACAGAGTGGCGGTGCAGATGGGAAGAGAGGTATGGAAGGATCAGAAGGAGCAGCACCGTCACTAGAAGCATCGTTCTCGAAAAACAGAGTGGCGGTGCAGATGGGAAGAGAGGTATGCAAGGATCAGAAGGAGCAGCACCGTCACTAGAAGCATCGTTCTCGAAAAACAGAGTGGCGGTGCAGATGGGAAGAGAGGTATGCAAGAATCAGAAGGAGCAGCACCGTCACTAGCAGCATCGTTCTCGAGAAACAGAGTGGCGGTGCAGATGGGAAGAGAGGTATGGAAGGATCAGAAGGAGCAGCACCGTCACTAGAAGCATCGTTCCCGAAAAACAGAGTGGCGGTGCCGGTGGGAAGAGAGGGATGGAAGGATCAGAAGGATCAGCACCGTCACTAGAAGCATCGTTCCCGAGAAACAGAGTGGCGGTGCCGGTGGGAAGAGAGGGATGGAAGGATCAGAAGGATCAGCACCGTCACTAGAAGCATCGTTCCCGAGAAACAGAGTGGCGGTGCAGATGGGAAGAGAGGTATGGAAGGATCAGAAGGATCAGCACCGTCACTAGAAGCATCGTTCCCGAGAAACAGAGTGGCGGTGCCGGTGGGAAGAGAGGGATGGAAGGATCAGAAGGATCAGCACCGTCACTAGAAGCATCGTTCCCGAGAAACAGAGTGGCGGTGCAGATGGGAAGAGAGGTATGGAAGGATCACAAGGATCAGCACCGTCACTAGAAGCATCGTTCCCGAGAAACAGAGTGGCGGTGCCGGTGGGAAGAGAGGGATGGAAGGATCAGAAGGATCAGCACCGTCACTAGAAGCATCGTTCCCGAGAAACAGAGTGGCGGTGCAGATGGGAAGAGAGGTATGGAAGGATCAGAAGGATCAGCACCGTCACTAGAAGCATCGTTCCCGAAAAACAGAGTGGCGGTGCCGGTGGGAAGAGAGGGATGGAAGGATCAGAAGGATCAGCACCGTCACTAAAAGCATCGTTCCCGAGAAACAGAGTGGCGGTGCAGATGGGAAGAGAGGTATGGAAGGATCACAAGGATCAGCACCGTCACTAGAAGCATCGTTCCCGAGAAACAGAGTGGCGGTGCCGGTGGGAAGAGAGGGATGGAAGGATCAGAAGGATCAGCACCGTCACTAGAAGCATCGTTCCCGAGAAACAGAGTGGCGGTGCAGATGGGAAGAGAGGTATGGAAGGATCAGAAGGATCAGCACCGTCACTAGAAGCATCGTTCCCGAAAAACAGAGTGGCGGTGCAGATGGGAAGAGAGGTATGGAAGGATCAAAAGGATCAGCACCGTCACTAGAAGCATCGTTCCCGAGAAACAGAGTGGCGGTGCCGGTGGGAAAAGAGGTATGGAAGGATCAGAAGGATCAGCACCGTCACTAGAAGCATCGTTCTCGAAAAACAGAGTGGCGGTGCCGGTGGGAAGAGAGGTATGGAAGGATCAGAAGGATCAGCACCGTCACTAGAAGCATCGTTCCCGAGAAACAGAGTGGCGGTGCCGGTGGGAAGAGAGGTATGGAAGGATCAGAAGGATCAGCACCGTCACTAGAAGCATCGTTCCCGAGAAACAGAGTGGCGGTGCCGGTGGGAAGAGAGGTATGGAAGGATCAGAAGGATCAGCACCGTCACTAGAAGCATCGTTCCCGAGAAACAGAGTGGCGGTGCCGGTGGGAAGAGAGGGATGGAAGGATCAGAAGGATCAGCACCGTCACTAGAAGCATCGTTCTCGAAAAACAGAGTGGCGGTGCCGGTGGGAAGAGAGGTATGGAAGGATCAGAAGGATCAGCACCGTCACTAGAAGCATCGTTCCCGAGAAACAGAGTGGCGGTGCCGGTGGGAAGAGAGGTATGGAAGGATCAGAAGGATCAGCACCGTCACTAGAAGCATCGTTCCCGAGAAACAGAGTGGCGGTGCCGGTGGGAAGAGAGGTATGGAAGGATCAGAAGGATCAGCACCGTCACTAGAAGCATCGTTCCCGAGAAACAGAGTGGCGGTGCCGGTGGGAAGAGAGGTATGGAAGGATCAGAAGGATCAGCACCGTCACTAGAAGCATCGTTCTCGAAAAACAGAGTGGCGGTGCAGATGGGAAGAGAGGTATGGAAGGATCAGAAGGATCAGCACCGTCACTAGAAGCATCGTTCCCGAGAAACAGAGTGGCGGTGCCGGTGGGAAGAGAGGTATGGAAGGATCACAAGGATCAGCACCGTCACTAGAAGCATCGTTCCCGAGAAACAGAGTGGCGGTGCCGGTGGGAAGAGAGGGATGGAAGGATCACAAGGATCAGCACCGTCACTAGAAGCATCGTTCCCGAGAAACAGAGTGGCGGTGCCGGTGGGAAGAGAGGGATGGAAGGATCAGAAGGATCAGCACCGTCACTAGAAGCATCGTTCCCGAGAAACAGAGTGGCGGTGCCGGTGGGAAGAGAGGGATGGAAGGATCAGAAGGATCAGCACCGTCACTAGAAGCATCGTTCCCGAGAAACAGAGTGGCGGTGCCGGTGGGAAGAGAGGGATGGAAGGATCACAAGGATCAGCACCGTCACTAGAAGCATCGTTCCCGAGAAACAGAGTGGCGGTGCCGGTGGGAAGAGAGGGATGGAAGGATCAGAAGGATCAGCACCGTCACTAGAAGCATCGTTCCCGAGAAACAGAGTGGCGGTGCAGATGGGAAGAGAGGTATGGAAGGATCAGGAGGATCAGAAGGATCAGCACCGTCACTAGAAGCATCGTTCCCGAAAAACAGAGTGGCGGTGCAGATGGGAAGAGAGGTATGGAAGGATCAGAAGGATCAGCACCGTCACTAGAAGCATCGTTCCCGAGAAACAGAGTGGCGGTGCCGGTGGGAAGAGAGGGATGGAAGGATCACAAGGATCAGCACCGTCACTAGAAGCATCGTTCCCGAGAAACAGAGTGGCGGTGCCGGTGGGAAGAGAGGTATGGAAGGATCAGAAGGATCAGCACCGTCACTAGAAGCATCGTTCCCGAGAAACAGAGTGGCGGTGCCGGTGGGAAGAGAGGGATGGAAGGATCAGAAGGATCAGCACCGTCACTAGAAGCATCGTTCTCGAAAAACAGAGTGGCGGTGCAGATGGGAAGAGAGGTATGGAAGGATCAGAAGGATCAGCACCGTCACTAGAAGCATCGTTCCCGAGAAACAGAGTGGCGGTGCCGGTGGGAAGAGAGGGATGGAAGGATCAGAAGGATCAGCACCGTCACTAGAAGCATCGTTCCCGAGAAACAGAGTGGCGGTGCCGGTGGGAAGAGAGGTATGGAAGGATCAGAAGGATCAGCACCGTCACTAGAAGCATCGTTCCCGAGAAACAGAGTGGCGGTGCCGGTGGGAAGAGAGGTATGGAAGGATCAGAAGGATCAGCACCGTCACTAGAAGCATCGTTCCCGAGAAACAGAGTGGCGGTGCCGGTGGGAAGAGAGGTATGGAAGGATCACAAGGATCAGCACCGTCACTAGAAGCATCGTTCTCGAAAAACAGAGTGGCGGTGCCGGTGGGAAGAGAGGTATGGAAGGATCAGAAGGATCAGCACCGTCACTAGAAGCATCGTTCTCGAAAAACAGAGTGGCGGTGCAGATGGGAAGAGAGGTATGGAAGGATCAGAAGGATCAGCACCGTCACTAGAAGCATCGTTCCCGAGAAACAGAGTGGCGGTGCCGGTGGGAAGAGAGGTATGGAAGGATCAGAAGGATCAGCACCGTCACTAGAAGCATCGTTCCCGAGAAACAGAGTGGCGGTGCCGGTGGGAAGAGAGGTATGGAAGGATCACAAGGATCAGCACCGTCACTAGAAGCATCGTTCTCGAAAAACAGAGTGGCGGTGCCGGTGGGAAGAGAGGTATGGAAGGATCAGAAGGATCAGCACCGTCACTAGAAGCATCGTTCTCGAAAAACAGAGTGGCGGTGCCGGTGGGAAGAGAGGTATGGAAGGATCAGAAGGATCAGCACCGTCACTAGAAGCATCGTTCCCGAGAAACAGAGTGGCGGTGCCGGTGGGAAGAGAGGTATGGAAGGATCAGAAGGATCAGCACCGTCACTAGAAGCATCGTTCCCGAGAAACAGAGTGGCGGTGCCGGTGGGAAGAGAGGTATGGAAGGATCACAAGGATCAGCACCGTCACTAGAAGCATCGTTCTCGAAAAACAGAGTGGCGGTGCAGATGGGAAGAGAGGTATGGAAGGATCAGAAGGATCAGCACCGTCACTAGAAGCATCGTTCCCGAAAAACAGAGTGGCGGTGCCGGTGGGAAGAGAGGGATGGAAGGATCAGAAGGATCAGCACCGTCACTAGAAGCATCGTTCCCGAGAAACAGAGTGGCGGTGCAGATGGGAAGAGAGGGATGGAAAGATCAGAAGGATCAGCACCGTCACTAGAAGCATCGTTCCCGAGAAACAGAGTGGCGGTGCAGATGGGAAGAGAGGTATGGAAGGATCAGAAGGATCAGCACCGTCACTAGAAGCATCGTTCCCGAGAAACAGAGTGGCGGTGCAGATGGGAAGAGAGGGATGGAAAGATCAGAAGGATCAGCACCGTCACTAGAAGCATCGTTCCCGAAAAACAGAGTGGCGGTGCCGGTGGGAAGAGAGGGATGGAAGGATCAGAAGGATCAGCACCGTCACTAGAAGCATCGTTCTCGAGAAACAGAGTGGCGGTGCCGGTGGGAAGAGAGGGATGGAAGGATCAGAAGGATCAGCACCGTCACTAGAAGCATCGTTCCCGAGAAACAGAGTGGCGGTGCAGATGGGAAGAGAGGTATGGAAGGATCAGAAGGATCAGCACCGTCACTAGAAGCATCGTTCCCGAGAAACAGAGTGGCGGTGCAGATGGGAAGAGAGGGATGGAAAGATCAGAAGGATCAGCACCGTCACTAGAAGCATCGTTCCCGAGAAACAGAGTGGCGGTGCAGATGGGAAGAGAGGGATGGAAAGATCAGAAGGATCAGCACCGTCACTAGAAGCATCGTTCCCGAGAAACAGAGTGGCGGTGCAGATGGGAAGAGAGGTATGGAAGGATCAGAAGGATCAGCACCGTCACTAGAAGCATCGTTCCCGAGAAACAGAGTGGCGGTGCAGATGGGAAGAGAGGGATGGAAAGATCAGAAGGATCAGCACCGTCACTAGAAGCATCGTTCCCGAAAAACAGAGTGGCGGTGCCGGTGGGAAGAGAGGGATGGAAGGATCAGAAGGATCAGCACCGTCACTAGAAGCATCGTTCCCGAGAAACAGAGTGGCGGTGCCGGTGGGAAGAGAGGGATGGAAGGATCAGAAGGATCAGCACCGTCACTAGAAGCATCGTTCTCGAAAAACAGAGTGGCGGTGCAGATGGGAAGAGAGGTATGGAAGGATCAGAAGGATCAGCACCGTCACTAGAAGCATCGTTCCCGAGAAACAGAGTGGCGGTGCCGGTGGGAAGAGAGGTATGGAAGGATCACAAGGATCAGCACCGCCACTAGAAGCATCGTTCCCGAAAAACAGAGTGGCGGTGCCGGTGGGAAGAGAGGGATGGAAGGATCAGAAGGATCAGCACCGTCACTAGAAGCATCGTTCCCGAGAAACAGAGTGGCGGTGCCGGTGGGAAGAGAGGGATGGAAGGATCAGAAGGATCAGCACCGTCACTAGAAGCATCGTTCTCGAAAAACAGAGTGGCGGTGCAGATGGGAAGAGAGGTATGGAAGGATCAGAAGGATCAGCACCGTCACTAGAAGCATCGTTCCCGAGAAACAGAGTGGCGGTGCCGGTGGGAAGAGAGGGATGGAAGGATCAGAAGGATCAGCACCGTCACTAGAAGCATCGTTCCCGAAAAACAGAGTGGCGGTGCCGGTGGGAAGAGAGGGATGGAAGGATCAGAAGGATCAGCACCGTCACTAGAAGCATCGTTCCCGAGAAACAGAGTGGCGGTGCCGGTGGGAAGAGAGGGATGGAAGGATCAGAAGGATCAGCACCGTCACTAGAAGCATCGTTCTCGAAAAACAGAGTGGCGGTGCAGATGGGAAGAGAGGTATGGAAGGATCAGAAGGATCAGCACCGTCACTAGAAGCATCGTTCTCGAAAAACAGAGTGGCGGTGCAGATGGGAAGAGAGGTATGAAAGGATCAGAAGGATCAGCACCGTCACTAGAAGCATCGTTCCCGAAAAACAGAGTGGCGGTGCCGGTGGGAAGAGAGGGATGGAAGGATCAGAAGGATCAGCACCGTCACTAGAAGCATCGTTCCCGAGAAACAGAGTGGCGGTGCAGATGGGAAGAGAGGGATGGAAAGATCAGAAGGATCAGCACCGTCACTAGAAGCATCGTTCCCGAGAAACAGAGTGGCGGTGCAGATGGGAAGAGAGGTATGGAAGGATCAGAAGGATCAGCACCGTCACTAGAAGCATCGTTCCCGAGAAACAGAGTGGCGGTGCAGATGGGAAGAGAGGTATGGAAGGATCAGAAGGATCAGCACCGTCACTAGAAGCATCGTTCCCGAAAAACAGAGTGGCGGTGCCGGTGGGAAGAGAGGGATGGAAGGATCAGAAGGATCAGCACCGTCACTAGAAGCATCGTTCCCGAGAAACAGAGTGGCGGTGCAGATGGGAAGAGAGGTATGGAAGGATCAGAAGGATCAGCACCGTCACTAGAAGCATCGTTCCCGAGAAACAGAGTGGCGGTGCCGGTGGGAAGAGAGGTATGGAAGGATCACAAGGATCAGCACCGTCACTAGAAGCATCGTTCCCGAGAAACAGAGTGGCGGTGCAGATGGGAAGAGAGGTATGGAAGGATCAGAAGGATCAGCACCGTCACTAGAAGCATCGTTCCCGAGAAACAGAGTGGCGGTGCCGGTGGGAAGAGAGGGATGGAAGGATCAGAAGGATCAGCACCGTCACTAGAAGCATCGTTCTCGAAAAACAGAGTGGCGGTGCAGATGGGAAGAGAGGTATGGAAGGATCAGAAGGATCAGCACCGTCACTAGAAGCATCGTTCCCGAGAAACAGAGTGGCGGTGCCGGTGGGAAGAGAGGTATGGAAGGATCACAAGGATCAGCACCGCCACTAGAAGCATCGTTCTCGAAAAACAGAGTGGCGGTGCAGATGGGAAGAGAGGTATGGAAGGATCAGAAGGATCAGCACCGTCACTAGAAGCATCGTTCTCGAAAAACAGAGTGGCGGTGCAGATGGGAAGAGAGGTATGAAAGGATCAGAAGGATCAGCACCGTCACTAGAAGCATCGTTCCCGAAAAACAGAGTGGCGGTGCCGGTGGGAAGAGAGGGATGGAAGGATCAGAAGGATCAGCACCGTCACTAGAAGCATCGTTCCCGAGAAACAGAGTGGCGGTGCAGATGGGAAGAGAGGGATGGAAAGATCAGAAGGATCAGCACCGTCACTAGAAGCATCGTTCCCGAGAAACAGAGTGGCGGTGCAGATGGGAAGAGAGGTATGGAAGGATCAGAAGGATCAGCACCGTCACTAGAAGCATCGTTCCCGAGAAACAGAGTGGCGGTGCAGATGGGAAGAGAGGTATGGAAGGATCAGAAGGATCAGCACCGTCACTAGAAGCATCGTTCCCGAAAAACAGAGTGGCGGTGCCGGTGGGAAGAGAGGGATGGAAGGATCAGAAGGATCAGCACCGTCACTAGAAGCATCGTTCCCGAGAAACAGAGTGGCGGTGCAGATGGGAAGAGAGGTATGGAAGGATCAGAAGGATCAGCACCGTCACTAGAAGCATCGTTCCCGAGAAACAGAGTGGCGGTGCAGATGGGAAGAGAGGTATGGAAGGATCACAAGGATCAGCACCGTCACTAGAAGCATCGTTCCCGAGAAACAGAGTGGCGGTGCCGGTGGGAAGAGAGGTATGGAAGGATCACAAGGATCAGCACCGTCACTAGAAGCATCGTTCCCGAGAAACAGAGTGGCGGTGCAGATGGGAAGAGAGGTATGGAAGGATCAGAAGGATCAGCACCGTCACTAGAAGCATCGTTCCCGAGAAACAGAGTGGCGGTGCCGGTGGGAAGAGAGGTATGGAAGGATCACAAGGATCAGCACCGTCACTAGAAGCATCGTTCCCGAGAAACAGAGTGGCGGTGCAGATGGGAAGAGAGGTATGGAAGGATCAGAAGGATCAGCACCGTCACTAGAAGCATCGTTCCCGAGAAACAGAGTGGCGGTGCCGGTGGGAAGAGAGGTATGGAAGGATCACAAGGATCAGCACCGTCACTAGAAGCATCGTTCCCGAGAAACAGAGTGGCGGTGCAGATGGGAAGAGAGGTATGGAAGGATCAGAAGGATCAGCACCGTCACTAGAAGCATCGTTCCCGAGAAACAGAGTGGCGGTGCCGGTGGGAAGAGAGGTATGGAAGGATCACAAGGATCAGCACCGTCACTAGAAGCATCGTTCCCGAGAAACAGAGTGGCGGTGCAGATGGGAAGAGAGGTATGGAAGGATCAGAAGGATCAGCACCGTCACTAGAAGCATCGTTCCCGAAAAACAGAGTGGCGGTGCCGGTGGGAAGAGAGGGATGGAAGGATCAGAAGGATCAGCACCGTCACTAGAAGCATCGTTCCCGAGAAACAGAGTGGCGGTGCAGATGGGAAGAGAGGGATGGAAGGATCAGAAGGATCAGCACCGTCACTAGAAGCATCGTTCCCGAGAAACAGAGTGGCGGTGCAGATGGGAAGAGAGGGATGGAAAGATCAGAAGGATCAGCACCGTCACTAGAAGCATCGTTCCCGAGAAACAGAGTGGCGGTGCAGATGGGAAGAGAGGTATGGAAGGATCAGAAGGATCAGCACCGTCACTAGAAGCATCGTTCCCGAGAAACAGAGTGGCGGTGCAGATGGGAAGAGAGGTATGGAAGGATCAGAAGGATCAGCACCGTCACTAGAAGCATCGTTCCCGAAAAACAGAGTGGCGGTGCCGGTGGGAAGAGAGGGATGGAAGGATCAGAAGGATCAGCACCGTCACTAGAAGCATCGTTCCCGAGAAACAGAGTGGCGGTGCAGATGGGAAGAGAGGTATGGAAGGATCAGAAGGATCAGCACCGTCACTAGAAGCATCGTTCCCGAGAAACAGAGTGGCGGTGCCGGTGGGAAGAGAGGTATGGAAGGATCACAAGGATCAACACCGCCACTAGAAGCATCGTTCTCGAAAAACAGAGTGGCGGTGCAGATGGGAAGAGAGGTATGGAAGGATCAGAAGGATCAGCACCGTCACTAGAAGCATCGTTCCCGAAAAACAGAGTGGCGGTGCCGGTGGGAAGAGAGGGATGGAAGGATCAGAAGGATCAGCACCGTCACTAGAAGCATCGTTCCCGAGAAACAGAGTGGCGGTGCCGGTGGGAAGAGAGGGATGGAAGGATCAGAAGGATCAGAAGGATCAGCACCGTCACTAGAAGCATCGTTCCCGAAAAACAGAGTGGCGGTGCAGATGGGAAGAGAGGTATGGAAGGATCAGAAGGATCAGCACCGTCACTAGAAGCATCGTTCCCGAGAAACAGAGTGGCGGTGCCGGTGGGAAGAGAGGGATGGAAGGATCAGAAGGATCAGAAGGATCAGCACCGTCACTAGAAGCATCGTTCCCGAGAAACAGAGTGGCGGTGCAGATGGGAAGAGAGGTATGGAAGGATCAGGAGGATCAGAAGGATCAGCACCGTCACTAGAAGCATCGTTCCCGAAAAACAGAGTGGCGGTGCAGATGGGAAGAGAGGTATGGAAGGATCAGAAGGATCAGCACCGTCACTAGAAGCATCGTTCCCGAGAAACAGAGTGGCGGTGCCGGTGGGAAGAGAGGGATGGAAGGATCAGAAGGATCAGAAGGATCAGCACCGTCACTAGAAGCATCGTTCCCGAGAAACAGAGTGGCGGTGCAGATGGGAAGAGAGGTATGGAAGGATCAGAAGGATCAGCACCGTCACTAGAAGCATCGTTCCCGAAAAACAGAGTGGCGGTGCAGATGGGAAGAGAGGGATGGAAGGATCAGAAGGATCAGCACCGTCACTAGAAGCATCGTTCCCGAGAAACAGAGTGGCGGTGCCGGTGGGAAGAGAGGGATGGAAGGATCAGAAGGATCAGAAGGATCAGCACCGTCACTAGAAGCATCGTTCCCGAGAAACAGAGTGGCGGTGCAGATGGGAAGAGAGGTATGGAAGGATCAGGAGGATCAGAAGGATCAGCACCGTCACTAGAAGCATCGTTCCCGAAAAACAGAGTGGCGGTGCAGATGGGAAGAGAGGTATGGAAGGATCAGAAGGATCAGCACCGTCACTAGAAGCATCGTTCCCGAGAAACAGAGTGGCGGTGCCGGTGGGAAGAGAGGGATGGAAGGATCAGAAGGATCAGAAGGATCAGCACCGTCACTAGAAGCATCGTTCCCGAGAAACAGAGTGGCGGTGCAGATGGGAAGAGAGGTATGGAAGGATCAGAAGGATCAGCACCGTCACTAGAAGCATCGTTCCCGAGAAACAGAGTGGCGGTGCCGGTGGGAAGAGAGGGATGGAAGGATCAGAAGGATCAGAAGGATCAGCACCGTCACTAGAAGCATCGTTCCCGAAAAACAGAGTGGCGGTGCAGATGGGAAGAGAGGTATGGAAGGATCAGAAGGATCAGCACCGTCACTAGAAGCATCGTTCCCGAGAAACAGAGTGGCGGTGCCGGTGGGAAGAGAGGGATGGAAGGATCAGAAGGATCAGAAGGATCAGCACCGTCACTAGAAGCATCGTTCCCGAAAAACAGAGTGGCGGTGCAGATGGGAAGAGAGGTATGGAAGGATCAGAAGGATCAGCACCGTCACTAGAAGCATCGTTCCCGAGAAACAGAGTGGCGGTGCCGGTGGGAAGAGAGGGATGGAAGGATCAGAAGGATCAGAAGGATCAGCACCGTCACTAGAAGCATCGTTCCCGAGAAACAGAGTGGCGGTGCAGATGGGAAGAGAGGTATGGAAGGATCAGAAGGATCAGCACCGTCACTAGAAGCATCGTTCCCGAGAAACAGAGTGGCGGTGCCGGTGGGAAGAGAGGGATGGAAGGATCAGAAGGATCAGAAGGATCAGCACCGTCACTAGAAGCATCGTTCCCGAAAAACAGAGTGGCGGTGCAGATGGGAAGAGAGGTATGGAAGGATCAGAAGGATCAGCACCGTCACTAGAAGCATCGTTCCCGAGAAACAGAGTGGCGGTGCCGGTGGGAAGAGAGGGATGGAAGGATCAGAAGGATCAGAAGGATCAGCACCGTCACTAGAAGCATCGTTCTCGAAAAACAGAGTGGCGGTGCAGATGGGAAGAGAGGTATGGAAGGATCAGAAGGATCAGCACCGTCACTAGAAGCATCGTTCCCGAGAAACAGAGTGGCGGTGCCGGTGGGAAGAGAGGGATGGAAGGATCAGAAGGATCAGAAGGATCAGCACCGTCACTAGAAGCATCGTTCCCGAGAAACAGAGTGGCGGTGCAGATGGGAAGAGAGGGATGGAAGGATCAGAAGGATCAGCACCGTCACTAGAAGCATCGTTCCCGAGAAACAGAGTGGCGGTGCCGGTGGGAAGAGAGGGATGGAAGGATCAGAAGGATCAGAAGGATCAGCACCGTCACTAGAAGCATCGTTCTCGAAAAACAGAGTGGCGGTGCAGATGGGAAGAGAGGTATGGAAGGATCAGAAGGATCAGCACCGTCACTAGAAGCATCGTTCCCGAGAAACAGAGTGGCGGTGCCGGTGGGAAGAGAGGGATGGAAGGATCACAAGGATCAGCACCGTCACTAGAAGCATCGTTCCCGAGAAACAGAGTGGCGGTGCAGATGGGAAGAGAGGGATGGAAGGATCAGAAGGATCAGCACCGTCACTAGAAGCATCGTTCCCGAGAAACAGAGTGGCGGTGCCGGTGGGAAGAGAGGGATGGAAGGATCAGAAGGATCAGAAGGATCAGCACCGTCACTAGAAGCATCGTTCTCGAAAAACAGAGTGGCGGTGCAGATGGGAAGAGAGGTATGGAAGGATCAGAAGGATCAGCACCGTCACTAGAAGCATCGTTCCCGAGAAACAGAGTGGCGGTGCCGGTGGGAAGAGAGGGATGGAAGGATCACAAGGATCAGCACCGTCACTAGAAGCATCGTTCCCGAGAAACAGAGTGGCGGTGCAGATGGGAAGAGAGGTATGGAAGGATCAGAAGGATCAGCACCGTCACTAGCAGCATCGTTCTCGAAAAACAGAGTGGCGGTGCAGATGGGAAGAGAGGTATGGAAGGATCAGAAGGATCAGCACTGTCACTAGAAGCATCGTTCTCGAAATACAGAGTGGCGGTGCAGATGGGAAGAGAGGTATGGAAGGATCAGAAGGATCAGCACTGTCACTAGAAGCATCGTTCTCGAAAAACAGAGTGGCGGTGCAGATGGGAAGAGAGGTATGCAAGGATCAGAAGGAGCAGCACCGTCACTAGCAGCATCGTTCTCGAGAAACAGAGTGGCGGTGCAGATGGGAAGAGAGGTATGCAAGGATCAGAAGGAGCAGCACCGTCACTAGCAGCATCGTTCTCGAGAAACAGAGTGGCGGTGCAGATGGGAAGAGAGGTATGGAAGGATCAGAAGGAGCAGCACCGTCACTAGAAGCATCGTTCTCGAAAAACAGAGTGGCGGTGCAGATGGGAAGAGAGGTATGCAAGGATCAGAAGGAGCAGCACCGTCACTAGCAGCATCGTTCTCGAGAAACAGAGTGGCGGTGCAGATGGGAAGAGAGGTATGGAAGGATCAGAAGGAGCAGCACCGTCACTAGAAGCATCGTTCCCGAAAAACAGAGTGGCGGTGCCGGTGGGAAGAGAGGGATGGAAGGATCAGAAGGATCAGCACCGTCACTAGAAGCATCGTTCCCGAGAAACAGAGTGGCGGTGCAGATGGGAAGAGAGGTATGGAAGGATCACAAGGATCAGCACCGTCACTAGAAGCATCGTTCCCGAGAAACAGAGTGGCGGTGCCGGTGGGAAGAGAGGGATGGAAGGATCAGAAGGATCAGCACCGTCACTAGAAGCATCGTTCCCGAGAAACAGAGTGGCGGTGCAGATGGGAAGAGAGGTATGGAAGGATCAGAAGGATCAGCACCGTCACTAGAAGCATCGTTCCCGAAAAACAGAGTGGCGGTGCCGGTGGGAAGAGAGGGATGGAAGGATCAGAAGGATCAGCACCGTCACTAAAAGCATCGTTCCCGAGAAACAGAGTGGCGGTGCCGGTGGGAAGAGAGGGATGGAAGGATCAGAAGGATCAGCACCGTCACTAGAAGCATCGTTCCCGAGAAACAGAGTGGCGGTGCCGGTGGGAAAAGAGGTATGGAAGGATCAGAAGGATCAGCACCGTCACTAGAAGCATCGTTCCCGAGAAACAGAGTGGCGGTGCAGATGGGAAGAGAGGTATGGAAGGATCACAAGGATCAGCACCGTCACTAGAAGCATCGTTCCCGAGAAACAGAGTGGCGGTGCCGGTGGGAAGAGAGGGATGGAAGGATCAGAAGGATCAGCACCGTCACTAGAAGCATCGTTCCCGAGAAACAGAGTGGCGGTGCAGATGGGAAGAGAGGTATGGAAGGATCAAAAGGATCAGCACCGTCACTAGAAGCATCGTTCCCGAGAAACAGAGTGGCGGTGCCGGTGGGAAAAGAGGTATGGAAGGATCAGAAGGATCAGCACCGTCACTAGAAGCATCGTTCTCGAAAAACAGAGTGGCGGTGCCGGTGGGAAGAGAGGTATGGAAGGATCAGAAGGATCAGCACCGTCACTAGAAGCATCGTTCCCGAGAAACAGAGTGGCGGTGCCGGTGGGAAGAGAGGTATGGAAGGATCAGAAGGATCAGCACCGTCACTAGAAGCATCGTTCCCGAGAAACAGAGTGGCGGTGCCGGTGGGAAGAGAGGTATGGAAGGATCAGAAGGATCAGCACCGTCACTAGAAGCATCGTTCCCGAGAAACAGAGTGGCGGTGCCGGTGGGAAGAGAGGTATGGAAGGATCAGAAGGATCAGCACCGTCACTAGAAGCATCGTTCCCGAAAAACAGAGTGGCGGTGCAGATGGGAAGAGAGGTATGGAAGGATCAAAAGGATCAGCACCGTCACTAGAAGCATCGTTCCCGAGAAACAGAGTGGCGGTGCCGGTGGGAAAAGAGGTATGGAAGGATCAGAAGGATCAGCACCGTCACTAGAAGCATCGTTCTCGAAAAACAGAGTGGCGGTGCCGGTGGGAAGAGAGGTATGGAAGGATCAGAAGGATCAGCACCGTCACTAGAAGCATCGTTCCCGAGAAACAGAGTGGCGGTGCCGGTGGGAAGAGAGGTATGGAAGGATCAGAAGGATCAGCACCGTCACTAGAAGCATCGTTCCCGAGAAACAGAGTGGCGGTGCCGGTGGGAAGAGAGGTATGGAAGGATCAGAAGGATCAGCACCGTCACTAGAAGCATCGTTCCCGAGAAACAGAGTGGCGGTGTCGGTGGGAAGAGAGGGATGGAAGGATCAGAAGGATCAGCACCGTCACTAGAAGCATCGTTCCCGAGAAACAGAGTGGCGGTGCCGGTGGGAAGAGAGGGATGGAAGGATCAGAAGGATCAGCACCGTCACTAGAAGCATCGTTCCCGAGAAACAGAGTGGCGGTGCCGGTGGGAAGAGAGGGATGGAAGGATCAGAAGGATCAGCACCGTCACTAGAAGCATCGTTCCCGAGAAACAGAGTGGCGGTGCCGGTGGGAAGAGAGGGATGGAAGGATCAGAAGGATCAGCACCGTCACTAGAAGCATCGTTCTCGAAAAACAGAGTGGCGGTGCCGGTGGGAAGAGAGGTATGGAAGGATCAGAAGGATCAGCACCGTCACTAGAAGCATCGTTCCCGAGAAACAGAGTGGCGGTGCCGGTGGGAAGAGAGGGATGGAAGGATCAGAAGGATCAGCACCGTCACTAGAAGCATCGTTCCCGAGAAACAGAGTGGCGGTGCCGGTGGGAAGAGAGGGATGGAAGGATCAGAAGGATCAGCACCGTCACTAGAAGCATCGTTCCCGAGAAACAGAGTGGCGGTGCCGGTGGGAAGAGAGGTATGGAAGGATCAGAAGGATCAGCACCGTCACTAGAAGCATCGTTCCCGAGAAACAGAGTGGCGGTGCCGGTGGGAAGAGAGGGATGGAAGGATCAGAAGGATCAGCACCGTCACTAGAAGCATCGTTCTCGAAAAACAGAGTGGCGGTGCCGGTGGGAAGAGAGGTATGGAAGGATCAGAAGGATCAGCACCGTCACTAGAAGCATCGTTCCCGAGAAACAGAGTGGCGGTGCCGGTGGGAAGAGAGGTATGGAAGGATCAGAAGGATCAGCACCGTCACTAGAAGCATCGTTCCCGAGAAACAGAGTGGCGGTGCCGGTGGGAAGAGAGGTATGGAAGGATCAGAAGGATCAGCACCGTCACTAGAAGCATCGTTCTCGAGAAACAGAGTGGCGGTGCCGGTGGGAAGAGAGGTATGGAAGGATCAGAAGGATCAGCACCGTCACTAGAAGCATCGTTCCCGAGAAACAGAGTGGCGGTGCCGGTGGGAAGAGAGGGATGGAAGGATCAGAAGGATCAGCACCGTCACTAGAAGCATCGTTCCCGAGAAACAGAGTGGCGGTGCCGGTGGGAAGAGAGGGATGGAAGGATCAGAAGGATCAGCACCGTCACTAGAAGCATCGTTCCCGAGAAACAGAGTGGCGGTGCCGGTGGGAAGAGAGGTATGGAAGGATCAGAAGGATCAGCACCGTCACTAGAAGCATCGTTCCCGAGAAACAGAGTGGCGGTGCCGGTGGGAAGAGAGGGATGGAAGGATCAGAAGGATCAGCACCGTCACTAGAAGCATCGTTCTCGAAAAACAGAGTGGCGGTGCCGGTGGGAAGAGAGGTATGGAAGGATCAGAAGGATCAGCACCGTCACTAGAAGCATCGTTCCCGAGAAACAGAGTGGCGGTGCCGGTGGGAAGAGAGGTATGGAAGGATCAGAAGGATCAGCACCGTCACTAGAAGCATCGTTCCCGAGAAACAGAGTGGCGGTGCAGATGGGAAGAGAGGTATGGAAGGATCACAAGGATCAGCACCGTCACTAGAAGCATCGTTCCCGAGAAACAGAGTGGCGGTGCCGGTGGGAAGAGAGGGATGGAAGGATCAGAAGGATCAGCACCGTCACTAGAAGCATCGTTCCCGAGAAACAGAGTGGCGGTGCAGATGGGAAGAGAGGTATGGAAGGATCAGAAGGATCAGCACCGTCACTAGAAGCATCGTTCCCGAAAAACAGAGTGGCGGTGCCGGTGGGAAGAGAGGGATGGAAGGATCAGAAGGATCAGCACCGTCACTAAAAGCATCGTTCCCGAGAAACAGAGTGGCGGTGCAGATGGGAAGAGAGGTATGGAAGGATCACAAGGATCAGCACCGTCACTAGAAGCATCGTTCCCGAGAAACAGAGTGGCGGTGCCGGTGGGAAGAGAGGGATGGAAGGATCAGAAGGATCAGCACCGTCACTAGAAGCATCGTTCCCGAGAAACAGAGTGGCGGTGCAGATGGGAAGAGAGGTATGGAAGGATCAAAAGGATCAGCACCGTCACTAGAAGCATCGTTCCCGAGAAACAGAGTGGCGGTGCCGGTGGGAAAAGAGGTATGGAAGGATCAGAAGGATCAGCACCGTCACTAGAAGCATCGTTCTCGAAAAACAGAGTGGCGGTGCCGGTGGGAAGAGAGGTATGGAAGGATCAGAAGGATCAGCACCGTCACTAGAAGCATCGTTCCCGAGAAACAGAGTGGCGGTGCCGGTGGGAAGAGAGGTATGGAAGGATCAGAAGGATCAGCACCGTCACTAGAAGCATCGTTCCCGAGAAACAGAGTGGCGGTGCCGGTGGGAAGAGAGGTATGGAAGGATCAGAAGGATCAGCACCGTCACTAGAAGCATCGTTCCCGAGAAACAGAGTGGCGGTGCCGGTGGGAAGAGAGGTATGGAAGGATCAGAAGGATCAGCACCGTCACTAGAAGCATCGTTCCCGAAAAACAGAGTGGCGGTGCAGATGGGAAGAGAGGTATGGAAGGATCAAAAGGATCAGCACCGTCACTAGAAGCATCGTTCCCGAGAAACAGAGTGGCGGTGCCGGTGGGAAAAGAGGTATGGAAGGATCAGAAGGATCAGCACCGTCACTAGAAGCATCGTTCTCGAAAAACAGAGTGGCGGTGCCGGTGGGAAGAGAGGTATGGAAGGATCAGAAGGATCAGCACCGTCACTAGAAGCATCGTTCCCGAGAAACAGAGTGGCGGTGCCGGTGGGAAGAGAGGTATGGAAGGATCAGAAGGATCAGCACCGTCACTAGAAGCATCGTTCCCGAGAAACAGAGTGGCGGTGCCGGTGGGAAGAGAGGTATGGAAGGATCAGAAGGATCAGCACCGTCACTAGAAGCATCGTTCCCGAGAAACAGAGTGGCGGTGTCGGTGGGAAGAGAGGGATGGAAGGATCAGAAGGATCAGCACCGTCACTAGAAGCATCGTTCCCGAGAAACAGAGTGGCGGTGCCGGTGGGAAGAGAGGGATGGAAGGATCAGAAGGATCAGCACCGTCACTAGAAGCATCGTTCCCGAGAAACAGAGTGGCGGTGCCGGTGGGAAGAGAGGGATGGAAGGATCAGAAGGATCAGCACCGTCACTAGAAGCATCGTTCTCGAAAAACAGAGTGGCGGTGCCGGTGGGAAGAGAGGTATGGAAGGATCAGAAGGATCAGCACCGTCACTAGAAGCATCGTTCCCGAGAAACAGAGTGGCGGTGCCGGTGGGAAGAGAGGGATGGAAGGATCAGAAGGATCAGCACCGTCACTAGAAGCATCGTTCCCGAGAAACAGAGTGGCGGTGCCGGTGGGAAGAGAGGGATGGAAGGATCAGAAGGATCAGCACCGTCACTAGAAGCATCGTTCCCGAGAAACAGAGTGGCGGTGCCGGTGGGAAGAGAGGTATGGAAGGATCAGAAGGATCAGCACCGTCACTAGAAGCATCGTTCCCGAGAAACAGAGTGGCGGTGCCGGTGGGAAGAGAGGGATGGAAGGATCAGAAGGATCAGCACCGTCACTAGAAGCATCGTTCTCGAAAAACAGAGTGGCGGTGCCGGTGGGAAGAGAGGTATGGAAGGATCAGAAGGATCAGCACCGTCACTAGAAGCATCGTTCCCGAGAAACAGAGTGGCGGTGCCGGTGGGAAGAGAGGTATGGAAGGATCAGAAGGATCAGCACCGTCACTAGAAGCATCGTTCCCGAGAAACAGAGTGGCGGTGCCGGTGGGAAGAGAGGGATGGAAGGATCAGAAGGATCAGCACCGTCACTAGAAGCATCGTTCCCGAGAAACAGAGTGGCGGTGCCGGTGGGAAGAGAGGGATGGAAGGATCAGAAAGATCAGCACCGTCACTAGAAGCATCGTTCCCGAAAAACAGAGTGGCGGTGCAGATGGGAAGAGAGGTATGGAAGGATCAGAAGGATCAGCACCGTCACTAGAAGCATCGTTCCCGAGAAACAGAGTGGCGGTGCCGGTGGGAAGAGAGGGATGGAAGGATCACAAGGATCAGCACCGTCACTAGAAGCATCGTTCCCGAGAAACAGAGTGGCGGTGCCGGTGGGAAGAGAGGTATGGAAGGATCAGAAGGATCAGCACCGTCACTAGAAGCATCGTTCCCGAAAAACAGAGTGGCGGTGTCGGTGGGAAGAGAGGGATGGAAGGATCAGAAAGATCAGCACCGTCACTAGAAGCATCGTTCCCGAAAAACAGAGTGGCGGTGCAGATGGGAAGAGAGGTATGGAAGGATCAGAAGGATCAGCACCGTCACTAGAAGCATCGTTCCCGAAAAACAGAGTGGCGGTGTCGGTGGGAAGAGAGGGATGGAAGGATCAGAAAGATCAGCACCGTCACTAGAAGCATCGTTCCCGAGAAACAGAGTGGCGGTGCCGGTGGGAAGAGAGGTATGGAAGGATCAGAAGGATCAGCACCGTCACTAGAAGCATCGTTCCCGAGAAACAGAGTGGCGGTGCCGGTGGGAAGAGAGGGATGGAAGGATCAGAAGGATCAG
Source organism: Caenorhabditis sulstoni (assembly GCA_963966605.1). Classification (NCBI taxonomy): domain Eukaryota; kingdom Metazoa; phylum Nematoda; class Chromadorea; order Rhabditida; family Rhabditidae; genus Caenorhabditis; species Caenorhabditis sulstoni. The sequence continues at coordinate 9,283,249 of OZ016478.1, forward strand.
CACCGTCACTAGAAGCATCGTTCCCGAGAAACAGAGTGGCGGTGCCGGTGGGAAGAGAGGTATGGAAGGATCAGAAGGATCAGCACCGTCACTAGAAGCATCGTTCCCGAGAAACAGAGTGGCGGTGCAGATGGGAAGAGAGGTATGGAAGGATCAGAAGGATCAGCACCGTCACTAGAAGCATCGTTCCCGAGAAACAGAGTGGCGGTGCCGGTGGGAAGAGAGGGATGGAAGGATCACAAGGATCAGCACCGTCACTAGAAGCATCGTTCCCGAGAAACAGAGTGGCGGTGCCGGTGGGAAGAGAGGGATGGAAGGATCAGAAGGATCAGCACCGTCACTAGAAGCATCGTTCCCGAGAAACAGAGTGGCGGTGCCGGTGGGAAGAGAGGGATGGAAGGATCAGAAAGATCAGCACCGTCACTAGAAGCATCGTTCCCGAAAAACAGAGTGGCGGTGCAGATGGGAAGAGAGGTATGGAAGGATCAGAAGGATCAGCACCGTCACTAGAAGCATCGTTCCCGAGAAACAGAGTGGCGGTGCCGGTGGGAAGAGAGGGATGGAAGGATCACAAGGATCAGCACCGTCACTAGAAGTATCGTTCCCGAGAAACAGAGTGGCGGTGCCGGTGGGAAGAGAGGTATGGAAGGATCAGAAGGATCAGCACCGTCACTAGAAGCATCGTTCCCGAGAAACAGAGTGGCGGTGCCGGTGGGAAGAGAGGTATGGAAGGATCAGAAGGATCAGCACCGTCACTAGAAGCATCGTTCCCGAGAAACAGAGTGGCGGTGCCGGTGGGAAGAGAGGGATGGAAGGATCAGAAGGATCAGCACCGTCACTAGAAGCATCGTTCCCGAGAAACAGAGTGGCGGTGCCGGTGGGAAGAGAGGTATGGAAGGATCAGAAGGATCAGCACCGTCACTAGAAGCATCGTTCCCGAGAAACAGAGTGGCGGTGCCGGTGGGAAGAGAGGTATGGAAGGATCAGAAGGATCAGCACCGTCACTAGAAGCATCGTTCCCGAGAAACAGAGTGGCGGTGCCGGTGGGAAGAGAGGTATGGAAGGATCAGAAGGATCAGCACCGTCACTAGAAGCATCGTTCTCGAAAAACAGAGTGGCGGTGCAGATGGGAAGAGAGGTATGGAAGGATCAGAAGGATCAGCACCGTCACTAGAAGCATCGTTCCCGAGAAACAGAGTGGCGGTGCCGGTGGGAAGAGAGGGATGGAAGGATCAGAAGGATCAGCACCGTCACTAGAAGCATCGTTCCCGAGAAACAGAGTGGCGGTGCCGGTGGGAAGAGAGGTATGGAAGGATCAGAAAGATCAGCACCGTCACTAGAAGCATCGTTCCCGAAAAACAGAGTGGCGGTGCAGATGGGAAGAGAGGTATGGAAGGATCAGAAGGATCAGCACCGTCACTAGAAGCATCGTTCCCGAGAAACAGAGTGGCGGTGCCGGTGGGAAGAGAGGGATGGAAGGATCACAAGGATCAGCACCGTCACTAGAAGCATCGTTCCCGAGAAACAGAGTGGCGGTGCCGGTGGGAAGAGAGGTATGGAAGGATCAGAAGGATCAGCACCGTCACTAGAAGCATCGTTCCCGAGAAACAGAGTGGCGGTGCCGGTGGGAAGAGAGGGATGGAAGGATCAGAAGGATCAGCACCGTCACTAGAAGCATCGTTCTCGAAAAACAGAGTGGCGGTGCAGATGGGAAGAGAGGTATGGAAGGATCAGAAGGATCAGCACCGTCACTAGAAGCATCGTTTCCGAGAAACAGAGTGGCGGTGCAGATGGGAAGAGAGGTATGGAAGGATCAGAAGGATCAGCACCGTCACTAGAAGCATCGTTCCCGAAAAACAGAGTGGCGGTGCCGGTGGGAAGAGAGGGATGGAAGGATCAGAAGGATCAGCACCGTCACTAGAAGCATCGTTCCCGAGAAACAGAGTGGCGGTGCAGATGGGAAGAGAGGGATGGAAAGATCAGAAGGATCAGCACCGTCACTAGAAGCATCGTTCCCGAGAAACAGAGTGGCGGTGCAGATGGGAAGAGAGGTATGGAAGGATCAGAAGGATCAGCACCGTCACTAGAAGCATCGTTCCCGAGAAACAGAGTGGCGGTGCAGATGGGAAGAGAGGGATGGAAAGATCAGAAGGATCAGCACCGTCACTAGAAGCATCGTTCCCGAGAAACAGAGTGGCGGTGCCGGTGGGAAGAGAGGGATGGAAGGATCAGAAGGATCAGCACCGTCACTAGAAGCATCGTTCTCGAAAAACAGAGTGGCGGTGCAGATGGGAAGAGAGGTATGGAAGGATCAGAAGGATCAGCACCGTCACTAGAAGCATCGTTTCCGAGAAACAGAGTGGCGGTGCAGATGGGAAGAGAGGTATGGAAGGATCAGAAGGATCAGCACCGTCACTAGAAGCATCGTTCCCGAGAAACAGAGTGGCGGTGCAGATGGGAAGAGAGGGATGGAAAGATCAGAAGGATCAGCACCGTCACTAGAAGCATCGTTCCCGAGAAACAGAGTGGCGGTGCAGATGGGAAGAGAGGTATGGAAGGATCAGAAGGATCAGCACCGTCACTAGAAGCATCGTTCCCGAAAAACAGAGTGGCGGTGCCGGTGGGAAGAGAGGGATGGAAGGATCAGAAGGATCAGCACCGTCACTAGAAGCATCGTTCCCGAGAAACAGAGTGGCGGTGCAGATGGGAAGAGAGGGATGGAAAGATCAGAAGGATCAGCACCGTCACTAGAAGCATCGTTCCCGAGAAACAGAGTGGCGGTGCAGATGGGAAGAGAGGTATGGAAGGATCAGAAGGATCAGCACCGTCACTAGAAGCATCGTTCCCGAGAAACAGAGTGGCGGTGCAGATGGGAAGAGAGGGATGGAAAGATCAGAAGGATCAGCACCGTCACTAGAAGCATCGTTCCCGAAAAACAGAGTGGCGGTGCCGGTGGGAAGAGAGGGATGGAAGGATCAGAAGGATCAGCACCGTCACTAGAAGCATCGTTCTCGAAAAACAGAGTGGCGGTGCAGATGGGAAGAGAGGTATGGAAGGATCAGAAGGATCAGCACCGTCACTAGAAGCATCGTTCCCGAGAAACAGAGTGGCGGTGCCGGTGGGAAGAGAGGTATGGAAGGATCACAAGGATCAGCACCGCCACTAGAAGCATCGTTCTCGAAAAACAGAGTGGCGGTGCAGATGGGAAGAGAGGTATGGAAGGATCAGAAGGATCAGCACCGTCACTAGAAGCATCGTTCTCGAAAAACAGAGTGGCGGTGCAGATGGGAAGAGAGGTATGAAAGGATCAGAAGGATCAGCACCGTCACTAGAAGCATCGTTCCCGAAAAACAGAGTGGCGGTGCCGGTGGGAAGAGAGGGATGGAAGGATCAGAAGGATCAGCACCGTCACTAGAAGCATCGTTCCCGAGAAACAGAGTGGCGGTGCAGATGGGAAGAGAGGGATGGAAAGATCAGAAGGATCAGCACCGTCACTAGAAGCATCGTTCCCGAGAAACAGAGTGGCGGTGCAGATGGGAAGAGAGGTATGGAAGGATCAGAAGGATCAGCACCGTCACTAGAAGCATCGTTCCCGAGAAACAGAGTGGCGGTGCAGATGGGAAGAGAGGTATGGAAGGATCAGAAGGATCAGCACCGTCACTAGAAGCATCGTTCCCGAAAAACAGAGTGGCGGTGCCGGTGGGAAGAGAGGGATGGAAGGATCAGAAGGATCAGCACCGTCACTAGAAGCATCGTTCCCGAGAAACAGAGTGGCGGTGCAGATGGGAAGAGAGGTATGGAAGGATCAGAAGGATCAGCACCGTCACTAGAAGCATCGTTCCCGAGAAACAGAGTGGCGGTGCCGGTGGGAAGAGAGGTATGGAAGGATCACAAGGATCAGCACCGCCACTAGAAGCATCGTTCTCGAAAAACAGAGTGGCGGTGCAGATGGGAAGAGAGGTATGGAAGGATCAGAAGGATCAGCACCGTCACTAGAAGCATCGTTCCCGAAAAACAGAGTGGCGGTGCCGGTGGGAAGAGAGGGATGGAAGGATCAGAAGGATCAGCACCGTCACTAGAAGCATCGTTCCCGAGAAACAGAGTGGCGGTGCCGGTGGGAAGAGAGGGATGGAAGGATCAGAAGGATCAGAAGGATCAGCACCGTCACTAGAAGCATCGTTCCCGAGAAACAGAGTGGCGGTGCAGATGGGAAGAGAGGTATGGAAGGATCAGGAGGATCAGAAGGATCAGCACCGTCACTAGAAGCATCGTTCCCGAAAAACAGAGTGGCGGTGCCGGTGGGAAGAGAGGGATGGAAGGATCAGAAGGATCAGCACCGTCACTAGAAGCATCGTTCCCGAGAAACAGAGTGGCGGTGCAGATGGGAAGAGAGGGATGGAAAGATCAGAAGGATCAGCACCGTCACTAGAAGCATCGTTCCCGAGAAACAGAGTGGCGGTGCCGGTGGGAAGAGAGGGATGGAAGGATCAGAAGGATCAGCACCGTCACTAGAAGCATCGTTCTCGAAAAACAGAGTGGCGGTGCAGATGGGAAGAGAGGTATGGAAGGATCAGAAGGATCAGCACCGTCACTAGAAGCATCGTTTCCGAGAAACAGAGTGGCGGTGCAGATGGGAAGAGAGGTATGGAAGGATCAGAAGGATCAGCACCGTCACTAGAAGCATCGTTCCCGAGAAACAGAGTGGCGGTGCAGATGGGAAGAGAGGGATGGAAAGATCAGAAGGATCAGCACCGTCACTAGAAGCATCGTTCCCGAGAAACAGAGTGGCGGTGCAGATGGGAAGAGAGGTATGGAAGGATCAGAAGGATCAGCACCGTCACTAGAAGCATCGTTCCCGAAAAACAGAGTGGCGGTGCCGGTGGGAAGAGAGGGATGGAAGGATCAGAAGGATCAGCACCGTCACTAGAAGCATCGTTCCCGAGAAACAGAGTGGCGGTGCAGATGGGAAGAGAGGGATGGAAAGATCAGAAGGATCAGCACCGTCACTAGAAGCATCGTTCCCGAGAAACAGAGTGGCGGTGCAGATGGGAAGAGAGGTATGGAAGGATCAGAAGGATCAGCACCGTCACTAGAAGCATCGTTCCCGAGAAACAGAGTGGCGGTGCAGATGGGAAGAGAGGGATGGAAAGATCAGAAGGATCAGCACCGTCACTAGAAGCATCGTTCCCGAAAAACAGAGTGGCGGTGCCGGTGGGAAGAGAGGGATGGAAGGATCAGAAGGATCAGCACCGTCACTAGAAGCATCGTTCTCGAAAAACAGAGTGGCGGTGCAGATGGGAAGAGAGGTATGGAAGGATCAGAAGGATCAGCACCGTCACTAGAAGCATCGTTCCCGAGAAACAGAGTGGCGGTGCCGGTGGGAAGAGAGGTATGGAAGGATCACAAGGATCAGCACCGCCACTAGAAGCATCGTTCTCGAAAAACAGAGTGGCGGTGCAGATGGGAAGAGAGGTATGGAAGGATCAGAAGGATCAGCACCGTCACTAGAAGCATCGTTCTCGAAAAACAGAGTGGCGGTGCAGATGGGAAGAGAGGTATGAAAGGATCAGAAGGATCAGCACCGTCACTAGAAGCATCGTTCCCGAAAAACAGAGTGGCGGTGCCGGTGGGAAGAGAGGGATGGAAGGATCAGAAGGATCAGCACCGTCACTAGAAGCATCGTTCCCGAGAAACAGAGTGGCGGTGCAGATGGGAAGAGAGGGATGGAAAGATCAGAAGGATCAGCACCGTCACTAGAAGCATCGTTCCCGAGAAACAGAGTGGCGGTGCAGATGGGAAGAGAGGTATGGAAGGATCAGAAGGATCAGCACCGTCACTAGAAGCATCGTTCCCGAGAAACAGAGTGGCGGTGCAGATGGGAAGAGAGGTATGGAAGGATCAGAAGGATCAGCACCGTCACTAGAAGCATCGTTCCCGAAAAACAGAGTGGCGGTGCCGGTGGGAAGAGAGGGATGGAAGGATCAGAAGGATCAGCACCGTCACTAGAAGCATCGTTCCCGAGAAACAGAGTGGCGGTGCAGATGGGAAGAGAGGTATGGAAGGATCAGAAGGATCAGCACCGTCACTAGAAGCATCGTTCCCGAGAAACAGAGTGGCGGTGCCGGTGGGAAGAGAGGTATGGAAGGATCACAAGGATCAGCACCGCCACTAGAAGCATCGTTCTCGAAAAACAGAGTGGCGGTGCAGATGGGAAGAGAGGTATGGAAGGATCAGAAGGATCAGCACCGTCACTAGAAGCATCGTTCCCGAAAAACAGAGTGGCGGTGCCGGTGGGAAGAGAGGGATGGAAGGATCAGAAGGATCAGCACCGTCACTAGAAGCATCGTTCCCGAGAAACAGAGTGGCGGTGCCGGTGGGAAGAGAGGGATGGAAGGATCAGAAGGATCAGAAGGATCAGCACCGTCACTAGAAGCATCGTTCCCGAGAAACAGAGTGGCGGTGCAGATGGGAAGAGAGGTATGGAAGGATCAGGAGGATCAGAAGGATCAGCACCGTCACTAGAAGCATCGTTCCCGAAAAACAGAGTGGCGGTGCCGGTGGGAAGAGAGGGATGGAAGGATCAGAAGGATCAGAAGGATCAGCACCGTCACTAGAAGCATCGTTCTCGAAAAACAGAGTGGCGGTGCAGATGGGAAGAGAGGTATGGAAGGATCAGAAGGATCAGCACCGTCACTAGAAGCATCGTTCCCGAGAAACAGAGTGGCGGTGCAGATGGGAAGAGAGGGATGGAAGGATCAGAAGGATCAGCACCGTCACTAGAAGCATCGTTCCCGAGAAACAGAGTGGCGGTGCCGGTGGGAAGAGAGGGATGGAAGGATCAGAAGGATCAGAAGGATCAGCACCGTCACTAGAAGCATCGTTCTCGAAAAACAGAGTGGCGGTGCAGATGGGAAGAGAGGTATGGAAGGATCAGAAGGATCAGCACCGTCACTAGAAGCATCGTTCCCGAGAAACAGAGTGGCGGTGCCGGTGGGAAGAGAGGTATGGAAGGATCAGAAGGATCAGCACCGTCACTAGAAGCATCGTTCTCGAAAAACAGAGTGGCGGTGCAGATGGGAAGAGAGGTATGGAAGGATCACAAGGATCAGCACCGTCACTAGAAGCATCGTTCTCGAAAAACAGAGTGGCGGTGCAGATGGGAAGAGAGGTATGGAAGGATCAGAAGGATCAGCACTGTCACTAGAAGCATCGTTCCCGAAAAACAGAGTGGCGGTGCCGGTGGGAAGAGAGGTATGGAAGGATCAGAAGGATCAGCACCGTCACTAGAAGCATCGTTCTCGAAAAACAGAGTGGCGGTGCAGATGGGAAGAGAGGTATGGAAGGATCAGAAGGATCAGCACTGTCACTAGAAGCATCGTTCCCGAAAAACAGAGTGGCGGTGCCGGTGGGAAGAGAGGTATGGAAGGATCAGAAGGATCAGCACCGTCACTAGAAGCATCGTTCTCGAAAAACAGAGTGGCGGTGCAAATGGGAAGAGAGGTATGGAAGGATCAGAAGGATCAGCACTGTCACTAGAAGCATCGTTCCCGAAAAACAGAGTGGCGGTGCCGGTGGGAAGAGAGGTATGGAAGGATCAGAAGGATCAGCACCGTCACTAGAAGCATCGTTCTCGAAAAACAGAGTGGCGGTGCAGATGGGAAGAGAGGTATGGAAGGATCAGAAGGATCAGCACCGTCACTAGAAGCATCGTTCTCGAAAAACAGAGTGGCGGTGCAAATGGGAAGAGAGGTATGGAAGGATCAGAAGGATCAGCACTGTCACTAGAAGCATCGTTCCCGAAAAACAGAGTGGCGGTGCCGGTGGGAAGAGAGGTATGGAAGGATCAGAAGGATCAGCACCGTCACTAGAAGCATCGTTCTCGAAAAACAGAGTGGCGGTGCAAATAGGAAGAGAGGTATGGAAGGATCAGAAGGATCAGCACCGTCACTAGAAGCATCGTTCCCGAAAAACAGAGTGGCGGTGCCGGTGGGAAGAGAGGTATGGAAGGATCAGAAGGATCAGCACCGTCACTAGAAGCATCGTTCTCGAAAAACAGAGTGGCGGTGCAGATGGGAAGAGAGGTATGGAAGGATCAGAAGGATCAGCACCGTCACTAGAAGCATCGTTCTCGAAAAACAGAGTGGCGGTGCCGGTGGGAAGAGAGGGATGGAAGGATCAGAAGGATCAGCACTGTCACTAGAAGCATCGTTCTCGAAAAACAGAGTGGCGGTGCAGATGGGAAGAGAGGGATGGAAGGATCAGAAGGATCAGCACTGTCACTAGAAGCATCGTTCTCGAAAAACAGAGTGGCGGTGCAGATGGGAAGAGAGGGATGGAAGGATCAGAAGGATCAGCACTGTCACTAGAAGCATCGTTCCCGAGAAACAGAGTGGCGGTGCCGGTGGGAAGAGAGGGATGGAAGGATCACAAGGATCAGCACTGTCACTAGAAGCATCGTTCCCGAGAAACAGAGTGGCGGTGCCGGTGGGAAGAGAGGGATGGAAGGATCAGGAAGATCAGCACCGTCACTAGAAGCATCGTTCTCGAAAAACAGAGTGGCGGTGCAGATGGGAAGAGAGGGATGGAAGGATCAGGAAGATCAGCACCGTCACTAGAAGCATCGTTCTCGAAAAACAGAGTGGCGGTGCCGGTGGGAAGAGAGGTATGGAAGGATCAGAAGGATCAGCACTGTCACTAGAAGCATCGTTCTCGAAAAACAGAGTGGCGGTGCAGATGGGAAGAGAGGGATGGAAGGATCAGAAGGATCAGCACTGTCACTAGAAGCATCGTTCTCGAAAAACAGAGTGGCGGTGCAGATGGGAAGAGAGGGATGGAAGGATCAGAAGGATCAGCACTGTCACTAGAAGCATCGTTCCCGAGAAACAGAGTGGCGGTGCCGGTGGGAAGAGAGGGATGGAAGGATCACAAGGATCAGCACTGTCACTAGAAGCATCGTTCCCGAGAAACAGAGTGGCGGTGCCGGTGGGAAGAGAGGGATGGAAGGATCAGGAAGATCAGCACCGTCACTAGAAGCATCGTTCTCGAAAAACAGAGTGGCGGTGCCGGTGGGAAGAGAGGTATGGAAGGATCAGAAGGATCAGCACTGTCACTAGAAGCATCGTTCTCGAAAAACAGAGTGGCGGTGCAGATGGGAAGAGAGGGATGGAAGGATCAGAAGGATCAGCACTGTCACTAGAAGCATCGTTCCCGAAAAACAGAGTGGCGGTGCAGATGGGAAGAGAGGGATGGAAGGATCAGAAGGATCAGCACCGTCACTAGAAGCATCGTTCTCGAAAAACAGAGTGGCGGTGCAGATGGGAAGAGAGGTATGGAAGGATCAGAAGGATCAGCACCGTCACTAGAAGCATCGTTCTCGAAAAACAGAGTGGCGGTGCCGGTGGGAAGAGAGGTATGGAAGGATCAGAAGGATCAGCACTGTCACTAGAAGCATCGTTCTCGAAAAACAGAGTGGCGGTGCAGATGGGAAGAGAGGTATGGAAGGATCAGAAGGATCAGCACCGTCACTAGAAGCATCGTTCTCGAAAAACAGAGTGGCGGTGCCGGTGGGAAGAGAGGTATGGAAGGATCAGAAGGATCAGCACTGTCACTAGAAGCATCGTTCTCGAAAAACAGAGTGGCGGTGCAGATGGGAAGAGAGGGATGGAAGGATCAGAAGGATCAGCACTGTCACTAGAAGCATCGTTCTCGAAAAACAGAGTGACGGTGTCGGTGGGAAAAGAGGGATGGAAGGATCAGAAGGATCAGCACTGTCACTAGAAGCATCGTTCTCGAAAAACAGAGTGGCGGTGCAGATGGGAAGAGAGGTATGGAAGGATCAGAAGGATCAGCACCGTCACTAGAAGCATCGTTCTCGAAAAACAGAGTGGCGGTGCCGGTGGGAAGAGAGGTATGGAAGGATCAGAAGGATCAGCACTGTCACTAGAAGCATCGTTCTCGAAAAACAGAGTGGCGGTGCAGATGGGAAGAGAGGGATGGAAGGATCAGAAGGATCAGCACTGTCACTAGAAGCATCGTTCTCGAAAAACAGAGTGACGGTGTCGGTGGGAAAAGAGGGATGGAAGGATCAGAAGGATCAGCACTGTCACTAGAAGCATCGTTCCCGAAAAACAGAGTGGCGGTGCAGATGGGAAGAGAGGGATGGAAGGATCAGGAGGATCAGCACCGTCACTAGAAGCATCGTTCTCGAAAAACAGAGTGGCGGTGCAGATGGGAAGAGAGGGATGGAAGGATCAGGAAGATCAGCACCGTCACTAGAAGCATCGTTCTCGAAAAACAGAGTGGCGGTGCAGATGGGAAGAGAGGGATGGAAGGATCAGAAGGATCAGCACTGTCACTAGAAGCATCGTTCTCGAAAAACAGAGTGACGGTGTCGGTGGGAAAAGAGGGATGGAAGGATCAGAAGGATCAGCACTGTCACTAGAAGCATCGTTCTCGAAAAACAGAGTGGCGGTGCAGATGGGAAGAGAGGGATGAAAGGATCACAAGGATCAGCACTGTCACTAGAAGCATCGTTCTCGAAAAACAGAGTGGCGGTGCAGATGGGAAGAGAGGGATGGAAGGATCAGAAGGATCAGCACTGTCACTAGAAGCATCGTTCTCGAAAAACAGAGTGGCGGTGCAGATGGGAAGAGAGGGATGGAAGGATCAGAAGGATCAGCACTGTCACTAGAAGCATCGTTCTCGAAAAACAGAGTGACGGTGTCGGTGGGAAAAGAGGGATGGAAGGATCAGAAGGATCAGCACCGTCACTAGAAGCATCGTTCTCGAAAAACAGAGTGGCGGTGCAGATGGGAAGAGAGGGATGAAAGGATCACAAGGATCAGCACTGTCACTAGAAGCATCGTTCTCGAAAAACAGAGTGGCGGTGCAGATGGGAAGAGAGGGATGGAAGGATCAGGAAGATCAGCACCGTCACTAGAAGCATCGTTCTCGAAAAACAGAGTGGCGGTGCAGATGGGAAGAGAGGGATGGAAGGATCAGAAGGATCAGCACTGTCACTAGAAGCATCGTTCTCGAAAAACAGAGTGACGGTGTCGGTGGGAAAAGAGGGATGGAAGGATCAGAAGGATCAGCACTGTCACTAGAAGCATCGTTCTCGAAAAACAGAGTGGCGGTGCAGATGGGAAGAGAGGGATGAAAGGATCACAAGGATCAGCACTGTCACTAGAAGCATCGTTCTCGAAAAACAGAGTGGCGGTGCAGATGGGAAGAGAGGGATGGAAGGATCAGAAGGATCAGCACTGTCACTAGAAGCATCGTTCTCGAAAAACAGAGTGGCGGTGCAGATGGGAAGAGAGGGATGGAAGGATCAGAAGGATCAGCACTGTCACTAGAAGCATCGTTCTCGAAAAACAGAGTGACGGTGTCGGTGGGAAAAGAGGGATGGAAGGATCAGAAGGATCAGCACTGTCACTAGAAGCATCGTTCTCGAAAAACAGAGTGGCGGTGCCGGTGGGAAGAGAGGGATGGAAGGATCACAAGGATCAGCACCGTCACTAGAAGCATCGTTCCCGAAAAACAGAGTGGCGGTGCCGGTGGGAAGAGAGGGATGGAAGGATCAGAAGGATCAGCACCGTCACTAGAAGCATCGTTCCCGAGAAACAGAGTGGCGGTGCCGGTGGGAAGAGAGGGATGGAAGGATCACAAGGATCAGCACCGTCACTAGAAGCATCGTTCCCGAAAAACAGAGTGACGGTGCAGATGGGAAGAGAGGGATGAAAGGATCACAAGGATCAGCACTGTCACTAGAAGCATCGTTCCCGAGAAACAGAGTGGCGGTGCCGGTGGGAAGAGAGGGATGGAAGGATCAGAAGGATCAGCACCGTCACTAGAAGCATCGTTCTCGAAAAACAGAGTGGCGGTGCAGATGGGAAGAGAGGGATGGAAGGATCAGAAGGATCAGCACCGTCACTAGAAGCATCGTTCCCGAGAAACAGAGTGACGGTGCAGATGGGAAGAGAGGGATGAAAGGATCACAAGGATCAGCACTGTCACTAGAAGCATCGTTCTCGAAAAACAGAGTGGCGGTGCAGATGGGAAGAGAGGGATGGAAGGATCAGAAGGATCAGCACCGTCACTAGAAACATCGTTCCCGAGAAACAGAGTGGCGGTGCCGGTGGGAAGAGAGGGATGGAAGGATCAGAAGGATCAGCACCGTCACTAGAAGCATCGTTCTCGAAAAACAGAGTGACGGTGTCGGTGGGAAAAGAGGGATGGAAGGATCAGAAGGATCAGCACCGTCACTAGAAGCATCGTTCCCGAGAAACAGAGTGACGGTGCAGATGGGAAGAGAGGGATGAAAGGATCACAAGGATCAGCACTGTCACTAGAAGCATCGTTCTCGAAAAACAGAGTGGCGGTGCAGATGGGAAGAGAGGGATGGAAGGATCAGAAGGATCAGCACCGTCACTAGAAGCATCGTTCCCGAGAAACAGAGTGACGGTGCAGATGGGAAGAGAGGGATGAAAGGATCACAAGGATCAGCACTGTCACTAGAAGCATCGTTCTCGAAAAACAGAGTGGCGGTGCAGATGGGAAGAGAGGGATGGAAGGATCAGAAGGATCAGCACCGTCACTAGAAACATCGTTCCCGAGAAACAGAGTGACGGTGCAGATGGGAAGAGAGGGATGGAAGGATCAGAAGGATCAGCACTGTCACTAGAAGCATCGTTCTCGAAAAACAGAGTGGCGGTGCCGGTGGGAAGAGAGGGATGGAAGGATCAGAAGGATCAGCACCGTCACTAGAAGCATCGTTCCCGAAAAACAGAGTGGCGGTGCCGGTGGGAAGAGAGGGATGGAAGGATCAGAAGGATCAGCACCGTCACTAGAAGCATCGTTCCCGAGAAACAGAGTGGCGGTGCCGGTGGGAAGAGAGGGATGGAAGGATCACAAGGATCAGCACCGTCACTAGAAGCATCGTTCTCGAAAAACAGAGTGACGGTGTCGGTGGGAAAAGAGGGATGGAAGGATCAGAAGGATCAGCACTGTCACTAGAAGCATCGTTCTCGAAAAACAGAGTGACGGTGTCGGTGGGAAAAGAGGGATGGAAGGATCAGAAGGATCAGCACTGTCACTAGAAGCATCGTTCTCGAAAAACAGAGTGGCGGTGCAGATGGGAAGAGAGGGATGGAAGGATCAGAAGGATCAGCACCGTCACTAGAAACATCGTTCCCGAGAAACAGAGTGGCGGTGCCGGTGGGAAGAGAGGGATGGAAGGATCAGAAGGATCAGCACCGTCACTAGAAGCATCGTTCTCGAAAAACAGAGTGACGGTGTCGGTGGGAAAAGAGGGATGGAAGGATCAGAAGGATCAGCACCGTCACTAGAAGCATCGTTCCCGAGAAACAGAGTGACGGTGCAGATGGGAAGAGAGGGATGAAAGGATCACAAGGATCAGCACTGTCACTAGAAGCATCGTTCTCGAAAAACAGAGTGGCGGTGCAGATGGGAAGAGAGGGATGGAAGGATCAGAAGGATCAGCACCGTCACTAGAAGCATCGTTCCCGAGAAACAGAGTGACGGTGCAGATGGGAAGAGAGGGATGAAAGGATCACAAGGATCAGCACTGTCACTAGAAGCATCGTTCTCGAAAAACAGAGTGGCGGTGCAGATGGGAAGAGAGGGATGGAAGGATCAGAAGGATCAGCACCGTCACTAGAAACATCGTTCCCGAGAAACAGAGTGGCGGTGCCGGTGGGAAGAGAGGGATGGAAGGATCAGAAGGATCAGCACCGTCACTAGAAGCATCGTTCTCGAAAAACAGAGTGACGGTGTCGGTGGGAAAAGAGGGATGGAAGGATCAGAAGGATCAGCACCGTCACTAGAAGCATCGTTCCCGAGAAACAGAGTGACGGTGCAGATGGGAAGAGAGGGATGAAAGGATCACAAGGATCAGCACTGTCACTAGAAGCATCGTTCTCGAAAAACAGAGTGGCGGTGCAGATGGGAAGAGAGGGATGGAAGGATCAGAAGGATCAGCACCGTCACTAGAAGCATCGTTCCCGAGAAACAGAGTGACGGTGCAGATGGGAAGAGAGGGATGAAAGGATCACAAGGATCAGCACTGTCACTAGAAGCATCGTTCTCGAAAAACAGAGTGGCGGTGCAGATGGGAAGAGAGGGATGGAAGGATCAGAAGGATCAGCACCGTCACTAGAAACATCGTTCCCGAGAAACAGAGTGACGGTGCAGATGGGAAGAGAGGGATGGAAGGATCAGAAGGATCAGCACTGTCACTAGAAGCATCGTTCTCGAAAAACAGAGTGGCGGTGCCGGTGGGAAGAGAGGGATGGAAGGATCAGAAGGATCAGCACCGTCACTAGAAGCATCGTTCCCGAAAAACAGAGTGGCGGTGCCGGTGGGAAGAGAGGGATGGAAGGATCAGAAGGATCAGCACCGTCACTAGAAGCATCGTTCCCGAGAAACAGAGTGGCGGTGCCGGTGGGAAGAGAGGGATGGAAGGATCACAAGGATCAGCACCGTCACTAGAAGCATCGTTCTCGAAAAACAGAGTGACGGTGTCGGTGGGAAAAGAGGGATGGAAGGATCACAAGGATCAGCACCGTCACTAGAAGCATCGTTCCCGAAAAACAGAGTGGCGGTGCCGGTGGGAAGAGAGGGATGGAAGGATCACAAGGATCAGCACCGTCACTAGAAGCATCGTTCCCGAAAAACAGAGTGGCGGTGCCGGTGGGAAGAGAGGGATGGAAGGATCAGAAGGATCAGCACCGTCACTAGAAGCATCGTTCCCGAGAAACAGAGTGGCGGTGCCGGTGGGAAGAGAGGGATGGAAGGATCACAAGGATCAGCACCGTCACTAGAAGCATCGTTCCCGAAAAACAGAGTGGCGGTGCCGGTGGGAAGAGAGGGATGGAAGGATCAGAAGGATCAGCACCGTCACTAGAAGCATCGTTCCCGAGAAACAGAGTGGCGGTGCCGGTGGGAAGAGAGGGATGGAAGGATCACAAGGATCAGCACCGTCACTAGAAGCATCGTTCCCGAGAAACAGAGTGGCGGTGCAGATGGGAAGAGAGGGATGGAAGGATCAGAAGGATCAGCACCGTCACTAGAAGCATCGTTCTCGAAAAACAGAGTGGCGGTGCCGGTGGGAAGAGAGGGATGGAAGGATCAGAAGGATCAGCACCGTCACTAGAAGCATCGTTCTCGAAAAACAGAGTGGCGGTGCAGATGGGAAGAGAGGGATGGAAGGATCAGAAGGATCAGCACCGTCACTAGAAGCATCGTTCCCGAGAAACAGAGTGGCGGTGCCGGTGGGAATAGAGGGATGGAAGGATCAGAAGGATCAGAAGGATCAGCACCGTCACTAGAAGCATCGTTCTCGAAAAACAGAGTGGCGGTGCAGATGGGAAGAGAGGTATGGAAGGATCAGAAGGATCAGCACCGTCACTAGAAGCATCGTTCCCGAGAAACAGAGTGGCGGTGCCGGTGGGAAGAGAGGGATGGAAGGATCACAAGGATCAGCACCGTCACTAGAAGCATCGTTCTCGAAAAACAGAGTGGCGGTGCAGATGGGAAGAGAGGTATGGAAGGATCAGAAAGATCAGCACCGTCACTAGAAGCATCGTTCTCGAAAAACAGAGTGGCGGTGCCGGTGGGAAGAGAGGGATGGAAGGATCAGAAGGATCAGCACCGTCACTAGAAGCATCGTTCCCGAGAAACAGAGTGGCGGTGCCGGTGGGAATAGAGGGATGGAAGGATCAGAAGGATCAGAAGGATCAGCACCGTCACTAGAAGCATCGTTCTCGAAAAACAGAGTGGCGGTGCAGATGGGAAGAGAGGTATGGAAGGATCAGAAGGATCAGCACCGTCACTAGAAGCATCGTTCCCGAGAAACAGAGTGGCGGTGCCGGTGGGAAGAGAGGGATGGAAGGATCACAAGGATCAGCACTGTCACTAGAAGCATCGTTCTCGAAAAACAGAGTGGCGGTGCAGATGGGAAGAGAGGTATGGAAGGATCAGAAGGATCAGCACCGTCACTAGAAGCATCGTTCCCGAGAAACAGAGTGGCGGTGCAGATGGGAAGAGAGGGATGGAAGGATCACAAGGATCAGCACTGTCACTAGAAGCATCGTTCTCGAAAAACAGAGTGGCGGTGCAGATGGGAAGAGAGGTATGGAAGGATCAGAAGGATCAGCACCGTCACTAGAAGCATCGTTCCCGAGAAACAGAGTGGCGGTGCAGATGGGAAGAGAGGGATGGAAGGATCAGAAGGATCAGCACCGTCACTAGAAGCATCGTTCTCGAAAAACAGAGTGGCGGTGCAGATGGGAAGAGAGGTATGGAAGGATCAGAAGGATCAGCACCGTCACTAGAAGCATCGTTCCCGAGAAACAGAGTGGCGGTGCAGATGGGAAGAGAGGGATGGAAGGATCACAAGGATCAGCACCGTCACTAGAAGCATCGTTCCCGAGAAACAGAGTGGCGGTGCAGATGGGAAGAGAGGGATGGAAGGATCAGAAGGATCAGCACCGTCACTAGAAGCATCGTTCCCGAGAAACAGAGTGGCGGTGCAGATGGGAAGAGAGGGATGGAAGGATCACAAGGATCAGCACTGTCACTAGAAGCATCGTTCTCGAAAAACAGAGTGGCGGTGCAGATGGGAAGAGAGGTATGGAAGGATCAGAAGGATCAGCACCGTCACTAGAAGCATCGTTCCCGAGAAACAGAGTGGCGGTGCAGATGGGAAGAGAGGGATGGAAGGATCACAAGGATCAGCACCGTCACTAGAAGCATCGTTCCCGAGAAACAGAGTGGCGGTGCAGATGGGAAGAGAGGGATGGAAGGATCAGAAGGATCAGCACCGTCACTAGAAGCATCGTTCTCGAAAAACAGAGTGACGGTGTCGGTGGGAAAAGAGGGATGGAAGGATCAGAAGGATCAGCACTGTCACTAGAAGCATCGTTCTCGAAAAACAGAGTGGCGGTGCAGATGGGAAGAGAGGGATGGAAGGCTCAGAAGGATCAGCACCGTCACTAGAAGCATCGTTCTCGAAAAACAGAGTGGCGGTGCAGATGGGAAGAGAGGGATGGAAGGATCACAAGGATCAGCACTGTCACTAGAAGCATCGTTCTCGAAAAACAGAGTGACGGTGTCGGTGGGAAAAGAGGGATGGAAGGATCAGAAGGATCAGCACCGTCACTAGAAGCATCGTTCCCGAGAAACAGAGTGGCGGTGCCGGTGGGAAGAGAGGGATGGAAGGATCACAAGGATCAGCACCGTCACTAGAAGCATCGTTCCCGAGAAACAGAGTGGCGGTGCCGGTGGGAAGAGAGGGATGGAAGGATCAGAAGGATCAGCACCGTCACTAGAAGCATCGTTCCCGAGAAACAGAGTGGCGGTGCAGATGGGAAGAGAGGGATGGAAGGATCACAAGGATCAGCACTGTCACTAGAAGCATCGTTCTCGAAAAACAGAGTGGCGGTGCAGATGGGAAGAGAGGGATGGAAGGCTCAGAAGGATCAGCACCGTCACTAGGAGCATCGTTCCCGAGAAACAGAGTGGCGGTGCCGGTGGGAAGAGAGGGATGGAAGGATCACAAGGATCAGCACCGTCACTAGAAGCATCGTTCCCGAGAAACAGAGTGGCGGTGCAGATGGGAAGAGAGGGATGGAAGGATCAGAAGGATCAGCACCGTCACTAGAAGCATCGTTCCCGAGAAACAGAGTGGCGGTGCCGGTGGGAAGAGAGGGATGGAAGGATCACAAGGATCAGCACTGTCACTAGAAGCATCGTTCTCGAAAAACAGAGTGGCGGTGCAGATGGGAAGAGAGGGATGGAAGGATCAGAAGGATCAGCACCGTCACTAGAAGCATCGTTCCCGAGAAACAGAGTGGCGGTGCAGATGGGAAGAGAGGGATGGAAGGATCACAAGGATCAGCACTGTCACTAGAAGCATCGTTCTCGAAAAACAGAGTGGCGGTGCAGATGGGAAGAGAGGGATGGAAGGCTCAGAAGGATCAGCACCGTCACTAGGAGCATCGTTCCCGAGAAACAGAGTGGCGGTGCCGGTGGGAAGAGAGGGATGGAAGGATCACAAGGATCAGCACCGTCACTAGAAGCATCGTTCCCGAGAAACAGAGTGGCGGTGCAGATGGGAAGAGAGGGATGGAAGGATCAGAAGGATCAGCACCATCAGTAGAAGCATCGTTCTCGAAAAACAGAGTGGCGGTGCCGGTGGGAAGAGAGGGATGGAAGGATCACAAGGATCAGCACCGTCACTAGAAGCATCGTTCCCGAGAAACAGAGTGGCGGTGCAGATGGGAAGAGAGGGATGGAAGGATCAGAAGGATCAGCACCGTCACTGGAAGCATCGTTCCCGAGAAACAGAGTGGCGGTGCCGGTGGGAAGAGAGGGATGGAAGGATCACAAGGATCAGCACTGTCACTAGAAGCATCGTTCTCGAAAAACAGAGTGGCGGTGCAGATGGGAAGAGAGGGATGGAAGGATCAGAAGGATCAGCACCGTCACTAGAAGCATCGTTCCCGAGAAACAGAGTGGCGGTGCAGATGGGAAGAGAGGGATGGAAGGATCACAAGGATCAGCACTGTCACTAGAAGCATCGTTCTCGAAAAACAGAGTGGCGGTGCAGATGGGAAGAGAGGGATGGAAGGCTCAGAAGGATCAGCACCGTCACTAGGAGCATCGTTCCCGAGAAACAGAGTGGCGGTGCCGGTGGGAAGAGAGGGATGGAAGGATCACAAGGATCAGCACCGTCACTAGAAGCATCGTTCCCGAGAAACAGAGTGGCGGTGCAGATGGGAAGAGAGGGATGGAAGGATCAGAAGGATCAGCACCATCAGTAGAAGCATCGTTCTCGAAAAACAGAGTGGCGGTGCCGGTGGGAAGAGAGGGATGGAAGGATCACAAGGATCAGCACCGTCACTAGAAGCATCGTTCCCGAGAAACAGAGTGGCGGTGCAGATGGGAAGAGAGGGATGGAAGGATCAGAAGGATCAGCACCGTCACTGGAAGCATCGTTCTCGAAAAACAGAGTGGCGGTGCAGATGGGAAGAGAGGGATGGAAGGATCACAAGGATCAGCACCGTCACTAGAAGCATCGTTCCCGAGAAACAGAGTGGCGGTGCAGATGGGAAGAGAGGGATGGAAGGATCAGAAGGATCAGCACCGTCACTAGAAGCATCGTTCCCGAAAAACAGAGTGGCGGTGCCGGTGGGAAGAGAGGGATGGAAGGATCAGAAGGATCAGCACCGTCACTAGAAGCATCGTTCCCGAGAAACAGAGTGGCGGTGCCGGTGGGAAGAGAGGGATGGAAGGATCAGAAGGATCAGCACCGTCACTAGAAGCATCGTTCCCGAGAAACAGAGTGGCGGTGCAGATGGGAAGAGAGGGATGGAAGGATCAGAAGGATCAGCACCGTCACTAGAAGCATCGTTCCCGAAAAACAGAGTGGCGGTGCCGGTGGGAAGAGAGGGATGGAAGGATCAGAAGGATCAGCACCGTCACTAGAAGCATCGTTCTCGAAAAACAGAGTGGCGGTGCAGATGGGAAGAGAGGGATGGAAGGATCAGAAGGATCAGCACCGTCACTAGAAGCATCGTTCCCGAGAAACAGAGTGGCGGTGCCGGTGGGAATAGAGGGATGGAAGGATCAGAAGGATCAGAAGGATCAGCACCGTCACTAGAAGCATCGTTCTCGAAAAACAGAGTGGCGGTGCAGATGGGAAGAGAGGTATGGAAGGATCAGAAGGATCAGCACCGTCACTAGAAGCATCGTTCTCGAAAAACAGAGTGGCGGTGCAGATGGGAAGAGAGGTATGGAAGGATCAGAAGGATCAGCACCGTCACTAGAAGCATCGTTCCCGAGAAACAGAGTGGCGGTGCAGATGGGAAGAGAGGGATGGAAGGATCAGAAGGATCAGCACCGTCACTAGAAGCATCGTTCCCGAAAAACAGAGTGGCGGTGCCGGTGGGAAGAGAGGGATGGAAGGATCAGAAGGATCAGCACCGTCACTAGAAGCATCGTTCCCGAGAAACAGAGTGGCGGTGCAGATGGGAAGAGAGGGATGGAAGGATCAGAAGGATCAGCACCGTCACTAGAAGCATCGTTCTCGAAAAACAGAGTGGCGGTGCAGATTGGAAGAGAGGGACGGAAGGATCAGAAGGATCAGCACCGTCACTAGAAGCATCGTTCCCGAGAAACAGAGTGGCGGTGCCGGTGGGAAGAGAGGGATGGAAGGATCACAAGGATCAGCACCGTCACTAGAAACATCGTTCTCGAAAAACAGAGTGGCGGTGCAGATGGGAAGAGAGGGATGGAAGGATCAGAAGGATCAGCACCGTCACTAGAAGCATCGTTCCCGAGAAACAGAGTGGCGGTGCCGGTGGGAATAGAGGGATGGAAGGATCAGAAGGATCAGAAGGATCAGCACCGTCACTAGAAGCATCGTTCTCGAAAAACAGAGTGGCGGTGCAGATGGGAAGAGAGGTATGGAAGGATCAGAAGGATCAGCACCGTCACTAGAAGCATCGTTCTCGAAAAACAGAGTGGCGGTGCAGATGGGAAGAGAGGTATGGAAGGATCAGAAGGATCAGCACCGTCACTAGAAGCATCGTTCCCGAGAAACAGAGTGGCGGTGCAGATGGGAAGAGAGGGATGGAAGGATCAGAAGGATCAGCACCGTCACTAGAAGCATCGTTCCCGAAAAACAGAGTGGCGGTGCCGGTGGGAAGAGAGGGATGGAAGGATCAGAAGGATCAGCACCGTCACTAGAAGCATCGTTCCCGAGAAACAGAGTGGCGGTGCCGGTGGGAAGAGAGGGATGGAAGGATCAGAAGGATCAGCACCGTCACTAGAAGCATCGTTCTCGAAAAACAGAGTGGCGGTGCCGGTGGGAAGAGAGGGATGGAAGGATCACAAGGATCAGCACCGTCACTAGAAACATCGTTCCCGAGAAACAGAGTGGCGGTGCAGATGGGAAGAGAGGGATGGAAGGATCAGAAGGATCAGCACCGTCACTAGAAGCATCGTTCCCGAAAAACAGAGTGGCGGTGCCGGTGGGAAGAGAGGGATGGAAGGATCAGAAGGATCAGCACCGTCACTAGAAGCATCGTTCCCGAGAAACAGAGTGGCGGTGCAGATGGGAAGAGAGGGATGGAAGGATCAGAAGGATCAGCACCGTCACTAGAAGCATCGTTCTCGAAAAACAGAGTGGCGGTGCCGGTGGGAAGAGAGGGATGGAAGGATCACAAGGATCAGCACCGTCACTAGAAACATCGTTCCCGAGAAACAGAGTGGCGGTGCCGGTGGGAAGAGAGGGATGGAAGGATCAGAAGGATCAGAAGGATCAGCACCGTCACTAGAAACATCGTTCCCGAGAAACAGAGTGGCGGTGCCGGTGGGAAGAGAGGGATGGAAGGATCACAAGGAGCAGCACCGTCACTAGAAGCATCGTTCCCGAGAAACAGAGTGGCGGTGCAGATGGGAAGAGAGGGATGGAAGGATCAGAAGGATCAGCACCGTCACTAGAAACATCGTTCCCGAGAAACAGAGTGGCGGTGCCGGTGGGAAGAGAGGGATGGAAGGATCAGAAGGATCAGAAGGATCAGCACCGTCACTAGAAACATCGTTCCCGAGAAACAGAGTGGCGGTGCCGGTGGGAAGAGAGGGATGGAAGGATCACAAGGATCAGCACCGTCACTAGAAGCATCGTTCCCGAGAAACAGAGTGGCGGTGCAGATGGGAAGAGAGGGATGGAAGGATCAGAAGGATCAGCACCGTCACTAGAAACATCGTTCCCGAGAAACAGAGTGGCGGTGCCGGTGGGAAGAGAGGGATGGAAGGATCAGAAGGATCAGAAGGATCAGCACCGTCACTAGAAGCATCGTTCCCGAGAAACAGAGTGGCGGTGCCGGTGGGAAGAGAGGGATGGAAGGATCACAAGGATCAGCACCGTCACTAGAAGCATCGTTCCCGAGAAACAGAGTGGCGGTGCAGATGGGAAGAGAGGGATGGAAGGATCAGAAGGATCAGCACCGTCACTAGAAACATCGTTCCCGAGAAACAGAGTGGCGGTGCCGGTGGGAAGAGAGGGATGGAAGGATCAGAAGGATCAGAAGGATCAGCACCGTCACTAGAAACATCGTTCCCGAGAAACAGAGTGGCGGTGCCGGTGGGAAGAGAGGGATGGAAGGATCACAAGGATCAGCACCGTCACTAGAAGCATCGTTCCCGAGAAACAGAGTGGCGGTGCAGATGGGAAGAGAGGGATGCAAGGATCAGAAGGATCAGCACCGTCACTAGAAACATCGTTCCCGAGAAACAGAGTGGCGGTGCCGGTGGGAAGAGAGGGATGGAAGGATCAGAAGGATCAGAAGGATCAGCACCGTCACTAGAAACATCGTTCCCGAGAAACAGAGTGGCGGTGCCGGTGGGAAGAGAGGGATGGAAGGATCACAAGGATCAGCACCGTCACTAGAAGCATCGTTCCCGAGAAACAGAGTGGCGGTGCAGATGGGAAGAGAGGGATGGAAGGATCAGAAGGATCAGCACCGTCACTAGAAACATCGTTCCCGAGAAACAGAGTGGCGGTGCCGGTGGGAAGAGAGGGATGGAAGGATCAGAAGGATCAGAAGGATCAGCACCGTCACTAGAAACATCGTTCCCGAGAAACAGAGTGGCGGTGCCGGTGGGAAGAGAGGGATGGAAGGATCACAAGGATCAGCACCGTCACTAGAAGCATCGTTCCCGAGAAACAGAGTGGCGGTGCAGATGGGAAGAGAGGGATGGAAGGATCAGAAGGATCAGCACCGTCACTAGAAACATCGTTCCCGAGAAACAGAGTGGCGGTGCCGGTGGGAAGAGAGGGATGGAAGGATCAGAAGGATCAGAAGGATCAGCACCGTCACTAGAAACATCGTTCCCGAGAAACAGAGTGGCGGTGCCGGTGGGAAGAGAGGGATGGAAGGATCACAAGGATCAGCACCGTCACTAGAAACATCGTTCTCGAAAAACAGAGTGGCGGTGCAGATGGGAAGAGAGGGATGGAAGGATCAGAAGGATCAGCACCGTCACTAGAAGCATCGTTCCCGAGAAACAGAGTGGCGGTGCCGGTGGGAATAGAGGGATGGAAGGATCAGAAGGATCAGAAGGATCAGCACCGTCACTAGAAGCATCGTTCTCGAAAAACAGAGTGGCGGTGCAGATGGGAAGAGAGGTATGGAAGGATCAGAAGGATCAGCACCGTCACTAGAAGCATCGTTCTCGAAAAACAGAGTGGCGGTGCAGATGGGAAGAGAGGTATGGAAGGATCAGAAGGATCAGCACCGTCACTAGAAACATCGTTCCCGAAAAACAGAGTGGCGGTGCAGATTGGAAGAGAGGGATGGAAGGATCAGAAGGATCAGAAGGATCAGCACCGTCACTAGAAACATCGTTCCCGAGAAACAGAGTGGCGGTGCCGGTGGGAAGAGAGGGATGGAAGGATCACAAGGATCAGCACCGTCACTAGAAGCATCGTTCCCGAGAAACAGAGTGGCGGTGCAGATGGGAAGAGAGGGATGGAAGGATCAGAAGGATCAGCACCGTCACTAGAAACATCGTTCCCGAGAAACAGAGTGGCGGTGCCGGTGGGAAGAGAGGGATGGAAGGATCAGAAGGATCAGAAGGATCAGCACCGTCACTAGAAACATCGTTCCCGAGAAACAGAGTGGCGGTGCCGGTGGGAAGAGAGGGATGGAAGGATCACAAGGATCAGCACCGTCACTAGAAGCATCGTTCCCGAGAAACAGAGTGGCGGTGCAGATGGGAAGAGAGGGATGGAAGGATCAGAAGGATCAGCACCGTCACTAGAAACATCGTTCCCGAGAAACAGAGTGGCGGTGCCGGTGGGAAGAGAGGGATGGAAGGATCAGAAGGATCAGAAGGATCAGCACCGTCACTAGAAACATCGTTCCCGAGAAACAGAGTGGCGGTGCCGGTGGGAAGAGAGGGATGGAAGGATCACAAGGATCAGCACCGTCACTAGAAACATCGTTCTCGAAAAACAGAGTGGCGGTGCAGATGGGAAGAGAGGGATGGAAGGATCAGAAGGATCAGCACCGTCACTAGAAGCATCGTTCCCGAGAAACAGAGTGGCGGTGCCGGTGGGAATAGAGGGATGGAAGGATCAGAAGGATCAGAAGGATCAGCACCGTCACTAGAAGCATCGTTCTCGAAAAACAGAGTGGCGGTGCAGATGGGAAGAGAGGTATGGAAGGATCAGAAGGATCAGCACCGTCACTAGAAGCATCGTTCTCGAAAAACAGAGTGGCGGTGCAGATGGGAAGAGAGGTATGGAAGGATCAGAAGGATCAGCACCGTCACTAGAAGCATCGTTCCCGAAAAACAGAGTGGCGGTGCCGGTGGGAAGAGAGGGATGGAAGGATCACAAGGATCAGCACTGTCACTAGAAGCATCGTTCTCGAAAAACAGAGTGGCGGTGCAGATGGGAAGAGAGGGATGGAAGGATCAGAAGGATCAGCACCGTCACTAGAAACATCGTTCCCGAGAAACAGAGTGGCGGTGCCGGTGGGAAGAGAGGGATGGAAGGATCACAAGGATCAGCACCGTCACTAGAAACATCGTTCTCGAAAAACAGAGTGGCGGTGCAGATGGGAAGAGAGGGATGGAAGGATCAGAAGGATCAGCACCGTCACTAGAAACATCGTTCCCGAGAAACAGAGTGGCGGTGCAGATGGGAAGAGAGGGATGGAAGGATCAGAAGGATCAGCACCGTCACTAGAAACATCGTTCCCGAGAAACAGAGTGGCGGTGCCGGTGGGAAGAGAGGGATGGAAGGATCACAAGGATCAGCACCGTCACTAGAAACATCGTTCTCGAAAAACAGAGTGGCGGTGCAGATGGGAAGAGAGGGATGGAAGGATCAGAAGGATCAGCACCGTCACTAGAAACATCGTTCCCGAGAAACAGAGTGGCGGTGCCGGTGGGAAGAGAGGGATGGAAGGATCAGAAGGATCAGAAGGATCAGCACCGTCACTAGAAACATCGTTCCCGAGAAACAGAGTGGCGGTGCCGGTGGGAAGAGAGGGATGGAAGGATCACAAGGATCAGCACCGTCACTAGAAACATCGTTCTCGAAAAACAGAGTGGCGGTGCAGATGGGAAGAGAGGGATGGAAGGATCACAAGGATCAGCACCGTCACTAGAAACATCGTTCTCGAAAAACAGAGTGGCGGTGCAGATGGGAAGAGAGGGATGGAAGGATCAGAAGGATCAGCACCGTCACTAGAAACATCGTTCCCGAGAAACAGAGTGGCGGTGCCGGTGGGAAGAGAGGGATGGAAGGATCACAAGGATCAGCACCGTCACTAGAAGCATCGTTCCCGAGAAACAGAGTGGCGGTGCAGATGGGAAGAGAGGGATGGAAGGATCAGAAGGATCAGCACCGTCACTAGAAACATCGTTCCCGAGAAACAGAGTGGCGGTGCCGGTGGGAAGAGAGGGATGGAAGGATCAGAAGGATCAGAAGGATCAGCACCGTCACTAGAAACATCGTTCCCGAGAAACAGAGTGGCGGTGCCGGTGGGAAGAGAGGGATGGAAGGATCACAAGGATCAGCACCGTCACTAGAAACATCGTTCTCGAAAAACAGAGTGGCGGTGCAGATGGGAAGAGAGGGATGGAAGGATCAGAAGGATCAGCACCGTCACTAGAAACATCGTTCCCGAGAAACAGAGTGGCGGTGCCGGTGGGAAGAGAGGGATGGAAGGATCAGAAGGATCAGAAGGATCAGCACCGTCACTAGAAACATCGTTCCCGAGAAACAGAGTGGCGGTGCCGGTGGGAAGAGAGGGATGGAAGGATCACAAGGATCAGCACCGTCACTAGAAGCATCGTTCCCGAGAAACAGAGTGGCGGTGCAGATGGGAAGAGAGGGATGGAAGGATCACAAGGATCAGCACCGTCACTAGAAGCATCGTTCTCGAAAAACAGAGTGGCGGTGCAGATGGGAAGAGAGGGATGGAAGGATCAGAAGGATCAGCACCGTCACTAGAAGCATCGTTCCCGAGAAACAGAGTGGCGGTGCCGGTGGGAAGAGAGGGATGGAAGGATCACAAGGATCAGCACCGTCACTAGAAGCATCGTTCTCGAAAAACAGAGTGGCGGTGCAGATGGGAAGAGAGGGATGGAAGGATCAGAAGGATCAGCACCGTCACTAGAAGCATCGTTCCCGAGAAACAGAGTGGCGGTGCCGGTGGGAATAGAGGGATGGAAGGATCAGAAGGATCAGAAGGATCAGCACCGTCACTAGAAGCATCGTTCTCGAAAAACAGAGTGGCGGTGCAGATGGGAAGAGAGGTATGGAAGGATCAGAAGGATCAGCACCGTCACTAGAAGCATCGTTCCCGAAAAACAGAGTGGCGGTGCCGGTGGGAAGAGAGGGATGGAAGGATCACAAGGATCAGCACTGTCACTAGAAGCATCGTTCTCGAAAAACAGAGTGGCGGTGTCGGTGGGAAGAGAGGTATGGAAGGATCACAAGGATCAGCACTGTCACTAGAAGCATCGTTCTCGAAAAACAGAGTGGCGGTGCAGATGGGAAGAGAGGGATGAAAGGATCAGGAGGATCAGCACTGTCACTAGAAGCATCGTTCCCGAGAAACAGAGTGGCGGTGCCGGTGGGAAGAGAGGGATGGAAGGATCACAAGGATCAGCACTGTCACTAGAAGCATCGTTCTCGAAAAACAGAGTGGCGGTGCAGATGGGAAGAGAGGGATGAAAGGATCAGGAGGATCAGCACCGTCACTAGAAGCATCGTTCTCGAAAAACAGAGTGGCGGTGCAGATGGGAAGAGAGGGATGGAAGGATCAGAAGGATCAGCACCGTCACTAGAAGCATCGTTCCCGAGAAACAGAGTGGCGGTGCCGGTGGGAAGAGAGGGATGGAAGGATCACAAGGATCAGCACTGTCACTAGAAGCATCGTTCTCGAAAAACAGAGTGGCGGTGCAGATGGGAAGAGAGGGATGAAAGGATCAGGAGGATCAGCACCGTCACTAGAAGCATCGTTCTCGAAAAACAGAGTGACGGTGTCGGTGGGAAAAGAGGGATGGAAGGATCAGAAGGATCAGCACTGTCACTAGAAGCATCGTTCTCGAAAAACAGAGTGACGGTGTCGGTGGGAAAAGAGGGATGGAAGGATCAGAAGGATCAGCACTGTCACTAGAAGCATCGTTCTCGAAAAACAGAGTGGCGGTGCAGATGGGAAGAGCGGGATGGAAGGCTCAGAAGGATCAGCACCGTCACTAGAAGCATCGTTCCCGAGAAACAGAGTGGCGGTGCCGGTGGGAAGAGAGGGATGGAAGGATCAGAAGGATCAGCACCGTCACTAGAAGCATCGTTCTCGAAAAACAGAGTGGCGGTGCAGATGGGAAGAGAGGTATGGAAGGATCAGAAGGATCAGCACCGTCACTAGAAGCATCGTTCTCGAAAAACAGAGTGGCGGTGCAGATGGGAAGAGAGGTATGGAAGGATCAGAAGGATCAGCACCGTCACTAGAAGCATCGTTCCCGAAAAACAGAGTGGCGGTGCCGGTGGGAAGAGAGGGATGGAAGGATCACAAGGATCAGCACTGTCACTAGAAGCATCGTTCTCGAAAAACAGAGTGGCGGTGCAGATGGGAAGAGAGGGATGGAAGGATCAGAAGGATCAGCACTGTCACTAGAAGCATCGTTCTCGAAAAACAGAGTGGCGGTGCAGATGGGAAGAGAGGGATGGAAGGATCAGGAGGATCAGCACCGTCACTAGAAGCATCGTTCTCGAAAAACAGAGTGGCGGTGCAGATGGGAAGAGAGGGATGGAAGGATCAGGAGGATCAGCACTGTCACTAGAAGCATCGTTCCCGAGAAACAGAGTGGCGGTGTCGGTGGGAAAAGAGGGATGGAAGGATCAGAAGGATCAGCACTGTCACTAGAAGCATCGTTCTCGAAAAACAGAGTGGCGGTGCAGATGGGAAGAGCGGGATGGAAGGCTCAGAAGGATCAGCACCGACACTAGAAGCATCGTTCTCGAAAAACAGAGTGACGGTGTCGGTGGGAAAAGAGGGATGGAAGGATCAGAAGGATCAGCACTGTCACTAGAAGCATCGTTCTCGAAAAACAGAGTGGCGGTGCAGATGGGAAGAGAGGGATGGAAGGATCAGGAGGATCAGCACCGTCACTAGAAGCATCGTTCTCGAAAAACAGAGTGACGGTGTCGGTGGGAAAAGAGGGATGGAAGGATCAGAAGGATCAGCACTGTCACTAGAAGCATCGTTCTCGAAAAACAGAGTGACGGTGTCGGTGGGAAAAGAGGGATGGAAGGATCAGAAGGATCAGCACTGTCACTAGAAGCATCGTTCTCGAAAAACAGAGTGGCGGTGCAGATGGGAAGAGCGGGATGGAAGGCTCAGAAGGATCAGCACCGTCACTAGAAGCATCGTTCCCGAGAAACAGAGTGGCGGTGCCGGTGGGAAGAGAGGGATGGAAGGATCAGAAGGATCAGCACCGTCACTAGAAGCATCGTTCTCGAAAAACAGAGTGGCGGTGCAGATGGGAAGAGAGGTATGGAAGGATCAGAAGGATCAGCACCGTCACTAGAAGCATCGTTCTCGAAAAACAGAGTGGCGGTGCAGATGGGAAGAGAGGTATGGAAGGATCAGAAGGATCAGCACCGTCACTAGAAGCATCGTTCCCGAAAAACAGAGTGGCGGTGCCGGTGGGAAGAGAGGGATGGAAGGATCACAAGGATCAGCACTGTCACTAGAAGCATCGTTCTCGAAAAACAGAGTGGCGGTGCAGATGGGAAGAGAGGTATGGAAGGATCAGAAGGATCAGCACTGTCACTAGAAGCATCGTTCTCGAAAAACAGAGTGGCGGTGCAGATGGGAAGAGAGGTATGGAAGGATCAGAAGGATCAGCACTGTCACTAGAAGCATCGTTCTCGAAAAACAGAGTGGCGGTGCAGATGGGAAGAGAGGTATGGAAGGATCAGAAGGATCAGCACTGTCACTAGAAGCATCGTTCTCGAAAAACAGAGTGGCGGTGCAGATGGGAAGAGAGGGATGGAAGGATCAGAAGGATCAGCACCGTCACTAGAAGCATCGTTCCCGAAAAACAGAGTGACGGTGTCGGTGGGAAAAGAGGGATGGAAGGATCAGAAGGATCAGCACTGTCACTAGAAGCATCGTTCTCGAAAAACAGAGTGACGGTGTCGGTGGGAAAAGAGGGATGGAAGGATCAGAAGGATCAGCACTGTCACTAGAAGCATCGTTCTCGAAAAACAGAGTGGCGGTGCCGGTGGGAAGAGAGGGATGGAAGGATCAGAAGGATCAGCACCGTCACTAGAAGCATCGTTCTCGAAAAACAGAGTGGCGGTGCAGATGGGAAGAGAGGTATGGAAGGATCAGAAGGATCAGCACCGTCACTAGAAGCATCGTTCCCGAAAAACAGAGTGGCGGTGCCGGTGGGAAGAGAGGGATGGAAGGATCACAAGGATCAGCACTGTCACTAGAAGCATCGTTCTCGAAAAACAGAGTGGCGGTGCAGATGGGAAGAGAGGTATGGAAGGATCAGAAGGATCAGCACTGTCACTAGAAGCATCGTTCTCGAAAAACAGAGTGGCGGTGCAGATGGGAAGAGAGGTATGGAAGGATCAGAAGGATCAGCACTGTCACTAGAAGCATCGTTCTCGAAAAACAGAGTGGCGGTGCAGATGGGAAGAGAGGGATGGAAGGATCAGAAGGATCAGCACCGTCACTAGAAGCATCGTTCCCGAAAAACAGAGTGGCGGTGCCGGTGGGAAGAGAGGGATGGAAGGATCAGAAGGATCAGCACTGTCACTAGAAGCATCGTTCTCGAAAAACAGAGTGGCGGTGCAGATGGGAAGAGAGGTATGGAAGGATCAGAAGGATCAGCACTGTCACTAGAAGCATCGTTCTCGAAAAACAGAGTGGCGGTGCAGATGGGAAGAGAGGTATGGAAGGATCAGAAGGATCAGCACTGTCACTAGAAGCATCGTTCTCGAAAAACAGAGTGGCGGTGCAGATGGGAAGAGAGGGATGGAAGGATCAGAAGGATCAGCACCGTCACTAGAAGCATCGTTCCCGAAAAACAGAGTGACGGTGTCGGTGGGAAAAGAGGGATGGAAGGATCAGAAGGATCAGCACTGTCACTAGAAGCATCGTTCCCGAAAAACAGAGTGACGGTGTCGGTGGGAAAAGAGGGATGGAAGGATCAGAAGGATCAGCACCGTCACTAGAAGCATCGTTCTCGAAAAACAGAGTGGCGGTGCAGATGGGAAGAGAGGGATGGAAGGATCAGAAGGATCAGCACCGTCACTAGAAGCATCGTTCCCGAAAAACAGAGTGACGGTGTCGGTGGGAAAAGAGGGATGGAAGGATCAGAAGGATCAGCACTGTCACTAGAAGCATCGTTCTCGAAAAACAGAGTGGCGGTGCAGATGGGAAGAGAGGTATGGAAGGATCAGAAGGATCAGCACTGTCACTAGAAGCATCGTTCTCGAAAAACAGAGTGGCGGTGCAGATGGGAAGAGAGGTATGGAAGGATCAGAAGGATCAGCACCGTCACTAGAAGCATCGTTCTCGAAAAACAGAGTGACGGTGTCGGTGGGAAAAGAGGGATGGAAGGATCAGAAGGATCAGCACTGTCACTAGAAGCATCGTTCTCGAAAAACAGAGTGACGGTGTCGGTGGGAAAAGAGGGATGGAAGGATCAGAAGGATCAGCACCGTCACTAGAAGCATCGTTCTCGAAAAACAGAGTGGCGGTGCAGATGGGAAGAGAGGGATGGAAGGATCAGAAGGATCAGCACTGTCACTAGAAGCATCGTTCTCGAAAAACAGAGTGACGGTGTCGGTGGGAAAAGAGGGATGGAAGGATCAGAAGGATCAGCACCGTCACTAGAAGCATCGTTCTCGAAAAACAGAGTGGCGGTGCAGATGGGAAGAGAGGGATGGAAGGATCAGAAGGATCAGCACCGTCACTAGAAGCATCGTTCTCGAAAAACAGAGTGACGGTGTCGGTGGGAAAAGAGGGATGGAAGGATCAGAAGGATCAGCACTGTCACTAGAAGCATCGTTCCCGAGAAACAGAGTGGCGGTGCCGGTGGGAAGAGAGGGATGGAAGGATCACAAGGATCAGCACCGTCACTAGAAGCATCGTTCCCGAGAAACAGAGTGGCGGTGCAGATGGGAAGAGAGGGATGGAAGGATCAGAAGGATCAGCACCGTCACTAGAAGCATCGTTCTCGAAAAACAGAGTGGCGGTGCCGGTGGGAAGAGAGGGATGGAAGGATCACAAGGATCAGCACCGTCACTAGAAACATCGTTCCCGAGAAACAGAGTGGCGGTGCCGGTGGGAAGAGAGGGATGGAAGGATCAGAAGGATCAGAAGGATCAGCACCGTCACTAGAAACATCGTTCCCGAGAAACAGAGTGGCGGTGCCGGTGGGAAGAGAGGGATGGAAGGATCACAAGGATCAGCACCGTCACTAGAAGCATCGTTCCCGAGAAACAGAGTGGCGGTGCAGATGGGAAGAGAGGGATGGAAGGATCACAAGGATCAGCACCGTCACTAGAAACATCGTTCCCGAGAAACAGAGTGGCGGTGCCGGTGGGAAGAGAGGGATGGAAGGATCACAAGGATCAGCACCGTCACTAGAAGCATCGTTCTCGAAAAACAGAGTGGCGGTGCAGATGGGAAGAGAGGGATGGAAGGATCAGAAGGATCAGCACCGTCACTAGAAGCATCGTTCTCGAAAAACAGAGTGGCGGTGCAGATGGGAAGAGAGGGATGGAAGGATCAGAAGGATCAGCACCGTCACTAGAAACATCGTTCCCGAGAAACAGAGTGGCGGTGCCGGTGGGAAGAGAGGGATGGAAGGATCAGAAGGATCAGAAGGATCAGCACCGTCACTAGAAACATCGTTCCCGAGAAACAGAGTGGCGGTGCCGGTGGGAAGAGAGGGATGGAAGGATCACAAGGATCAGCACCGTCACTAGAAGCATCGTTCCCGAGAAACAGAGTGGCGGTGCAGATGGGAAGAGAGGGATGGAAGGATCAGAAGGATCAGCACCGTCACTAGAAACATCGTTCTCGAAAAACAGAGTGGCGGTGCAGATGGGAAGAGAGGGATGGAAGGATCAGAAGGATCAGCACCGTCACTAGAAGCATCGTTCCCGAGAAACAGAGTGGCGGTGCCGGTGGGAATAGAGGGATGGAAGGATCAGAAGGATCAGAAGGATCAGCACCGTCACTAGAAACATCGTTCCCGAGAAACAGAGTGGCGGTGCAGATGGGAAGAGAGGGATGGAAGGATCAGAAGGATCAGCACCGTCACTAGAAACATCGTTCCCGAGAAACAGAGTGGCGGTGCAGATGGGAAGAGAGGGATGGAAGGATCAGAAGGATCAGCACCGTCACTAGAAACATCGTTCCCGAGAAACAGAGTGGCGGTGCCGGTGGGAATAGAGGGATGGAAGGATCAGAAGGATCAGAAGGATCAGCACCGTCACTAGAAGCATCGTTCTCGAAAAACAGAGTGGCGGTGCAGATGGGAAGAGAGGTATGGAAGGATCAGAAGGATCAGCACCGTCACTAGAAGCATCGTTCCCGAAAAACAGAGTGGCGGTGCCGGTGGGAAGAGAGGGATGGAAGGATCACAAGGATCAGCACTGTCACTAGAAGCATCGTTCTCGAAAAACAGAGTGGCGGTGTCGGTGGGAAGAGAGGTATGGAAGGATCAGGAGGATCAGCACTGTCACTAGAAGCATCGTTCCCGAGAAACAGAGTGGCGGTGCCGGTGGGAAGAGAGGGATGGAAGGATCACAAGGATCAGCACTGTCACTAGAAGCATCGTTCTCGAAAAACAGAGTGGCGGTGCAGATGGGAAGAGAGGGATGAAAGGATCAGGAGGATCAGCACCGTCACTAGAAGCATCGTTCTCGAAAAACAGAGTGACGGTGTCGGTGGGAAAAGAGGGATGGAAGGATCAGAAGGATCAGCACTGTCACTAGAAGCATCGTTCTCGAAAAACAGAGTGACGGTGTCGGTGGGAAAAGAGGGATGGAAGGATCAGAAGGATCAGCACCGTCACTAGAAGCATCGTTCCCGAGAAACAGAGTGGCGGTGCCGGTGGGAAGAGAGGGATGGAAGGATCACAAGGATCAGCACTGTCACTAGAAGCATCGTTCTCGAAAAACAGAGTGGCGGTGCAGATGGGAAGAGAGGGATGAAAGGATCAGGAGGATCAGCACCGTCACTAGAAGCATCGTTCTCGAAAAACAGAGTGACGGTGTCGGTGGGAAAAGAGGGATGGAAGGATCAGAAGGATCAGCACTGTCACTAGAAGCATCGTTCTCGAAAAACAGAGTGGCGGTGCAGATGGGAAGAGCGGGATGGAAGGCTCAGAAGGATCAGCACCGTCACTAGAAGCATCGTTCCCGAGAAACAGAGTGGCGGTGCCGGTGGGAAGAGAGGGATGGAAGGATCAGAAGGATCAGCACCGTCACTAGAAGCATCGTTCTCGAAAAACAGAGTGGCGGTGCAGATGGGAAGAGAGGTATGGAAGGATCAGAAGGATCAGCACCGTCACTAGAAGCATCGTTCTCGAAAAACAGAGTGGCGGTGCAGATGGGAAGAGAGGTATGGAAGGATCAGAAGGATCAGCACCGTCACTAGAAGCATCGTTCCCGAAAAACAGAGTGGCGGTGCCGGTGGGAAGAGAGGGATGGAAGGATCACAAGGATCAGCACTGTCACTAGAAGCATCGTTCTCGAAAAACAGAGTGGCGGTGCAGATGGGAAGAGAGGGATGGAAGGATCAGAAGGATCAGCACCGTCACTAGAAGCATCGTTCTCGAAAAACAGAGTGGCGGTGCAGATGGGAAGAGAGGGATGGAAGGATCAGAAGGATCAGCACCGTCACTAGAAGCATCGTTCCCGAGAAACAGAGTGGCGGTGCCGGTGGGAAGAGAGGGATGGAAGGATCAGAAGGATCAGCACCGTCACTAGAAGCATCGTTCTCGAAAAACAGAGTGGCGGTGCAGATGGGAAGAGAGGTATGGAAGGATCAGAAGGATCAGCACCGTCACTAGAAGCATCGTTCTCGAAAAACAGAGTGGCGGTGCAGATGGGAAGAGAGGGATGGAAGGATCAGAAGGATCAGCACCGTCACTAGAAGCATCGTTCCCGAGAAACAGAGTGGCGGTGCCGGTGGGAAGAGAGGGATGGAAGGATCAGAAGGATCAGCACCGTCACTAGAAGCATCGTTCCCGAGAAACAGAGTGGCGGTGCCGGTGGGAAGAGAGGGATGGAAGGATCACAAGGATCAGCACTGTCACTAGAAGCATCGTTCTCGAAAAACAGAGTGGCGGTGCAGATGGGAAGAGAGGGATGGAAGGATCAGAAGGATCAGCACTGTCACTAGAAGCATCGTTCTCGAAAAACAGAGTGGCGGTGCAGATGGGAAGAGAGGGATGGAAGGATCAGGAGGATCAGCACCGTCACTAGAAGCATCGTTCTCGAAAAACAGAGTGGCGGTGCAGATGGGAAGAGAGGGATGGAAGGATCAGGAGGATCAGCACTGTCATTAGAAGCATCGTTCCCGAGAAACAGAGTGGCGGTGTCGGTGGGAAAAGAGGGATGGAAGGATCAGAAGGAACAGCACTGTCACTAGAAGCATCGTTCTCGAAAAACAGAGTGACGGTGTCGGTGGGAAAAGAGGGATGGAAGGATCAGAAGGATCAGCACTGTCACTAGAAGCATCGTTCTCGAAAAACAGAGTGGCGGTGCAGATGGGAAGAGAGGGATGGAAGGATCAGGAGGATCAGCACCGTCACTAGAAGCATCGTTCTCGAAAAACAGAGTGACGGTGTCGGTGGGAAAAGAGGGATGGAAGGATCAGAAGGATCAGCACTGTCACTAGAAGCATCGTTCTCGAAAAACAGAGTGGCGGTGCAGATGGGAAGAGAGGGATGGAAGGATCAGAAGGATCAGCACCGTCACTAGAAGCATCGTTCCCGAGAAACAGAGTGGCGGTGCCGGTGGGAATAGAGGGATGGAAGGATCAGAAGGATCAGAAGGATCAGCACCGTCACTAGAAGCATCGTTCTCGAAAAACAGAGTGGCGGTGCAGATGGGAAGAGAGGTATGGAAGGATCAGAAGGATCAGCACCGTCACTAGAAGCATCGTTCCCGAAAAACAGAGTGGCGGTGCCGGTGGGAAGAGAGGGATGGAAGGATCACAAGGATCAGCACTGTCACTAGAAGCATCGTTCTCGAAAAACAGAGTGGCGGTGCAGATGGGAAGAGAGGTATGGAAGGATCAGAAGGATCAGCACCGTCACTAGAAGCATCGTTCTCGAAAAACAGAGTGGCGGTGCAGATGGGAAGAGAGGTATGGAAGGATCAGAAGGATCAGCACCGTCACTAGAAGCATCGTTCCCGAAAAACAGAGTGGCGGTGCCGGTGGGAAGAGAGGGATGGAAGGATCACAAGGATCAGCACTGTCACTAGAAGCATCGTTCTCGAAAAACAGAGTGGCGGTGCAGATGGGAAGAGAGGGATGGAAGGATCAGAAGGATCAGCACCGTCACTAGAAGCATCGTTCCCGAAAAACAGAGTGGCGGTGCCGGTGGGAAGAGAGGGATGGAAGGATCACAAGGATCAGCACTGTCACTAGAAGCATCGTTCTCGAAAAACAGAGTGGCGGTGCAGATGGGAAGAGAGGTATGGAAGGATCAGAAGGATCAGCACCGTCACTAGAAGCATCGTTCTCGAAAAACAGAGTGGCGGTGCAGATGGGAAGAGAGGTATGGAAGGATCAGAAGGATCAGCACCGTCACTAGAAGCATCGTTCCCGAAAAACAGAGTGGCGGTGCCGGTGGGAAGAGAGGGATGGAAGGATCACAAGGATCAGCACTGTCACTAGAAGCATCGTTCTCGAAAAACAGAGTGGCGGTGCAGATGGGAAGAGAGGGATGGAAGGATCAGAAGGATCAGCACTGTCACTAGAAGCATCGTTCTCGAAAAACAGAGTGGCGGTGCAGATGGGAAGAGAGGGATGGAAGGATCAGAAGGATCAGCACCGTCACTAGAAGCATCGTTCTCGAAAAACAGAGTGGCGGTGCAGATGGGAAGAGAGGGATGGAAGGATCAGAAGGATCAGCACTGTCACTAGAAGCATCGTTCCCGAGAAACAGAGTGGCGGTGTCGGTGGGAAGAGAGGGATGGAAGGATCACAAGGATCAGCACTGTCACTAGAAGCATCGTTCTCGAAAAACAGAGTGGCGGTGCAGATGGGAAGAGAGGGATGGAAGGATCAGGAGGATCAGCACCGTCACTAGAAGCATCGTTCTCGAAAAACAGAGTGGCGGTGCAGATGGGAAGAGAGGGATGGAAGGATCAGGAGGATCAGCACTGTCACTAGAAGCATCGTTCTCGAAAAACAGAGTGACGGTGCAGATGGGAAGAGAGGGATGAAAGGATCAGGAGGATCAGCACCGTCACTAGAAGCATCGTTCTCGAAAAACAGAGTGACGGTGTCGGTGGGAAAAGAGGGATGGAAGGATCAGAAGGATCAGCACTGTCACTAGAAGCATCGTTCTCGAAAAACAGAGTGGCGGTGCCGGTGGGAAGAGAGGGATGGAAGGATCACAAGGATCAGCACCGTCACTAGAAGCATCGTTCCCGAAAAACAGAGTGGCGGTGCCGGTGGGAAGAGAGGGATGGAAGGATCAGAAGGATCAGCACCGTCACTAGAAGCATCGTTCCCGAGAAACAGAGTGGCGGTGCCGGTGGGAAGAGAGGGATGGAAGGATCACAAGGATCAGCACCGTCACTAGAAGCATCGTTCCCGAAAAACAGAGTGGCGGTGCCGGTGGGAAGAGAGGGATGGAAGGATCAGAAGGATCAGCACCGTCACTAGAAGCATCGTTCCCGAGAAACAGAGTGGCGGTGCCGGTGGGAAGAGAGGGATGGAAGGATCACAAGGATCAGCACCGTCACTAGAAGCATCGTTCCCGAGAAACAGAGTGGCGGTGCAGATGGGAAGAGAGGGATGGAAGGATCAGAAGGATCAGCACCGTCACTAGAAGCATCGTTCTCGAAAAACAGAGTGGCGGTGCCGGTGGGAAGAGAGGGATGGAAGGATCAGAAGGATCAGCACCGTCACTAGAAGCATCGTTCCCGAGAAACAGAGTGGCGGTGCAGATGGGAAGAGAGGGATGGAAGGATCAGAAGGATCAGCACCGTCACTAGAAGCATCGTTCTCGAAAAACAGAGTGGCGGTGCCGGTGGGAAGAGAGGGATGGAAGGATCAGAAGGATCAGCACCGTCACTAGAAGCATCGTTCCCGAGAAACAGAGTGGCGGTGCCGGTGGGAAGAGAGGGATGGAAGGATCAGAAGGATCAGCACCGTCACTAGAAGCATCGTTCCCGAGAAACAGAGTGGCGGTGCCGGTGGGAAGAGAGGGATGGAAGGATCACAAGGATCAGCACCGTCACTAGAAGCATCGTTCCCGAGAAACAGAGTGGCGGTGCGGATGGGAAGAGAGGGATGGAAGGATCAGAAGGATCAGCACCGTCACTAGAAGCATCGTTCCCGAGAAACAGAGTGGCGGTGCCGGTGGGAAGAGAGGGATGGAAGGATCACAAGGATCAGCACCGTCACTAGAAGCATCGTTCCCGAGAAACAGAGTGGCGGTGCAGATGGGAAGAGAGGGATGAAAGGATCAGAAGGATCAGCACCGTCACTAGAAGCATCGTTCTCGAAAAACAGAGTGGCGGTGCAGATGGGAAGAGAGGGATGGAAGGATCAGAAGGATCAGCACCGTCACTAGAAGCATCGTTCCCGAGAAACAGAGTGGCGGTGCAGATGGGAAGAGAGGGATGGAAGGATCAGAAGGATCAGCACCGTCACTAGAAGCATCGTTCCCGAGAAACAGAGTGGCGGTGCAGATGGGAAGAGAGGGATGGAAGGATCAGAAGGATCAGCACCGTCACTAGAAGCATCGTTCTCGAAAAACAGAGTGGCGGTGCAGATGGGAAGAGAGGGATGGAAGGATCAGAAGGATCAGCACCGTCACTAGAAGCATCGTTCCCGAGAAACAGAGTGGCGGTGCAGATGGGAAGAGAGGGATGGAAGGATCAGAAGGATCAGCACCGTCACTAGAAGCATCGTTCCCGAGAAACAGAGTGGCGGTGCAGATGGGAAGAGAGGGATGGAAGGATCAGAAGGATCAGCACCGTCACTAGAAGCATCGTTCCCGAGAAACAGAGTGGCGGTGCAGATGGGAAGAGAGGGATGGAAGGATCAGAAGGATCAGCACCGTCACTAAAAGCATCGTTCCCGAGAAACAGAGTGGCGGTGCAGATGGGAAGAGAGGGATGAAAGGATCAGAAGGATCAGCACCGTCACTAGAAGCATCGTTCTCGAAAAACAGAGTGGCGGTGCAGATGGGAAGAGAGGGATGGAAGGATCAGAAGGATCAGCACCGTCACTAGAAGCATCGTTCCCGAGAAACAGAGTGGCGGTGCAGATGGGAAGAGAGGGATGGAAGGATCAGAAGGATCAGCACCGTCACTAGAAGCATCGTTCTCGAAAAACAGAGTGGCGGTGCAGATGGGAAGAGAGGGATGGAAGGATCAGAAGGATCAGCACCGTCACTAGAAGCATCGTTCCCGAGAAACAGAGTGGCGGTGCAGATGGGAAGAGAGGGATGGAAGGATCAGAAGGATCAGCACCGTCACTAGAAGCATCGTTCTCGAAAAACAGAGTGGCGGTGCCGGTGGGAAGAGAGGGATGGAAGGATCAGAAGGATCAGCACCGTCACTAGAAGCATCGTTCCCGAGAAACAGAGTGGCGGTGCCGGTGGGAAGAGAGGGATGGAAGGATCAGAAGGATCAGCACCGTCACTAGAAGCATCGTTCCCGAGAAACAGAGTGGCGGTGCCGGTGGGAAGAGAGGGATGGAAGGATCAGAAGGATCAGCACCGTCACTAGAAGCATCGTTCCCGAGAAACAGAGTGGCGGTGCAGATGGGAAGAGAGGGATGGAAGGATCAGAAGGATCAGCACCGTCACTAGAAGCATCGTTCTCGAAAAACAGAGTGGCGGTGCCGGTGGGAAGAGAGGGATGGAAGGATCAGAAGGATCAGCACCGTCACTAGAAGCATCGTTCCCGAGAAACAGAGTGGCGGTGCAGATGGGAAGAGAGGGATGGAAGGATCAGAAGGATCAGCACCGTCACTAGAAGCATCGTTCTCGAAAAACAGAGTGGCGGTGCAGATGGGAAGAGAGGGATGGAAGGATCAGAAGGATCAGCACCGTCACTAGAAGCATCGTTCTCGAAAAACAGAGTGGCGGTGCCGGTGGGAAGAGAGGGATGGAAGGATCAGAACGATCAGCACCGTCACTAGAAGCATCGTTCCCGAGAAACAGAGTGGTGGTGCAGATGGGAAGAGAGGGATGGAAGGATCAGAAGGATCAGCACCGTCACTAGAAGCATCGTTCTCGAAAAACAGAGTGGCGGTGCCGGTGGGAAGAGAGGGATGGAAGGATCAGAAGGATCAGCACCGTCACTAGAAGCATCGTTCCCGAGAAACAGAGTGGCGGTGCAGATGGGAAGAGAGGGATGGAAGGATCAGAAGGATCAGCACCGTCACTAGAAGCATCGTTCTCGAAAAACAGAGTGGCGGTGCAGATGGGAAGAGAGGGATGGAAGGATCAGAAGGATCAGCACCGTCACTAGAAGCATCGTTCCCGAGAAACAGAGTGGCGGTGCCGGTGGGAAGAGAGGGATGGAAGGATCAGAAGGATCAGCACCGTCACTAGAAGCATCGTTCCCGAGAAACAGAGTGGCGGTGCCGGTGGGAAGAGAGGGATGGAAGGATCACAAGGATCAGCACCGTCACTAGAAGCATCGTTCCCGAGAAACAGAGTGGCGGTGCCGGTGGGAAGAGAGGGATGGAAGGATCAGAAGGATCAGCACCGTCACTAGAAGCATCGTTCTCGAAAAACAGAGTGGCGGTGCCGGTGAAAAGAGAGGGATGGAAGGATCAGAAGGATCAGCACCGTCACTAGAAGCATCGTTCTCGAAAAACAGAGTGGCGGTGCAGATGGGAAGAGAGGGATGGAAGGATCAGAAGGATCAGCACCGTCACTAGAAGCATCGTTCTCGAAAAACAGAGTGGCGGTGCCGGTGGGAAGAGAGGGATGGAAGGATCAGAAGGATCAGCACCGTCACTAGAAGCATCGTTCCCGAGAAACAGAGTGGCGGTGCAGATGGGAAGAGAGGGATGGAAGGATCAGAAGGATCAGCACCGTCACTAGAAGCATCGTTCCCGAGAAACAGAGTGGCGGTGCCGGTGGGAAGAGAGGGATGGAAGGATCAGAAGGATCAGCACCGTCACTAGAAGCATCGTTCCCGAGAAACAGAGTGGCGGTGCAGATGGGAAGAGAGGGATGGAAGGATCAGAAGGATCAGCACCATCAGTAGAAGCATCGTTCTCGAAAAACAGAGTGGCGGTGCAGATGGGAAGAGAGGGATGGA
This sequence comes from Caenorhabditis sulstoni, assembly GCA_963966605.1. Classification (NCBI taxonomy): domain Eukaryota; kingdom Metazoa; phylum Nematoda; class Chromadorea; order Rhabditida; family Rhabditidae; genus Caenorhabditis; species Caenorhabditis sulstoni. The sequence goes on from OZ016478.1 coordinate 9,323,849, forward strand.
AGGATCAGAAGGATCAGCACCGTCACTAGAAGCATCGTTCTCGAAAAACAGAGTGGCGGTGCAGATGGGAAGAGAGGGATGGAAGGATCAGAAGGATCAGCACCGTCACTAGAAGCATCGTTCTCGAAAAACAGAGTGGCGGTGCCGGTGGGAAGAGAGGGATGGAAGGATCAGAAGGATCAGCACCGTCACTAGAAGCATCGTTCCCGAGAAACAGAGTGGCGGTGCAGATGGGAAGAGAGGGATGGAAGGATCAGAAGGATCAGCACCGTCACTAGAAGCATCGTTCTCGAAAAACAGAGTGGCGGTGCAGATGGGAAGAGAGGGATGGAAGGATCAGAAGGATCAGCACCGTCACTAGAAGCATCGTTCTCGAAAAACAGAGTGGCGGTGCAGATGGGAAGAGAGGGATGGAAGGATCAGAAGGATCAGCACCGTCACTAGAAGCATCGTTCTCGAAAAACAGAGTGGCGGTGCCGGTGGGAAGAGAGGGATGGAAGGATCAGAAGGATCAGCACCGTCACTAGAAGCATCGTTCCCGAGAAACAGAGTGGCGGTGCAGATGGGAAGAGAGGGATGGAAGGATCAGAAGGATCAGCACCGTCACTAGAAGCATCGTTCCCGAGAAACAGAGTGGCGGTGCAGATGAGAAGAGAGGGATGGAAGGATCAGAAGGATCAGCACCATCAGTAGAAGCATCGTTCTCGAAAAACAGAGTGGCGGTGCAGATGGGAAGAGAGGGATGGAAGGATCAGAAGGATCAGCACCGTCACTAGAAGCATCGTTCCCGAGAAACAGAGTGGCGGTGCAGATGGGAAGAGAGGGATGGAAGGATCAGAAGGATCAGCACCATCAGTAGAAGCATCGTTCTCGAAAAACAGAGTGGCGGTGCAGATGGGAAGAGAGGGATGGAAGGATCAGAAGGATCAGCACCGTCACTAGAAGCATCGTTCCCGAGAAACAGAGTGGCGGTGCAGATGGGAAGAGAGGGATGGAAGGATCAGAAGGATCAGCACCGTCACTAGAAGCATCGTTCTCGAAAAACAGAGTGGCGGTGCCGGTGGGAAGAGAGGGATGGAAGGATCAGAAGGATCAGCACCATCAGTAGAAGCATCGTTCTCGAAAAACAGAGTGGCGGTGCAGATGGGAAGAGAGGGATGGAAGGATCAGAAGGATCAGCACCGTCACTAGAAGCATCGTTCCCGAGAAACAGAGTGGCGGTGCAGATGGGAAGAGAGGGATGGAAGGATCAGAAGGATCAGCACCGTCACTAGAAGCATCGTTCTCGAAAAACAGAGTGGCGGTGCAGATGGGAAGAGAGGGATGGAAGGATCAGAAGGATCAGCACCGTCACTAGAAGCATCGTTCTCGAAAAACAGAGTGGCGGTGCAGATGGGAAGAGAGGGATGGAAGGATCAGAAGGATCAGCACCGTCACTAGAAGCATCGTTCTCGAAAAACAGAGTGGCGGTGCCGGTGGGAAGAGAGGGATGGAAGGATCAGAAGGATCAGCACCGTCACTAGAAGCATCGTTCCCGAGAAACAGAGTGGCGGTGCAGATGGGAAGAGAGGGATGGAAGGATCAGAAGGATCAGCACCGTCACTAGAAGCATCGTTCTCGAAAAACAGAGTGGCGGTGCAGATGGGAAGAGAGGGATGGAAGGATCAGAAGGATCAGCACCGTCACTAGAAGCATCGTTCTCGAAAAACAGAGTGGCGGTGCAGATGGGAAGAGAGGGATGGAAGGATCAGAAGGATCAGCACCGTCACTAGAAGCATCGTTCCCGAGAAACAGAGTGGCGGTGCAGATGAGAAGAGAGGGATGGAAGGATCAGAAGGATCAGCACCGTCACTAGAAGCATCGTTCTCGAAAAACAGAGTGGCGGTGCCGGTGGGAAGAGAGGGATGGAAGGATCAGAAGGATCAGCACCGTCACTAGAAGCATCGTTCTCGAAAAACAGAATGGCGGTGCAGATGGGAAGAGAGGGATGGAAGGATCAGAAGGATCAGCACCGTCACTAGAAGCATCGTTCCCGAGAAACAGAGTGGCGGTGCAGATGGGAAGAGAGGGATGGAAGGATCAGAAGGATCAGCACCGTCACTAGAAGCATCGTTCTCGAAAAACAGAGTGGCGGTGCAGATGGGAAGAGAGGGATGGAAGGATCAGAAGGATCAGCACCGTCACTAGAAGCATCGTTCTCGAAAAACAGAATGGCGGTGCAGATGGGAAGAGAGGGATGGAAGGATCAGAAGGATCAGCACCGTCACTAGAAGCATCGTTCTCGAAAAACAGAGTGGCGGTGCCGGTGGGAAGAGAGGGATGGAAGGATCAGAAGGATCAGCACCGTCACTAGAAGCATCGTTCCCGAGAAACAGAGTGGCGGTTCAGATGGGAAGAGAGGGATGGAAGGATCAGAAGGATCAGCACCGTCACTAGAAGCATCGTTCCCGAGAAACAGAGTGGCGGTGCCGGTGGGAAGAGAGGGATGGAAGGATCAGAAGGATCAGCACCGTCACTAGAAGCATCGTTCCCGAGAAACAGAATGGCGGTGCCGGTGGGAAGAGAGGGATGGAAGGATCACAAGGATCAGCACCGTCACTAGAAGCATCGTTCCCGAGAAACAGAGTGGCGGTGCAGATGGGAAGAGAGGGATGGAAGGATCAGAAGGATCAGCACCGTCACTAGAAGCATCGTTCTCGAAAAACAGAGTGGCGGTGCCGGTGGGAAGAGAGGGATGGAAGGATCAGAAGGATCAGCACCGTCACTAGAAGCATCGTTCCCGAGAAACAGAGTGGCGGTGCAGATGGGAAGAGAGGGATGGAAGGATCAGAAGGATCAGCACCGTCACTAGAAGCATCGTTCTCGAAAAACAGAGTGGCGGTGCCGGTGGGAAGAGAGGGATGGAAGGATCAGAAAGATCAGCACCGTCACTAGAAGCATCGTTCCCGAGAAACAGAGTGGCGGTGCCGGTGGGAAGAGAGGGATGGAAGGATCAGAAAGATCAGCACCGTCACTAGAAGCATCGTTCCCGAGAAACAGAGTGGCGGTGCCGGTGGGAAGAGAGGGATGGAAGGATCAGAAAGATCAGCACCGTCACTAGAAGCATCGTTCCCGAGAAACAGAGTGGCGGTGCAGATGGGAAGAGAGGGATGGAAGGATCAGAAGGATCAGCACCGTCACTAGAAGCATCGTTCCCGAGAAACAGAGTGGCGGTGCAGATGGGAAGAGAGGGATGGAAGGATCAGAAGGATCAGCACCATCAGTAGAAGCATCGCTCTCGAAAAACAGAGTGGCGGTGCAGATGGGAAGAGAGGGATGGAAGGATCAGAAGGATCAGCACCGTCACTAGAAGCATCGTTCCCGAGAAACAGAGTGGCGGTGCAGATGGGAAGAGAGGGATGGAAGGATCAGAAGGATCAGCACCGTCACTAGAAGCATCGTTCCCGAGAAACAGAGTGGCGGTGCAGATGGGAAGAGAGGGATGGAAGGATCAGAAGGATCAGCACCGTCACTAGAAGCATCGTTCTCGAAAAACAGAGTGGCGGTGCAGATGGGAAGAGAGGGATGGAAGGATCACAAGGATCAGCACCGTCACTAGAAGCATCGTTCCCGAGAAACAGAGTGGCGGTGCAGATGGGAAGAGAGGGATGGAAGGATCACAAGGATCAGCACCGTCACTAGAAGCATCGTTCCCGAGAAACAGAGTGGCGGTGCAGATGGGAAGAGAGGGATGGAAGGATCAGAAGGATCAGCACCGTCACTAGAAGCATCGTTCCCGAGAAACAGAGTGGCGGTGCAGATGGGAAGAGAGGGATGGAAGGATCAGAAGGATCAGCACCGTCACTAGAAGCATCGTTCTCGAAAAACAGAGTGGCGGTGCCGGTGGGAAGAGAGGGATGGAAGGATCACAAGGATCAGCACCGTCACTAGAAGCATCGTTCCCGAGAAACAGAGTGGCGGTGCAGATGGGAAGAGAGGGATGGAAGGATCAGAAGGATCAGCACCGTCACTAGAAGCATCGTTCCCGAGAAACAGAGTGGCGGTGCCGGTGGGAAGAGAGGGATGGAAGGATCAGAAAGATCAGCACCGTCACTAGAAGCATCGTTCCCGAGAAACAGAGTGGCGGTGCCGGTGGGAAGAGAGGGATGGAAGGATCACAAGGATCAGCACCGTCACTAGAAGCATCGTTCCCGAGAAACAGAGTGGCGGTGCAGATGGGAAGAGAGGGATGGAAGGATCAGAAGGATCAGCACCGTCACTAGAAGCATCGTTCCCGAGAAACAGAGTGGCGGTGCCGGTGGGAAGAGAGGGATGGAAGGATCAGAAAGATCAGCACCGTCACTAGAAGCATCGTTCCCGAGAAACAGAGTGGCGGTGCCGGTGGGAAGAGAGGGATGGAAGGATCAGAAAGATCAGCACCGTCACTAGAAGCATCGTTCCCGAGAAACAGAGTGGCGGTGCAGATGGGAAGAGAGGGATGGAAGGATCAGAAGGATCAGCACCGTCACTAGAAGCATCGTTCCCGAGAAACAGAGTGGCGGTGCCGGTGGGAAGAGAGGGATGGAAGGATCAGAAGGATCAGCACCGTCACTAGAAGCATCGTTCCCGAGAAACAGAGTGGCGGTGCAGATGGGAAGAGAGGGATGGAAGGATCACAAGGATCAGCACCGTCACTAGAAGCATCGTTCCCGAGAAACAGAGTGGCGGTGCAGATGGGAAGAGAGGGATGGAAGGATCAGAAGGATCAGCACCGTCACTAGAAGCATCGTTCCCGAGAAACAGAGTGGCGGTGCCGGTGGGAAGAGAGGGATGGAAGGATCAGAAAGATCAGCACCGTCACTAGAAGCATCGTTCCCGAGAAACAGAGTGGCGGTGCCGGTGGGAAGAGAGGGATGGAAGGATCAGAAAGATCAGCACCGTCACTAGAAGCATCGTTCCCGAGAAACAGAGTGGCGGTGCAGATGGGAAGAGAGGGATGGAAGGATCAGAAGGATCAGCACCGTCACTAGAAGCATCGTTCCCGAGAAACAGAGTGGCGGTGCCGGTGGGAAGAGAGGGATGGAAGGATCAGAAGGATCAGCACCGTCACTAGAAGCATCGTTCCCGAGAAACAGAGTGGCGGTGCAGATGGGAAGAGAGGGATGGAAGGATCAGAAGGATCAGCACCGTCACTAGAAGCATCGTTCCCGAGAAACAGAGTGGCGGTGCAGATGGGAAGAGAGGGATGGAAGGGTCACAAGGATCAGCACCGTCACTAGAAGCATCGTTCCCGAGAAACAGAGTGGCGGTGCCGGTGGGAAGAGAGGGATGGAAGGATCAGAAGGATCAGCACCGTCACTAGAAGCATCGTTCCCGAGAAACAGAGTGGCGGTGCAGATGGGAAGAGAGGGATGGAAGGATCAGAAGGATCAGCACCGTCACTAGAAGCATCGTTCTCGAAAAACAGAGTGGCGGTGCCGGTGGGAAGAGAGGGATGGAAGGATCACAAGGATCAGCACCGTCACTAGAAGCATCGTTCCCGAGAAACAGAGTGGCGGTGCAGATGGGAAGAGAGGGATGGAAGGATCACAAGGATCAGCACCGTCACTAGAAGCATCGTTCCCGAGAAACAGAGTGGCGGTGCAGATGGGAAGAGAGGGATGGAAGGATCACAAGGATCAGCACCGTCACTAGAAGCATCGTTCCCGAGAAACAGAGTGGCGGTGCAGATGGGAAGAGAGGGATGGAAGGATCAGAAGGATCAGCACCGTCACTAGAAGCATCGTTCTCGAAAAACAGAGTGGCGGTGCCGGTGGGAAGAGAGGGATGGAAGGATCACAAGGATCAGCACCGTCACTAGAAGCATCGTTCCCGAGAAACAGAGTGGCGGTGCAGATGGGAAGAGAGGGATGGAAGGATCAGAAGCATCAGCACCGTCACTAGAAGCATCGTTCTCGAAAAACAGAGTGGCGGTGCAGATGGGAAGAGAGGGATGGAAGGATCACAAGGATCAGCACCGTCACTAGAAGCATCGTTCCCGAGAAACAGAGTGGCGGTGCCGGTGGGAAGAGAGGGATGGAAGGATCACAAGGATCAGCACCGTCACTAGAAGCATCGTTCCCGAGAAACAGAGTGGCGGTGCCGGTGGGAAGAGAGGGATGGAAGGATCAGAAGGATCAGCACCGTCACTAGAAGCATCGTTCCCGAGAAACAGAGTGGCGGTGCAGATGGGAAGAGAGGGATGGAAGGATCACAAGGATCAGCACCGTCACTAGAAGCATCGTTCTCGAAAAACAGAGTGGCGGTGCCGGTGGGAAGAGAGGGATGGAAGGATCACAAGGATCAGCACCGTCACTAGAAGCATCGTTCCCGAGAAACAGAGTGGCGGTGCCGGTGGGAAGAGAGGGATGGAAGGATCAGAAGGATCAGCACCGTCACTAGAAGCATCGTTCCCGAGAAACAGAGTGGCGGTGCAGATGGGAAGAGAGGGATGGAAGGATCAGAAGCATCAGCACCGTCACTAGAAGCATCGTTCTCGAAAAACAGAGTGGCGGTGCAGATGGGAAGAGAGGGATGGAAGGATCAGAAGGATCAGCACCGTCACTAGAAGCATCGTTCCCGAGAAACAGAGTGGCGGTGCAGATGGGAAGAGAGGGATGGAAGGATCACAAGGATCAGCACCGTCACTAGAAGCATCGTTCTCGAAAAACAGAGTGGCGGTGCCGGTGGGAAGAGAGGGATGGAAGGATCACAAGGATCAGCACCGTCACTAGAAGCATCGTTCCCGAGAAACAGAGTGGCGGTGCCGGTGGGAAGAGAGGGATGGAAGGATCAGAAGGATCAGCACCGTCACTAGAAGCATCGTTCCCGAGAAACAGAGTGGCGGTGCAGATGGGAAGAGAGGGATGGAAGGATCAGAAGGATCAGCACCGTCACTAGAAGCATCGTTCTCGAAAAACAGAGTGGCGGTGCCGGTGGGAAGAGAGGGATGGAAGGATCACAAGGATCAGCACCGTCACTAGAAGCATCGTTCCCGAGAAACAGAGTGGCGGTGCAGATGGGAAGAGAGGGATGGAAGGATCAGAAGGATCAGCACCGTCACTAGAAGCATCGTTCCCGAGAAACAGAGTGGCGGTGCAGATGGGAAGAGAGGGATGGAAGGATCAGAAGGATCAGCACCGTCACTAGAAGCATCGTTCTCGAAAAACAGAGTGGCGGTGCCGGTGGGAAGAGAGGGATGGAAGGATCACAAGGATCAGCACCGTCACTAGAAGCATCGTTCCCGAGAAACAGAGTGGCGGTGCAGATGGGAAGAGAGGGATGGAAGGATCAGAAGGATCAGCACCGTCACTAGAAGCATCGTTCTCGAAAAACAGAGTGGCGGTGCAGATGGGAAGAGAGGGATGGAAGGATCACAAGGATCAGCACCGTCACTAGAAGCATCGTTCCCGAGAAACAGAGTGGCGGTGCCGGTGGGAAGAGAGGGATGGAAGGATCAGAAAGATCAGCACCGTCACTAGAAGCATCGTTCCCGAGAAACAGAGTGGCGGTGCCGGTGGGAAGAGAGGGATGGAAGGATCAGAAGGATCAGCACCGTCACTAGAAGCATCGTTCCCGAGAAACAGAGTGGCGGTGCCGGTGGGAAGAGAGGGATGGAAGGATCAGAAAGATCAGCACCGTCACTAGAAGCATCGTTCCCGAGAAACAGAGTGGCGGTGCAGATGGGAAGAGAGGGATGGAAGGATCAGAAGGATCAGCACCGTCACTAGAAGCATCGTTCTCGAAAAACAGAGTGGCGGTGCAGATGGGAAGAGAGGGATGAAAGGATCACAAGGATCAGCACCGTCACTAGAAGCATCGTTCCCGAGAAACAGAGTGGCGGTGCAGATGGGAAGAGAGGGATGGAAGGATCAGAAGGATCAGCACCGTCACTAGAAGCATCGTTCTCGAAAAACAGAGTGGCGGTGCCGGTGGGAAGAGAGGGATGGAAGGATCACAAGGATCAGCACCGTCACTAGAAGCATCGTTCCCGAGAAACAGAGTGGCGGTGCAGATGGGAAGAGAGGGATGGAAGGATCAGAAGGATCAGCACCGTCACTAGAAGCATCGTTCTCGAAAAACAGAGTGGCGGTGCAGATGGGAAGAGAGGGATGGAAGGATCACAAGGATCAGCACCGTCACTAGAAGCATCGTTCCCGAGAAACAGAGTGGCGGTGCCGGTGGGAAGAGAGGGATGGAAGGATCAGAAAGATCAGCACCGTCACTAGAAGCATCGTTCCCGAGAAACAGAGTGGCGGTGCAGATGGGAAGAGAGGGATGGAAGGATCAGAAGGATCAGCACCGTCACTAGAAGCATCGTTCTCGAAAAACAGAGTGGCGGTGCAGATGGGAAGAGAGGGATGAAAGGATCACAAGGATCAGCACCGTCACTAGAAGCATCGTTCTCGAAAAACAGAGTGGCGGTGCCGGTGGGAAGAGAGGGATGGAAGGATCACAAGGATCAGCACCGTCACTAGAAGCATCGTTCCCGAGAAACAGAGTGGCGGTGCCGGTGGGAAGAGAGGGATGGAAGGATCAGAAGGATCAGCACCGTCACTAGAAGCATCGTTCCCGAGAAACAGAGTGGCGGTGCCGGTGGGAAGAGAGGTATGGAAGGATCAGAAGGATCAGCACCGTCACTAGAAGCATCGTTCTCGAAAAACAGAGTGGCGGTGCAGATGGGAAGAGAGGGATGGAAGGATCACAAGGATCAGCACCGTCACTAGAAGCATCGTTCCCGAGAAACAGAGTGGCGGTGCAGATGGGAAGAGAGGGATGGAAGGATCAGAAGGATCAGCACCGTCACTAGAAGCATCGTTCTCGAAAAACAGAGTGGCGGTGCAGATGGGAAGAGAGGGATGGAAGGATCACAAGGATCAGCACCGTCACTAGAAGCATCGTTCCCGAGAAACAGAGTGGCGGTGCAGATGGGAAGAGAGGGATGGAAGGATCAGAAGGATCAGCACCGTCACTAGAAGCATCGTTCTCGAAAAACAGAGTGGCGGTGCAGATGGGAAGAGAGGGATGGAAGGATCACAAGGATCAGCACCGTCACTAGAAGCATCGTTCCCGAGAAACAGAGTGGCGGTGCAGATGGGAAGAGAGGGATGGAAGGATCAGAAGGATCAGCACCGTCACTAGAAGCATCGTTCTCGAAAAACAGAGTGGCGGTGCCGGTGGGAAGAGAGGGATGGAAGGATCAGAAGGATCAGCACCGTCACTAGAAGCATCGTTCCCGAGAAACAGAGTGGCGGTGCCGGTGGGAAGAGAGGGATGGAAGGATCAGAAAGATCAGCACCGTCACTAGAAGCATCGTTCCCGAGAAACAGAGTGGCGGTGCAGATGGGAAGAGAGGGATGGAAGGATCAGAAGGATCAGCACCGTCACTAGAAGCATCGTTCCCGAGAAACAGAGTGGCGGTGCCGGTGGGAAGAGAGGTATGGAAGGATCAGAAGGATCAGCACAGTCACTAGAAGCATCGTTCGCGAGAAACAGAGTGGCGGTGCCGGTGGGAAGAGAGGTATGGAAGGATCAGAAGGATCAGCACAGTCACTAGAAGCATCGTTCGCGAGAAACAGAGTGGCGGTGCCGGTGGGAAGAGAGGTATGGAAGGATCAGAAGGATCAGCACCGTCACTAGAAGCATCGTTCCCGAGAAACAGAGTGGCGGTGCCGGTCGGAAGAGAGGGATGGAAGGATCAGAAAGATCAGCACCGTCACTAGAAGCATCGTTCCCGAGAAACAGAGTGGCGGTGCAGATGGGAAGAGAGGGATGGAAGGATCAGAAGGATCAGCACCATCAGTAGAAGCATCGTTCTCGAAAAACAGAGTGGCGGTGCCGGTGGGAAGAGAGGGATGGAAGGATCAGAAGGATCAGCACCGTCACTAGAAGCATCGTTCCCGAGAAACAGAGTGGCGGTGCAGATGGGAAGAGAGGGATGGAAGGATCAGAAGGATCAGCACCATCAGTAGAAGCATCGTTCTCGAAAAACAGAGTGGCGGTGCCGGTGGGAAGAGAGGGATGGAAGGATCAGAAGGATCAGCACCGTCACTAGAAGCATCGTTCCCGAGAAACAGAGTGGCGGTGCAGATGGGAAGAGAGGGATGGAAGGATCAGAAGGATCAGCACCATCAGTAGAAGCATCGTTCTCGAAAAACAGAGTGGCGGTGCCGGTGGGAAGAGAGGGATGGAAGGATCACAAGGATCAGCACCGTCACTAGAAGCATCGTTCCCGAGAAACAGAGTGGCGGTGCAGATGGGAAGAGAGGGATGGAAGGATCAGAAGGATCAGCACCATCAGTAGAAGCATCGTTCTCGAAAAACAGAGTGGCGGTGCCGGTGGGAAGAGAGGGATGGAAGGATCAGAAGGATCAGCACCGTCACTAGAAGCATCGTTCCCGAGAAACAGAGTGGCGGTGCCGGTCGGAAGAGAGGGATGGAAGGATCAGAAAGATCAGCACCGTCACTAGAAGCATCGTTCCCGAGAAACAGAGTGGCGGTGCAGATGGGAAGAGAGGGATGGAAGGATCAGAAGGATCAGCACCATCAGTAGAAGCATCGTTCTCGAAAAACAGAGTGGCGGTGCCGGTGGGAAGAGAGGGATGGAAGGATCACAAGGATCAGCACCGTCACTAGAAGCATCGTTCCCGAGAAACAGAGTGGCGGTGCAGATGGGAAGAGAGGTATGGAAGGATCAGAAGGATCAGCACCGTCACTAGAAGCATCGTTCCCGAGAAACAGAGTGGCGGTGCAGATGGGAAGAGAGGTATGGAAGGATCAGAAGGATCAGCACCATCAGTTGAAGCATCGTTCTCGAAAAACAGAGTGGCGGTGCCGGTGGGAAGAGAGGGATGGAAGGATCAGAAGGATCAGCACCGTCACTAGAAGCATCGTTCCCGAGAAACAGAGTGGCGGTGCCGGTGGGAAGAGAGGGATGGAAGGATCACAAGGATCAGCACCGTCACTAGAAGCATCGTTCCCGAGAAACAGAGTGGCGGTGCAGATGGGAAGAGAGGGATGGAAGGATCAGAAGGATCAGCACCATCAGTAGAAGCATCGTTCTCGAAAAACAGAGTGGCGGTGCCGGTGGGAAGAGAGGGATGGAAGGATCACAAGGATCAGCACCGTCACTAGAAGCATCGTTCCCGAGAAACAGAGTGGCGGTGCAGATGGGAAGAGAGGGATGGAAGGATCAGAAGGATCAGCACCATCAGTAGAAGCATCGTTCTCGAAAAACAGAGTGGCGGTGCCGGTGGGAAGAGAGGGATGGAAGGATCAGAAGGATCAGCACCGTCACTAGAAGCATCGTTCCCGAGAAACAGAGTGGCGGTGCCGGTGGGAAGAGAGGGATGGAAGGATCAGAAAGATCAGCACCGTCACTAGAAGCATCGTTCCCGAGAAACAGAGTGGCGGTGCAGATGGGAAGAGAGGGATGGAAGGATCAGAAGGATCAGCACCGTCACTAGAAGCATCGTTCCCGAGAAACAGAGTGGCGGTGCCGGTGGGAAGAGAGGGATGGAAGGATCAGAAGGATCAGCACCGTCACTAGAAGCATCGTTCCCGAGAAACAGAGTGGCGGTGCAGATGGGAAGAGAGGGATGGAAGGATCAGAAGGATCAGCACCGTCACTAGAAGCATCGTTCCCGAGAAACAGAGTGGCGGTGCCGGTGGGAAGAGAGGGATGGAAGGATCAGAAAGATCAGCACCGTCACTAGAAGCATCGTTCCCGAGAAACAGAGTGGCGGTGCCGGTGGGAAGAGAGGGATGGAAGGATCAGAAAGATCAGCACCGTCACTAGAAGCATCGTTCCCGAGAAACAGAGTGGCGGTGCAGATGGGAAAAGAGGGATGGAAGGATCAGAAGGATCAGCACCGTCACTAGAAGCATCGTTCCCGAGAAACAGAGTGGCGGTGCCGGTGGGAAGAGAGGGATGGAAGGATCAGAAGGATCAGCACCGTCACTAGAAGCATCGTTCCCGAGAAACAGAGTGGCGGTGCAGATGGGAAGAGAGGGATGGAAGGATCAGAAGGATCAGCACCATCAGTAGAAGCATCGTTCTCGAAAAACAGAGTGGCGGTGCCGGTGGGAAGAGAGGGATGGAAGGATCACAAGGATCAGCACCGTCACTAGAAGCATCGTTCCCGAGAAACAGAGTGGCGGTGCAGATGGGAAGAGAGGGATGGAAGGATCAGAAGGATCAGCACCGTCACTAGAAGCATCGTTCCCGAGAAACAGAGTGGCGGTGCAGATGGGAAGAGAGGGATGGAAGGATCAGAAGGATCAGCACCGTCACTAGAAGCATCGTTCTCGAAAAACAGAGTGGCGGTGCCGGTGGTAAGAGAGGGATGGAAGGATCACAAGGATCAGCACCGTCACTAGAAGCATCGTTCCCGAGAAACAGAGTGGCGGTGCAGATGGGAAGAGAGGGATGGAAGGATCAGAAGGATCAGCACCGTCACTAGAAGCATCGTTCCCGAGAAACAGAGTGGCGGTGCAGATGGGAAGAGAGGGATGGAAGGATCAGAAGGATCAGCACCGTCACTAGAAGCATCGTTCCCGAGAAACAGAGTGGCGGTGCCGGTGGGAAGAGAGGGATGGAAGGATCACAAGGATCAGCACCGTCACTAGAAGCATCGTTCCCGAGAAACAGAGTGGCGGTGCAGATGGGAAGAGAGGGATGGAAGGATCAGAAGGATCAGGTCACTAGAAGCATCGTTCTCGAAAAACAGAGTGGCGGTGCAGATGGGAAGAGAGGGATGGAAGGATCAGAAGGATCAGCACCGTCACTAGAAGCATCGTTCCCGAGAAACAGAGTGGCGGTGCAGATGGGAAGAGAGGGATGGAAGGATCAGAAGGATCAGGTCACTAGAAGCATCGTTCTCGAAAAACAGAGTGGCGGTGCAGATGGGAAGAGAGGGATGGAAGGATCAGAAGGATCAGCACCGTCACTAGAAGCATCGTTCCCGAGAAACAGAGTGGCGGTGCAGATGGGAAGAGAGGGATGGGAGGATCAGAAGGATCAGGTCACTAGAAGCATCGTTCTCGAAAAACAGAGTGGCGGTGCAGATGGGAAGAGAGGGATGGAAGGATCAGAAGGATCAGCACCGTCACTAGAAGCATCGTTCCCGAGAAACAGAGTGGCGGTGCAGATGGGAAGAGAGGGATGGAAGGATCAGAAGGATCAGGTCACTAGAAGCATCGTTCTCGAAAAACAGAGTGGCGGTGCAGATGGGAAGAGAGGGATGGAAGGATCAGAAGGATCAGCACCGTCACTAGAAGCATCGTTCCCGAGAAACAGAGTGGCGGTGCAGATGGGAAGAGAGGGATGGAAGGATCAGAAGGATCAGGTCACTAGAAGCATCGTTCTCGAAAAACAGAGTGGCGGTGCAGATGGGAAGAGAGGGATGGAAGGATCAGAAGGATCAGCACCGTCACTAGAAGCATCGTTCCCGAAAAACAGAGTGGCGGTGCCGGTGGGAAGAGAGGGATGGAAGGATCAGAAGGATCAGCACAGTCACTAGAAGCATCGTTCCCGAAAAACAGAGTGGCGGTGCCGGTGGGAAGAGAGGGATGGAAGGATCAGAAGGATCAGCACCGTCACTAGAAGCATCGTTCCCGAGAAACAGAGTGGCGGTGCCGGTGGGAAGAGAGGGATGGAAGGATCACAAGGATCAGCACCGTCACTAGAAGCATCGTTCCCGAGAAACAGAGTGGCGGTGCCGGTGGGAAGAGAGGGATGGAAGGATCACAAGGATCAGCACCGTCACTAGAAGCATCGTTCCCGAGAAACAGAGTGGCGGTGCAGATGGGAAGAGAGGGATGGAAGGATCAGAAGGATCAGCACCGTCACTAGAAGCATCGTTCCCGAGAAACAGAGTGGCGGTGCAGATGGGAAGAGAGGGATGGAAGGATCAGAAGGATCAGCACCGTCACTAGAAGCATCGTTCCCGAAAAACAGAGTGGCGGTGCCGGTGGGAAGAGAGGGATGGAAGGATCAGAAGGATCAGCACAGTCACTAGAAGCATCGTTCCCGAAAAACAGAGTGGCGGTGCCGGTGGGAAGAGAGGGATGGAAGGATCACAAGGATCAGCACCGTCACTAGAAGCATCGTTCCCGAGAAACAGAGTGGCGGTGCAGATGGGAAGAGAGGGATGGAAGGATCAGAAGGATCAGCACCGTCACTAGAAGCATCGTTCCCGAAAAACAGAGTGGCGGTGCCGGTGGGAAGAGAGGGATGGAAGGATCAGAAGGATCAGCACCGTCACTAGAAGCATCGTTCCCGAGAAACAGAGTGGCGGTGCAGATGGGAAGAGAGGGATGGAAGGATCACAAGGATCAGCACCGTCACTAGAAGCATCGTTCCCGAGAAACAGAGTGGCGGTGCAGATGGGAAGAGAGGGATGGAAGGATCAGAAGGATCAGCACCGTCACTAGAAGCATCGTTCTCGAAAAACAGAGTGGCGTTGCAGATGGGAAGAGAGGGATGGAAGGATCACAAGGATCAGCACCGTCACTAGAAGCATCGTTCCCTAAAAACAGAGTGGCGGTGCCGGTGGGAAGAGAGGGATGGAAGGATCAGAAGGATCAGCACCGTCACTAGAAGCATCGTTCCCGAGAAACAGAGTGGCGGTGCAGATGGGAAGAGAGGGATGGAAGGATCAGAAGGATCAGCACCGTCACTAGAAGCATCGTTCCCGAAAAACAGAGTGGCGGTGCCGGTGGGAAGAGAGGGATGGAAGGATCAGAAGGATCAGCACCGTCACTAGAAGCATCGTTCTCGAAAAACAGAGTGGCGTTGCAGATGGGAAGAGAGGGATGGAAGGATCACAAGGATCAGCACCGTCACTAGAAGCATCGTTCCCGAAAAACAGAGTGGCGGTGCCGGTGGGAAGAGAGGGATGGAAGGATCAGAAGGATCAGCACCGTCACTAGAAGCATCGTTCCCGAGAAACAGAGTGGCGGTGCAGATGGGAAGAGAGGGATGGAAGGATCAGAAAGATCAGCACCGTCACTAGAAGCATCGTTCCCGAGAAACAGAGTGGCGGTATCAGCACCGTCACTAGAAGCATCGTTCCCGAAAAACAGAGTGGCGGTGCCGGTGGGAAGAGAGGGATGGAAGGATCAGAAGGATCAGCACCGTCACTAGAAGCATCGTTCTCGAAAAACAGAGTGGCGGTGCCGGTGGGAAGAGAGGTATGGAAGGATCAGAAGGATCAGCACCGTCACTAGAAGCATCGTTCTCGAAAAACAGAGTGGCGGTGCCGGTGGGAAGAGAAGGATGGAAGGATCAGAAGGATCAGCACCGTCACTAGAAGCATCGTTCTCGAAAAACAGAGTGGCGGTGCAGATGGGAAGAGAGGTATGGAAGGATCAGAAGGATCAGCACCGTCACTAGAAACATCGTTCCCGAAAAACAGAGTGGCGGTGCAGATTGGAAGAGAGGGACGGAAGGATCAGAAGGATCAGCACCGTCACTAGAAGCATCGTTCTCGAAAAACAGAGTGGCGGTGCCGGTGGGAAGAGAGGGATGGAAGGATCAGAAAGATCAGCACCGTCACTAGAAGCATCGTTCCCGAGAAACAGAGTGGCGGTGCCGGTGGGAAGAGAGGTATGGAAGGATCAGAAGGATCAGCACCGTCACTATAAGCATCGTTCCCGAGAAACAGAGTGGCGGTGCCGGTGGGAAGAGATGGATGGAAGGATCAGAAGGATCAGCACCGTCACTAGAAGCATCGTTCTCGAAAAACAGAGTGGCGGTGCCGGTGGGAAGAGAGGGATGGAAGGATCAGAAGGATCAGCACCGTCACTAGAAGCATCGTTCCCGAGAAACAGAGTGGCGGTGCCGGTGGGAAGAGAGGTATGAAAGGATCAGAAGGATCAGCACCGTCACTAGAAGCATCGTTCCCGAGAAACAGAGTGGCGGTGCCGGTGGGAAGAGAGGGATGGAAGGATCAGAAGGATCAGCACCGTCACTAGAAGCATCGTTCCCGAGAAACAGAGTGGCGGTGCAGATTGGAAGAGAGGGACGGAAGGATCAGAAGGATCAGCACCGTCACTAGAAGCATCGTTCTCGAAAAACAGAGTGGCGGTGCCGGTGGGAAGAGAGGGATGGAAGGATCAGAAGGATCAGCACCGTCACTAGAAGCATCGTTCCCGAGAAACAGAGTGGCGGTGCCGGTGGGAAGAGATGGATGGAAGGATCAGAAGGATCAGCACCGTCACTAGAAGCATCGTTCTCGAAAAACAGAGTGGCGGTGCCGGTGGGAAGAGAGGGATGGAAGGATCAGAAGGATCAGCACCGTCACTAGAAGCATCGTTCCCGAGAAACAGAGTGGCGGTGCCGGTGGGAAGAGAGGTATGAAAGGATCAGAAGGATCAGCACCGTCACTAGAAGCATCGTTCCCGAGAAACAGAGTGGCGGTGCCGGTGGGAAGAGAGGTATGGAAGGATCAGAAGGATCAGCACCGTCACTAGAAGCATCGTTCCCGAGAAACAGAGTGGCGGTGCAGATGGGAAGAGAGGTATGGAAGGATCAGAAGGATCAGCACCGTCACTAGAAGCATCGTTCCCGAAAAACAGAGTGGCGGTGCAGATGGGAAGAGAGGTATGGAAGGATCAGAAAGATCAGCACCGTCACTAGAAGCATCGTTCCCGAAAAACAGAGTGGCGGTGCCGGTGGGAAGAGAGGTATGGAAGGATCAGAAGGATCAGCACCGTCACTAGAAGCATCGTTCCCGAAAAACAGAGTGGCGGTGCCGGTGGGAAGAGAGGTATGGAAGGATCAGAAGGATCAGCACCGTCACTAGAAGCATCGTTCCCGAGAAACAGAGTGGCGGTGCCGGTGGGAAGAGAGGTATGGAAGGATCAGAAGGATCAGCACCGTCACTAGAAGCATCGTTCCCGAAAAACAGAGTGGCGGTGCCGGTGGGAAGAGAGGTATGGAAGGATCAGAAGGATCAGCACCGTCACTAGAAGCATCGTTCCCGAGAAACAGAGTGGCGGTGCCGGTGGGAAGAGAGGTATGGAAGGATCAGAAGGATCAGCACCGTCACTAGAAGCATCGTTCCCGAAAAACAGAGTGGCGGTGCCGGTGGGAAGAGAGGTATGGAAGGATCACAAGGATCAGCACCGTCACTAGAAGCATCGTTCTCGAAAAACAGAGTGGCGGTGCCGGTGGGAAGAGAGGTATGGAAAGATCAGAAGGATCAGCACCGTCACTAGAAGCATCGTTCTCGAAAAACAGAGTGGCGGTGCAGATGGGAAGAGAGGGATGGAAGGATCACAAGGATCAGCACCGTCACTAGAAGCATCGTTCCCGAGAAACAGAGTGGCGGTGCCGGTGGGAAGAGAGGGATGGAAGGATCAGAAGGATCAGCACCGTCACTAGAAGCATCGTTCCCGAAAAACAGAGTGGCGGTGCAGATGGGAAGAGAGGTATGGAAGGATCAGAAGGATCAGCACCGTCACTAGAAGCATCGTTCCCGAGAAACAGAGTGGCGGTGCAGATGGGAAGAGAGGTATGGAAAGATCAGAAGGATCAGCACCGTCACTAGAAGCATCGTTCTCGAAAAACAGAGTGGCGGTGCAGATGGGAAGAGAGGGATGGAAGGATCACAAGGATCAGCACCGTCACTAGAAGCATCGTTCTCGAAAAACAGAGTGGCGGTGCCGGTGGGAAGAGAGGGATGGAAGGATCAGAAAGATCAGCACCGTCACTAGAAGCATCGTTCCCGAGAAACAGAGTGGCGGTGCAGATGGGAAGAGAGGGATGAAAGGATCAGAAGGATCAGCACCGTCACTAGAAGCATCGTTCTCGAAAAACAGAGTGGCGGTGCCGGTGGGAAGAGAGGGATGGAAGGATCAGAAAGATCAGCACCGTCACTAGAAGCATCGTTCCCGAGAAACAGAGTGGCGGTGCCGGTGGGAAGAGAGGGATGGAAGGATCAGAAGGATCAGCACCGTCACTAGAAGCATCGTTCTCGAAAAACAGAGTGGCGGTGCCGGTGGGAAGAGAGGGATGGAAGGATCACAAGGATCAGCACCGTCACTAGAAGCATCGTTCTCGAAAAACAGAGTGGCGGTGCAGATGGGAAGAGAGGGATGGAAGGATCACAAGGATCAGCACCGTCACTAGAAGCATCGTTCTCGAAAAACAGAGTGGCGGTGCCGGTGGGAAGAGAGGGATGGAAGGATCAGAAAGATCAGCACCGTCACTAGAAGCATCGTTCCCGAGAAACAGAGTGGCGGTGCCGGTGGGAAGAGAGGGATGGAAGGATCAGAAGGATCAGCACCGTCACTAGAAGCATCGTTCTCGAAAAACAGAGTGGCGGTGCCGGTGGGAAGAGAGGGATGGAAGGATCAGAAGGATCAGCACTGTCACTAGAAGCATCGTTCTCGAAAAACAGAGTGGCGGTGCAGATGGGAAGAGAGGGATGAAAGGATCAGAAGGATCAGCACTGTCACTAGAAGCATCGTTCTCGAAAAACAGAGTGGCGGTGCAGATGCGAAGAGAGGGATGGAAGGATCAGAAGGATCAGCACTGTCACTAGAAGCATCGTTCTCGAAAAACAGAGTGGCGGTGCAGATGGGAAGAGAGGGATGGAAGGATCAGAAGGATCAGCACTGTCACTAGAAGCATCGTTCTCGAAAAACAGAGTGGCGGTGCAGATGGGAAGAGAGGGATGGAAGGATCAGAAGGATCAGCACTGTCACTAGAAGCATCGTTCTCGAAAAACAGAGTGGCGGTGCAGATGGGAAGAGAGGGATGAAAGGATCAGGAGGATCAGCACCGTCACTAGAAGCATCGTTCTCGAAAAACAGAGTGGCGGTGCAGATGGGAAGAGAGGGATGGAAGGATCACAAGGATCAGCACTGTCACTAGAAGCATCGTTCTCGAAAAACAGAGTGGCGGTGCAGATGGGAAGAGAGGGATGGAAGGATCAGGAGGATCAGCACCGTCACTAGAAGCATCGTTCTCGAAAAACAGAGTGGCGGTGCAGATGGGAAGAGAGGGATGGAAGGATCACAAGGATCAGCACTGTCACTAGAAGCATCGTTCTCGAAAAACAGAGTGGCGGTGCAGATGGGAAGAGAGGGATGAAAGGATCAGGAGGATCAGCACCGTCACTAGAAGCATCGTTCTCGAAAAACAGAGTGGCGGTGCCGGTGGGAAGAGAGGGATGGAAGGATCAGAAGGATCAGCACTGTCACTAGAAGCATCGTTCTCGAAAAACAGAGTGGCGGTGCAGATGGGAAGAGAGGGATGGAAGGATCAGGAGGATCAGCACTGTCACTAGAAGCATCGTTCTCGAAAAACTGAGTGGCGGTGCAGATGGGAAGAGAGGGATGGAAGGATCAGAAGGATCAGCACTGTCACTAGAAGCATCGTTCTCGAAAAACAGAGTGGCGGTGCAGATGGGAAGAGAGGGATGGAAGGATCAGGAGGATCAGCACTGTCACTAGAAGCATCGTTCTCGAAAAACTGAGTGGCGGTGCAGATGGGAAGAGAGGGATGGAAGGATCAGAAGGATCAGCACTGTCACTAGAAGCATCGTTCCCGAGAAACAGAGTGGCGGTGCCGGTGGGAAGAGAGGGATGGAAGGATCAGGAGGATCAAGACTGTCACTAGAAGCATCGTTCCCGAGAAACAGAGTGGCGGTGCCGGTGGGAAGAGAGGGATGGAAGGATCACAAGGATCAGCACTGTCACTAGAAGCATCGTTCTCGAAAAACAGAGTGGCGGTGCAGATGGGAAGAGAGGGATGAAAGGATCAGGAGGATCAGCACCGTCACTAGAAGCATCGTTCTCGAAAAACAGAGTGGCGGTGCAGATGGGAAGAGAGGGATGGAAGGATCACAAGGATCAGCACTGTCACTAGAAGCATCGTTCTCGAAAAACAGAGTGGCGGTGCAGATGGGAAGAGAGGGATGGAAGGATCAGGAGGATCAGCACCGTCACTAGAAGCATCGTTCTCGAAAAACAGAGTGGCGGTGCAGATGGGAAGAGAGGGATGAAAGGATCAGGAGGATCAGCACCGTCACTAGAAGCATCGTTCTCGAAAAACAGAGTGGCGGTGCAGATGGGAAGAGAGGGATGGAAGGATCACAAGGATCAGCACTGTCACTAGAAGCATCGTTCTCGAAAAACAGAGTGGCGGTGCAGATGGGAAGAGAGGGATGGAAGGATCAGGAGGATCAGCACCGTCACTAGAAGCATCGTTCTCGAAAAACAGAGTGGCGGTGCAGATGGGAAGAGAGGGATGGAAGGATCACAAGGATCAGCACTGTCACTAGAAGCATCGTTCTCGAAAAACAGAGTGGCGGTGCAGATGGGAAGAGAGGGATGAAAGGATCAGGAGGATCAGCACCGTCACTAGAAGCATCGTTCTCGAAAAACAGAGTGGCGGTGCCGGTGGGAAGAGAGGGATGGAAGGATCAGAAGGATCAGCACTGTCACTAGAAGCATCGTTCTCGAAAAACAGAGTGGCGGTGCAGATGGGAAGAGAGGGATGGAAGGATCAGAAGGATCAGCACTGTCACTAGAAGCATCGTTCTCGAAAAACAGAGTGGCGGTGCAGATGGGAAGAGAGGGATGGAAGGATCAGGAGGATCAGCACTGTCACTAGAAGCATCGTTCTCGAAAAACTGAGTGGCGGTGCAGATGGGAAGAGAGGGATGGAAGGATCAGAAGGATCAGCACTGTCACTAGAAGCATCGTTCTCGAAAAACAGAGTGGCGGTGCAGATGGGAAGAGAGGGATGGAAGGATCAGGAGGATCAGCACTGTCACTAGAAGCATCGTTCTCGAAAAACTGAGTGGCGGTGCAGATGGGAAGAGAGGGATGGAAGGATCAGAAGGATCAGCACTGTCACTAGAAGCATCGTTCCCGAGAAACAGAGTGGCGGTGCCGGTGGGAAGAGAGGGATGGAAGGATCAGGAGGATCAAGACTGTCACTAGAAGCATCGTTCCCGAGAAACAGAGTGGCGGTGCCGGTGGGAAGAGAGGGATGGAAGGATCACAAGGATCAGCACCGTCACTAGAAGCATCGTTCTCGAAAAACAGAGTGGCGGTGCAGATGGGAAGAGAGGGATGAAAGGATCAGGAGGATCAGCACCGTCACTAGAAGCATCGTTCTCGAAAAACAGAGTGGCGGTGCAGATGGGAAGAGAGGGATGGAAGGATCACAAGGATCAGCACTGTCACTAGAAGCATCGTTCTCGAAAAACAGAGTGGCGGTGCAGATGGGAAGAGAGGGATGAAAGGATCAGGAGGATAAGCACCGTCACTAGAAGCATCGTTCTCGAAAAACAGAGTGGCGGTGCAGATGGGAAGAGAGGGATGGAAGGATCAGGAGGATCAGCACCGTCACTAGAAGCATCGTTCTCGAAAAACAGAGTGGCGGTGCAGATGGGAAGAGAGGGATGAAAGGATCAGGAGGATCAGCACCGTCACTAGAAGCATCGTTCTCGAAAAAGAGAGTGGCGGTGCAGATGGGAAGAGAGGGATGGAAGGATCAGAAGGATCAGCACCGTCACTAGAAGCATCGTTCTCGAAAAACAGAGTGGCGGTGCAGATGGGAAGAGAGGGATGGAAGGATCAGAAGGATCAGCACCGTCACTAGAAGCATCGTTCTCGAAAAACAGAGTGGCGGTGCAGATGGGAAGAGAGGGATGAAAGGATCAGGAGGATCAGCACCGTCACTAGAAGCATCGTTCTCGAAAAAGAGAGTGGCGGTGCAGATGGGAAGAGAGGGATGGAAGGATCAGAAGGATCAGCACCGTCACTAGAAGCATCGTTCTCGAAAAACAGAGTGGCGGTGCAGATGGGAAGAGAGGGATGGAAGGATCAGGAGGATCAGCACTGTCACTAGAAGCATCGTTCTCGAAAAACAGAGTGGCGGTGCAGATGGGAAGAGAGGGATGAAAGGATCAGGAGGATCAGCACCGTCACTAGAAGCATCGTTCTCGAAAAAGAGAGTGGCGGTGCAGATGGGAAGAGAGGGATGGAAGGATCAGAAGGATCAGCACCGTCACTAGAAGCATCGTTCTCGAAAAACAGAGTGGCGGTGCAGATGGGAAGAGAGGGATGGAAGGATCAGAAGGATCAGCACCGTCACTAGAAGCATCGTTCTCGAAAAACAGAGTGGCGGTGCAGATGGGAAGAGAGGGATGGAAGGATCAGAAGGATCAGCACCGTCACTAGAAGCATCGTTCCCGAAAAACAGAGTGGCGG
Organism: Caenorhabditis sulstoni; assembly: GCA_963966605.1. NCBI lineage: Eukaryota > Metazoa > Nematoda > Chromadorea > Rhabditida > Rhabditidae > Caenorhabditis > Caenorhabditis sulstoni. Next base: position 9,346,097 of record OZ016478.1, read on the forward strand.
TGCCGGTGGGAAGAGAGGGATGGAAGGATCAGAAGGATCAGCACCGTCACTAGAAGCATCGTTCCCGAGAAACAGAGTGGCGGTGCAGATGGGAAGAGAGGGATGGAAGGATCAGAAGGATCAGCACCGTCACTAGAAGCATCGTTCTCGAAAAACAGAGTGGCGGTGCCGGTGGGAAGAGAGGGATGGAAGGATCAGAAGGATCAGCACCGTCACTAGAAGCATCGTTCCCGAGAAACAGAGTGGCGGTGCAGATGGGAAGAGAGGGATGGAAGGATCAGAAGGATCAGCACCGTCACTAGAAGCATCGTTCTCGAAAAACAGAGTGGCGGTGCAGATGGGAAGAGAGGGATGGAAGGATCAGAAGGATCAGCACCGTCACTAGAAGCATCGTTCTCGAAAAACAGAGTGGCGGTGCAGATGGGAAGAGAGGGATGGAAGGATCAGAAGGATCAGCACCGTCACTAGAAGCATAGTTCTCGAAAAACAGAGTGGCGGTGCAGATGGGAAGAGAGGTATGGAAGAATCAAAAGGATCAGCACCGTCACTAGAAGCATCGTTCCCGAGAAACAGAGTGGCGGTGCAGATGGGAAGAGAGGGATGGAAGGATCAGAAGGATCAGCACCGTCACTAGAAGCATCGTTCTCGAAAAACAGAGTGGCGGTGCAGATGGGAAGAGAGGGATGGAAGGATCAGAAGGATCAGCACCGTCACTAGAAGCATCGTTCTCGAAAAACAGAGTGGCGGTGCAGATGGGAAGAGAGGGATGGAAGGATCAGAAGGATCAGCACCGTCACTAGAAGCATCGTTCCCGAGAAACAGAGTGGCGGTGCAGATGGGAAGAGAGGGATGGAAGGATCAGAAGGATCAGCACCGTCACTAGAAGCATCGTTCCCGAAAAACAGAGTGGCGGTGCCGGTGGGAAGAGAGGGATGGAAGGATCAGAAGGATCAGCACCGTCACTAGAAGCATCGTTCCCGAGAAACAGAGTGGCGGTGCAGATGGGAAGAGAGGGATGGAAGGATCAGAAGGATCAGCACCGTCACTAGAAGCATCGTTCTCGAAAAACAGAGTGGCGGTGCAGATGGGAAGAGAGGGATGGAAGGATCAGAAGGATCAGCACCGTCACTAGAAGCATCGTTCTCGAAAAACAGAGTGGCGGTGCAGATGGGAAGAGAGGGATGGAAGGATCAGAAGGATCAGCACCGTCACTAGAAGCATCGTTCTCGAAAAACAGAGTGGCGGTGCAGATGGGAAGAGAGGGATGGAAGGATCAGAAGGATCAGCACCGTCACTAGAAGCATCGTTCTCGAAAAACAGAGTGGCGGTGCAGATGGGAAGAGAGGTATGGAAGAATCAAAAGGATCAGCACCGTCACTAGAAGCATCGTTCCCGAGAAACAGAGTGGCGGTGCAGATGGGAAGAGAGGGATGGAAGGATCAGAAGGATCAGCACCGTCACTAGAAGCATCGTTCTCGAAAAACAGAGTGGCGGTGCAGATGGGAAGAGAGGGATGGAAGGATCAGAAGGATCAGCACCGTCACTAGAAGCATCGTTCTCGAAAAACAGAGTGGCGGTGCAGATGGGAAGAGAGGGATGGAAGGATCAGAAGGATCAGCACCGTCACTAGAAGCATCGTTCCCGAAAAACAGAGTGGCGGTGCCGGTGGGAAGAGAGGGATGGAAGGATCAGAAGGATCAGCACCGTCACTAGAAGCATCGTTCCCGAGAAACAGAGTGGCGGTGCAGATGGGAAGAGAGGGATGGAAGGATCAGAAGGATCAGCACCGTCACTAGAAGCATCGTTCTCGAAAAACAGAGTGGCGGTGCAGATGGGAAGAGAGGGATGGAAGGATCAGAAGGATCAGCACCGTCACTAGAAGCATCGTTCTCGAAAAACAGAGTGGCGGTGCAGATGGGAAGAGAGGGATGGAAGGATCAGAAGGATCAGCACCGTCACTAGAAGCATCGTTCTCGAAAAACAGAGTGGCGGTGCAGATGGGAAGAGAGGGATGGAAGGATCAGAAGGATCAGCACCGTCACTAGAAGCATCGTTCTCGAAAAACAGAGTGGCGGTGCAGATGGGAAGAGAGGTATGGAAGAATCAAAAGGATCAGCACCGTCACTAGAAGCATCGTTCCCGAGAAACAGAGTGGCGGTGCAGATGGGAAGAGAGGGATGGAAGGATCAGAAGGATCAGCACCGTCACTAGAAGCATCGTTCTCGAAAAACAGAGTGGCGGTGCAGATGGGAAGAGAGGGATGGAAGGATCAGAAGGATCAGCACCGTCACTAGAAGCATCGTTCTCGAAAAACAGAGTGGCGGTGCAGATGGGAAGAGAGGGATGGAAGGATCAGAAGGATCAGCACCGTCACTAGAAGCATCGTTCTCGAAAAACAGAGTGGCGGTGCAGATGGGAAGAGAGGGATGGAAGGATCAGAAGGATCAGCACCGTCACTAGAAGCATAGTTCTCGAAAAACAGAGTGGCGGTGCAGATGGGAAGAGAGGTATGGAAGAATCAAAAGGATCAGCACCGTCACTAGAAGCATCGTTCCCGAGAAACAGAGTGGCGGTGCAGATGGGAAGAGAGGGATGGAAGGATCAGAAGGATCAGCACCGTCACTAGAAGCATCGTTCTCGAAAAACAGAGTGGCGGTGCAGATGGGAAGAGAGGGATGGAAGGATCAGAAGGATCAGCACCGTCACTAGAAGCATCGTTCTCGAAAAACAGAGTGGCGGTGCAGATGGGAAGAGAGGGATGGAAGGATCAGAAGGATCAGCACCGTCACTAGAAGCATCGTTCCCGAGAAACAGAGTGGCGGTGCAGATGGGAAGAGAGGGATGGAAGGATCAGAAGGATCAGCACCGTCACTAGAAGCATCGTTCCCGAAAAACAGAGTGGCGGTGCCGGTGGGAAGAGAGGGATGGAAGGATCAGAAGGATCAGCACCGTCACTAGAAGCATCGTTCCCGAGAAACAGAGTGGCGGTGCAGATGGGAAGAGAGGGATGGAAGGATCAGAAGGATCAGCACCGTCACTAGAAGCATCGTTCTCGAAAAACAGAGTGGCGGTGCAGATGGGAAGAGAGGGATGGAAGGATCAGAAGGATCAGCACCGTCACTAGAAGCATCGTTCTCGAAAAACAGAGTGGCGGTGCAGATGGGAAGAGAGGGATGGAAGGATCAGAAGGATCAGCACCGTCACTAGAAGCATCGTTCTCGAAAAACAGAGTGGCGGTGCAGATGGGAAGAGAGGGATGGAAGGATCAGAAGGATCAGCACCGTCACTAGAAGCATCGTTCTCGAAAAACAGAGTGGCGGTGCAGATGGGAAGAGAGGTATGGAAGAATCAAAAGGATCAGCACCGTCACTAGAAGCATCGTTCCCGAGAAACAGAGTGGCGGTGCAGATGGGAAGAGAGGGATGGAAGGATCAGAAGGATCAGCACCGTCACTAGAAGCATCGTTCTCGAAAAACAGAGTGGCGGTGCAGATGGGAAGAGAGGGATGGAAGGATCAGAAGGATCAGCACCGTCACTAGAAGCATCGTTCTCGAAAAACAGAGTGGCGGTGCAGATGGGAAGAGAGGGATGGAAGGATCAGAAGGATCAGCACCGTCACTAGAAGCATCGTTCTCGAAAAACAGAGTGGCGGTGCAGATGGGAAGAGAGGGATGGAAGGATCAGAAGGATCAGCACCGTCACTAGAAGCATCGTTCCCGAAAAACAGAGTGGCGGTGCCGGTGGGAAGAGAGGGATGGAAGGATCAGAAGGATCAGCACCGTCACTAGAAGCATCGTTCCCGAGAAACAGAGTGGCGGTGCAGATGGGAAGAGAGGGATGGAAGGATCAGAAGGATCAGCACCGTCACTAGAAGCATCGTTCTCGAAAAACAGAGTGGCGGTGCCGGTGGGAAGAGAGGGATGGAAGGATCAGAAGGATCAGCACCGTCACTAGAAGCATCGTTCCCGAGAAACAGAGTGGCGGTGCAGATGGGAAGAGAGGGATGGAAGGATCAGAAGGATCAGCACCGTCACTAGAAGCATCGTTCTCGAAAAACAGAGTGGCGGTGCAGATGGGAAGAGAGGGATGGAAGGATCAGAAGGATCAGCACCGTCACTAGAAGCATCGTTCTCGAAAAACAGAGTGGCGGTGCAGATGGGAAGAGAGGGATGGAAGGATCAGAAGGATCAGCACCGTCACTAGAAGCATCGTTCTCGAAAAACAGAGTGGCGGTGCAGATGGGAAGAGAGGTATGGAAGAATCAAAAGGATCAGCACCGTCACTAGAAGCATCGTTCCCGAGAAACAGAGTGGCGGTGCAGATGGGAAGAGAGGGATGGAAGGATCAGAAGGATCAGCACCGTCACTAGAAGCATCGTTCTCGAAAAACAGAGTGGCGGTGCAGATGGGAAGAGAGGGATGGAAGGATCAGAAGGATCAGCACCGTCACTAGAAGCATCGTTCTCGAAAAACAGAGTGGCGGTGCAGATGGGAAGAGAGGGATGGAAGGATCAGAAGGATCAGCACCGTCACTAGAAGCATCGTTCCCGAGAAACAGAGTGGCGGTGCAGATGGGAAGAGAGGGATGGAAGGATCAGAAGGATCAGCACCGTCACTAGAAGCATCGTTCCCGAAAAACAGAGTGGCGGTGCCGGTGGGAAGAGAGGGATGGAAGGATCAGAAGGATCAGCACCGTCACTAGAAGCATCGTTCCCGAGAAACAGAGTGGCGGTGCAGATGGGAAGAGAGGGATGGAAGGATCAGAAGGATCAGCACCGTCACTAGAAGCATCGTTCTCGAAAAACAGAGTGGCGGTGCAGATGGGAAGAGAGGGATGGAAGGATCAGAAGGATCAGCACCGTCACTAGAAGCATCGTTCTCGAAAAACAGAGTGGCGGTGCAGATGGGAAGAGAGGGATGGAAGGATCAGAAGGATCAGCACCGTCACTAGAAGCATCGTTCTCGAAAAACAGAGTGGCGGTGCAGATGGGAAGAGAGGGATGGAAGGATCAGAAGGATCAGCACCGTCACTAGAAGCATCGTTCTCGAAAAACAGAGTGGCGGTGCAGATGGGAAGAGAGGTATGGAAGAATCAAAAGGATCAGCACCGTCACTAGAAGCATCGTTCCCGAGAAACAGAGTGGCGGTGCAGATGGGAAGAGAGGGATGGAAGGATCAGAAGGATCAGCACCGTCACTAGAAGCATCGTTCTCGAAAAACAGAGTGGCGGTGCAGATGGGAAGAGAGGGATGGAAGGATCAGAAGGATCAGCACCGTCACTAGAAGCATCGTTCTCGAAAAACAGAGTGGCGGTGCAGATGGGAAGAGAGGGATGGAAGGATCAGAAGGATCAGCACCGTCACTAGAAGCATCGTTCCCGAGAAACAGAGTGGCGGTGCAGATGGGAAGAGAGGGATGGAAGGATCAGAAGGATCAGCACCGTCACTAGAAGCATCGTTCCCGAAAAACAGAGTGGCGGTGCCGGTGGGAAGAGAGGGATGGAAGGATCAGAAGGATCAGCACCGTCACTAGAAGCATCGTTCCCGAGAAACAGAGTGGCGGTGCAGATGGGAAGAGAGGGATGGAAGGATCAGAAGGATCAGCACCGTCACTAGAAGCATCGTTCTCGAAAAACAGAGTGGCGGTGCAGATGGGAAGAGAGGGATGGAAGGATCAGAAGGATCAGCACCGTCACTAGAAGCATCGTTCTCGAAAAACAGAGTGGCGGTGCAGATGGGAAGAGAGGGATGGAAGGATCAGAAGGATCAGCACCGTCACTAGAAGCATCGTTCTCGAAAAACAGAGTGGCGGTGCAGATGGGAAGAGAGGGATGGAAGGATCAGAAGGATCAGCACCGTCACTAGAAGCATCGTTCTCGAAAAACAGAGTGGCGGTGCAGATGGGAAGAGAGGGATGGAAGGATCAGAAGGATCAGCACCGTCACTAGAAGCATCGTTCTCGAAAAACAGAGTGGCGGTGCAGATGGGAAGAGAGGGATGGAAGGATCAGAAGGATCAGCACCGTCACTAGAAGCATCGTTCCCGAGAAACAGAGTGGCGGTGCAGATGGGAAGAGAGGGATGGAAGGATCAGAAGGATCAGCACCGTCACTAGAAGCATCGTTCCCGAAAAACAGAGTGGCGGTGCCGGTGGGAAGAGAGGGATGGAAGGATCAGAAGGATCAGCACCGTCACTAGAAGCATCGTTCCCGAGAAACAGAGTGGCGGTGCAGATGGGAAGAGAGGGATGGAAGGATCAGAAGGATCAGCACCGTCACTAGAAGCATCGTTCCCGAAAAACAGAGTGGCGGTGCCGGTGGGAAGAGAGGGATGGAAGGATCAGAAGGATCAGCACCGTCACTAGAAGCATCGTTCCCGAGAAACAGAGTGGCGGTGCAGATGGGAAGAGAGGTATGGAAGGATCAGAAGGATCAGCACCGTCACTAGAAGCATCGTTCCCGAAAAACAGAGTGGCGGTGCAGATGGGAAGAGAGGTATGGAAGAATCAGAAGGATCAGCACCGTCACTAGAAGCATCGTTCTCGAAAAACAGAGTGGCGGTGCCGGTGGGAAGAGAGGTATGGAAGGATCAGAAGGATCAGCACCGTCACTAGAAGCATCGTTCCCGAGAAACAGAGTGGCGGTGCAGATGGGAAGAGAGGTATGGAAGGATCAGAAGGATCAGCACCGTCACTAGAAACATCGTTCCCGAAAAACAGAGTGGCGGTGCAGATGGGAAGAGAGGTATGGAAGGATCAGAAGGATCAGCACCGTCACTAGAAGCATCGTTCCCGAAAAACAGAGTGGCGGTGCCGGTGGGAAGAGAGGGATGGAAGGATCAGAAGGATCAGCACCGTCACTAGAAGCATCGTTCTCGAAAAACAGAGTGGCGGTGCAGATGGGAAGAGAGGGATGGAAGGATCAGAAGGATCAGCACCGTCACTAGAAGCATCGTTCCCGAAAAACAGAGTGGCGGTGCAGATGGGAAGAGAGGGATGGAAGGATCAGAAGGATCAGCACCGTCACTAGAAGCATCGTTCCCGAGAAACAGAGTGGCGGTGCAGATGGGAAGAGAGGGATGGAAGGATCAGAAGGATCAGCACCGTCACTAGAAGCATCGTTCCCGAAAAACAGAGTGGCGGTGCCGGTGGGAAGAGAGGTATGGAAGGATCAGAAGGATCAGCACCGTCACTAGAAGCATCGTTCCCGAGAAACAGAGTGGCGGTGCAGATGGGAAGAGAGGTATGGAAGGATCAGAAGGATCAGCACCGTCACTAGAAACATCGTTCCCGAAAAACAGAGTGGCGGTGCAGATGGGAAGAGAGGTATGGAAGGATCAGAAGGATCAGTACCGTCACTAGAAGCATCGTTCCCGAAAAACAGAGTGGCGGTGCCGGTGGGAAGAGAGGGATGGAAGGATCAGAAGGATCAGCACCGTCACTAGAAGCATCGTTCTCGAAAAACAGAGTGGCGGTGCAGATGGGAAGAGAGGGATGGAAGGATCAGAAGGATCAGCACCGTACCTAGAAGCATCGTTCTCGAAAAACAGAGTGGCGGTGCCGGTGGGAAGAGAGGGATGGAAGGATCAGAAGGATCAGCACCGTCACTAGAAGCATCGTTCCCGAAAAACAGAGTGGCGGTGCCGGTGGGAAGAGAGGGATGGAAGGATCAGAAGGATCAGCACCGTCACTAGAAGCATCGTTCTCGAAAAACAGAGTGGCATTGCAGATGGGAAGAGATGGATGGAAGGATCAGAAGGATCAGCACCGTCACTAGAAGCATCGTTCTCGAAAAACAGAGTGGCGGTGCAGATGGGAAGAGAGGGATGGAAGGATCAGAAGGATCAGCACCGTCACTAGAAGCATCGTTCTCGAAAAACAGAGTGGCGGTGCAGATGGGAAGAGAGGGATGGAAGGATCAGAAGGATCAGCACCGTCACTAGAAGCATCGTTCTCGAAAAACAGAGTGGCGGTGCAGATGGGAAGAGAGGGATGGAAGGATCAGAAGGATCAGCACCGTCACTAGAAGCATCGTTCTCGAAAAACAGAGTGGCGGTGCAGATGGGAAGAGAGGGATGGAAGGATCAGAAGGATCAGCACCGTCACTAGAAGCATCGTTCTCGAAAAACAGAGTGGCGGTGCAGATGGGAAGAGAGGGATGGAAGGATCAGAAGGATCAGCACCATCACTAGAAGCATCGTTCTCGAAAAACAGAGTGGCGGTGCAGATGGGAAGAGAGGGATGGAAGGATCAGAAGGATCAGCACCGTCACTAGAAGCATCGTTCTCGAAAAACAGAGTGGCGGTGCAGATGGGAAGAGAGGGATGGAAGGATCAGAAGGATCAGCACCGTCACTAGAAGCATCGTTCTCGAAAAACAGAGTGGCGGTGCAGATGGGAAGAGATGGATGGAAGGATCAGAAGGATCAGCACCGTCACTAGAAGCATCGTTCTCGAAAAACAGAGTGGCGGTGCAGATGGGAAGAGAGGGATGGAAGGATCAGAAGGATCAGCACCGTCACTAGAAGCATCGTTCTCGAAAAACAGAGTGGCGGTGCAGATGGGAAGAGAGGGATGGAAGGATCAGAAGGATCAGCACCGTCACTAGAAGCATCGTTCCCGAGAAACAGAGTGGCGGTGCAGATGGGAAGAGAGGGATGGAAGGATCAGAAGGATCAGCACCGTCACTAGAAGCATCGTTCTCGAAAAACAGAGTGGCGGTGCAGATGGGAAGAGAGGTATGGAAGGATCAGAAGGATCAGCACCGTCACTAGAAGCATCGTTCTCGAAAAACAGAGTGGCGGTGCAGATTGGAAGAGAGGGACGGAAGGATCAGAAGGATCAGCACCGTCACTAGAAGCATCGTTCTCGAGAAACAGAGTGGCGGTGCAGATGGGAAGAGAGGGATGGAAGGATCAGAAGGATCAGCACCGTCACTAGAAGCATCGTTCTCGAAAAACAGAGTGGCGGTGCAGATTGGAAGAGAGGGACGGAAGGATCAGAAGGATCAGCACCGTCACTAGAAGCATCGTTCTCGAAAAACAGAGTGGCGGTGCAGATTGGAAGAGAGGGACGGAAGGATCAGAAGGATCAGCACCGTCACTAGAAGCATCGTTCCCGAGAAAAAGAGTGGCGGTGCAGATGGGAAGAGAGGGATGGAAGGATCAGAAGGATCAGCACCGTCACTAGAAGCATCGTTCTCGAAAAACAGAGTGGCGGTGCAGATTGGAAGAGAGGGACGGAAGGATCAGAAGGATCAGCACCGTCACTAGAAGCATCGTTCTCGAAAAACAGAGTGGCGGTGCAGATGGGAAAAGAGGGATGGAAGGATCAGAAGGATCAGCACCGTCACTAGAAGCATCGTTCTCGAAAAACAGAGTGGCGGTGCAGATGGGAAAAGAGGGATGGAAGGATCAGAAGGATCAGCACCGTCACTAGAAGCATCGTTCTCGAAAAACAGAGTGGCGGTGCAGATTGGAAGAGAGGGACGGAAGGATCAGAAGGATCAGCACCGTCACTAGAAGCATCGTTCTCGAGAAACAGAGTGGCGGTGCAGATGGGAAGAGAGGGATGGAAGGATCAGAAGGATCAGCACCGTCACTAGAAGCATCGTTCTCGAAAAACAGAGTGGCGGTGCAGATTGGAAGAGAGGGACGGAAGGATCAGAAGGATCAGCACCGTCACTAGAAGCATCGTTCCCGAAAAACAGAGTGGCGGTGCAGATTGGAAGAGAGGGACGGAAGGATCAGGAGGATCAGCACCGTCACTAGAAGCATCGTTCCCGAGAAACAGAGTGGCGGTGCAGATGGGAAGAGAGGTATGGAAGGATCAGAAGGATCAGCACCGTCACTAGAAGCATCGTTCTCGAAAAACAGAGTGGCGGTGCAGATTGGAAGAGAGGGACGGAAGGATCAGAAGGATCAGCACCGTCACTAGAAGCATCGTTCTCGAAAAACAGAGTGGCGGTGCAGATGGGAAAAGAGGGATGGAAGGATCAGAAGGATCAGCACCGTCACTAGAAGCATCGTTCTCGAAAAACAGAGTGGCGGTGCAGATTGGAAGAGAGGGACGGAAGGATCAGAAGGATCAGCACCGTCACTAGAAGCATCGTTCTCGAAAAACAGAGTGGCGGTGCCGGTGGGAAGAGAGGGATGGAAGGATCAGAAGGATCAGCACCGTCACTAGAAGCATCGTTCTCGAAAAACAGAGTGGCGGTGCAGATGGGAAGAGAGGTATGGAAGGATCAGAAGGATCAGCACCGTCACTAGAAGCATCGTTCTCGAAAAACAGAGTGGCGGTGCAGATTGGAAGAGAGGGACGGAAGGATCAGAAGGATCAGCACCGTCACTAGAAGCATCGTTCTCGAAAAACAGAGTGGCGGTGCAGATGGGAAAAGAGGGATGAAAGGATCAGGAGGATCAGCACCGTCACTAGAAGCATCGTTCCCGAAAAACAGAGTGGCGGTGCAGATTGGAAGAGAGGGACGGAAGGATCAGGAGGATCAGCACCGTCACTAGAAGCATCGTTCTCGAAAAACAGAGTGGCGGTGCAGATGGGAAGAGAGGTATGGAAGGATCAGAAGGATCAGCACCGTCACTAGAAGCATCGTTCTCGAAAAACAGAGTGGCGGTGCAGATGGGAAAAGAGGTATGGAAGGATCAGAAGGATCAGCACCGTCACTAGAAGCATCGTTCCCGAAAAACAGAGTGGCGGTGCAGATTGGAAGAGAGGGACGGAAGGATCAGAAGGATCAGCACCGTCACTAGAAGCATCGTTCCCGAAAAACAGAGTGGCGGTGCAGATTGGAAGAGAGGGACGGAAGGATCAGGAGGATCAGCACCGTCACTAGAAGCATCGTTCCCGAAAAACAGAGTGGCGGTGCAGATGGGAAGAGAGGTATGGAAGGATCAGAAGGATCAGCACCGTCACTAGAAGCATCGTTCTCGAAAAACAGAGTGGCGGTGCAGATTGGAAGAGAGGGACGGAAGGATCAGAAGGATCAGCACCGTCACTAGAAGCATCGTTCTCGAAAAACAGAGTGGCGGTGCAGATGGGAAGAGAGGTATGGAAGGATCAGAAGGATCAGCACCGTCACTAGAAGCATCGTTCCCGAAAAACAGAGTGGCGGTGCAGATTGGAAGAGAGGGACGGAAGGATCAGGAGGATCAGCACCGTCACTAGAAGCATCGTTCCCGAAAAACAGAGTGGCGGTGCAGATGGGAAGAGAGGTATGGAAGGATATGAGGATCAGCACCGTCACTAGAAGCATCGTTCTCGAAAAACAGAGTGGCGGTGCAGATTGGAAGAGAGGGACGGAAGGATCAGAAGGATCAGCACCGTCACTAGAAGCATCGTTCTCGAAAAACAGAGTGGCGGTGCAGATTGGAAGAGAGGGACGGAAGGATCAGAAGGATCAGCACCGTCACTAGAAACATCGTTCCCGAAAAACAGAGTGGCGGTGCAGATTGGAAGAGAGGTATGGAAGGATCAGAAGGATCAGCACCGTCACTAGAAACATCGTTCCCGAAAAACAGAGTGGCGGTGCAGATGGGAAGAGAGGTATGGAAGGATCAGAAGGATCAGCACCGTCACTAGAAGCACCGTTCCCGAAAAACAGAGTGGCGGTGCAGATTGGAAGAGAGGGACGGAAGGATCAGGAGGATCAGCACCGTCACTAGAAGCATCGTTCCCGAAAAACAGAGTGGCGGTGCAGATGGGAAGAGAGGTATGGAAGGATCAGAAGGATCAGCACCGTCACTAGAAGCATCGTTCTCGAAAAACAGAGTGGCGGTGCCGGTGGGAAGAGAGGGATGGAAGGATCAGAAGGATCAGCACCGTCACTAGAAACATCGTTCCCGAAAAACAGAGTGGCGGTGCAGATTGGAAGAGAGGTATGGAAGGATCAGAAGGATCAGCACCGTCACTAGAAGCATCGTTCTCGAAAAACAGAGTGGCGGTGCAGATTGGAAGAGAGGGACGGAAGGATCAGAAGGATCAGCACCGTCACTAGAAGCATCGTTCTCGAAAAACAGAGTGGCGGTGCCGGTGGGAAGAGAGGGATGGAAGGATCAGAAGGATCAGCACCGTCACTAGAAACATCGTTCCCGAAAAACAGAGTGGCGGTGCAGATTGGAAGAGAGGTATGGAAGGATCAGAAGGATCAGCACCGTCACTAGAAACATCGTTCCCGAAAAACAGAGTGGCGGTGCAGATGGGAAGAGAGGTATGGAAGGATCAGAAGGATCAGCACCGTCACTAGAAGCACCGTTCCCGAAAAACAGAGTGGCGGTGCAGATTGGAAGAGAGGGACGGAAGGATCAGGAGGATCAGCACCGTCACTAGAAGCATCGTTCCCGAAAAACAGAGTGGCGGTGCAGATGGGAAGAGAGGTATGGAAGGATCAGAAGGATCAGCACCGTCACTAGAAGCATCGTTCTCGAAAAACAGAGTGGCGGTGCAGATTGGAAGAGAGGGACGGAAGGATCAGAAGGATCAGCACCGTCACTAGAAGCATCGTTCTCGAAAAACAGAGTGGCGGTGCAGATGGGAAGAGAGGTATGGAAGGATCAGAAGGATCAGCACCGTCACTAGAAGCATCGTTCCCGAAAAACAGAGTGGCGGTGCAGATTGGAAGAGAGGGACGGAAGGATCAGGAGGATCAGCACCGTCACTAGAAGCATCGTTCCCGAAAAACAGAGTGGCGGTGCAGATGGGAAGAGAGGTATGGAAGGATATGAGGATCAGCACCGTCACTAGAAGCATCGTTCTCGAAAAACAGAGTGGCGGTGCAGATTGGAAGAGAGGGACGGAAGGATCAGAAGGATCAGCACCGTCACTAGAAGCATCGTTCTCGAAAAACAGAGTGGCGGTGCAGATGGGAAGAGAGGTATGGAAGGATCAGAAGGATCAGCACCGTCACTAGAAACATCGTTCCCGAAAAACAGAGTGGCGGTGCAGATTGGAAGAGAGGTATGGAAGGATCAGAAGGATCAGCACCGTCACTAGAAACATCGTTCCCGAAAAACAGAGTGGCGGTGCAGATGGGAAGAGAGGTATGGAAGGATCAGAAGGATCAGCACCGTCACTAGAAGCATCGTTCCCGAAAAACAGAGTGGCGGTGCAGATGGGAAGAGAGGTATGGAAGGATCAGAAGGATCAGCACCGTCACTAGAAGCATCGTTCTCGAAAAACAGAGTGGCGGTGCAGATGGGAAGAGAGGTATGGAAGGATCAGAAGGATCAGCACCGTCACTAGAAGCATCGTTCCCGAAAAACAGAGTGGCGGTGCAGATGGGAAGAGAGGTATGGAAGGATCAGAAGGATCAGCACCGTCACTAGAAACATCGTTCCCGAAAAACAGAGTGGCGGTGCAGATTGGAAGAGAGGGATGGAAGGATCAGAAGGATCAGCACCGTCACTAGAAGCATCGTTCCCGAAAAACAGAGTGGCGGTGCCGGTGGGAAGAGAGGTATGGAAGGATCAGAAGGATCAGCACCGTCACTAGAAGCATCGTTCTCGAAAAACAGAGTGGCGGTGCAGATGGGAAGAGAGGTATGGAAGGATCAGAAGGATCAGCACCGTCACTAGAAACATCGTTCCCGAAAAACAGAGTGGCGGTGCAGATTGGAAGAGAGGGATGGAAGGATCAGAAGGATCAGCACCGTCACTAGAAGCATCGTTCTCGAAAAACAGAGTGGCGGTGCAGATGGGAAGAGAGGTATGGAAGGATCAGAAGGATCAGCACCGTCACTAGAAACATCGTTCCCGAAAAACAGAGTGGCGGTGCAGATGGGAAGAGAGGTATGGAAGGATCAGAAGGATCAGCACCGTCACTAGAAGCATCGTTCTCGAAAAACAGAGTGGCGGTGCAGATGGGAAGAGAGGTATGGAAGGATCAGAAGGATCAGCACCGTCACTAGAAACATCGTTCCCGAAAAACAGAGTGGCGGTGCAGATGGGAAGAGAGGTATGGAAGGATCAGAAGGATCAGCACCGTCACTAGAAGCATCGTTCTCGAAAAACAGAGTGGCGGTGCAGATGGGAAGAGAGGTATGGAAGGATCAGAAGGATCAGCACCGTCACTAGAAACATCGTTCCCGAAAAACAGAGTGGCGGTGCAGATTGGAAGAGAGGGATGGAAGGATCAGAAGGATCAGCACCGTCACTAGAAGCATCGTTCCCGAAAAACAGAGTGGCGGTGCCGGTGGGAAGAGAGGTATGGAAGGATCAGAAGGATCAGCACCGTCACTAGAAACATCGTTCCCGAAAAACAGAGTGGCGGTGCAGATGGGAAGAGAGGTATGGAAGGATCAGAAGGATCAGCACCGTCACTAGAAGCATCGTTCTCGAAAAACAGAGTGGCGGTGCAGATGGGAAGAGAGGTATGGAAGGATCAGAAGGATCAGCACCGTCACTAGAAACATCGTTCCCGAAAAACAGAGTGGCGGTGCAGATGGGAAGAGAGGTATGGAAGGATCAGAAGGATCAGCACCGTCACTAGAAGCATCGTTCTCGAAAAACAGAGTGGCGGTGCAGATGGGAAGAGAGGTATGGAAGGATCAGAAGGATCAGCACCGTCACTAGAAACATCGTTCCCGAAAAACAGAGTGGCGGTGCAGATTGGAAGAGAGGGATGGAAGGATCAGAAGGATCAGCACCGTCACTAGAGGCATCGTTCCCGAAAAACAGAGTGGCGGTGCCGGTGGGAAGAGAGGTATGGAAGGATCAGAAGGATCAGCACCGTCACTAGAAACATCGTTCCCGAAAAACAGAGTGGCGGTGCAGATGGGAAGAGAGGTATGGAAGGATCAGAAGGATCAGCACCGTCACTAGAAACATCGTTCCCGAAAAACAGAGTGGCGGTGCAGATGGGAAGAGAGGTATGGAAGGATCAGAAGGATCAGCACCGTCACTAGAAGCATCGTTCTCGAAAAACAGAGTGGCGGTGCAGATGGGAAGAGAGGTATGGAAGGATCAGAAGGATCAGCACCGTCACTAGAAACATCGTTCCCGAAAAACAGAGTGGCGGTGCAGATTGGAAGAGAGGGATGGAAGGATCAGAAGGATCAGCACCGTCACTAGAAGCATCGTTCCCGAAAAACAGAGTGGCGGTGCCGGTGGGAAGAGAGGTATGGAAGGATCAGAAGGATCAGCACCGTCACTAGAAGCATCGTTCTCGAAAAACAGAGTGGCGGTGCAGATGGGAAGAGAGGTATGGAAGGATCAGAAGGATCAGCACCGTCACTAGAAACATCGTTCCCGAAAAACAGAGTGGCGGTGCAGATTGGAAGAGAGGGATGGAAGGATCAGAAGGATCAGCACCGTCACTAGAAGCATCGTTCCCGAAAAACAGAGTGGCGGTGCAGATGGGAAGAGAGGTATGGAAGGATCAGAAGGATCAGCACCGTCACTAGAAACATCGTTCCCGAAAAACAGAGTGGCGGTGCAGATTGGAAGAGAGGGATGGAAGGATCAGAAGGATCAGCACCGTCACTAGAAGCATCGTTCTCGAAAAACAGAGTGGCGGTGCAGATGGGAAGAGAGGTATGGAAGGATCAGAAGGATCAGCACCGTCACTAGAAACATCGTTCCCGAAAAACAGAGTGGCGGTGCAGATGGGAAGAGAGGTATGGAAGGATCAGAAGGATCAGCACCGTCACTAGAAGCATCGTTCTCGAAAAACAGAGTGGCGGTGCAGATGGGAAGAGAGGTATGGAAGGATCAGAAGGATCAGCACCGTCACTAGAAGCATCGTTCCCGAAAAACAGAGTGGCGGTGCAGATGGGAAGAGAGGTATGGAAGGATCAGAAGGATCAGCACCGTCACTAGAAACATCGTTCCCGAAAAACAGAGTGGCGGTGCAGATGGGAAGAGAGGTATGGAAGGATCAGAAGGATCAGCACCGTCACTAGAAACATCGTTCCCGAAAAACAGAGTGGCGGTGCAGATTGGAAGAGAGGGACGGAAGGATCAGGAGGATCAGCACCGTCACTAGAAGCATCGTTCCCGAGAAACAGAGTGGCGGTGCAGATGGGAAGAGAGGTATGGAAGGATCAGAAGGATCAGCACCGTCACTAGAAGCATCGTTCTCGAAAAACAGAGTGGCGGTGCAGATTGGAAGAGAGGGACGGAAGGATCAGAAGGATCAGCACCGTCACTAGAAGCATCGTTCTCGAAAAACAGAGTGGCGGTGCAGATGGGAAAAGAGGGATGGAAGGATCAGAAGGATCAGCACCGTCACTAGAAGCATCGTTCTCGAAAAACAGAGTGGCGGTGCAGATTGGAAGAGAGGGACGGAAGGATCAGGAGGATCAGCACCGTCACTAGAAGCATCGTTCTCGAAAAACAGAGTGGCGGTGCCGGTGGGAAGAGAGGGATGGAAGGATCAGAAGGATCAGCACCGTCACTAGAAGCATCGTTCTCGAAAAACAGAGTGGCGGTGCAGATGGGAAGAGAGGTATGGAAGGATCAGAAGGATCAGCACCGTCACTAGAAGCATCGTTCTCGAAAAACAGAGTGGCGGTGCAGATTGGAAGAGAGGGACGGAAGGATCAGAAGGATCAGCACCGTCACTAGAAGCATCGTTCTCGAAAAACAGAGTGGCGGTGCAGATGGGAAAAGAGGGATGAAAGGATCAGGAGGATCAGCACCGTCACTAGAAGCATCGTTCTCGAAAAACAGAGTGGCGGTGCAGATGGGAAAAGAGGTATGGAAGGATCAGAAGGATCAGCACCGTCACTAGAAGCATCGTTCCCGAAAAACAGAGTGGCGGTGCAGATTGGAAGAGAGGGACGGAAGGATCAGAAGGATCAGCACCGTCACTAGAAGCATCGTTCCCGAAAAACAGAGTGGCGGTGCAGATTGGAAGAGAGGGACGGAAGGATCAGGAGGATCAGCACCGTCACTAGAAGCATCGTTCCCGAAAAACAGAGTGGCGGTGCAGATGGGAAGAGAGGTATGGAAGGATCAGAAGGATCAGCACCGTCACTAGAAGCATCGTTCCCGAAAAACAGAGTGGCGGTGCAGATTGGAAGAGAGGGACGGAAGGATCAGGAGGATCAGCACCGTCACTAGAAGCATCGTTCCCGAAAAACAGAGTGGCGGTGCAGATGGGAAGAGAGGTATGGAAGGATCAGAAGGATCAGCACCGTCACTAGAAGCATCGTTCTCGAAAAACAGAGTGGCGGTGCAGATTGGAAGAGAGGGACGGAAGGATCAGAAGGATCAGCACCGTCACTAGAAGCATCGTTCTCGAAAAACAGAGTGGCGGTGCAGATGGGAAGAGAGGTATGGAAGGATCAGAAGGATCAGCACCGTCACTAGAAGCATCGTTCCCGAAAAACAGAGTGGCGGTGCAGATTGGAAGAGAGGGACGGAAGGATCAGGAGGATCAGCACCGTCACTAGAAGCATCGTTCCCGAAAAACAGAGTGGCGGTGCAGATGGGAAGAGAGGTATGGAAGGATATGAGGATCAGCACCGTCACTAGAAGCATCGTTCTCGAAAAACAGAGTGGCGGTGCAGATTGGAAGAGAGGGACGGAAGGATCAGAAGGATCAGCACCGTCACTAGAAGCATCGTTCTCGAAAAACAGAGTGGCGGTGCAGATGGGAAGAGAGGTATGGAAGGATCAGAAGGATCAGCACCGTCACTAGAAACATCGTTCCCGAAAAACAGAGTGGCGGTGCAGATTGGAAGAGAGGTATGGAAGGATCAGAAGGATCAGCACCGTCACTAGAAACATCGTTCCCGAAAAACAGAGTGGCGGTGCAGATGGGAAGAGAGGTATGGAAGGATCAGAAGGATCAGCACCGTCACTAGAAGCACCGTTCCCGAAAAACAGAGTGGCGGTGCAGATTGGAAGAGAGGGACGGAAGGATCAGGAGGATCAGCACCGTCACTAGAAGCATCGTTCCCGAAAAACAGAGTGGCGGTGCAGATGGGAAGAGAGGTATGGAAGGATCAGAAGGATCAGCACCGTCACTAGAAGCATCGTTCTCGAAAAACAGAGTGGCGGTGCCGGTGGGAAGAGAGGGATGGAAGGATCAGAAGGATCAGCACCGTCACTAGAAACATCGTTCCCGAAAAACAGAGTGGCGGTGCAGATTGGAAGAGAGGTATGGAAGGATCAGAAGGATCAGCACCGTCACTAGAAGCATCGTTCTCGAAAAACAGAGTGGCGGTGCAGATTGGAAGAGAGGGACGGAAGGATCAGAAGGATCAGCACCGTCACTAGAAGCATCGTTCTCGAAAAACAGAGTGGCGGTGCCGGTGGGAAGAGAGGGATGGAAGGATCAGAAGGATCAGCACCGTCACTAGAAACATCGTTCCCGAAAAACAGAGTGGCGGTGCAGATTGGAAGAGAGGTATGGAAGGATCAGAAGGATCAGCACCGTCACTAGAAACATCGTTCCCGAAAAACAGAGTGGCGGTGCAGATGGGAAGAGAGGTATGGAAGGATCAGAAGGATCAGCACCGTCACTAGAAGCACCGTTCCCGAAAAACAGAGTGGCGGTGCAGATTGGAAGAGAGGGACGGAAGGATCAGGAGGATCAGCACCGTCACTAGAAGCATCGTTCCCGAAAAACAGAGTGGCGGTGCAGATGGGAAGAGAGGTATGGAAGGATCAGAAGGATCAGCACCGTCACTAGAAGCATCGTTCTCGAAAAACAGAGTGGCGGTGCAGATTGGAAGAGAGGGACGGAAGGATCAGAAGGATCAGCACCGTCACTAGAAGCATCGTTCTCGAAAAACAGAGTGGCGGTGCAGATGGGAAGAGAGGTATGGAAGGATCAGAAGGATCAGCACCGTCACTAGAAGCATCGTTCCCGAAAAACAGAGTGGCGGTGCAGATTGGAAGAGAGGGACGGAAGGATCAGGAGGATCAGCACCGTCACTAGAAGCATCGTTCCCGAAAAACAGAGTGGCGGTGCAGATGGGAAGAGAGGTATGGAAGGATATGAGGATCAGCACCGTCACTAGAAGCATCGTTCTCGAAAAACAGAGTGGCGGTGCAGATTGGAAGAGAGGGACGGAAGGATCAGAAGGATCAGCACCGTCACTAGAAGCATCGTTCTCGAAAAACAGAGTGGCGGTGCAGATGGGAAGAGAGGTATGGAAGGATCAGAAGGATCAGCACCGTCACTAGAAACATCGTTCCCGAAAAACAGAGTGGCGGTGCAGATTGGAAGAGAGGTATGGAAGGATCAGAAGGATCAGCACCGTCACTAGAAACATCGTTCCCGAAAAACAGAGTGGCGGTGCAGATGGGAAGAGAGGTATGGAAGGATCAGAAGGATCAGCACCGTCACTAGAAGCATCGTTCCCGAAAAACAGAGTGGCGGTGCAGATGGGAAGAGAGGTATGGAAGGATCAGAAGGATCAGCACCGTCACTAGAAGCATCGTTCTCGAAAAACAGAGTGGCGGTGCAGATGGGAAGAGAGGTATGGAAGGATCAGAAGGATCAGCACCGTCACTAGAAGCATCGTTCCCGAAAAACAGAGTGGCGGTGCAGATGGGAAGAGAGGTATGGAAGGATCAGAAGGATCAGCACCGTCACTAGAAACATCGTTCCCGAAAAACAGAGTGGCGGTGCAGATTGGAAGAGAGGGATGGAAGGATCAGAAGGATCAGCACCGTCACTAGAAGCATCGTTCCCGAAAAACAGAGTGGCGGTGCCGGTGGGAAGAGAGGTATGGAAGGATCAGAAGGATCAGCACCGTCACTAGAAGCATCGTTCTCGAAAAACAGAGTGGCGGTGCAGATGGGAAGAGAGGTATGGAAGGATCAGAAGGATCAGCACCGTCACTAGAAACATCGTTCCCGAAAAACAGAGTGGCGGTGCAGATTGGAAGAGAGGGATGGAAGGATCAGAAGGATCAGCACCGTCACTAGAAGCATCGTTCTCGAAAAACAGAGTGGCGGTGCAGATGGGAAGAGAGGTATGGAAGGATCAGAAGGATCAGCACCGTCACTAGAAACATCGTTCCCGAAAAACAGAGTGGCGGTGCAGATGGGAAGAGAGGTATGGAAGGATCAGAAGGATCAGCACCGTCACTAGAAACATCGTTCCCGAAAAACAGAGTGGCGGTACAGATGGGAAGAGAGGTATGGAAGGATCAGAAGGATCAGCACCGTCACTAGAAGCATCGTTCTCGAAAAACAGAGTGGCGGTGCAGATGGGAAGAGAGGTATGGAAGGATCAGAAGGATCAGCACCGTCACTAGAAGCATCGTTCCCGAAAAACAGAGTGGCGGTGCAGATGGGAAGAGAGGTATGGAAGGATCAGAAGGATCAGCACCGTCACTAGAAACATCGTTCCCGAAAAACAGAGTGGCGGTGCAGATTGGAAGAGAGGGATGGAAGGATCAGAAGGATCAGCACCGTCACTAGAAGCATCGTTCCCGAAAAACAGAGTGGCGGTGCCGGTGGGAAGAGAGGGATGGAAGGATCACAAGGATCAGCACCGTCACTAGAAGCATCGTTCTCGAAAAACAGAGTGGCGGTGCAGATTGGAAGAGAGGGATGGAAGGATCAGAAGGATCAGCACCGTCACTAGAAGCATCGTTCCCGAAAAACAGAGTGGCGGTGCCGGTGGGAAGAGAGGGATGGAAGGATCAGAAGGATCAGCACCGTCACTAGAAGCATCGTTCTCGAAAAACAGAGAGGCGGTGCAGATTGGAAGAGAGGGATGGAAGGATCAGAAGGATCAGCACCGTCACTAGAAGCATCGTTCCCGAAAAACAGAGTGGCGGTGCAGATGGGAAGAGAGGTATGGAAGGATCAGAAGGATCAGCACCGTCACTAGAAACATCGTTCCCGAAAAACAGAGTGGCGGTGCAGATGGGAAGAGAGGTATGGAAGGATCAGAAGGATCAGCACCGTCACTAGAAACATCGTTCCCGAAAAACAGAGTGGCGGTGCAGATTGGAAGAGAGGGACGGAAGGATCAGAAGGATCAGCACCGTCACTAGAAGCATCGTTCCCGAGAAACAGAGTGGCGGTGCAGATGGGAAGAGAGGTATGGAAGGATCAGAAGGATCAGCACCGTCACTAGAAACATCGTTCCCGAAAAACAGAGTGGCGGTGCAGATTGGAAGAGAGGGACGGAAGGATCAGAAGGATCAGCACCGTCACTAGAAGCATCGTTCTCGAAAAACAGAGTGGCGGTGCAGATTGGAAGAGAGGTATGGAAGGATCAGAAGGATCAGCACCGTCACTAGAAGCATCGTTCTCGAAAAACAGAGT
Source organism: Caenorhabditis sulstoni (assembly GCA_963966605.1). NCBI lineage: Eukaryota > Metazoa > Nematoda > Chromadorea > Rhabditida > Rhabditidae > Caenorhabditis > Caenorhabditis sulstoni. The sequence continues at coordinate 9,367,336 of OZ016478.1, forward strand.
GGCGGTGCAGATGGGAAGAGAGGTATGGAAGGATCAGAAGGATCAGCACCGTCACTAGAAACATCGTTCCCGAAAAACAGAGTGGCGGTGCAGATTGGAAGAGAGGGACGGAAGGATCAGAAGGATCAGCACCGTCACTAGAAGCATCGTTCTCGAAAAACAGAGTGGCGGTGCAGATTGGAAGAGAGGGACGGAAGGATCAGAAGGATCAGCACCGTCACTAGAAGCATCGTTCCCGAGAAACAGAGTGGCGGTGCAGATGGGAAGAGAGGTATGGAAGGATCAGAAGGATCAGCACCGTCACTAGAAGCATCGTTCTCGAAAAACAGAGTGGCGGTGCAGATTGGAAGAGAGGGATGGAAGGATCAGAAGGATCAGCACCGTCACTAGAAGCATCGTTCTCGAAAAACAGAGTGGCGGTGCAGATGGGAAGAGAGGGATGGAAGGATCAGAAGGATCAGCACCGTCACTAGAAGCATCGTTCTCGAAAAACAGAGTGGCGGTGCAGATGGGAAGAGAGGTATGGAAGGATCAGAAGGATCAGCACCGTCACTAGAAGCATCGTTCTCGAAAAACAGAGTGGCGGTGCAGATGGGAAGAGAGGTATGGAAGGATCAGAAGGATCAGCACCGTCACTAGAAGCATCGTTCTCGAAAAACAGAGTGGCGGTGCAGATTGGAAGAGAGGGATGGAAGGATCAGAAGGATCAGCACCGTCACTAGAAGCATCGTTCTCGAAAAACAGAGTGGCGGTGCCGGTGGGAAGAGAGGGATGGAAGGATCAGAAGGATCAGCACCGTCACTAGAAGCATCGTTCTCGAAAAACAGAGTGGCGGTGCAGTTGGGAAGAGAGGTATGGAAGGATCAGAAGGATCAGCACCGTCACTAGAAACATCGTTCCCGAAAAACAGAGTGGCGGTGCAGATTGGAAGAGAGGGACGGAAGGATCAGAAGGATCAGCACCGTCACTAGAAGCATCGTTCTCGAAAAACAGAGTGGCGGTGCAGATTGGAAGAGAGGGACGGAAGGATCAGAAGGATCAGCACCGTCACTAGAAGCATCGTTCTCGAAAAACAGAGTGGCGGTGCAGATTGGAAGAGAGGGATGGAAGGATCAGAAGGATCAGCACCGTCACTAGAAGCATCGTTCCCGAGAAACAGAGTGGCGGTGCAGATGGGAAGAGAGGTATGGAAGGATCAGAAGGATCAGCACCGTCACTAGAAGCATCGTTCTCGAAAAACAGAGTGGCGGTGCAGATTGGAAGAGAGGGATGGAAGGATCAGAAGGATCAGCACCGTCACTAGAAGCATCGTTCTCGAAAAACAGAGTGGCGGTGCAGATTGGAAGAGAGGGACGGAAGGATCAGAAGGATCAGCACCGTCACTAGAAGCATCGTTCTCGAAAAACAGAGTGGCGGTGCAGATTGGAAGAGAGGGATGGAAGGATCAGAAGGATCAGCACCGTCACTAGAAGCATCGTTCCCGAGAAACAGAGTGGCGGTGCAGATGGGAAGAGAGGTATGGAAGGATCAGAAGGATCAGCACCGTCACTAGAAGCATCGTTCTCGAAAAACAGAGTGGCGGTGCAGATGGGAAGAGAGGTATGGAAGGATCAGAAGGATCAGCACCGTCACTAGAAGCATCGTTCTCGAAAAACAGAGTGGCGGTGCAGATGGGAAGAGAGGTATGGAAGGATCAGAAGGATCAGCACCGTCACTAGAAGCATCGTTCTCGAAAAACAGAGTGGCGGTGCAGATTGGAAGAGAGGGATGGAAGGATCAGAAGGATCAGCACCGTCACTAGAAGCATCGTTCTCGAAAAACAGAGTGGCGGTGCAGATTGGAAGAGAGGGACGGAAGGATCAGAAGGATCAGCACCGTCACTAGAAGCATCGTTCTCGAAAAACAGAGTGGCGGTGCAGATTGGAAGAGAGGGATGGAAGGATCAGAAGGATCAGCACCGTCACTAGAAGCATCGTTCCCGAGAAACAGAGTGGCGGTGCAGATGGGAAGAGAGGTATGGAAGGATCAGAAGGATCAGCACCGTCACTAGAAACATCGTTCCCGAAAAACAGAGTGGCGGTGCAGATTGGAAGAGAGGGACGGAAGGATCAGAAGGATCAGCACCGTCACTAGAAGCATCGTTCTCGAAAAACAGAGTGGCGGTGCAGATTGGAAGAGAGGGACGGAAGGATCAGAAGGATCAGCACCGTCACTAGAAGCATCGTTCCCGAGAAACAGAGTGGCGGTGCAGATGGGAAGAGAGGGATGGAAGGATCAGAAGGATCAGCACCGTCACTAGAAGCATCGTTCTCGAAAAACAGAGTGGCGGTGCCGGTGGGAAGAGAGGTATGGAAGGATCAGAAGGATCAGCACCGTCACTAGAAACATCGTTCCCGAAAAACAGAGTGGCGGTGCAGATTGGAAGAGAGGGACGGAAGGATCAGAAGGATCAGCACCGTCACTAGAAGCATCGTTCTCGAAAAACAGAGTGGCGGTGCAGATTGGAAGAGAGGGACGGAAGGATCAGAAGGATCAGCACCGTCACTAGAAGCATCGTTCTCGAAAAACAGAGTGGCGGTGCAGATGGGAAGAGAGGGATGGAAGGATCAGAAGGATCAGCACCGTCACTAGAAGCATCGTTCTCGAAAAACAGAGTGGCGGTGCCGGTGGGAAGAGAGGTATGGAAGGATCAGAAGGATCAGCACCGTCACTAGAAACATCGTTCCCGAAAAACAGAGTGGCGGTGCAGATTGGAAGAGAGGGACGGAAGGATCAGAAGGATCAGCACCGTCACTAGAAGCATCGTTCTCGAAAAACAGAGTGGCGGTGCAGATTGGAAGAGAGGGACGGAAGGATCAGAAGGATCAGCACCGTCACTAGAAGCATCGTTCTCGAAAAACAGAGTGGCGGTGCAGATTGGAAGAGAGGGATGGAAGGATCAGAAGGATCAGCACCGTCACTAGAAGCATCGTTCCCGAGAAACAGAGTGGCGGTGCAGATGGGAAGAGAGGTATGGAAGGATCAGAAGGATCAGCACCGTCACTAGAAACATCGTTCCCGAAAAACAGAGTGGCGGTGCAGATTGGAAGAGAGGGACGGAAGGATCAGAAGGATCAGCACCGTCACTAGAAGCATCGTTCTCGAAAAACAGAGTGGCGGTGCAGATTGGAAGAGAGGTATGGAAGGATCAGAAGGATCAGCACCGTCACTAGAAGCATCGTTCCCGAGAAACAGAGTGGCGGTGCAGATGGGAAGAGAGGTATGGAAGGATCAGAAGGATCAGCACCGTCACTAGAAACATCGTTCCCGAAAAACAGAGTGGCGGTGCAGATTGGAAGAGAGGGACGGAAGGATCAGAAGGATCAGCACCGTCACTAGAAGCATCGTTCTCGAAAAACAGAGTGGCGGTGCAGATTGGAAGAGAGGGATGGAAGGATCAGAAGGATCAGCACCGTCACTAGAAGCATCGTTCCCGAGAAACAGAGTGGCGGTGCAGATGGGAAGAGAGGTATGGAAGGATCAGAAGGATCAGCACCGTCACTAGAAACATCGTTCCCGAAAAACAGAGTGGCGGTGCAGATTGGAAGAGAGGGACGGAAGGATCAGAAGGATCAGCACCGTCACTAGAAGCATCGTTCTCGAAAAACAGAGTGGCGGTGCAGATTGGAAGAGAGGGACGGAAGGATCAGAAGGATCAGCACCGTCACTAGAAGCATCGTTCCCGAGAAACAGAGTGGCGGTGCAGATGGGAAGAGAGGGATGGAAGGATCAGAAGGATCAGCACCGTCACTAGAAGCATCGTTCTCGAAAAACAGAGTGGCGGTGCAGATGGGAAGAGAGGGATGGAAGGATCAGAAGGATCAGCACCGTCACTAGAAGCATCGTTCTCGAAAAACAGAGTGGCGGTGCAGATTGGAAGAGAGGGATGGAAGGATCAGAAGGATCAGCACCGTCACTAGAAGCATCGTTCTCGAAAAACAGAGTGGCGGTGCAGATGGGAAGAGAGGGATGGAAGGATCAGAAGGATCAGCACCGTCACTAGAAGCATCGTTCTCGAAAAACAGAGTGGCGGTGCAGATGGGAAGAGAGGGATGGAAGGATCAGAAGGATCAGCACCGTCACTAGAAGCATCGTTCTCGAAAAACAGAGTGGCGGTGCAGATGGGAAGAGAGGGATGGAAGGATCAGAAGGATCAGCACCGTCACTAGAAGCATCGTTCTCGAAAAACAGAGTGGCGGTGCAGATGGGAAGAGAGGTATGGAAGGATCAGAAGGATCAGCACCGTCACTAGAAGCATCGTTCTCGAAAAACAGAGTGGCGGTGCAGATGGGAAGAGAGGTATGGAAGGATCAGAAGGATCAGCACCGTCACTAGAAGCATCGTTCTCGAAAAACAGAGTGGCGGTGCAGATTGGAAGAGAGGGATGGAAGGATCAGAAGGATCAGCACCGTCACTAGAAGCATCGTTCTCGAAAAACAGAGTGGCGGTGCCGGTGGGAAGAGAGGGATGGAAGGATCAGAAGGATCAGCACCGTCACTAGAAGCATCGTTCTCGAAAAACAGAGTGGCGGTGCAGATGGGAAGAGAGGTATGGAAGGATCAGAAGGATCAGCACCGTCACTAGAAACATCGTTCCCGAAAAACAGAGTGGCGGTGCAGATTGGAAGAGAGGGATGGAAGGATCAGAAGGATCAGCACCGTCACTAGAAGCATCGTTCTCGAAAAACAGAGTGGCGGTGCAGATTGGAAGAGAGGGACGGAAGGATCAGAAGGATCAGCACCGTCACTAGAAGCATCGTTCTCGAAAAACAGAGTGGCGGTGCAGATTGGAAGAGAGGGATGGAAGGATCAGAAGGATCAGCACCGTCACTAGAAGCATCGTTCCCGAGAAACAGAGTGGCGGTGCAGATGGGAAGAGAGGTATGGAAGGATCAGAAGGATCAGCACCGTCACTAGAAGCATCGTTCTCGAAAAACAGAGTGGCGGTGCAGATTGGAAGAGAGGGATGGAAGGATCAGAAGGATCAGCACCGTCACTAGAAGCATCGTTCTCGAAAAACAGAGTGGCGGTGCAGATGGGAAGAGAGGGATGGAAGGATCAGAAGGATCAGCACCGTCACTAGAAGCATCGTTCTCGAAAAACAGAGTGGCGGTGCAGATTGGAAGAGAGGGATGGAAGGATCAGAAGGATCAGCACCGTCACTAGAAGCATCGTTCTCGAAAAACAGAGTGGCGGTGCAGATTGGAAGAGAGGGATGGAAGGATCAGAAGGATCAGCACCGTCACTAGAAGCATCGTTCTCGAAAAACAGAGTGGCGGTGCAGATTGGAAGAGAGGGATGGAAGGATCAGAAGGATCAGCACCGTCACTAGAAGCATCGTTCTCGAAAAACAGAGTGGCGGTGCAGATGGGAAGAGAGGGATGGAAGGATCAGAAGGATCAGCACCGTCACTAGAAGCATCGTTCTCGAAAAACAGAGTGGCGGTGCCGGTGGGAAGAGAGGGATGGAAGGATCAGAAGGATCAGCACCGTCACTAGAAACATCGTTCTCGAAAAACAGAGTGGCGGTGCAGATGGGAAGAGAGGGATGGAAGGATCAGAAGGATCAGCACCGTCACTAGAAGCATCGTTCTCGAAAAACAGAGTGGCGGTGCCGGTGGGAAGAGAGGTATGGAAGGATCAGAAGGATCAGCACCGTCACTAGAAACATCGTTCCCGAAAAACAGAGTGGCGGTGCAGATGGGAAGAGAGGGATGGAAGGATCAGAAGGATCAGCACCGTCACTAGAAGCATCGTTCTCGAAAAACAGAGTGGCGGTGCCGGTGGGAAGAGAGGTATGGAAGGATCAGAAGGATCAGCACCGTCACTAGAAACATCGTTCCCGAAAAACAGAGTGGCGGTGCCGGTGGGAAGAGAGGGATGGAAGGATCAGAAGGATCAGCACCGTCACTAGAAGCATCGTTCTCGAAAAACAGAGTGGCGGTGCAGATTGGAAGAGAGGGACGGAAGGATCAGAAGGATCAGCACCGTCACTAGAAGCATCGTTCTCGAAAAACAGAGTGGCGGTGCAGATTGGAAGAGAGGGATGGAAGGATCAGAAGGATCAGCACCGTCACTAGAAGCATCGTTCTCGAAAAACAGAGTGGCGGTGCAGATGGGAAGAGAGGTATGGAAGGATCAGAAGGATCAGCACCGTCACTAGAAACATCGTTCCCGAAAAACAGAGTGGCGGTGCCGGTGGGAAGAGAGGGATGGAAGGATCAGAAGGATCAGCACCGTCACTAGAAGCATCGTTCTCGAAAAACAGAGTGGCGGTGCAGATGGGAAGAGAGGTATGGAAGGATCAGAAGGATCAGCACCGTCACTAGAAACATCGTTCCCGAAAAACAGAGTGGCGGTGCAGATTGGAAGAGAGGGACGGAAGGATCAGAAGGATCAGCACCGTCACTAGAAGCATCGTTCTCGAAAAACAGAGTGGCGGTGCAGATTGGAAGAGAGGGACGGAAGGATCAGAAGGATCAGCACCGTCACTAGAAGCATCGTTCCCGAGAAACAGAGTGGCGGTGCAGATGGGAAGAGAGGGATGGAAGGATCAGAAGGATCAGCACCGTCACTAGAAGCATCGTTCTCGAAAAACAGAGTGGCGGTGCAGATGGGAAGAGAGGGATGGAAGGATCAGAAGGATCAGAACCGTCACTAGAAGCATCGTTCTCGAAAAACAGAGTGGCGGTGCAGATTGGAAGAGAGGGATGGAAGGATCAGAAGGATCAGCACCGTCACTAGAAGCATCGTTCTCGAAAAACAGAGTGGCGGTGCAGATGGGAAGAGAGGGATGGAAGGATCAGAAGGATCAGCACCGTCACTAGAAGCATCGTTCTCGAAAAACAGAGTGGCGGTGCAGATTGGAAGAGAGGGATGGAAGGATCAGAAGGATCAGCACCGTCACTAGAAGCATCGTTCTCGAAAAACAGAGTGGCGGTGCAGATGGGAAGAGAGGGATGGAAGGATCAGAAGGATCAGCACCGTCACTAGAAGCATCGTTCTCGAAAAACAGAGTGGCGGTGCAGATGGGAAGAGAGGGATGGAAGGATCAGAAGGATCAGCACCGTCACTAGAAGCATCGTTCTCGAAAAACAGAGTGGCGGTGCAGATGGGAAGAGAGGTATGGAAGGATCAGAAGGATCAGCACCGTCACTAGAAGCATCGTTCTCGAAAAACAGAGTGGCGGTGCAGATGGGAAGAGAGGTATGGAAGGATCAGAAGGATCAGCACCGTCACTAGAAGCATCGTTCTCGAAAAACAGAGTGGCGGTGCAGATTGGAAGAGAGGGATGGAAGGATCAGAAGGATCAGCACCGTCACTAGAAGCATCGTTCTCGAAAAACAGAGTGGCGGTGCCGGTGGGAAGAGAGGGATGGAAGGATCAGAAGGATCAGCACCGTCACTAGAAGCATCGTTCTCGAAAAACAGAGTGGCGGTGCAGATGGGAAGAGAGGTATGGAAGGATCAGAAGGATCAGCACCGTCACTAGAAACATCGTTCCCGAAAAACAGAGTGGCGGTGCAGATTGGAAGAGAGGGACGGAAGGATCAGAAGGATCAGCACCGTCACTAGAAGCATCGTTCTCGAAAAACAGAGTGGCGGTGCAGATTGGAAGAGAGGGACGGAAGGATCAGAAGGATCAGCACCGTCACTAGAAGCATCGTTCTCGAAAAACAGAGTGGCGGTGCAGATTGGAAGAGAGGGATGGAAGGATCAGAAGGATCAGCACCGTCACTAGAAGCATCGTTCCCGAGAAACAGAGTGGCGGTGCAGATGGGAAGAGAGGTATGGAAGGATCAGAAGGATCAGCACCGTCACTAGAAGCATCGTTCTCGAAAAACAGAGTGGCGGTGCAGATTGGAAGAGAGGGATGGAAGGATCAGAAGGATCAGCACCGTCACTAGAAGCATCGTTCTCGAAAAACAGAGTGGCGGTGCAGATGGGAAGAGAGGGATGGAAGGATCAGAAGGATCAGCACCGTCACTAGAAGCATCGTTCTCGAAAAACAGAGTGGCGGTGCAGATTGGAAGAGAGGGATGGAAGGATCAGAAGGATCAGCACCGTCACTAGAAGCATCGTTCTCGAAAAACAGAGTGGCGGTGCAGATTGGAAGAGAGGGATGGAAGGATCAGAAGGATCAGCACCGTCACTAGAAGCATCGTTCTCGAAAAACAGAGTGGCGGTGCAGATGGGAAGAGAGGGATGGAAGGATCAGAAGGATCAGCACCGTCACTAGAAGCATCGTTCTCGAAAAACAGAGTGGCGGTGCAGATGGGAAGAGAGGGATGGAAGGATCAGAAGGATCAGCACCGTCACTAGAAGCATCGTTCTCGAAAAACAGAGTGGCGGTGCAGATTGGAAGAGAGGTATGGAAGGATCAGAAGGATCAGCACCGTCACTAGAAACATCGTTCCCGAAAAACAGAGTGGCGGTGCAGATGGGAAGAGAGGGATGGAAGGATCAGAAGGATCAGCACCGTCACTAGAAGCATCGTTCCCGAAAAACAGAGTGGCGGTGCAGATGGGAAGAGAGGTATGGAAGGATCAGAAGGATCAGCACCGTCACTAGAAACATCGTTCCCGAAAAACAGAGTGGCGGTGCAGATTGGAAGAGAGGGATGGAAGGATCAGAAGGATCAGCACCGTCACTAGAAGCATCGTTCTCGAAAAACAGAGTGGCGGTGCAGATTGGAAGAGAGGGATGGAAGGATCAGAAGGATCAGCACCGTCACTAGAAGCATCGTTCTCGAAAAACAGAGTGGCGGTGCAGATGGGAAGAGAGGGATGGAAGGATCAGAAGGATCAGCACCGTCACTAGAAGCATCGTTCTCGAAAAACAGAGTGGCGGTGCAGATGGGAAGAGAGGGATGGAAGGATCAGAAGGATCAGCACCGTCACTAGAAGCATCGTTCTCGAAAAACAGAGTGGCGGTGCAGATTGGAAGAGAGGTATGGAAGGATCAGAAGGATCAGCACCGTCACTAGAAACATCGTTCCCGAAAAACAGAGTGGCGGTGCAGATGGGAAGAGAGGGATGGAAGGATCAGAAGGATCAGCACCGTCACTAGAAGCATCGTTCCCGAAAAACAGAGTGGCGGTGCAGATGGGAAGAGAGGTATGGAAGGATCAGAAGGATCAGCACCGTCACTAGAAACATCGTTCCCGAAAAACAGAGTGGCGGTGCAGATTGGAAGAGAGGGACGGAAGGATCAGAAGGATCAGCACCGTCACTAGAAGCATCGTTCTCGAAAAACAGAGTGGCGGTGCCGGTGGGAAGAGAGGGATGGAAGGATCAGAAGGATCAGCACCGTCACTAGAAGCATCGTTCTCGAAAAACAGAGTGGCGGTGCAGATGGGAAGAGAGGTATGGAAGGATCAGAAGGATCAGCACCGTCACTAGAAACATCGTTCCCGAAAAACAGAGTGGCGGTGCAGATTGGAAGAGAGGGACGGAAGGATCAGAAGGATCAGCACCGTCACTAGAAGCATCGTTCTCGAAAAACAGAGTGGCGGTGCAGATTGGAAGAGAGGGACGGAAGGATCAGAAGGATCAGCACCGTCACTAGAAGCATCGTTCTCGAAAAACAGAGTGGCGGTGCAGATTGGAAGAGAGGGACGGAAGGATCAGAAGGATCAGCACCGTCACTAGAAGCATCGTTCTCGAAAAACAGAGTGGCGGTGCCGGTGGGAAGAGAGGGATGGAAGGATCACAAGGATCAGCACCGTCACTAGAAGCATCGTTCTCGAAAAACAGAGTGGCGGTGCCGGTGGGAAGAGAGGGATGGAAGGATCAGAAGGATCAGCACCGTCACTAGAAGCATCGTTCCCGAGAAACAGAGTGGCGGTGCAGATGGGAAGAGAGGTATGGAAGGATCAGAAGGATCAGCACCGTCACTAGAAACATCGTTCCCGAAAAACAGAGTGGCGGTGCAGATTGGAAGAGAGGGACGGAAGGATCAGAAGGATCAGCACCGTCACTAGAAGCATCGTTCTCGAAAAACAGAGTGGCGGTGCAGATTGGAAGAGAGGGACGGAAGGATCAGAAGGATCAGCACCGTCACTAGAAGCATCGTTCTCGAAAAACAGAGTGGCGGTGCAGATTGGAAGAGAGGGATGGAAGGATCAGAAGGATCAGCACCGTCACTAGAAGCATCGTTCTCGAAAAACAGAGTGGCGGTGCCGGTGGGAAGAGAGGGATGGAAGGATCACAAGGATCAGCACCGTCACTAGAAGCATCGTTCTCGAAAAACAGAGTGGCGGTGCCGGTGGGAAGAGAGGGATGGAAGGATCAGAAGGATCAGCACCGTCACTAGAAGCATCGTTCTCGAAAAACAGAGTGGCGGTGCCGGTGGGAAGAGAGGGATGGAAGGATCAGAAGGATCAGCACCGTCACTAGAAACATCGTTCCCGAAAAACAGAGTGGCGGTGCAGATTGGAAGAGAGGGACGGAAGGATCAGAAGGATCAGCACCGTCACTAGAAGCATCGTTCTCGAAAAACAGAGTGGCGGTGCAGATTGGAAGAGAGGGACGGAAGGATCAGAAGGATCAGCACCGTCACTAGAAGCATCGTTCTCGAAAAACAGAATGGCGGTGCCGGTGGGAAGAGAGGGATGGAAGGATCAGAAGGATCAGCACCGTCACTAGAAGCATCGTTCCCGAAAAACAGAGTGGCGGTGCAGATGGGAAGAGAGGTATGGAAGGATCAGAAGGATCAGCACCGTCACTAGAAACATCGTTCCCGAGAAACAGAGTGGCGGTGCAGATGGGAAGAGAGGTATGGAAGGATCAGAAGGATCAGCACCGTCACTAGAAGCATCGTTCTCGAAAAACAGAGTGGCGGTGCCGGTGGGAAGAGAGGGATGGAAGGATCAGAAAGATCAGCACCGTCACTAGAAGCATCGTTCCCGAGAAACAGAGTGGCGGTGCAGATGGGAAGAGAGGTATGGAAGGATCAGAAGGATCAGCACCGTCACTAGAAGCATCGTTCTCGAAAAACAGAGTGGCGGTGCAGATTGGAAGAGAGGGATGGAAGGATCAGAAGGATCAGCACCGTCACTAGAAGCATCGTTCCCGAAAAACAGAGTGGCGGTGCAGATGGGAAGAGAGGTATGGAAGGATCAGAAGGATCAGCACCGTCACTAGAAACATCGTTCCCGAAAAACAGAGTGGCGGTGCAGATGGGAAGAGAGGTATGGAAGGATCAGAAGGATCAGCACCGTCACTAGAAGCATCGTTCTCGAAAAACAGAGTGGCGGTGCAGATTGGAAGAGAGGGACGGAAGGATCAGAAGGATCAGCACCGTCACTAGAAGCATCGTTCTCGAAAAACAGAGTGGCGGTGCCGGTGGGAAGAGAGGGATGGAAGGATCAGAAGGATCAGCACCGTCACTAGAAGCATCGTTCTCGAAAAACAGAGTGGCGGTGCCGGTGGGAAGAGAGGGATGGAAGGATCAGAAGGATCAGCACCGTCACTAGAAGCATCGTTCTCGAAAAACAGAGTGGCGGTGCAGATGGGAAGAGAGGTATGGAAGGATCAGAAGGATCAGCACCGTCACTAGAAACATCGTTCCCGAAAAACAGAGTGGCGGTGCAGATTGGAAGAGAGGGACGGAAGGATCAGAAGGATCAGCACCGTCACTAGAAGCATCGTTCTCGAAAAACAGAGTGGCGGTGCAGATTGGAAGAGAGGGACGGAAGGATCAGAAGGATCAGCACCGTCACTAGAAGCATCGTTCTCGAAAAACAGAGTGGCGGTGCAGATTGGAAGAGAGGGATGGAAGGATCAGAAGGATCAGCACCGTCACTAGAAGCATCGTTCCCGAGAAACAGAGTGGCGGTGCAGATGGGAAGAGAGGTATGGAAGGATCAGAAGGATCAGCACCGTCACTAGAAGCATCGTTCTCGAAAAACAGAGTGGCGGTGCAGATTGGAAGAGAGGGATGGAAGGATCAGAAGGATCAGCACCGTCACTAGAAACATCGTTCCCGAAAAACAGAGTGGCGGTGCAGATTGGAAGAGAGGGATGGAAGGATCAGAAGGATCAGCACCGTCACTAGAAGCATCGTTCCCGAGAAACAGAGTGGCGGTGCAGATGGGAAGAGAGGTATGGAAGGATCAGAAGGATCAGCACCGTCACTAGAAGCATCGTTCTCGAAAAACAGAGTGGCGGTGCAGATTGGAAGAGAGGGACGGAAGGATCAGAAGGATCAGCACCGTCACTAGAAGCATCGTTCTCGAAAAACAGAGTGGCGGTGCAGATTGGAAGAGAGTTACGGAAGGATCAGAAGGATCAGCACCGTCACTAGAAGCATCGTTCTCGAAAAACAGAGTGGCGGTGCAGATTGGAAGAGAGGGATGGAAGGATCAGAAGGATCAGCACCGTCACTAGAAACATCGTTCCCGAAAAACAGAGTGGCGGTGCAGATTGGAAGAGAGGGATGGAAGGATCAGAAGGATCAGCACCGTCACTAGAAGCATCGTTCTCGAAAAACAGAGTGGCGGTGCAGATGGGAAGAGAGGGATGGAAGGATCAGAAGGATCAGCACCGTCACTAGAAGCATCGTTCTCGAAAAACAGAGTGGCGGTGCCGGTGAGAAGAGAGGGATGGAAGGATCAGAAGGATCAGCACCGTCACTAGAAGCATCGTTCTCGAAAAACAGAGTGGCGGTGCCGGTGGGAAGAGAGGGATGGAAGGATCACAAGGATCAGCACCGTCACTAGAAGCATCGTTCTCGAAAAACAGAGTGGCGGTGCCGGTGAGAAGAGAGGGATGGAAGGATCAGAAGGATCAGCACCGTCACTAGAAGCATCGTTCCCGAGAAACAGAGTGGCGGTGCAGATGGGAAGAGAGGTATGGAAGGATCAGAAGGATCAGCACCGTCACTAGAAGCATCGTTCTCGAAAAACAGAGTGGCGGTGCCGGTGGGAAGAGAGGGATGGAAGGATCAGAAGGATCAGCACCGTCACTAGAAGCATCGTTCCCGAGAAACAGAGTGGCGGTGCAGATGGGAAGAGAGGTATGGAAGGATCAGAAGGATCAGCACCGTCACTAGAAGCATCGTTCCCGAGAAACAGAGTGGCGGTGCCGGTGGGAAGAGAGGGATGGAAGGATCAGAAGGATCAGCACCGTCACTAGAAGCATCGTTCTCGAAAAACAGAGTGGCGGTGCCGGTGGGAAGAGAGGGATGGAAGGATCAGAAGGATCAGCACCGTCACTAGAAGCATCGTTCCCGAGAAACAGAGTGGCGGTGCAGATGGGAAGAGAGGTATGGAAGGATCAGAAGGATCAGCACCGTCACTAGAAGCATCGTTCTCGAAAAACAGAGTGGCGGTGCAGATGGGAAGAGAGGTATGGAAGGATCAGAAGGATCAGCACCGTCACTAGAAACATCGTTCCCGAAAAACAGAGTGGCGGTGCAGATTGGAAGAGAGGGACGGAAGGATCAGAAGGATCAGCACCGTCACTAGAAGCATCGTTCTCGAAAAACAGAGTGGCGGTGCCGGTGGGAAGAGAGGGATGGAAGGATCAGAAGGATCAGCACCGTCACTAGAAGCATCGTTCCCGAGAAACAGAGTGGCGGTGCAGATGGGAAGAGAGGTATGGAAGGATCAGAAGGATCAGCACCGTCACTAGAAGCATCGTTCTCGAAAAACAGAGTGGCGGTGCCGGTGGGAAGAGAGGGATGGAAGGATCAGAAGGATCAGCACCGTCACTAGAAGCATCGTTCCCGAGAAACAGAGTGGCGGTGCAGATGGGAAGAGAGGTATGGAAGGATCAGAAGGATCAGCACCGTCACTAGAAGCATCGTTCCCGAGAAACAGAGTGGCGGTGCCGGTGGGAAGAGAGGGATGGAAGGATCAGAAGGATCAGCACCGTCACTAGAAGCATCGTTCCCGAAAAACAGAGTGGCGGTGCAGATGGGAAGAGAGGTATGGAAGGATCAGAAGGATCAGCACCGTCACTAGAAACATCGTTCCCGAAAAACAGAGTGGCGGTGCAGATTGGAAGAGAGGGACGGAAGGATCAGAAGGATCAGCACCGTCACTAGAAGCATCGTTCTCGAAAAACAGAGTGGCGGTGCCGGTGGGAAGAGAGGGATGGAAGGATCAGAAGGATCAGCACCGTCACTAGAAGCATCGTTCCCGAAAAACAGAGTGGCGGTGCAGATGGGAAGAGAGGTATGGAAGGATCAGAAGGATCAGCACCGTCACTAGAAGCATCGTTCCCGAAAAACAGAGTGGCGGTGCAGATTGGAAGAGAGGGACGGAAGGATCAGAAGGATCAGCACCGTCACTAGAAGCATCGTTCTCGAAAAACAGAGTGGCGGTGCCGGTGGGAAGAGAGGGATGGAAGGATCAGAAGGATCAGCACCGTCACTAGAAGCATCGTTCTCGAAAAACAGAGTGGCGGTGCCGGTGGGAAGAGAGGGATGGAAGGATCAGAAGGATCAGCACCGTCACTAGAAACATCGTTCCCGAAAAACAGAGTGGCGGTGCCGGTGGGAAGAGAGGGATGGAAGGATCAGAAGGATCAGCACCGTCACTAGAAGCATCGTTCCCGAAAAACAGAGTGGCGGTGCAGATGGGAAGAGAGGTATGGAAGGATCAGAAGGATCAGCACCGTCACTAGAAACATCGTTCCCGAAAAACAGAGTGGCGGTGCAGATTGGAAGAGAGGGACGGAAGGATCAGAAGGATCAGCACCGTCACTAGAAGCATCGTTCTCGAAAAACAGAGTGGCGGTGCCGGTGGGAAGAGAGGGACGGAAGGATCAGAAGGATCAGCACCGTCACTAGAAGCATCGTTCTCGAAAAACAGAGTGGCGGTGCCGGTGGGAAGAGAGGGATGGAAGGATCAGAAGGATCAGCACCGTCACTAGAAACATCGTTCCCGAAAAACAGAGTGGCGGTGCAGATTGGAAGAGAGGGACGGAAGGATCAGAAGGATCAGCACCGTCACTAGAAGCATCGTTCTCGAAAAACAGAGTGGCGGTGCCGGTGGGAAGAGAGGGATGGAAGGATCAGAAGGATCAGCACCGTCACTAGAAACATCGTTCCCGAAAAACAGTGTGGCGGTGCAGATTGGAAGAGAGGGACGGAAGGATCAGAAGGATCAGCACCGTCACTAGAAGCATCGTTCCCGAGAAACAGAGTGGCGGTGCAGATGGGAAGAGAGGTATGGAAGGATCAGAAGGATCAGCACCGTCACTAGAAGCATCGTTCCCGAGAAACAGAGTGGCGGTGCAGATGGGAAGAGAGGTATGGAAGGATCAGAAGGATCAGCACCGTCACTAGAAGCATCGTTCTCGAGAAACAGAGTGGCGGTGCAGATGGGAAGAGAGGGATGGAAGGATCAGAAGGATCAGCACCGTCACTAGAAGCATCGTTCCCGAGAAACAGAGTGGCGGTGCAGATGGGAAGAGAGGGATGGAAGGATCAGAAGGATCAGCACCGTCACTAGAAGCATCGTTCCCGAGAAACAGAGTGGCGGTGCAGATGGGAAGAGAGGGATGGAAGGATCAGAAGGATCAGCACCGTCACTAGAAGCATCGTTCTCGAAAAACAGAGTGGCGGTGCAGATTGGAAGAGAGGGATGGAAGGATCAGAAGGATCAGCACCGTCACTAGAAGCATCGTTCCCGAAAAACAGAGTGGCGGTGCAGATGGGAAGAGAGGGATGGAAGGATCAGAAGGATCAGCACCGTCACTAGAAGCATCGTTCCCGAGAAACAGAGTGGCGGTGCAGATGGGAAGAGAGGGATGGAAGGATCAAAAGGATCAGCACCGTCACTAGAAGCATCGTTCCCGAGAAACAGAGTGGCGGTGCAGATGGGAAGAGAGGTATGGAAGGATCAGAAGGATCAGCACCGTCACTAGAAGCATCGTTCCCGAGAAACAGAGTGGCGGTGCAGATGGGAAGAGAGGGATGGAAGGATCAGAAGGATCAGCACCGTCACTAGAAGCATCGTTCCCGAGAAACAGAGTGGCGGTGCAGATGGGAAGAGAGGGATGGAAGGATCAGAAGGATCAGCACCGTCACTAGAAGCATCGTTCCCGAGAAACAGAGTGGCGGTGCAGATGGGAAGAGAGGGATGGAAGGATCAGAAGGATCAGCACCGTCACTAGAAGCATCGTTCCCGAGAAACAGAGTGGCGGTGCAGATGGGAAGAGAGGGATGGAAGGATCAGAAGGATCAGCACCGTCACTAGAAGCATCGTTCCCGAGAAACAGAGTGGCGGTGCAGATGGGAAGAGAGGGATGGAAGGATCAGAAGGATCAGCACCGTCACTAGAAGCATCGTTCCCGAGAAACAGAGTGGCGGTGCAGATGGGAAGAGAGGTATGGAAGGATCAGAAGGATCAGCACCGTCACTAGAAGCATCGTTCCCGAGAAACAGAGTGGCGGTGCAGATGGGAAGAGAGGGATGGAAGGATCAGAAGGATCAGCACCGTCACTAGAAGCATCGTTCCCGAGAAACAGAGTGGCGGTGCAGATGGGAAGAGAGGTATGGAAGGATCAGAAGGATCAGCACCGTCACTAGAAGCATCGTTCCCGAGAAACAGAGTGGCGGTGCAGATGGGAAGAGAGGGATGGAAGGATCAGAAGGATCAGCACCGTCACTAGAAGCATCGTTCCCGAGAAACAGAGTGGCGGTGCAGATGGGAAGAGAGGGATGGAAGGATCAGAAGGATCAGCACCGTCACTAGAAGCATCGTTCTCGAAAAACAGAGTGGCGGTGCAGATTGGAAGAGAGGGATGGAAGGATCAGAAGGATCAGCACCGTCACTAGAAGCATCGTTCCCGAAAAACAGAGTGGCGGTGCAGATGGGAAGAGAGGGATGGAAGGATCAGAAGGATCAGCACCGTCACTAGAAGCATCGTTCCCGAGAAACAGAGTGGCGGTGCAGATGGGAAGAGAGGTATGGAAGGATCAGAAGGATCAGCACCGTCACTAGAAGCATCGTTCCCGAGAAACAGAGTGGCGGTGCAGATGGGAAGAGAGGGATGGAAGGATCAGAAGGATCAGCACCGTCACTAGAAGCATCGTTCCCGAGAAACAGAGTGGCGGTGCAGATGGGAAGAGAGGGATGGAAGGATCAGAAGGATCAGCACCGTCACTAGAAGCATCGTTCTCGAAAAACAGAGTGGCGGTGCAGATTGGAAGAGAGGGATGGAAGGATCAGAAGGATCAGCACCGTCACTAGAAGCATCGTTCCCGAAAAACAGAGTGGCGGTGCAGATGGGAAGAGAGGGATGGAAGGATCAGAAGGATCAGCACCGTCACTAGAAGCATCGTTCCCGAGAAACAGAGTGGCGGTGCAGATGGGAAGAGAGGGATGGAAGGATCAGAAGGATCAGCACCGTCACTAGAAGCATCGTTCTCGAAAAACAGAGTGGCGGTGCAGATGGGAAGAGAGGTATGGAAGGATCAGAAGGATCAGCACCGTCACTAGAAGCATCGTTCCCGAAAAACAGAGTGGCGGTGCAGATGGGAAGAGAGGGATGGAAGGATCAGAAGGATCAGCACCGTCACTAGAAGCATCGTTCCCGAAAAACAGAGTGGCGGTGCAGATGGGAAGAGAGGGATGGAAGGATCAGAAGGATCAGCACCGTCACTAGAAGCATCGTTCCCGAGAAACAGAGTGGCGGTGCAGATGGGAAGAGAGGGATGGAAGGATCAGAAGGATCAGCACCGTCACTAGAAGCATCGTTCCCGAAAAACAGAGTGGCGGTGCAGATGGGAAGAGAGGGATGGAAGGATCAGAAGGATCAGCACCGTCACTAGAAGCATCGTTCCCGAAAAACAGAGTGGCGGTGCAGATGGGAAGAAAGGGATGGAAGGATCAGAAGGATCAGCACCGTCACTAGAAGCATCGTTCTCGAAAAACAGAGTGGCGGTGCAGATGGGAAGAGAGGTATGGAAGGATCAGAAGGATCAGCACCGTCACTAGAAACATCGTTCCCGAAAAACAGAGTGGCGGTGCAGATTGGAAGAGAGGGACGGAAGGATCAGAAGGATCAGCACCGTCACTAGAAGCATCGTTCTCGAAAAACAGAGTGGCGGTGCCGGTGGGAAGAGAGGGATGGAAGGATCAGAAGGATCAGCACCGTCACTAGAAACATCGTTCCCGAAAAACAGTGTGGCGGTGCAGATTGGAAGAGAGGGACGGAAGGATCAGAAGGATCAGCACCGTCACTAGAAGCATCGTTCCCGAGAAACAGAGTGGCGGTGCAGATGGGAAAAGAGGTATGGAAGGATCAGAAGGATCAGCACCGTCACTAGAAGCATCGTTCTCGAAAAACAGAGTGGCGGTGCAGATGGGAAGAGAGGTATGGAAGGATCAGAAGGATCAGCACCGTCACTAGAAACATCGTTCCCGAGAAACAGAGTGGCGGTGCAGATGGGAAGAGAGGGATGGAAGGATCAGAAGGATCAGCACCGTCACTAGAAGCATCGTTCCCGAAAAACAGAGTGGCGGTGCAGATGGGAAGAGAGGGATGGAAGGATCAGAAGGATCAGCACCGTCACTAGAAACATCGTTCCCGAGAAACAGAGTGGCGGTGCAGATGGGAAGAGAGGGATGGAAGGATCAGAAGGATCAGCACCGTCACTAGAAACATCGTTCCCGAAAAACAGTGTGGCGGTGCAGATTGGAAGAGAGGGACGGAAGGATCAGAAGGATCAGCACCGTCACTAGAAGCATCGTTCCCGAGAAACAGAGTGGCGGTGCAGATGGGAAGAGAGGGATGGAAGGATCAGAAGGATCAGCACCGTCACTAGAAGCATCGTTCTCGAAAAACAGAGTGGCGGTGCAGATGGGAAGAGAGGTATGGAAGGATCAGAAGGATCAGCACCGTCACTAGAAGCATCGTTCCCGAGAAACAGAGTGGCGGTGCAGATGGGAAGAGAGGGATGGAAGGATCAGGAGGATCAGCACCGTCACTAGAAGCATCGTTCTCGAAAAACAGAGTGGCGGTGCAGATTGGAAGAGAGGGATGGAAGGATCAGAAGGATCAGCACCGTCACTAGAAGCATCGTTCTCGAAAAACAGAGTGGCGGTGCCGGTGGGAAGAGAGGGATGGAAGGATCAGAAGGATCAGCACCGTCACTAGAAGCATCGTTCCCGAGAAACAGAGTGGCGGTGCAGATGGGAAGAGAGGGATGGAAGGATCAGAAGGATCAGCACCGTCACTAGAAGCATCGTTCCCGAGAAACAGAGTGGCGGTGCAGATGGGAAGAGAGGGATGGAAGGATCAGAAGGATCAGCACCGTCACTAGAAGCATCGTTCCCGAGAAACAGAGTGGCGGTGCAGATGGGAAGAGAGGGATGGAAGGATCAGAAGGATCAGCACCGTCACTAGAAGCATCGTTCCCGAGAAACAGAGTGGCGGTGCAGATGGGAAGAGAGGGATGGAAGGATCAGAAGGATCAGCACCGTCACTAGAAGCATCGTTCCCGAGAAACAGAGTGGCGGTGCAGATGGGAAGAGAGGTATGGAAGGATCAGAAGGATCAGCACCGTCACTAGAAGCATCGTTCCCGAGAAACAGAGTGGCGGTGCAGATGGGAAGAGAGGGATGGAAGGATCAGAAGGATCAGCACCGTCACTAGAAGCATCGTTCTCGAAAAACAGAGTGGCGGTGCAGATTGGAAGAGAGGGATGGAAGGATCAGAAGGATCAGCACCGTCACTAGAAGCATCGTTCCCGAAAAACAGAGTGGCGGTGCAGATGGGAAGAGAGGTATGGAAGGATCAGAAGGATCAGCACCGTCACTAGAAGCATCGTTCTCGAAAAACAGAGTGGCGGTGCAGATTGGAAGAGAGGGATGGAAGGATCAGAAGGATCAGCACCGTCACTAGAAGCATCGTTCCCGAGAAACAGAGTGGCGGTGCAGATGGGAAGAGAGGTATGGAAGGATCAGAAGGATCAGCACCGTCACTAGAAGCATCGTTCTCGAAAAACAGAGTGGCGGTGCAGATTGGAAGAGAGGGATGGAAGGATCAGAAGGATCAGCACCGTCACTAGAAGCATCGTTCCCGAGAAACAGAGTGGCGGTGCAGATGGGAAGAGAGGTATGGAAGGATCAGAAGGATCAGCACCGTCACTAGAAGCATCGTTCTCGAAAAACAGAGTGGCGGTGCAGATTGGAAGAGAGGGACGGAAGGATCAGGAGGATCAGCACCGTCACTAGAAGCATCGTTCCCGAAAAACAGAGTGGCGGTGCAGATTGGAAGAGAGGGATGGAAGGATCAGAAGGATCAGCACCGTCACTAGAAGCATCGTTCCCGAAAAACAGAATGGCGGTGTCGGTGGGAAGAGAGGTATGGAAGGATCAGAAGGATCAGCACCGTCACTAGAAGCATCGTTCTCGAAAAACAGAGTGGCGGTGCAGATTGGAAGAGAGGGACGGAAGGATCAGGAGGATCAGCACCGTCACTAGAAGCATCGTTCTCGAAAAACAGAGTGGCGGTGCAGATGGGAAGAGAGGGATGGAAGGATCAGAAGGATCAGCACCGTCACTAGAAGCATCGTTCCCGAGAAACAGAGTGGCGGTGCAGATGGGAAGAGAGGTATGGAAGGATCAGAAGGATCAGCACCGTCACTAGAAGCATCGTTCCCGAGAAACAGAGTGGCGGTGCAGATGGGAAGAGAGGTATGGAAGGATCAGAAGGATCAGCACCGTCACTAGAAACATCGTTCCCGAAAAACAGAGTGGCGGTGCAGATGGGAAGAGAGGTATGGAAGGATCAGAAGGATCAGCACCGTCACTAGAAGCATCGTTCTCGAAAAACAGAGTGGCGGTGCCGGTGGGAAGAGAGGGATGGAAGGATCAGAAGGATCAGCACCGTCACTAGAAGCATCGTTCCCGAGAAACAGAGTGGCGGTGCAGATGGGAAGAGAGGTATGGAAGGATCAGGAGGATCAGCACCGTCACTAGAAGCATCGTTCTCGAAAAACAGAGTGGCGGTGCAGATTGGAAGAGAGGGATGGAAGGATCAGAAGGATCAGCACCGTCACTAGAAGCATCGTTCTCGAAAAACAGAGTGGCGGTGCCGGTGGGAAGAGAGGGATGGAAGGATCAGAAGGATCAGCACCGTCACTAGAAGCATCGTTCCCGAGAAACAGAGTGGCGGTGCAGATGGGAAGAGAGGGATGGAAGGATCAGAAGGATCAGCACCGTCACTAGAAGCATCGTTCCCGAGAAACAGAGTGGCGGTGCAGATGGGAAGAGAGGGATGGAAGGATCAGAAGGATCAGCACCGTCACTAGAAGCATCGTTCTCGAAAAACAGAGTGGCGGTGCAGATTGGAAGAGAGGGACGGAAGGATCAGGAGGATCAGCACCGTCACTAGAAGCATCGTTCCCGAGAAACAGAGTGGCGGTGCAGATGGGAAGAGAGGGATGGAAGGATCAGAAGGATCAGCACCGTCACTAGAAGCATCGTTCCCGAGAAACAGAGTGGCGGTGCAGATGGGAAGAGAGGTATGGAAGGATCAGAAGGATCAGCACCGTCACTAGAAGCATCGTTCCCGAGAAACAGAGTGGCGGTGCAGATGGGAAGAGAGGTATGGAAGGATCAGAAGGATCAGCACCGTCACTAGAAGCATCGTTCTCGAAAAACAGAGTGGCGGTGCAGATTGGAAGAGAGGGATGGAAGGATCAGAAGGATCAGCACCGTCACTAGAAGCATCGTTCCCGAAAAACAGAGTGGCGGTGCAGATGGGAAGAGAGGTATGGAAGGATCAGAAGGATCAGCACCGTCACTAGAAGCATCGTTCTCGAAAAACAGAGTGGCGGTGCAGATTGGAAGAGAGGGATGGAAGGATCAGAAGGATCAGCACCGTCACTAGAAGCATCGTTCCCGAGAAACAGAGTGGCGGTGCAGATGGGAAGAGAGGTATGGAAGGATCAGAAGGATCAGCACCGTCACTAGAAGCATCGTTCTCGAAAAACAGAGTGGCGGTGCAGATTGGAAGAGAGGGATGGAAGGATCAGAAGGATCAGCACCGTCACTAGAAGCATCGTTCCCGAGAAACAGAGTGGCGGTGCAGATGGGAAGAGAGGTATGGAAGGATCAGAAGGATCAGCACCGTCACTAGAAGCATCGTTCTCGAAAAACAGAGTGGCGGTGCAGATTGGAAGAGAGGGACGGAAGGATCAGGAGGATCAGCACCGTCACTAGAAGCATCGTTCTCGAAAAACAGAGTGGCGGTGCAGATGGGAAGAGAGGGATGGAAGGATCAGAAGGATCAGCACCGTCACTAGAAGCATCGTTCCCGAAAAACAGAATGGCGGTGTCGGTGGGAAGAGAGGTATGGAAGGATCAGAAGGATCAGCACCGTCACTAGAAGCATCGTTCTCGAAAAACAGAGTGGCGGTGCAGATTGGAAGAGAGGGACGGAAGGATCAGGAGGATCAGCACCGTCACTAGAAGCATCGTTCTCGAAAAACAGAGTGGCGGTGCAGATGGGAAGAGAGGGATGGAAGGATCAGAAGGATCAGCACCGTCACTAGAAGCATCGTTCTCGAAAAACAGAGTGGCGGTGCCGGTGGGAAGAGAGGTATGGAAGGATCAGGAGGATTAGCACCGTCACTAGAAGCATCGTTCTCGAGAAACAGAGTGGCGGTGCCGGTGGGAAGAGAGGTATGGAAGGATCAGAAGGATCAGCACCGTCACTAGAAGCATCGTTCTCGAGAAACAGAGTGGCGGTGCCGGTGGGAAGAGAGGGATGGAAGGATCAGAAAGATCAGCACCGTCACTAGAAGCATCGTTCCCGAGAAACAGAGTGGCGGTGCAGATGGGAAGAGAGGGATGGAAGGATCAGAAGGATCAGCACCGTCACTAGAAGCATCGTTCCCGAGAAACAGAATGGCGGTGTCGGTGGGAAGAGAGGTATGGAAGGATCAGAAGGATCAGCACCGTCACTAGAAGCATCGTTCCCGAAAAACAGAGTGGCGGTGCCGGTGGGAAGTGAGGGATGGAAGGATCAGAAGAATCAGCACCGTCACTAGAAGCATCGTTCCCGAAAAACAGAGTGGCGGTGCCGGTGGGAAGAGAGGTATGGAAGGATCAGAAGGATCAGCACCGTCACTAGAAGCATCGTTCTCGAAAAACAGAGTGGCGGTGCAGATGGGAAGAGAGGGATGGAAGGATCAGAAGAATCAGCACCGTCACTAGAAGCATCGTTCCCGAAAAACAGAATGGCGGTGTCGGTGGGAAGAGAGGTATGGAAGGATCAGGAGGATCAGCACCGTCACTAGAAGCATCGTTCTCGAAAAACAGAGTGGCGGTGCAGATGGGAAGAGAGGGATGGAAGGATCAGGAGGATCAGCACCGTCACTAGAAGCATCGTTCCCGAAAAACAGAGTGGCGGTGCAGATGGGAAGAGAGGGATGGAAGGATCAGAAGGATCAGCACCGTCACTAGAAGCATCGTTCCCGAAAAACAGAGTGGCGGTGCCGGTGGGAAGTGAGGGATGGAAGGATCAGAAGAATCAGCACCGTCACTAGAAGCATCGTTCCCGAAAAACAGAGTGGCGGTGCAGATGGGAAGAGAGGGATGGAAGGATCAGAAGGATCAGCACCGTCACTAGAAGCATCGTTCTCGAAAAACAGAGTGGCGGTGCCGGTGGGAAGAGAGGGATGGAAGGATCAGAAGGATCAGCACCGTCACTAGAAGCATCGTTCCCGAGAAACAGAGTGGCGGTGCAGATGGGAAGAGAGGGATGGAAGGATCAGAAGGATCAGCACCGTCACTAGAAGCATCGTTCCCGAGAAACAGAGTGGCGGTGCAGATGGGAAGAGAGGGATGGAAGGATCAGAAGGATCAGCACCGTCACTAGAAGCATCGTTCTCGAAAAACAGAGTGGCGGTGCAGATTGGAAGAGAGGGACGGAAGGATCAGGAGGATCAGCACCGTCACTAGAAGCATCGTTCCCGAGAAACAGAGTGGCGGTGCAGATGGGAAGAGAGGGATGGAAGGATCAGAAGGATCAGCACCGTCACTAGAAGCATCGTTCCCGAGAAACAGAGTGGCGGTGCAGATGGGAAGAGAGGTATGGAAGGATCAGAAGGATCAGCACCGTCACTAGAAGCATCGTTCCCGAGAAACAGAGTGGCGGTGCAGATGGGAAGAGAGGTATGGAAGGATCAGAAGGATCAGCACCGTCACTAGAAGCATCGTTCTCGAAAAACAGAGTGGCGGTGCAGATTGGAAGAGAGGGATGGAAGGATCAGAAGGATCAGCACCGTCACTAGAAGCATCGTTCCCGAAAAACAGAGTGGCGGTGCAGATGGGAAGAGAGGTATGGAAGGATCAGAAGGATCAGCACCGTCACTAGAAGCATCGTTCTCGAAAAACAGAGTGGCGGTGCAGATTGGAAGAGAGGGATGGAAGGATCAGAAGGATCAGCACCGTCACTAGAAGCATCGTTCCCGAGAAACAGAGTGGCGGTGCAGATGGGAAGAGAGGTATGGAAGGATCAGAAGGATCAGCACCGTCACTAGAAGCATCGTTCTCGAAAAACAGAGTGGCGGTGCAGATTGGAAGAGAGGGATGGAAGGATCAGAAGGATCAGCACCGTCACTAGAAGCATCGTTCCCGAGAAACAGAGTGGCGGTGCAGATGGGAAGAGAGGTATGGAAGGATCAGAAGGATCAGCACCGTCACTAGAAGCATCGTTCTCGAAAAACAGAGTGGCGGTGCAGATTGGAAGAGAGGGATGGAAGGATCAGAAGGATCAGCACCGTCACTAGAAGCATCGTTCTCGAGAAACAGAGTGGCGGTGCAGATGGGAAGAGAGGTATGGAAGGATCAGAAGGATCAGCACCGTCACTAGAAGCATCGTTCTCGAAAAACAGAGTGGCGGTGCAGATGGGAAGAGAGGTATGGAAGGATCAGAAGGATCAGCACCGTCACTAGAAGCATCGTTCTCGAGAAACAGAGTGGCGGTGCAGATGGGAAGAGAGGGATGGAAGGATCAGAAGGATCAGCACCGTCACTAGAAGCATCGTTCTCGAAAAACAGAGTGGCGGTGCAGATGGGAAGAGAGGTATGGAAGGATCAGAAGGATCAGCACCGTCACTAGAAGCATCGTTCTCGAAAAACAGAGTGGCGGTGCAGATTGGAAGAGAGGGATGGAAGGATCAGAAGGATCAGCACCGTCACTAGAAGCATCGTTCCCGAGAAACAGAGTGGCGGTGCAGATGGGAAGAGAGGTATGGAAGGATCAGAAGGATCAGCACCGTCACTAGAAGCATCGTTCTCGAAAAACAGAGTGGCGGTGCAGATTGGAAGAGAGGGATGGAAGGATCAGAAGGATCAGCACCGTCACTAGAAGCATCGTTCCCGAGAAACAGAGTGGCGGTGCAGATGGGAAGAGAGGTATGGAAGGATCAGAAGGATCAGCACCGTCACTAGAAGCATCGTTCTCGAAAAACAGAGTGGCGGTGCCGGTGGGAAGAGAGGTATGGAAGGATCAGGAGGATTAGCACCGTCACTAGAAGCATCGTTCTCGAGAAACAGAGTGGCGGTGCCGGTGGGAAGAGAGGTATGGAAGGATCAGAAGGATCAGCACCGTCACTAGAAGCATCGTTCTCGAGAAACAGAGTGGCGGTGCCGGTGGGAAGAGAGGGATGGAAGGATCAGAAAGATCAGCACCGTCACTAGAAGCATCGTTCCCGAAAAACAGAGTGGCGGTGCAGATGGGAAGAGAGGGATGGAAGGATCAGAAGGATCAGCACCGTCACTAGAAGCATCGTTCCCGAAAAACAGAGTGGCGGTGCCGGTGGGAAGTGAGGGATGGAAGGATCAGAAGAATCAGCACCGTCACTAGAAGCATCGTTCCCGAAAAACAGAGTGGCGGTGCAGATGGGAAGAGAGGGATGGAAGGATCAGAAGGATCAGCACCGTCACTAGAAGCATCGTTCTCGAAAAACAGAGTGGCGGTGCAGATGGGAAGAGAGGTATGGAAGGATCAGAAGGATCAGCACCGTCACTAGAAGCATCGTTCTCGAAAAACAGAGTGGCGGTGCCGGTGGGAAGAGAGGGATGGAAGGATCAGAAGGATCAGCACCGTCACTAGAAGCATCGTTCCCGAAAAACAGAGTGGCGGTGCAGATGGGAAGAGAGGGATGGAAGGATCAGAAGGATCAGCACCGTCACTAGAAGCATCGTTCCCGAGAAACAGAGTGGCGGTGCAGATGGGAAGAGAGGTATGGAAGGATCAGAAGGATCAGCACCGTCACTAGAAGCATCGTTCTCGAAAAACAGAGTGGCGGTGCCGGTGGGAAGAGAGGGATGGAAGGATCAGAAGGATCAGCACCGTCACTAGAAGCATCGTTCCCGAGAAACAGAGTGGCGGTGCAGATGGGAAGAGAGGTATGGAAGGATCAGAAGGATCAGCACCGTCACTAGAAGCATCGTTCTCGAAAAACAGAGTGGCGGTGCCGGTGGGAAGAGAGGGATGGAAGGATCAGAAGGATCAGCACCGTCACTAGAAGCATCGTTCCCGAAAAACAGAGTGGCGGTGCCGGTGGGAAGAGAGGGATGGAAGGATCAGAAGGATCAGCACCGTCACTAGAAGCATCGTTCCCGAGAAACAGAGTGGCGGTGCAGATGGGAAGAGAGGTATGGAAGGATCAGAAGGATCAGCACCGTCACTAGAAGCATCGTTCTCGAAAAACAGAGTGGCGGTGCCGGTGGGAAGAGAGGGATGGAAGGATCAGAAGGATCAGCACCGTCACTAGAAGCATCGTTCCCGAAAAACAGAGTGGCGGTGCAGATGGGAAGAGAGGGATGGAAGGATCAGAAGGATCAGCACCGTCACTAGAAGCATCGTTCCCGAAAAACAGAGTGGCGGTGCAGATGGGAAGAGAGGTATGGAAGGATCAGAAAGATCAGCACAGTCACTAGAAGCATCGTTCTCGAAAAACAGAGTGGCGGTGTCGGTGGGAAGAGAGGTATGGAAGGATCAGAAGGATCAGCACCGTCACTAGAAGCATCGTTCTCGAAAAACAGAGTGGCGGTGCCGGTGGGAAGAGAGGGATGGAAGGATCAGAAGGATCAGCACCGTCACTAGAAGCATCGTTCCCGAAAAACAGAGTGGCGGTGCAGATGGGAAGAGAGGGATGGAAGGATCAGAAGGATCAGCACCGTCACTAGAAGCATCGTTCTCGAAAAACAGAGTGGCGGTGCAGATGGGAAGAGAGGGATGGAAGGATCAGAAGGATCAGCACCGTCACTAGAAGCATCGTTCCCGAAAAACAGAGTGGCGGTGCAGATGGGAAGAGAGGTATGGAAGGATCAGAAAGATCAGCACAGTCACTAGAAGCATCGTTCCCGAAAAACAGAGTGGCGGTGTCGGTGGGAAGAGAGGTATGGAAGGATCAGAAGGATCAGCACCGTCACTAGAAGCATCGTTCCCGAAAAACAGAGTGGCGGTGCAGATGGGAAGAGAGGTATGGAAGGATCAGAAGAATCAGCACCGTCACTAGAAGCATCGTTCCCGAAAAACAGAGTGGCGGTGCAGATGGGAAGAGAGGTATGGAAGGATCAGAAAGATCAGCACAGTCACTAGAAGCATCGTTCCCGAAAAACAGAGTGGCGGTGCCGGTGGGAAGAGAGGGATGGAAGGATCAGAAGGATCAGCACCGTCACTAGAAGCATCGTTCCCGAAAAACAGAGTGGCGGTGCAGATGGGAAGAGAGGGATGGAAGGATCAGAAGGATCAGCACCGTCACTAGAAGCATCGTTCCCGAAAAACAGAGTGGCGGTGCAGATGGGAAGAGAGGTATGGAAGGATCAGAAAGATCAGCACAGTCACTAGAAGCATCGTTCTCGAAAAACAGAGTGGCGGTGTCGGTGGGAAGAGAGGTATGGAAGGATCAGAAGGATCAGCACCGTCACTAGAAGCATCGTTCTCGAAAAACAGAGTGGCGGTGCCGGTGGGAAGAGAGGGATGGAAGGATCAGAAGGATCAGCACCGTCACTAGAAGCATCGTTCCCGAGAAACAGAGTGGCGGTGCAGATGGGAAGAGAGGTATGGAAGGATCAGAAGGATCAGCACCGTCACTAGAAGCATCGTTCTCGAAAAACAGAGTGGCGGTGCAGATGGGAAGAGAGGGATGGAAGGATCAGAAGGATCAGCACCGTCACTAGAAGCATCGTTCCCGAGAAACAGAGTGGCGGTGCAGATGGGAAGAGAGGGATGGAAGGATCAGAAGGATCAGCACCGTCACTAGAAGCATCGTTCCCGAGAAACAGAGTGGCGGTGCAGATGGGAAGAGAGGTATGGAAGGATCAGAAGGATCAGCACCGTCACTAGAAGCATCGTTCCCGAGAAACAGAGTGGCGGTGCAGATGGGAAGAGAGGGATGGAAGGATCAGAAGGATCAGCACCGTCACTAGAAGCATCGTTCTCGAAAAACAGAGTGGCGGTGCCGGTGGGAAGAGAGGTATGGAAGGATCAGAAGGATCAGCACCGTCACTAGAAGCATCGTTCCCGAGAAACAGAGTGGCGGTGCAGATGGGAAGAGAGGTATGGAAGGATCAGAAGGATCAGCACCGTCACTAGAAGCATCGTTCCCGAGAAACAGAGTGGCGGTGCAGATGGGAAGAGAGGTATGGAAGGATCAGAAGGATCAGCACCGTCACTAGAAGCATCGTTCTCGAAAAACAGAGTGGCGGTGCCGGTGGGAAGAGAGGGATGGAAGGATCAGAAGGATCAGCACCGTCACTAGAAGCATCGTTCCCGAGAAACAGAGTGGCGGTGCAGATGGGAAGAGAGGTATGGAAGGATCAGAAGGATCAGCACCGTCACTAGAAGCATCGTTCTCGAAAAACAGAGTGGCGGTGCTGGTGGGAAGAGAGGTATGGAAGGATCAGAAAGATCAGCACAGTCACTAGAAGCATCGTTCCCGAAAAACAGAGTGGCGGTGTCGGTGGGAAGAGAGGTATGGAAGGATCAGAAGGATCAGCACCGTCACTAGAAGCATCGTTCCCGAGAAACAGAGTGGCGGTGCAGATGGGAAGAGAGGTATGGAAGGATCAGAAGGATCAGCACCGTCACTAGAAGCATCGTTCCCGAAAAACAGAGTGGCGGTGCAGATGGGAAGAGAGGTATGGAAGGATCAGAAGGATCAGCACCGTCACTAGAAGCATCGTTCCCGAAAAACAGAGTGGCGGTGCCGGTGGGAAGAGAGGGATGGAAGGATCAGAAGGATCAGCACCGTCACTAGAAGCATCGTTCCCGAGAAACAGAGTGGCGGTGCAGATGGGAAGAGAGGTATGGAAGGATCAGAAGGATCAGCACCGTCACTAGAAGCATCGTTCCCGAAAAACAGAGTGGCGGTGCAGATGGGAAGAGAGGTATGGAAGGATCAGAAAGATCAGCACAGTCACTAGAAGCATCGTTCCCGAAAAACAGAGTGGCGGTGTCGGTGGGAAGAGAGGTATGGAAGGATCAGAAGGATCAGCACCGTCACTAGAAGCATCGTTCCCGAGAAACAGAGTGGCGGTGCCGGTGGGAAGAGAGGTATGGAAGGATCAGAAGGATCAGCACCGTCACTAGAAGCATCGTTCCCGAAAAACAGAGTGGCGGTGCAGATGGGAAGAGAGGGATGGAAGGATCAGAAGGATCAGCACCGTCACTAGAAGCATCGTTCCCGAAAAACAGAGTGGCGGTGCCGGTGGGAAGTGAGGGATGGAAGGATCAGAAGAATCAGCACCGTCACTAGAAGCATCGTTCCCGAAAAACAGAGTGGCGGTGCAGATGGGAAGAGAGGTATGGAAGGATCAGAAAGATCAGCACAGTCACTAGAAGCATCGTTCTCGAAAAACAGAGTGGCGGTGCCGGTGGGAAGAGAGGGATGGAAGGATCAGAAGGATCAGCACCGTCACTAGAAGCATCGTTCCCGAAAAACAGAGTGGCGGTGCAGATGGGAAGAGAGGTATGGAAGGATCAGAAGGATCAGCACCGTCACTAGAAGCATCGTTCCCGAAAAACAGAGTGGCGGTGCAGATGGGAAGAGAGGTATGGAAGGATCAGAAGGATCAGCACCGTCACTAGAAGCATCGTTCCCGAAAAACAGAGTGGCGGTGCAGATGGGAAGAGAGGTATGGAAGGATCAGGAGGATCAGCACCGTCACTAGAAGCATCGTTCCCGAAAAACAGAGTGGCGGTGCAGATGGGAAGAGAGGTATGAAAGGATCAGAAGGATCAGCACCGTCACTAGAAGCATCGTTCCCGAAAAACAGAGTGGCGGTGCAGATGGGAAGAGAGGTATGAAAGGATCAGAAGGATCAGCACCGTCACTAGAAGCATCGTTCCCGAAAAACAGAGTGGCGGTGCAGATGGGAAGAGAGGTATGGAAGGATCAGGAGGATCAGCACCGTCACTAGAAGCATCGTTCCCGAAAAACAGAGTGGCGGTGCAGATGGGAAGAGAGGTATGGAAGGATCAGGAGGATCAGCACCGTCACTAGAAGCATCGTTCCCGAAAAACAGAGTGGCGGTGCAGATGGGAAGAGAGGTATGGAAGGATCAGGAGGATCAGCACCGTCACTAGAAGCATCGTTCCCGAAAAACAGAGTGGCGGTGCAGATGGGAAGAGAGGTATGGAAGGATCAGAAGGATCAGCACCGTCACTAGAAGCATCGTTCCCGAAAAACAGAGTGGCGGTGCCGGTGGGAAGAGAGGGATGGAAGGATCAGAAGGATCAGCACCGTCACTAGAAGCATCGTTCCCGAGAAACAGAGTGGCGGTGCAGATGGGAAGAGAGGTATGGAAGGATCAGAAGGATCAGCACCGTCACTAGAAGCATCGTTCTCGAAAAACAGAGTGGCGGTGCTGGTGGGAAGAGAGGTATGGAAGGATCAGAAAGATCAGCACAGTCACTAGAAGCATCGTTCCCGAAAAACAGAGTGGCGGTGTCGGTGGGAAGAGAGGTATGGAAGGATCAGAAGGATCAGCACCGTCACTAGAAGCATCGTTCCCGAGAAACAGAGTGGCGGTGCAGATGGGAAGAGAGGTATGGAAGGATCAGAAGGATCAGCACCGTCACTAGAAGCATCGTTCCCGAAAAACAGAGTGGCGGTGCAGATGGGAAGAGAGGTATGGAAGGATCAGAAGGATCAGCACCGTCACTAGAAGCATCGTTCCCGAAAAACAGAGTGGCGGTGCCGGTGGGAAGAGAGGGATGGAAGGATCAGAAGGATCAGCACCGTCACTAGAAGCATCGTTCCCGAGAAACAGAGTGGCGGTGCAGATGGGAAGAGAGGTATGGAAGGATCAGAAGGATCAGCACCGTCACTAGAAGCATCGTTCCCGAAAAACAGAGTGGCGGTGCAGATGGGAAGAGAGGTATGGAAGGATCAGAAAGATCAGCACAGTCACTAGAAGCATCGTTCCCGAAAAACAGAGTGGCGGTGTCGGTGGGAAGAGAGGTATGGAAGGATCAGAAGGATCAGCACCGTCACTAGAAGCATCGTTCCCGAGAAACAGAGTGGCGGTGCCGGTGGGAAGAGAGGTATGGAAGGATCAGAAGGATCAGCACCGTCACTAGAAGCATCGTTCCCGAAAAACAGAGTGGCGGTGCAGATGGGAAGAGAGGGATGGAAGGATCAGAAGGATCAGCACCGTCACTAGAAGCATCGTTCCCGAAAAACAGAGTGGCGGTGCCGGTGGGAAGTGAGGGATGGAAGGATCAGAAGAATCAGCACCGTCACTAGAAGCATCGTTCCCGAAAAACAGAGTGGCGGTGCAGATGGGAAGAGAGGTATGGAAGGATCAGAAAGATCAGCACAGTCACTAGAAGCATCGTTCTCGAAAAACAGAGTGGCGGTGCCGGTGGGAAGAGAGGGATGGAAGGATCAGAAGGATCAGCACCGTCACTAGAAGCATCGTTCCCGAAAAACAGAGTGGCGGTGCAGATGGGAAGAGAGGTATGGAAGGATCAGAAGGATCAGCACCGTCACTAGAAGCATCGTTCCCGAAAAACAGAGTGGCGGTGCAGATGGGAAGAGAGGTATGGAAGGATCAGAAGGATCAGCACCGTCACTAGAAGCATCGTTCCCGAAAAACAGAGTGGCGGTGCAGATGGGAAGAGAGGTATGGAAGGATCAGGAGGATCAGCACCGTCACTAGAAGCATCGTTCCCGAAAAACAGAGTGGCGGTGCAGATGGGAAGAGAGGTATGAAAGGATCAGAAGGATCAGCACCGTCACTAGAAGCATCGTTCCCGAAAAACAGAGTGGCGGTGCAGATGGGAAGAGAGGTATGAAAGGATCAGAAGGATCAGCACCGTCACTAGAAGCATCGTTCCCGAAAAACAGAGTGGCGGTGCAGATGGGAAGAGAGGTATGGAAGGATCAGGAGGATCAGCACCGTCACTAGAAGCATCGTTCCCGAAAAACAGAGTGGCGGTGCAGATGGGAAGAGAGGTATGGAAGGATCAGGAGGATCAGCACCGTCACTAGAAGCATCGTTCACGAGAAACAGAAAGGCGGTGCCGGTGGGAAGAGAGGTATGGAAGGATCAGAAGGATCAGCACCGTCACTAGAAGCATCGTTCCCGAAAAACAGAATGGCGGTGTCGGTGGGAAGAGAGGTATGGAAGGATCAGAAGGATCAGCACCGTCACTAGAAGCATCGTTCCCGAAAAACAGAATGGCGGTGTCGGTGGGAAGAGAGGTATGGAAGGATCAGAAGGATCAGCACCGTCACTAGAAGCATCGTTCCCGAAAAACAGAGTGGCGGTGCAGATGGGAAGAGAGGTATGGAAGGATCAGAAGGATCAGCACCGTCACTAGAAGCATCGTTCTCGAAAAACAGAGTGGCGGTGCAGATGGGAAGAGAGGTATGGAAGGATCAGAAGGATCAGCACCGTCACTAGAAGCATCGTTCTCGAAAAACAGAGTGGCGGTGCAGATGGGAAGAGAGGTATGGAAGGATCAGAAGGATCAGCACCGTCACTAGAAGCATCGTTCCCGAAAAACAGAGTGGCGGTGTCGGTGGGAAGAGAGGTATGGAAGGATCAGAAGAATCAGCACCGTCACTAGAAGCATCGTTCCCGAAAAACAGAGTGGCGGTGCAGATGGGAAGAGAGGTATGGAAGGATCAGAAGGATCAGCACCGTCACTAGAAGCATCGTTCTCGAAAAACAGAGTGGCGGTGCAGATGGGAAGAGAGGTATGGAAGGATCAGAAGGATCAGCACCGTCACTAGAAGCATCGTTCCCGAAAAACAGAGTGGCGGTGTCGGTGGGAAGAGAGGTATGGAAGGATCAGAAGAATCAGCACCGTCACTAGAAGCATCGTTCCCGAAAAACAGAGTGGCGGTGCAGATGGGAAGAGAGGTATGGAAGGATCAGAAGGATCAGCACCGTCACTAGAAGCATCGTTCCCGAAAAACAGAGTGGCGGTGCAGATGGGAAGAGAGGTATGGAAGGATCAGAAGGATCAGCACCGTCACTAGAAGCATCGTTTTCGAGAAACAGAGTGGCGGTGCAGATGGGAAGAGAGGTATGGAAGGATCAGAAGGATCAGCACCGTCACTAGAACCATCGTTCCCGAAAAACAGAGTGGCGTTGTCGGTGGGAAGAGAGGTATGGAAGGATCAGAAGGATCAGCACCGTCACTAGAAGCATCGTTCCCGAAAAACAGAATGGCGGTGTCGGTGGGAAGAGAGGTATGGAAGGATCAGAAGGATCAGCACCGTCACTAGAAGCATCGTTCCCGAAAAACAGAATGGCGGTGTCGGTGGGAAGAGAGGTATGGAAGGATCAGAAGGATCAGCACCGTCACTAGAAGCATCGTTCCCGAAAAACAGAGTGGCGGTGTCGGTGGGAAGAGAGGTATGGAAGGATCAGAAGGATCAGCACCGTCACTAGAAGCATCGTTCTCGAGAAACAGAGTGGCGGTGCCGGTGGGAAGAGAGGTATGGAAGGATCATTAGGATCAGCACCGTCACTAGAAGCATCGTTTTCGAGAAACAGAGTGGCGGTGCAGATGGGAAGAGAGGTATGGAAGGATCAGAAGGATCAGCACCGTCACTAGAAGCATCGTTCCCGAAAAACAGAATGGCGTTGTCGGTGGGAAGAGAGGTATGGAAGGATCAGAAGGATCAGCACCGTCACTAGAAGCATCGTTCTCGAGAAACAGAGTGGCGGTGCCGGTGGGAAGAGAGGTATGGAAGGATCAGAAGGATCAGCACCGTCACTAGAAGCATCGTTCCCGAAAAACAGAGTGGCGGTGCAGATGGGAAGAGAGGGATGGAAGGATCAGAAGGATCAGCACCGTCACTAGAAGCATCGTTCCCGAAAAACAGAGTGGCGGTGTCGGTGGGAAGAGAGGTATGGAAGGATCAGAAGAATCAGCACCGTCACTAGAAGCATCGTTCGCGAAAAACAGAGTGGCGGTGTCGGTGGGAAGAGAGGTATGGAAGGATCAGAAGAATCAGCACCGTCACTAGAAGCATCGTTCGCGAAAAACAGAGTGGCGGTGTCGGTGGGAAGAGAGGTATGGAAGGATCAGAAGAATCAGCACCGTCACTAGAAGCATCGTTTTCGAGAAACAGAGTGGCGGTGCAGATGGGAAGAGAGGTATGGAAGGATCAGAAGGATCAGCACCGTCACTAGAAGCATCGTTCCCGAAAAACAGAGTGGCGGTGTCGGTGGGAAGAGAGGTATGGAAGGATCAGAAGAATCAGCACCGTCACTAGAAGCATCGTTCGCGAAAAACAGAGTGGCGGTGTCGGTGGGAAGAGAGGTATGGAAGGATCAGAAGAATCAGCACCGTCACTAGAAGCATCGTTCGCGAAAAACAGAGTGGCGGTGTCGGTGGGAAGAGAGGTATGGAAGGATCAGAAGAATCAGCACCGTCACTAGAAGCATCGTTTTCGAGAAACAGAGTGGCGGTGCAGATGGGAAGAGAGGTATGGAAGGATCAGAAGGATCAGCACCGTCACTAGAAGCATCGTTCCCGAAAAACAGAGTGGCGGTGTCGGTGGGAAGAGAGGTATGGAAGGATCAGAAGAATCAGCACCGTCACTAGAAGCATCGTTCGCGAAAAACAGAGTGGCGGTGTCGGTGGGAAGAGAGGTATGGAAGGATCAGAAGAATCAGCACCGTCACTAGAAGCATCGTTCCCGAAAAACAGAGTGGCGGTGCAGATGGGAAGAGAGGTATGGAAGGATCAGAAGGATCAGCACCGTCACTAGAAGCATCGTTCCCGAAAAACAGAGTGGCGGTGCAGATGGGAAGAGAGGTATGGAAGGATCAGAAGGATCAGCACCGTCACTAGAAGCATCGTTCGCGAAAAACAGAGTGGCGGTGTCGGTGGGAAGAGAGGTATGGAAGGATCAGAAGAATCAGCACCGTCACTAGAAGCATCGTTCCCGAAAAACAGAGTGGCGGTGCCGGTGGGAAGAGAGGTATGGAAGGATCAGAAGGATCAGCACCGTCACTAGAAGCATCGTTCCCGAAAAACAGAGTGGCGGTGCCGGTGGGAAGAGAGGTATGGAAGGATCAGAAGGATCAGCACCGTCACTAGAAGCATCGTTCTCGAAAAACAGAGTGGCGGTGCAGATGGGAAGAGAGGGATGGAAGGATCAGAAGGATCAGCACCGTCACTAGAAGCATCGTTCCCGAGAAACAGAGTGGCGGTGCAGATGGGAAGAGAGGTATGGAAGGATCAGGAGGATCAGCACCGTCACTAGAAGCATCGTTCACGAGAAACAGAAAGGCGGTGCCGGTGGGAAGAGAGGTATGGAAGGATCAGAAGGATCAGCACCGTCACTAGAAGCATCGTTCTCGAAAAACAGAGTGGCGTTGCAGATGGGAAGAGAGGGATGGAAGGATCAGAAGGATCAGCACCGTCACTAGAAGCATCGTTCCCGAGAAACAGAGTGGCGGTGCAGATGGGAAGAGAGGGATGGAAGGATCAGAAGGATCAGCACCGTCACTAGAAGCATCGTTCCCGAGAAACAGAGTGGCGGTGCAGATGGGAAGAGAGGTATGGAAGGATCAGGAGGATCAGCACCGTCACTAGAAGCATCGTTCACGAGAAACAGAAAGGCGGTGCCGGTGGGAAGAGAGGGATGGAAGGATCAGAAGGATCAGCACCGTCACTAGAAGCATCGTTCTCGAAAAACAGAGTGGCGGTGCAGATGGGAAGAGAGGGATGGAAGGATCAGAAGGATCAGCACCGTCACTAGAAGCATCGTTCCCGAGAAACAGAGTGGCGGTGCAGATGGGAAGAGAGAGATGGAAGGATCAGAAGGATCAGCACCGTCACTAGAAGCATCGTTCTCGAAAAACAGAGTGGCGGTGCAGATTGGAAGAGAGGGATGGAAGGATCAGAAGGATCAGCACCGTCACTAGAAGCATCGTTCCCGAGAAACAGAGTGGCGGTGCAGATGGGAAGAGAGAGATGGAAGGATCAGAAGGATCAGCACAGTCACTAGAAGCATCGTTCTCGAAAAACAGAGTGGCGGTGCAGATTGGAAGAGAGGGATGGAAGGATCAGAAGGATCAGCACCGTCACTAGAAGCATCGTTCCCGAGAAACAGAGTGGCGGTGCAGATGGGAAGAGAGAGATGGAAGGATCAGAAGGATCAGCACCGTCACTAGAAGCATCGTTCCCGAGAAACAGAGTGGCGGTGCAGATTGGAAGAGAGGGACGGAAGGATCAGGAGGATCAGCACCGTCACTAGAAGCATCGTTCTCGAAAAACAGAGTGGCGGTGCCGGTGGGAAGAGAGGGATGGAAGGATCAGAAAGATCAGCACCGTCACTAGAAGCATCGTTCCCGAAAAACAGAGTGGCGGTGCAGATGGGAAGAGAGGGATGGAAGGATCAGAAGGATCAGCACCGTCACTAGAAGCATCGTTCTCGAGAAACAGAGTAGCGGTGCAGATGGGAAGAGAGGGATGGAAGGATCAGAAGGATCAGCACCGTCACTAGAAGCATCGTTCTCGAAAAACAGAGTGGCGGTGCCGGTGGGAAGAGAGGGATGGAAGGATCAGAAGGATCAGCACCGTCACTAGAAGCATCGTTCTCGAAAAACAGAGTGGCGGTGCAGATGGGAAGAGAGGGATGGAAGGATCAGAAGGATCAGCACCGTCACTAGAAGCATCGTTCCCGAAAAACAGAGTGGCGGTGCCGGTGGGAAGAGAGGGATGGAAGGATCAGAAGGATCAGCACCGTCACTAGAAGCATCGTTCTCGAGAAACAGAGTAGCGGTGCAGATGGGAAGAGAGGGATGGAAGGATCAGAAGGATCAGCACCGTCACTAGAAGCATCGTTCCCGAAAAACAGAGTGGCGGTGCCGGTGGGAAGAGAGGGATGGAAGGATCAGAAGGATCAGCACCGTCACTAGAAGCATCGTTCTCGAAAAACAGAGTGGCGGTGCCGGTGGGAAGAGAGGGATGGAAGGATCAGAAGGATCAGCACCGTCACTAGAAGCATCGTTCTCGAGAAACAGAGTAGCGGTGCAGATGGGAAGAGAGGGATGGAAGGATCAGAAGGATCAGCACCGTCACTAGAAGCATCGTTCTCGAGAAACAGAGTAGCGGTGCAGATGGGAAGAGAGGGATGGAAGGATCAGAAGGATCAGCACCGTCACTAGAAGCATCGTTCTCGAAAAACAGAGTGGCGGTGCAGATGGGAAGAGAGGGATGGAAGGATCAGAAGGATCAGCACCGTCACTAGAAGCATCGTTCTCGAGAAACAGAGTGGCGGTGCAGATGGGAAGAGAGGGATGGAAGGATCAGAAGGATCAGCACCGTCACTAGAAGCATCGTTCTCGAAAAACAGAGTAGCGGTGCAGATGGGAAGAGAGGGATGGAAGGATCAGAAGGATCAGCACCGTCACTAGAAGCATCGTTCTCGAAAAACAGAGTGGCGGTGCAGATGGGAAGAGAGGGATGGAAGGATCAGAAGGATCAGCACCGTCACTAGAAGCATCGTTCCCGAGAAACAGAGTGGCGGTGCAGATGGGAAGAGAGGGATGGAAGGATCAGAAGGATCAGCACCGTCACTAGAAGCATCGTTCTCGAGAAACAGAGTAGCGGTGCAGATGGGAAGAGAGGGATGGAAGGATCAGAAGGATCAGCACCGTCACTAGAAGCATCGTTCTCGAAAAACAGAGTGGCGGTGCAGATGGGAAGAGAGGGATGGAAGGATCAGAAGGATCAGCACCGTCACTAGAAGCATCGTTCTCGAGAAACAGAGTGGCGGTGCAGATTGGAAGAGAGGGACGGAAGGATCAGAAGGATCAGCACCGTCACTAGAAGCATCGTTCTCGAGAAACAGAGTAGCGGTGCAGATGGGAAGAGAGGGATGGAAGGATCAGAAGGATCAGCACCGTCACTAGAAGCATCGTTCTCGAGAAACAGAGTAGCGGTGCAGATGGGAAGAGAGGGATGGAAGGATCAGAAGGATCAGCACCGTCACTAGAAGCATCGTTCTCGAAAAACAGAGTGGCGGTGCAGATGGGAAGAGAGGGATGGAAGGATCAGAAGGATCAGCACCGTCACTAGAAGCATCGTTCTCGAGAAACAGAGTGGCGGTGCAGATGGGAAGAGAGGGATGGAAGGATCAGAAGGATCAGCACCGTCACTAGAAGCATCGTTCTCGAAAAACAGAGTGGCGGTGCAGATGGGAAGAGAGGGATGGAAGGATCAGAAGGATCAGCACCGTCACTAGAAGCATCGTTCTCGAAAAACAGAGTGGCGGTGCAGATGGGAAGAGAGGGACGGAAGGATCAGAAGGATCAGCACCGTCACTAGAAGCATCGTTCCCGAGAAACAGAGTGGCGGTGCAGATGGGAAGAGAGGGATGGAAGGATCAGAAGGATCAGCACCGTCACTAGAAGCATCGTTCTCGAAAAACAGAGTGGCGGTGCAGATTGGAAGAGAGGGACGGAAGGATCAGAAGGATCAGCACCGTCACTAGAAGCATCGTTCCCGAGAAACAGAGTGGCGGTGCAGATGGGAAGAGAGGGATGGAAGGATCAGAAGGATCAGCACCGTCACTAGAAGCATCGTTCTCGAAAAACAGAGTGGCGGTGCCGGTGGGAAGAGAGGGATGGAAGGATCAGAAGGATCAGCACCGTCACTAGAAGCATCGTTCCCGAAAAACAGAGTGGCGGTGCAGATGGGAAGAGAGGGATGGAAGGATCAGAAGGATCAGCACCGTCACTAGAAGCATCGTTCTCGAGAAACAGAGTAGCGGTGCAGATGGGAAGAGAGGGATGGAAGGATCAGAAGGATCAGCACCGTCACTAGAAGCATCGTTCTCGAAAAACAGAGTGGCGGTGCCGGTGGGAAGAGAGGGATGGAAGGATCAGAAGGATCAGCACCGTCACTAGAAGCATCGTTCTCGAGAAACAGAGTAGCGGTGCAGATGGGAAGAGAGGGATGGAAGGATCAGAAGGATCAGCACCGTCACTAGAAGCATCGTTCTCGAGAAACAGAGTGGCGGTGCAGATGGGAAGAGAGGGATGGAAGGATCAGAAGGATCAGCACCGTCACTAGAAGCATCGTTCTCGAAAAACAGAGTGGCGGTGCAGATGGGAAGAG
This sequence comes from Caenorhabditis sulstoni, assembly GCA_963966605.1. Taxonomy (NCBI): domain Eukaryota; kingdom Metazoa; phylum Nematoda; class Chromadorea; order Rhabditida; family Rhabditidae; genus Caenorhabditis; species Caenorhabditis sulstoni. The sequence continues at coordinate 9,406,947 of OZ016478.1, forward strand.
AGGGATGGAAGGATCAGAAGGATCAGCACCGTCACTAGAAGCATCGTTCTCGAAAAACAGAGTGGCGGTGCAGATGGGAAGAGAGGGATGGAAGGATCAGAAGGATCAGCACCGTCACTAGAAGCATCGTTCCCGAAAAACAGAGTGGCGGTGCCGGTGGGAAGAGAGGTATGGAAGGATCAGAAGGATCAGCACAGTCACTAGAAGCATCGTTCGCGAGAAACAGAGTGGCGGTGCCGGTGGGAAGAGAGGGATGGAAGGATCAGAAGGATCAGCACAGTCACTAGAAGCATCGTTCGCGAGAAACAGAGTGGCGGTGCCGGTGGGAAGAGAGGGATGGAAGGATCAGAAGAATCAGCACCGTCACTAGAAGCATCGTTCTCGAAAAACAGAGTGGCGGTGCCGGTGGGAAGAGAGGGATGGAAGGATCAGAAGGATCAGCACCGTCACTAGAAGCATCGTTCTCGAAAAACAGAGTGGCGGTGCAGATGGGAAGAGAGGGATGGAAGAATCAGAAGGATCAGCACCGTCACTAGAAGCATCGTTCTCGAAAAACAGAGTGGCGGTGCAGATGGGAAGAGAGGGATGGAAGGATCAGAAGGATCAGCACCGTCACTAGAAGCATCGTTCCCGAAAAACAGAGTGGCGGTGCAGATGGGAAGAGAGGGATGGAAGGATCAGAAGGATCAGCACCGTCACTAGAAGCATCGTTCTCGAAAAACAGAGTGGCGGTGCAGATGGGAAGAGAGGGATGGAAGGATCAGAAGGATCAGCACCGTCACTAGAAGCATCGTTCCCGAAAAACAGAGTGGCGGTGCCGGTGGGAAGAGAGGTATGGAAGGATCAGAAGGATCAGCACAGTCACTAGAAGCATCGTTCGCGAGAAACAGAGTGGCGGTGCCGGTGGGAAGAGAGGGATGGAAGGATCAGAAGGATCAGCACAGTCACTAGAAGCATCGTTCGCGAGAAACAGAGTGGCGGTGCCGGTGGGAAGAGAGGGATGGAAGGATCAGAAGAATCAGCACCGTCACTAGAAGCATCGTTCTCGAAAAACAGAGTGGCGGTGCAGATGGGAAGAGAGGGATGGAAGGATCAGAAGGATCAGCACCGTCACTAGAAGCATCGTTCCCGAGAAACAGAGTGGCGGTGCAGATGGGAAGAGAGGGATGGAAGGATCAGAAGGATCAGCACCGTCACTAGAAGCATCGTTCCCGAGAAACAGAGTGGCGGTGCAGATGGGAAGAGAGGGATGGAAAGATCAGAAGGATCAGCACCGTCACTAGAAGCATCGTTCTCGAAAAACAGAGTGGCGGTGCAGATTGGAAGAGAGGGATGGAAGGATCAGAAGGATCAGCACCGTCACTAGAAGCATCGTTCCCGAGAAACAGAGTGGCGGTGCAGATGGGAAGAGAGGGATGGAAGGATCAGAAGGATCAGCACCGTCACTAGAAGCATCGTTCCCGAGAAACAGAGTGGCGGTGCAGATGGGAAGAGAGGGATGGAAGGATCAGAAGGATCAGCACCGTCACTAGAAGCATCGTTCCCGAGAAACAGAGTGGCGGTGCAGATGGGAAGAGAGGGATGGAAGGATCAGAAGGATCAGCACCGTCACTAGAAGCATCGTTCTCGAAAAACAGAGTGGCGGTGCAGATTGGAAGAGAGGGATGGAAGGATCAGAAGGATCAGCACCGTCACTAGAAGCATCGTTCCCGAGAAACAGAGTGGCGGTGCAGATGGGAAGAGAGGTATAGAAGGATCAGAAGGATCAGCACCGTCACTAGAAGCATCGTTCTCGAAAAACAGAGTGGCGGTGCAGATTGGAAGAGAGGGACGGAAGGATCAGAAAGATCAGCACCGTCACTAGAAGCATCGTTCCCGAGAAACAGAGTGGCGGTGCAGATGGGAAGAGAGGTATAGAAGGATCAGAAGGATCAGCACCGTCACTAGAAGCATCGTTCTCGAAAAACAGAGTGGCGGTGCAGATTGGAAGAGAGGGACGGAAGGATCAGAAGGATCAGCACCGTCACTAGAAGCATCGTTCCCGAGAAACAGAGTGGCGGTGCAGATGGGAAGAGAGGTATAGAAGGATCAGAAGGATCAGCACCGTCACTAGAAGCATCGTTCTCGAAAAACAGAGTGGCGGTGCAGATTGGAAGAGAGGGACGGAAGGATCAGAAAGATCAGCACCGTCACTAGAAGCATCGTTCCCGAGAAACAGAGTGGCGGTGCAGATGGGAAGAGAGGGATGGAAGGATCAGAAGGATCAGCACCGTCACTAGAAGCATCGTTCCCGAGAAACAGAGTGGCGGTGCAGATGGGAAGAGAGGGATGGAAGGATCAGAAGGATCAGCACCGTCACTAGAAGCATCGTTCCCGAGAAACAGAGTGGCGGTGCAGATGGGAAGAGAGGGATGGAAGGATCAGAAGGATCAGCACCGTCACTAGAAGCATCGTTCTCGAAAAACAGAGTGGCGGTGCAGATTGGAAGAGAGGGATGGAAGGATCAGAAGGATCAGCACCGTCACTAGAAGCATCGTTCTCGAAAAACAGAGTGGCGGTGCCGGTGGGAAGAGAGGGATGGAAGGATCAGAAGGATCAGCACCGTCACTAGAAGCATCGTTCTCGAAAAACAGAGTGGCGGTGCAGATTGGAAGAGAGGGACGGAAGGATCAGAAAGATCAGCACCGTCACTAGAAGCATCGTTCCCGAAAAACAGAGTGGCGGTGCCGGTGGGAAGAGAGGGATGGAAGGATCAGAAGGATCAGCACCGTCACTAGAAGCATCGTTCTCGAAAAACAGAGTGGCGGTGCAGATGGGAAGAGAGGGATGGAAGGATCAGAAGGATCAGCACCGTCACTAGAAGCATCGTTCCCGAGAAACAGAGTGGCGGTGCAGATTGGAAGAGAGGGACGGAAGGATCAGAAGGATCAGCACCGTCACTAGAAGCATCGTTCTCGAAAAACAGAGTGGCGGTGCCGGTGGGAAGAGAGGGATGGAAGGATCAGAAGGATCAGCACCGTCACTAGAAGCATCGTTCCCGAAAAACAGAGTGGCGGTGCAGATGGGAAGAGAGGGATGGAAGGATCAGAAGGATCAGCACCGTCACTAGAAGCATCGTTCTCGAAAAACAGAGTGGCGGTGCAGATTGGAAGAGAGGGACGGAAGGATCAGAAAGATCAGCACCGTCACTAGAAGCATCGTTCCCGAAAAACAGAGTGGCGGTGCCGGTGGGAAGAGAGGGATGGAAGGATCAGAAGGATCAGCACCGTCACTAGAAGCATCGTTCTCGAAAAACAGAGTGGCGGTGCAGATGGGAAGAGAGGGATGGAAGGATCAGAAGGATCAGCACCGTCACTAGAAGCATCGTTCCCGAGAAACAGAGTGGCGGTGCAGATTGGAAGAGAGGGACGGAAGGATCAGAAGGATCAGCACCGTCACTAGAAGCATCGTTCTCGAAAAACAGAGTGGCGGTGCAGATTGGAAGAGAGGTATGGAAGGATCAGAAGGATCAGCACCGTCACTAGAAGCATCGTTCCCGAGAAACAGAGTGGCGGTGCAGATTGGAAGAGAGGTATGGAAGGATCAGAAGGATCAGCACCGTCACTAGAAGCATCGTTCTCGAAAAACAGAGTGGCGGTGCAGATTGGAAGAGAGGGACGGAAGGATCAGAAGGATCAGCACCGTCACTAGAAGCATCGTTCCCGAGAAACAGAGTGGCGGTGCAGATTGGAAGAGAGGGACGGAAGGATCAGAAGGATCAGCACCGTCACTAGAAGCATCGTTCCCGAGAAACAGAGTGGCGGTGCAGATTGGAAGAGAGGGACGGAAGGATCAGAAGGATCAGCACCGTCACTAGAAGCATCGTTCCCGAGAAACAGAGTGGCGGTGCAGATTGGAAGAGAGGTATGGAAGGATCAGAAGGATCAGCACCGTCACTAGAAGCATCGTTCTCGAAAAACAGAGTGGCGGTGCAGATTGGAAGAGAGGGACGGAAGGATCAGAAGGATCAGCACCGTCACTAGAAGCATCGTTCTCGAAAAACAGAGTGGCGGTGCCGGTGGGAAGAGAGGGATGGAAGGATCAGAAGGATCAGCACCGTCACTAGAAGCATCGTTCTCGAAAAACAGAGTGGCGGTGCAGATGGGAAGAGAGGTATGGAAGGATCAGAAGGATCAGCACCGTCACTAGAAGCATCGTTCCCGAAAAACAGAGTGGCGGTGCAGATTGGAAGAGAGGGACGGAAGGATCAGAAGGATCAGCACCGTCACTAGAAGCATCGTTCCCGAGAAACAGAGTGGCGGTGCAGATTGGAAGAGAGGGACGGAAGGATCAGAAGGATCAGCACCGTCACTAGAAGCATCGTTCTCGAAAAACAGAGTGGCGGTGCAGATTGGAAGAGAGGGACGGAAGGATCAGAAGGATCAGCACCGTCACTAGAAGCATCGTTCCCGAGAAACAGAGTGGCGGTGCAGATTGGAAGAGAGGTATGGAAGGATCAGAAGGATCAGCACCGTCACTAGAAGCATCGTTCTCGAAAAACAGAGTGGCGGTGCAGATTGGAAGAGAGGGACGGAAGGATCAGAAGGATCAGCACCGTCACTAGAAGCATCGTTCCCGAGAAACAGAGTGGCGGTGCAGATTGGAAGAGAGGTATGGAAGGATCAGAAGGATCAGCACCGTCACTAGAAGCATCGTTCTCGAAAAACAGAGTGGCGGTGCAGATTGGAAGAGAGGGACGGAAGGATCAGAAGGATCAGCACCGTCACTAGAAGCATCGTTCCCGAGAAACAGAGTGGCGGTGCAGATTGGAAGAGAGGGACGGAAGGATCAGAAGGATCAGCACCGTCACTAGAAGCATCGTTCTCGAAAAACAGAGTGGCGGTGCAGATTGGAAGAGAGGGACGGAAGGATCAGAAGGATCAGCACCGTCACTAGAAGCATCGTTCTCGAAAAACAGAGTGGCGGTGCAGATGGGAAGAGAGGTATGGAAGGATCAGAAGGATCAGCACCGTCACTAGAAGCATCGTTCCCGAAAAACAGAGTGGCGGTGCAGATTGGAAGAGAGGGACGGAAGGATCAGAAGGATCAGCACCGTCACTAGAAGCATCGTTCCCGAGAAACAGAGTGGCGGTGCAGATTGGAAGAGAGGGACGGAAGGATCAGAAGGATCAGCACCGTCACTAGAAGCATCGTTCTCGAAAAACAGAGTGGCGGTGCAGATTGGAAGAGAGGGACGGAAGGATCAGAAGGATCAGCACCGTCACTAGAAGCATCGTTCCCGAGAAACAGAGTGGCGGTGCAGATTGGAAGAGAGGTATGGAAGGATCAGAAGGATCAGCACCGTCACTAGAAGCATCGTTCTCGAAAAACAGAGTGGCGGTGCAGATTGGAAGAGAGGGACGGAAGGATCAGAAGGATCAGCACCGTCACTAGAAGCATCGTTCCCGAGAAACAGAGTGGCGGTGCAGATTGGAAGAGAGGTATGGAAGGATCAGAAGGATTGTCAGGCGCGGACGCTTCTCTACAATTCCCGTCAAAGCATTCCCCGATTAGTCGAAGCGAAACACTTGTTTCCCCTCCAATACCGATCGCCCGCCAGGCACAGTGCGCGTCAGCACGTGCACTGACGCACTTCGAGCGCTTGGCGCACAGCCGGCGCACCTTCTTTCTCAAGTTTGTCATTCATTCTGTTTTTTGCTTTGGTGCTGAGAGGTGACTGCTTGTCGCCCTCCAGTTCTGTTATTAAAATAAAACAGTGTCAAGGTATTGGTGTTTAGCCAATTGTTGTTAAGTGAGAGGTGTGTGTTGTGCAACGGACCGTCGTTGCCTGCCGTGCCCTCACTAGTGTGTGTTTATTCACCGAGTCGCTTGACTCGATTCGGTGACTTGGGGGCCGAACGTTATTGGAAAAGCAAACCAACACTTCATCGATAAGTGTGGGTGCGCTGGACCTGTCGTGAAACTCGAACGAGCGGGAGCGAAATTCGATCAGAGTATCGATTTTCCCAAACGTGAGGGCGAAACGAGTGAGAGAACCGCTAAGAAAACCGGTTGCTACGGAGATTTTGGAAAGTAAGCGTATATTTGGGCGATAAAACGCGCAAATAGTGCCGAAATAGTCGAAAAATCGGAAAAAGGCGAAAAATATTGATTTTTCGGAGAAAAAACGGTAATAGAGTGTTCCGGCGGTGGAAAGTGTATTGCATCCGTGACATTAACGCGTCAGAAACAGGAAAAAAGGTGGAAAACCAGAATTCTTGCAGCGTGTATATCGGAAGTGACGAGAATCATGGAGATGGAGGATGACATTCTGGAGGAGTTGCGCCTATCGGAGGAAAGTGGAACGGAGAATGGAGCTGAAGAGGAGAGGAAAAAGGCAGAGGAGAAGCAGCAACAGGTTGAGGCCGAGGCTCAAGAGAGAAGGATGAGGAAGAAGAAAGAGGTAAAATGGCAAGAAAGAATGGAACAAACGATGACGAACCTCATGCCGTATTGCAAGGCCAGTAGAGACCAGATCAAAGCGCTGTGCAAGCCACTGCTAGAGGAGGTAGAAAAGGGAAATAGAGAGATAGAAAGGATGGAGAGGGTAGTCAAAAAGAAAGAAGATGAAAGAGAAACCATGGCGAGTATAGTAGAGGCGATGCAGCAGAAAGAGGAAGAGTTGCTAAGGGAAATGGAGAAAGGGCAACCAGAGCTAGAAATGGAACGCATTGCCAGCGAGCATAACTGTGAAACTCCAGAAGAGCTGAACGCTAGGCTGAAACTAGTATATGCACTAAAAAAGGAGCTCGAGAAGGCAGAATATGAAAAGAGTATTTTCCAGGAAGAGGCTCAGAGGGAGAGAGAGAGGAAGGCCGAGGAGAAGTTAGAGGTGATGAAGGGCAAAGCGCTCATTGCCAAGCTCGAGAAGGACAACAAGAGAATAATGAAGGAGCTGAAAGAGCTGAGACTCCATCAATTCGATAATCAGCTGGTCCGAGATGGTAAGGAAGGAATAAGGAGAAAAGAAGAAGAGAAGAATGGATTGCAGACTATGGAAGAGAAGTGGAGGCGAGCGAGTTATACAAGGCAGGAAGCGGCTCCAGAGCAGAATCGTAAGTATCAGAAAGAGGTGCCACGAGGCTACCATGAGCAGACACAGGAAATCACGGATGGGGAAGAGAGTGGAGAAGAGGAAAAGTTGGAGGAAGAGATAGTAAGAGAGGAATGGGAGGAGAGAGAGGAGAGGAAAATGGGGAGTAATCCGTGGGAGATGATGATCATGGCCCAGGTAGTACCGGAACCAACAGCTTTTTCGGGAGAAGAAGCAAAAGACAGTCTAGAAACGTTTGCGGAAGTATTTCACATGAAGTATGGAGCATTCGCCGCAAGACAACAACTCATTTTGCTCGAGTCAAAGTTTTTGAAAGGGAAAGCTCTGAAGGTATTCAAGGGAATTCCGAAGGAGGAAAAGAAGACGGTATCGAGAGCAATGGAGGCATTGGCGGGGAGACTGAGAGTGTCGAAGGAAGATGAATCGCGAAGAGCTAAAGCTAACTGGGAAAGATTGAGATTGCAAGAGGGCCAAAGTTACACTGACTTCTGTATGAAAGTTGATGAGGTGGCCAGAAAGGCGTTCGCGAGAGTAGGAAGGGCAGAGTTGTCATCAACCAAAATGACTAAGCTCCAGCTGGCGTTAGAAAAGAATGAGCAACTGGGCACTATAATTGAAGCGAGACTGCTGGACGAGCCAGAAGAACTACATTATGAGAAGGCTAAGTTAGTGCTGACGAGGTTGGAAATGAGAAGTGAGGAGAAAAAAAAGAAAAAGGAAAAGGAGGGAGAAAAGGTGAAGGAGAAAGGGAAGGGAGAAGAAAGGAAGGGAGAAGAAAAGAAGATAGAGCAGAAAGGAAGTAGTCAAACTAATGTCAGAACAGGGCAGAGCATGAATGTGAACCACGGGGGGCAGAGCCAACCGATGGGTCAGAATCAGGCCGGTAAAGAACGCAACAGTGATGATGTGAGGAATCAGAGAGGGGACAGATGTGAATTCTGTGGAAACTTTGGAGCCTATCATTTGGCCACGTGTCCGAACGTGAAATGCTACAAATGCAACCAAAAAGGACACACATCGCCAAGATGCCCAAACACGAACCAACCGCCGCAGTGGAGAAGGGAGGAACAGAGGAAAGGGGAAGAAGAGAAGACGGTCCAAGTGGTGGAGGAGAAAGGGAAAGGCGAGGAAGAGGTGAAGAAAGAACGAGAAAAGGAAAAAGAGAGAGCAAAAGAGGAGACGGGACCGAAGACGGTGGAAAAAGGAAGGATAGGAAGATCGGAGGTAGAGCTGCTGGTAGATAGTGGTTCGAGTATCTCAATACTTGCAAAAAACATCTGGAATAGACTGATAAGAGAAAATTCTACGGAATGGTTCAGAAATGTAGTGGTGGAGAGGTCCACAAAGAACCAAGTATACACTGCTAATGGACAGCCGATGCAGCTCACGCAGGTGGTGAAGCTCAACACGGCCATGAGAAGCAGAACACGAGAAGTGGTCTATCACATCGCGGACATTCAAAGAGCTTCCATCATTCTGGGAACGAATGCGTTCAAGGACATGGGAGTAAAGATGAAATTCAGCGAAGAACCAAGAGAATTAAGACTGGTGAAGGATGTCCGACTGGTGCCGAGCGCATGGCGAGTGGTAGAAGGACAGGTCGAAGGTGTCATTGAAAGGGAGAAAGAGGAGGTGTTACTGAACCCAAAAGTAGATGAACTAGCAGAAGCGGTAGCGAGGATGAGCAAAGAGGGGAGAATAATGGTCCAGGTGGTAAACTTTGGAAAAGAACCCAAAGTACTCAAGAAAGGACAAGTGCTCGCGGTGGTAGAGTGGGAAGAGATGGTGGTGAGAGAATGGAAAGTGAACCTGGAAAAGATAGCGGAGGATAGGCTGAAACAGAAAGAAAGCGAACAGAAAGAATCGGGTGTGGACGAGCAAGAAGTATGTGCAGCAGTGGGTGAGAGAGAGAAAGGAGATAGATTGAAGGAGATGTGGGAGCAGCTGGAAAGGGAAGAGAAGGTCATGAACAAAGACATGAGAAGAGTGGTAGAGCAGTTCCAAGACGTCTTCGCAATCTCAGATCTGGAATTGACTCAAACGCAAGTGGCTGAATGCGAAATCGAGCTCGAGGAAGGAGCAAGAGCCATTAAGCAGAGGCCTAGACCGATACCACTTGCTGTTAAGCCGGAGATACAGAAGATGATAGGAAAGATGTTAGAGCAGAAAGTGATTCGAGTCAGTAAATCACCATGGGCGAGTCCGGTAGTGTTGGTTAAGAAGAAAGACGGAACTATACGAATGTGCATCGATTACCGAAAGGTGAACACCTTGGTCCGTAAGAATGCACACCCGTTACCACATATTGAGGCTACCCTCCAGTCACTGAAAGGGAAGAAAGTGTTCACGACCTTTGACTTGTTGGCGGGGTATTGGCAGATACCTCTGAAGGAAGAAAGCAAAGAAATCACTGCGTTCGCGCTAGGGTCGGAGCTGTTCGAGTGGAATGTGCTTCCATTCGGATTAGTGACCTCGCCAGCAGTATTTCAAGCCACAATGGAGAATGTACTTGGAGACTTGCTCGGGGAAAGTGCGCATGTCTATGTGGACGATCTGTTGATTGCCAGTGAGAACATGGAGGAGCACATACAGGACGTAGCTCAGGCATTGGCTAGAATAAGAGCGAGCGGGCTAAAGTTAAAAGCGACAAAATGTCACATTGCAAGATCAGAGGTGGAATACTTAGGACATAAGATATCGGGAGAAGGAGTGAAGACCGAGGAGGCGAAGGTAGAGAAAATGAGAAAGTTCGCAAGACCAGAAAACGGAAAAGAGCTGCATTCGTTCCTCGGCTTGGTAGGGTACTATCGGAAATTCATAATGAATTTCGCGAAGTTAGCAGCACCCCTGACACCGTTGACGTCGGAAAAAGTGGCATGGAAATGGGAGAGAGAACAGGAAGAGGCTTTTGTGAAGTTGGGAGAGGCCGTATGCAAAGCACCTGTGCTGGCACAACCGGATGTAGAAGCGGCGATCAGTGGGGAGAGACCGTTTCTCATTTTCACGGATGCTAGTCGGTTAGGAGTGGGAGCAGTATTGAGTCAGGAGGCTGAGGGGGGCGAGCAACATCCGATTGCTTTTGCCTCAAAGGCGCTGAGCCCAGCTGAGAAGAACTACCACATTACCGATCTGGAGGCGTTGGCAGTAATCTACGCACTTCGAAGATTCAAAACCATAGTGTATGGGGCGAAGATAATAGTGTACACAGACCATAAACCCCTGACGGCGCTGCTGAAAGGAACGCCACTGGCGGACAGGTTGCTAAGGTGGTCGTTAGAAATCCAGGACCATGATGTAAAGATTGTATACATTTCCGGCAAAGCAAATGTTGTAGCGGATGCGCTGAGCCGAGGCGGATGTGCGGTACAAGAGTTACAGGAGACGGGAGGATTAGCCGAGATGGAGAAGATCGTAAATGCTACAGAAGAGGAAGAGGACGTATTGGAGGTAGAAAGATGGCTGGAATGGTTGAAGGAAGAGGAAGAAGGATGGAGGGACGTAATTGAAAAGCTGGAACAGAGAGATGAGAGGGGAGTGGTGAAAGTAAAGGGTGTGAAAGGTGGAGTACATGTAGAACACTATGGACTAGTAGGGAAATCCCTCCGAAACACGGAAAATGAAGGAGTCAGTAGAAGGGTAGTACCAGAACGAGCACGGCCGAAAATCCTCAGGGAGATGCATGAGGGAAGGTTGGCAGGACACTTTGGTGTGGAAAAGATGCTAAGGCACCTGCAGAAGAAGTTTTTCTGGCCAAGGATGAGATTGTCGGTGGAAAAGTGGGTGAAAGGCTGTAGTAAGTGCCTATGCGCAAACGATCAGCCGAAACTCACGGCCCCATTAAAACCATACGAAACGTCTTATCCGTTGGAGGTGGTAGCGGCGGACCTCATAGATATGGGACTGTCGCTACAAGGGAATAGATATCTCCTAACAATCTTAGACTTATTCACCAAATTCGGAGCCGCGGTCCCAATACCGGACAAAAAGGCGGAAACGGTGGTGAAGGTGTTCCTAGAGAGATGGGTGTTAGGAGAAGGAAGAGCGCCAGACACACTGTTGACCGATCAGGGTACTGAGTTCGTCAATACTGCATGCGAAGAGATGGCAAAGATGCTGAAAATAAAGCACATTACCACAAAGGGTTATCACAGCAGAGCCAACGGGGCTGTTGAAAGGTTTAACAAAACCGTCGTGCATATAATGAAGAAGAAGGCGATGGCGGCGGTAGAGTGGGATCAAGTGGTGCCGTACGCAGTATATGCGTATAATGCCAGCTCACATGACACGACGGGAGAAACACCATTCTTTCTAATGACTGGAAGGGACCCAAAAGGCCCACTGGAAATGGAGGGAGAGGACGGCGTAGCTGGGATATGTTACGCCGATTCTGAGGAATACAAGGTGCTCATGGTGAGAGAACTTCTGGAGGCTCACAGGCGAGTGAAGGCTCATGCGAAGCAGGAACAGGAGAAGTACAAGAGGCTGTTTGACTCCAAGCATAACACCTCATCGAGACGATTCCCGGAACCTGGCTGCAGAGTGTTGGTGGAGATTCCCTCGGAAAGAATGGGAGTACGGTGCCCCAAAATGACCAACAAATGGCGAGGGCCATATCGGGTGTTGAGTTGCACGGACAACTCAGCTACGGTGTCCGCGGTCATGGGGAGGAAGGAGGAAGTGTTGGTGGTGCCATTTGACCACCTCCGGATAGTACCACCGGAGGTGAGCAATGAGCCTATCATCACGGTGAAGAAGAGAAGAGGAAAAAAAGGGGAGATGGAGAACGGAAAAGGGATAAGGGAAGGAGAGATGGAAGGCAGGCAAGATCGGAGAGAGGAAGAAGAGGTGTGTCTGGTGTGGGAAGAAGAGGAGGATTGGGAGCAGCAAATGTTGAGGGCGGAGCAAGAATTTGAAAGAGAGAGCGCACAGAAGAGAAAAGTCTACCAGGACGAAAACATGATGTTTTTCAGAAAACCGGCTTTCTTCTGTAAGTGCCCGAAGCCATGCATCTTCGTGGTACCAGGAACGACGGGACCGGGCAAGGCCTCAACCACGGCGCCTCGTCAACTGGTGGTGATGCACCAATGGCTCCAACACAATCCGGAGCTTAAGCATCACCCGGCGGAGCTCATGGTGCTCAGTAAAGGAGTGGTGCCGTTCCAAAGCACAGATGTGCCGGTGGCGGTCCTGAGGGACCTCGCGAGGTGCACCACTATTGTGCCCACACTCAGACACGACAGTTGGCTCAGCGGAGAATTCACCGCATACCGCTCCTCGCTGATGCTGGAGTTCGGACGACAAGGTCCAGAACGATCGGTGATCATTGTGTCGCCATCGGCCACGGCAAATGGACTGGTCGGGCACCGAACGGTGACCTTGAAGAAAGGGAAGGAAGAGGAGATGCTGAGGCAAATACCGTGGACCCAGGAGCAGGTCGGAAGTGCAGTGTGGATACTCAATCCGAAGGATTGCAACGAGACGGCGGACGAGTACAATCTGTGGATGAGCCTCGTGCCTGAAGAAGTCCAGGTGTGGGTATTCCCCACCCCGGACGCGGAGGTGGATGCCAGATTCCTCGGCGATGGTGCTGCCAAACTGCAGTCTATTCTGCGAGTGAAGACCAGAGAAGGAGACGAGAGCGAGCCGACCGGATGGACGTTGGTGTGCCCGAACGAACCGGTGCCGAGCAGCGGCTTCATTCAGTTAGGCCTTTTGGCTTATCGAAAGTGGGCCTTCGAGCAGTACTGGCTGGCTCTGAAAGAGATCATTCTCGTGCGAAACCAAAAGTTCCCGCCGGGAGTCCACATCATCAAAACAACCACAACGACGGGAGTGACGACGAGAGGCACGGAACGCACCGAGAGGACCACGAATGTCGATTCGGAAAAGGAGGATGGTGAATGCGATGGAGGAGAAGAAGGAGCTCAGCGACCGACAGCAAGGCTGCCAACCGAGGGACAGCAGCCACGCCGAAGCTTCGTCAATGGAGGCCGCGGAGCACGAGGAGGAGGACGAGATGGAGCACGAGGAGGATGGGGATCGAAGCGCCCCCGCACAGACTAGCAGCATTAGCTGCATGGATACTAACTTTGTTTTGTTCAGTGCTCACCCCAGTTCAGTAGTCTTGGTTTGAGTTGATCACCCCATTCGTTGCAAAGTGTTTTACTAAGCATGTAAGAGAAAAAGGAAGCACTCAGAGGAGAGAAGAGCAGGGGCATCGGTGGAGGCCGGCTTGAAAAGGATGGGGATGTCAGGCGCGGACGCTTCTCTACAATTCCCGTCAAAGCATTCCCCGTCTAGTCGAAGCGAAACACTTGTTTCCCCTCCAATACCGATCGCCCGCCAGGCACAGTGCGCGTCAGCACGTGCACTGACGCACTTCGAGCGCTTGGCGCACAGCCGGCGCACCTTCTTTCTCAAGTTTGTCATTCATTCTGTTTTTTGCTTTGGTGCTGAGAGGTGACTGCTTGTCGCCCTCCAGTTCTGTTATTAAAATAAAACAGTGTCAAGGTATTGGTGTTTAGCCAATTGTTGTTAAGTGAGAGGTGTGTGTTGTGCAACGGACCGTCGTTGCCTGCCGTGCCCTCACTAGTGTGTGTTTATTCACCGAGTCGCTTGACTCGATTCGGTGACTGGATCAGCACCGTCACTAGAAGCATCGTTCTCGAAAAACAGAGTGGCGGTGCAGATTGGAAGAGAGGGACGGAAGGATCAGAAGGATCAGCACCGTCACTAGAAGCATCGTTCCCGAGAAACAGAGTGGCGGTGCAGATTGGAAGAGAGGGACGGAAGGATCAGAAGGATCAGCACCGTCACTAGAAGCATCGTTCTCGAAAAACAGAGTGGCGGTGCAGATTGGAAGAGAGGGACGGAAGGATCAGAAGGATCAGCACCGTCACTAGAAGCATCGTTCTCGAAAAACAGAGTGGCGGTGCCGGTGGGAAGAGAGGGATGGAAGGATCAGAAGGATCAGCACCGTCACTAGAAGCATCGTTCCCGAAAAACAGAGTGGCGGTGCAGATTGGAAGAGAGGGACGGAAGGATCAGAAGGATCAGCACCGTCACTAGAAGCATCGTTCCCGAGAAACAGAGTGGCGGTGCAGATTGGAAGAGAGGTATGGAAGGATCAGAAGGATCAGCACCGTCACTAGAAGCATCGTTCTCGAAAAACAGAGTGGCGGTGCAGATTGGAAGAGAGGGACGGAAGGATCAGAAGGATCAGCACCGTCACTAGAAGCATCGTTCCCGAGAAACAGAGTGGCGGTGCAGATTGGAAGAGAGGTATGGAAGGATCAGAAGGATCAGCACCGTCACTAGAAGCATCGTTCTCGAAAAACAGAGTGGCGGTGCAGATTGGAAGAGAGGGACGGAAGGATCAGAAGGATCAGCACCGTCACTAGAAGCATCGTTCCCGAGAAACAGAGTGGCGGTGCAGATTGGAAGAGAGGTATGGAAGGATCAGAAGGATCAGCACCGTCACTAGAAGCATCGTTCTCGAAAAACAGAGTGGCGGTGCAGATTGGAAGAGAGGGACGGAAGGATCAGAAGGA